>CP139505.1:160032179-161232179 GCA_021014915.2 Artemisia tridentata subsp. tridentata
CAAATGGGATGACAGCCAGAAAATTTGAAAGAGTTCTTTGGGGAGATTTAAAGACTATGTTTGATCCACCATCAAAACTGACAAGATTTGGAAGCTGCCTTTCAACAGGAAATAGAAGATGGAGGTATTTGATAGCTGTCAAGTTCACTGTTTTGACCTTGCAGAGTGCACATATCTAAATGTTGGCAGAAGTTGAATATCCTTTACATCCAAGGGTATGCAAGGAAATGCTAGAGAAGAAGCTTCTGGGTAATAAGGATGATGAGGTATGCAATCAACTTTTGGAGCTAATTGAGATGCAGTCCCAAAAGGAAGTTGTTTGGGGTGTTTGAAAGAATTTTCCAAGTTGATAAGTGAGATTAATGGAAGTTCTCACTTGGTGAAGGTGCTTTGCACTAACACAACAAATGATTATCATTCCCCCATGTCTAATCCACATAAGGACTGGCTAATCCATGAGCAAACGGCTCTGGTAAAGATACCTCAAATCCGTTTATGGCTGATAACTGTCAAAATTATATGGTAATCAACTCACCATATCTGTGATAGCGAAGAGTTGGCTAGCCCACAAGAGTATGGCTTGTGGTAAAGGCTGTGGAAATCCATAACTGGTTATCAATTCACCAAGGTGAGGTCTGCATTCCACCAAAGACTTGGCTAGTCCAAAAGCAAACGGCTTTTGGTAAAGACAAAACAAATTCGTTGATAGCTGATGATTTGGCTAAAAATCCATATGTAATTTCAACTCACCATGTTTCATGTACAAAGAGTTGAAATGGTTATCAATGTACCAGGTTTTACACCAAACATTGGCTACTCCAAAGTTAATGGCTAACTGGTAAAGAGACATCAAATCCATTTTTTTTAAATGATTCACCTCTCAAAAGGGTTAACACCCGGAATGAAAAATAGTATAAACTTTAAAATTGATGAAAAAAAATGCAATTTTTGCGTAAAGATCAATGGGAAAAGTTCTGATAAGGGGTGCTGCACAAGACGAAATGATTTTAAAAGTGAAGTTCAAAAAATCCAAAAGATTAGTTTTCAATCCAAAAAACCCCTACCAAAAGAAATTGAATTTCGAAGATGAAAAAAATTTGGGGGAGGATTTTGGGAATTTATTGAAAAACAACTTAAGCCCTGCTGGGACAGGGTTAATCGTTATTTTGTTAATCCTGCCAACAAATTTTAAGTCTGGAAGACAAAGTTACAAGTTAATCTGGTAAATAAAATAGTTAAGTCTTTTATGTTAACAAATAGTTATTACTATATTTTAGGAAAGGGGTAATCTATTAGTTATCTTATTGAAATATTTTTATCCTTTCACCCCTTTTTGAAACTTTAGGTTTTCCCTTAAATTAAAAAGGAACCCTACGGCATTAAAAATGTACGCAAGTTAAGATTAAAAAAAGTTTAATAGAAAAACGAAGTTAGTTATAAATTGTGTTCTTCATATTTATTCTTGTTAAGATTCCGCTTTAAACCCCAAATACACGTTAAGTTTCCCATAGATTTTTTTGGTTTTATTCAAGTATCTAAGCTTACACAGGCTACTTAGATCCAAAATTTTTTGGACCACATTCTTTTCAAACCTAAGGTAACCTCTACAAATTTTCCCCCAAAAGGGCCTACAACTCGCCACGAAACCGAAAAAGAGGTGCGGTAGGGGGGACATTCTCTTCCTGATTTCTAGGTCAGTCGGTTTAAAAAAATTTCATAAAGCCCTCAAGGGGCTTTTTTTTCCCCCGTACATCCGTGTATGTGGCCCCCCCCCGACTCCGGCCTTTATTGCCAAAAGGGTGGTCATCCCCAAACTCTTCCTTTATTGGAGGGAAAGATATTTCCCAAATTTGGCTCGTATTAGAGGATACTTTCTTTTTACACTTCTTCCAGTTTGACCATGAAAATGGCCCGGAGCCCTTTTCCTTGGTTGTGGTTTTTTTTTTTACCGCCTTAGCGGTTCTGCCTTCGGCTTTCCCTTCTTTTCTCCTTTAAACCCAAAGGGGCTAACTGGCCGACTTTGGGCCACCTCCTAAATCTCTTTCTTAATTTTAAAAAACTCATCCATTGGGGGTCCCCTTTTCTATGTAAGCAAGTACTTTTTTTTTTTTTCTTGAAAACGGCCAGACTTAAAAAGGGGGGTGGGCCGTGAATTTTCGGAGTCTTAACACCCCCAAAATACCCCAGCAGAAACATAGAATCAAGGGTATTACTTCAAATACAGATCAAGGTATAAAAAAAACCTCAATAGACTTTTGAAAAATTTCATTCGAAAAGTAAAATCAGAGTTTAAAAAAAACAATAAAAGCTAAAGTTTTACTAATTTTTCAAGAAAACGAATATAAGATAAAAATGAGTCTTCATGCATACAAGCGACCTAGCAATCCACGCACCCTACAAAAATAAAAGGAGATAACAGCTGTAGCCGAAATTTTTTCCCAAAAACCCACTCGTTGACTATAAGCACCCTAAACCCCACACAATTAAACTACGTAAAAACAAAAAAGCAATGAAGGCGAAAAATGTACCCTTTTTAAAGGGTCTTTTTGCCCGAAATCGTATTTATTTATCAAAAATGCCCCAAAAACGTTCCTTTTGTCATTTTTGGTACTTTTTTAGGGAAACTGGAAAAAGGGGCATTTTTGGGCTTTTTGGGCATAAAATGAAAAAAAGGCAAAGTCTCAAAAATTTGCTGAAAGCACCTTTTTCGGCGTCAAAATTAACTCCAGACGGCGTAAATGCCTTGGCAAAAAAATTTTTGGTTTGTGAAATTTACTCATGGGGGCCAGTGATTTTGAAATAAAAAATTCTGACGGCGTCCGTTTTAACCCTAAATCAAGGGCGCCCACGGCTTAAATAAAAGGGGGAGGGCGTCACTTTAAAGGCCCGACCGTCAATCCTTGATAACCAAAAGGGATTTTTGAAGAGTTTAAAAAAGGGACGGGGGGTCAAGAAGGTCCCCCGGGGAAACCCAAAAAACTCGAGGTACGGCGTCACAATGCAAAAAGGTGCCCGCAAAATGAAAAGGGTCCTCCAAAAACCAAATTTTAAAAACCCCATCCACTAAGGACCTAGGAACAAAAATAGGGGACCCCAAGTCAAAGACCCCTTCTTTTTCCAAACATGCCATTTTTCGCCCAACATTGTCACTTTTAAAACCAAATCGATGGGAGCATGGAAAAAAGTAAACCCAAAAGGGATAAAAAGGGAAAGTCAGGTTGAAAAGGGGAAGTTAGGACAAGTAAAAATTAAAATAGAGATATGAGGACAATTTTCAATAGGTTTCCCCCAAAGGGAAAGAGCGTGCATATCATACAAACAAAATTCAAAACCCCCCGGGGACCCAAAATTTCCTAGGTAGACCAATCATAAAATGGGCCCAAACCCTTCTAACTCAACTACCATGCAACATAGGGCATTTTTACATGTGTGGAAACTTTTTTCCCCCCCTTTAGTCCCCCAAATAAACGTCATGACAAGCCCACTACAACTTGATAATGAAAAATAAATTTGGTTATAAAAAGTTCCCCCCCACGGGTTTGGATAATTAAACTTCACGGGAATTTAAAAGGGATTACCGGTTATTGTGGGAAACTTAAACCATTTTCCCCGGGCTTTGTAATTGTAGAAGATTCCTCCAATAGTCGATGCTTCCCCTTGACCCAAGGGGTTTTTTGGAAAAACCCATTTGTTGAGGTCCTCTAGAATGACTTATGCCCAACCTTTCCTTTTTGGGGATGGGAGTTTTAAAGGATGAACCAAATGAAGTAAGCTACCAAATGCCAAAATAAGAAAAAACCCTTTTCCAAACCCACTTGTAAAATTTTTAAAGAAGGAGCTTAAAAAAAGCAGTCAACTATAGGAATGATAAGGATAAATTAAAGGATTAAAAACTATTTTTTAATAAAAAGGGAATTCGGTTTTTTTACAAGGTTTGGGTTTGAAAAAAAGACCGGAAAAAAAAAACCCGGGAAGGGAGAATGGCCGGGAACCGTAAACCGAGGATGGAGTCACAAATTTTACTAAACTTTGAGTCTAGCTACAAGACTCTTTAATAAAGAAAAGGGGCTTTTTTTGGGGGGGAAAAAAACCCAATTTTTAAATTTTTTTTATTTGCTTTGTTTTTTAAAATTTTTTTTGTTTATTTTTTTTTTAATTTGTTCCGTATGTTGTTTAATTTTATTTTTAATTGATTATGTTCAAAAACAAATTTTTGTAAAAATCCCTTTTTTTTTTTTTTTAAATTTCGTCTTAACTACATAAAAGGAATTTTCCCAAAGTTAAGTGTAAGGGAAATCTAAATGGGTTTTAATTAAACACAAATTAACATAATCATAAAAATTTAAAAAATTTAAACATACATAATTGTGTTTGTTTGAGTCAAATCCCGCCCGAGTCCTAATGATTTTTTGGGAAAGGATTTCCAGGAAGAAAGGGGAAAAGGGTTTTCCAGAAATTTTCCCAAAAAATTTTAAAAAAAAAAATTTTTTTTTCGGGTTTCCATTTCTAAACGGCGAAAGGGGGTTATAACCTGACCGCGTTTTAAATTTTTCCCAAAAAATTTTTAAAATTTTTTTTTTTTTAAAAAAGTTTTTAATTAAAACTCCAACTTAAAAACCCCAGGAATTTGCAAAGTTTTTCTTTCCCACAACATTATACCCTTTATATATGGTTTTAAATTCCCGCCGATGTTATAAAGGTTTCTTGTTTTTTTTTCTCAGGTTCAACGGGTTATTTTGGACAAAAAAAATTTTTTTTAAATAAAGGGCTTATGGCGATGCTTTAAATTCAGGGAGCTTCAACATTTTTTCTTTTAAAGGAAAAATTAAAAACCGTGAAAATTTTCATTACCCAAAACCGAGCGTTTTCGGGGGAGAAAATTAGATTTCATTCTTTTATTTTTTTTTTTTAAAATCTTTTTTATTTGAACTTTTTAGGGACAATTTTTCATCTTAAGGGTAAGGGGGGTAAAAGGGTACGTTTTTTTAGAGAATAAAAATTGCCTTGTTTTTTGTTTTTTTAATAGTAGAATTTTAAAAAAACTAAAGAGAAAAAAACTTGTTAAAGGTAATTTTAGTGCCAAAAAAAAAATTTTTTTACAACATTTAAAGTGAAACTTTGATTTTTAATGAGCGTCCAGGGATGGGAGTTATATGACAACAAAAAAAAACCAAACCACAAAAAAAATTTTCCCCCCCCAAATATGTGGGGTTTTCCCGCCCCCTAAAATTTGGGTTGGGAAAAAGCTTTATGCTATGATGTTGAAACCGGGAAACCCACTTTTTTCTAGAACTTCTTTTGGACCATTCCGGGGCCCCACAAGGGGAATTTACATTCGTGAATTTTAATTTACAACATGAAAAAGACCCAAACGGATTAACCCATTTTTTTACCACCTGTGTTTTTGTTAAAATTTAAACTTTGGGCTCCCTTTGGCCCAAGAATTCCCCCAAACCCCCTTTTGCGTTGTACCTTTTTTATTACAAATCCCCCCTAACACCCCCCCCGAGCCTATTTTTTTTCGTTTCGCCCTTTAAACATTTTATTTAAAAGGAAGAATTTTTTTAAACACCCCCTTTAAAATGTACACCCCAAATCGCCTTACCTACCTTGTATGCACCCCTCTTTAGTGCATTATTGTGACAACATTGGGTTTTAAAAACCCAATTAAAAATTACCCTAATTAAATTCCATGGTTGCTAAGTCGATCATACCTTTGTACAAAAGGGTTTTGGGGACGTTTGGGAATAAAGGGGTAAAGAAACTATGAAATGGATAAGGGGGAAAAACATCATTTATTCCCCCCCCTAGGTGCTAAAAATTTTAAAAATTTACTCCAAGTTTTTAAATTTATCTTAATTCGAGTCATTAAATTTTAAATTTGTAAATTTATGTAAAATTTTCAATTTTAAAGGGGGAAATTCAACCCCCTTTTTTTTTAGATGTTTTAAATTTTGGAGGGAAAGGGTAAAATTTAATCAAAAAAAAAAAAAAAAAAAAAAAAAAAAAAAAAAAAAAAAAAAAAAAAAAAAAAATCGAAAAAAAATCAAGAAAAAAAAAAAAAAAAAAGAGAAAAAAAAAATAGAAAAAACAAAAAGGGACTACCATCCCTTTTTTTTTAGGGTTTAAATGTTTTTGTTAGTTTGTTTTTTTTGTTTCTACTTAAGATCGAGTCTAGTTTTTGGCTTAGCAACTTTGGTTAGTACATTAATTGATCAAAAAACTTTAACTCCCCAAACCAGTAAAAATCCCTATCCAAAAAAACCCCGTTTTTTTCCTTTTTCCCCCCAACACCTAACTTTATAAACCCTTTTAAAAAACCCTTTTTGATTTTTTAAATCTTAGGTGCTTACGCCTAGTGGGGGAGTTTTTCGATCCTTTTCCCAACCTAGGGTAATCTATTTGCTAAAACGGGTTTTGAGAGATTTATCCTTTTTCCTTTTAAATGAGATTTATTTTGAGGAAACTTGAGAAATTTGAGAATCTAAACAAAAAACTTGGGGGTGCTAGATGTAATCTCCGTCCCTTTTATTAAGGGAAGGGGAACTTTAATTTTTTTGAAATTACTTTTATGTTTGGCTTTAAAAAGCCCCCCCTAACTTTTTTTTTGATTAGAAAAAAAGCGCTTTTTGTTTTGAGGACAACAAATTTCCCCAAGAAAAAGGGGGGTATTTGATGAGGCAAAAGTTCCCGCTTTTAAAGGGGTCATTTAACCCCCCGAAATCGATTTATTTAAATTTCAAATTTTCCCCCTAAATCGCTCCTTTTGTCATTTTAGGTACTTTTGAGGAGAAATCGGGAAAAAGGGGAGGCCTTTGGATTTTTTTTTGGGAGCATAAAAGTGAAGAAAACCAAAGTCTAAAAATTTGTGCGGAAAGTCCCCTTTTTGCCCGGCGTCAAAATTAACTCCAAACGGCGTCCCCCCCTTGGCAAGAAAATTTGGGATTGAAATTTACTCATGCCCCGTGCCAGTAAAGTTGCATGAGAATTCTGACTGCGCCCCTTTTTAAACTAAATAAAAGGGCGTCACGTTTAAAAACCAAAAGGGACGGCGTCAGGGAAATAGGTCCGCCCCGGGTCAACCCCTTGAAACCCAGAAGGGTTTTTTTGAAAGCAAAAGAGGGACCCCTAAAGAAGGTCCCCCGGGAAACCCTAAAACGGCAGGTGACGGCGTCACAATCAAAAGGGACCCGCAGATGCCCAAAGTCTATTAAGTTTTCAAATTTTTTTTGTCTTTAAAGGAGAGCTTAGTGTGTGGTTTTTTTGGGTTAAAACCCTAAAAAACTTTTTAAGCTACTTTTCAGGGTTTTCCCCTTGGGCCTTTGGAGAACCTTCCATGTTTCATTGAAAGAAAATTTAAAATTTAAAATTTTATTCAATATGTCTTTTGGGGTTTTTGTTTCCCCAATCTATGCTTTCTTTTGTTTAAAAAGTTGGGCTAATTTTATCTTGTGTTTGCTTAGACTAAGGGAAACCTAGTTTTGATTATTGGTTTGTTAGTGTGTTTTTTAGTTGAAATTGGGATGATTTTTTTATCTATTTTGGGCCCTTTAAAAAAACGGGCTAACTTCCTATTGGGTAACTTGCTTGAACCTTAAAAAAACTTTAAACCAAACGCAAACAAAAGTTTTTAGGGGTTGTATTTAATGCCCCAAGCGAATTCTAGTGATCCCATGTTGGGGGTTTCCCTAGCCGGCTCGACATAGGAGTGAAGTGGGGAGCTTGTTTTTTTGGGGGAAAGTAAGTACGCCCCCCCAAACAATGGAATTAAGGAAAACCCCCACCCCACCGACTTTTTACACCCAAATTTAAACCCGGGTAAAAGAAAATTAGGGAGTAAGGAAATCTAATAAACATTTTTTCTCCACACAAATTTTCTCACCATTTTCTTTTTTGTTTTTTTATTTTTTTTTGCATTTGTAGTAATTTGGGTTAGTTTACTAGCAATAATTCCGCCCCCCATTTCCTTAAAAAAAACCCAGATTTTATTTGCTTTCAAAAAAATATAAAAACATAAAAAGAATCTCCTAAACCCCCTTAAACCTAATTAGAGAACCTTTCATACCTAACGAACCTATTCCCTGGGAGAACGATCAATCCCCCGTACTTTACCACTACACTATACTAAAACCCGGCCCAGGTAAAACTCCCCTTTGGGGGGGTTGAAACCCTTTCTTGAGACCCCTTGAGAGGTAAAACCTTTTTTAAAGGTTGCAAAACCCACGAAACCACAAATTAAACTAACAAAGAAAGAGAGAAAAAGAAAAAATAAAAAGAATGGAAGGTTTCATTTAAAATCCATTACACACGAGCAGACTTTTCCCGCACATGCATAAAAAAACCAACAAAAAATGAGGGGGCCCTTTGCCTTCTTTTTAATGGGCAAAGTTTAGGGCCCTTATTTTCTATTTTTCCTAGAAGCTAAAAAAACCCGGCCTTTGGGCAAACAAAAGGCCGGATTCTAATTACAAACAATAAACCCCCAAACGGGGCAAAAAATTTTTCTATATAAACCCAAACTTGGGAAATTTAAAATTAAAAAAAGTTCCTAAAAATTTCTCCCCCTAAGTCTTAAACACCCAATTTTTGCCGACTTCTTTTTTTTGCCCCTTTTGGCTTCCGACGTCTTTTATAATCTTCCTTTCTTTTTTTTCTTGAAAAATAGATATATTTTTGGCCCCCAAAGGGGGCAGCCCTCCCAACGCCCTTCTTGTCTTCTCCACCCCCATGCTCAAATATTTTTGGGACCGGTTTGTCAAAAACATGTTCCATTTTTTAAATTTTTATCTGAAAAAAGGTTGGGGTGCTTGATCCTTTTGATTTTGCTGTATCATATTTTTAACTTTTGATGTTACTGTTCTTTGGAGAAAACTTTTTCTTCAATATATAAACCCAGGGAGGGTTTTTAAAATGGTCGAACTCCACATCCTCAGTACACACCCGAAAACACACACATAGCCCCAAACCCGGGGGCCCATTTTAAAGGTTAAAGACTTAAATAAACAACATCAAAGTGTGAAGACTTTCTAAAATTCCTATCCCAGGGCCGTTCTAACCCGGGAACCCCCCCCGAAAAGGGATTACACGACACACCCCGAAGTGAAACCCCACGCCCAGGAATCGCTGGAGATCACCCCCCACAAACTGTAGCCCTTTTTGGGAAAGAAAAACACTAAGCGTAACCCAAAAGGGAAAGTTACCGAAGTGACCTGCTGACAGAGTTTTTAGGTTTGGGTCTGGCAGGGTTTCCATTTAATTTAATTTATAATCACAAATTTTTGGGGCTTCTCTTTAGAATGTTCCGGGGAATTTTCTGAGATCTGCGAAAACACTTTCTTTAATTTTACATCCCGGGTGCCCATTTTAAATTGAACAACAAGTAATACAAAAATGCCCTTAAAGATCTTTTTTGAATCTCAGGGTCAGGGCTCAATAATGCACAATTTGTTTTGGCATCGGAGGCGTGGAACAATTTCCCCTTTTTTAATATCAACACTCTCCGTAATGAAGGTCGATAGATTATGAAGGGTTCTCCGTGTGAATTTAAACAAAAATTCCTTTTTTAGAACAAATTTGGGGGCTTTAAAGGGTTTTTTAGTGCGTCACTGGGGTTCCTGGGTGTCTTTTGTCTTCCCAAAAACCGGTTTAAAGGGGTCAATTTAACCAAAGATTTTAATTTGGAAACCCGGGGGTCCCGCCCTAAGGTTGAACAAAAAGGAGGGGAAATTTTTTTTTCAAACCCTTTTTTTTTACTTTTTTTTTTAATTCTTCAACCCCCCCTTTTTTCTCCTTTTCCCTTTTTTTCCTCCTTTTTTATATAATACCTAGGACTTTTTAGTTCTAAACTATTGGTATTTTCCTTTGGGAAACCCTCCGGCTTTTGGCGGATCATAGGGCGGTTTTCCCTAACCTTAAATCACCTTTTAACTCCATACCAAACCTAAAGAAAGCCCCTAAACCAAACCATTGAAAAACTTTTCAAATGTCCATAATGTAAAACATTTTTTTGACACCTTGAAGTTTGATGATTTTCAGAAAATACTCGCCCTTAAAAAATGTTCGCATTTATAAAAAAATTTTTTTAAAATTTTCACATGCCGGAAAGAGTTTTGGGACTTTTAATTGATTTTACTTTCAATGAACCCATCGTTGCAGAAAGCTTACATCACCAGTTAAACGGCTTTAAATTTATTACCCTCCAGATAAAATTCCCAAAAATTAACGCCCCGAAATTTTGGGACTTTCTACTCAGACCCCCCCCTTCCCCTTTTCGAGATAAAAGCTTACATCACCAGTTAATACTAGCTTGAAAATTATTACCCGTCTGGGGCAAGTCCTTTCGACACTGACTTTCCTATTCGTCCCAAATTTTTGAGTTTAATTCTGAGTTTGACCACAGATTCCAGCAATTGAGACATCATATTTTAATTTATCTTTTTTCTTCCCCCCACAAAAAAACATACCAAGAGGTTTTTTGGAAAAAAGTTTTTTGATTAAAATATGTTGTTTTTTAGTTTTAGGGGAAAAATTTTCCCAAAAACATTTATAATTCTTTGAACAAAGATTATATTTTCAAATATCCCCCTTAACAAGGGAATATTTTTCCTTATTACAGAAGTTTGAAAAACTTTTTGGGAAAAAATTTTTGGTTTTAAATTTTTCCATAAGTTAAAAAAGCTTTGCCCTTTTTTTCAGAATTTAGGCACGAAGCGTACCTCCGGGGCCTTTCTTTTTAGGTCCGGTTTTTACACGTTTTTGTTGCACAAGCCTATAAACCTAGGCCCCAAATAAGGAAAGAATAATGAATTTTTTGAAATATAAAAAATTGAAATTTTTACATCAACCGGGCCCTTTGGGCCCAAAAATTTTTGAACACTGGGTTTTTATCCGTTGAAATAGGCTGATAGCCAAACGGTGTGACGACACCCCCAAAATAGCTTTCTACCTCCTCATCCCGATCCCGAAAGGTAAAAAAAACCGTTCTTCAAACTTTTCCCAAAAAAATTTCCCTTTACTTTCGCCCGCTCCTTCGAATTCCATCTTCTTGATTTTCCCCAAAGCCGGGAATCTCGTAACCCCCATTAGCTAACCCATCACTTTCCTCTTTAGGGGATCGTCACAGAACCTTTTGAATTTCATTGAAAGCCATGAAACGGTGGGAAAAACTTTTTTGCTTCTTTTAAAAGAACCCGAAGACTGGACTAGGAAACAGGGGGTATGAGGGTCCCCCTTTTTTCTGTTGAAAAAAGGGAATCAAGGTTTTAACAAGGTTAAGCTGAGTCTGATAACTTTCAAAAACCAAGCTTGGGGATCTTCTACCTTCCCTTTTGATTATTGGGTTTTCCCTGATTAATACAGAGGGGAAATACTGATGCCTAACGAAGCTAAATTGGTCAATACCCCCATTTTTCCTTGGACCTTCATCAGATACATGTCTTCGATATATTCAATTAAAATCAAGAAAATCCCCCCTCCCGGAAAATTTTTAAATTGTTTTTCCCAATTTTTTTTACTGTGATCCTTCCGAGAAATATATAATCCATCTTTTGGATCCGCTACATTGATGACGGCCCTTAAATTTTTGAGTCACTGAAAAAAGGTTTTTTCCGGGGTTTTTTTGGGGCAAGTTTTGGGAACGGAACCCCCCTTTGGGGCCCTTTTTATTTCCCCGTGGAAAATCCCCAATTCCCCATCACATCATATTTACAGACTTTTTAACAAACAAAATGTCTGTTAAAAGCTGCCTCTTCAATAGCTCCCATGTTAATGAGCACTGGTGGAAAATGATTGACGTACGTACTTTTCGTTCCTTTGCTTTCCCTTCTTTTAGAAGTTCCAATCGGGTTGAAAACATTTGGAAGGGGAAATTTTCCCATGATGAAATCTTTGTATCAAAGAAAGCGGGTTAGTCCAATCAGTGATGAATGGTTGAATTTTTGCCAACTCTCCCAACTTTCTCTGGATTAGCCCCTCGACGTTCCCCTTGACCCTTTTCCGGTAATGTTTTCCCCGGGGAAATTCAATTCTGCCTGCGCGGGTTTGGGTTTATCTTTTAAAGAAGGAAAAACAAACGTTTTTTGGGTTTCCCACCAAATTCCCCTTTTTTTTAACTTTTTAATGTTAAGAATTCCCTTTTTAATTTTCTTGAGTAAAAACAAACGTCTTTCTTCAAAATTTGGGGAAACTTTGTCAGTCGAACTTGACACTTCTTTTAAAGATCAAACCATTTATTCCCCCAGTTCATCCTTTTTCATTATCTAGCCATGTGAAAAACCCGGGTGGTTCAATAAAATGTTTTTTTTGCTTTTGTGAAAGGCTTGGGTTTTTGGGGGGCTTTTTGGTTTTATGGGGAAAGGTGGTAATGGGTTTATCCTTTTGTGGGCCTGGAATTCCACACCCCCTTTTGCCGTAAAATGCTCATCAGTGAAGTTCGATTTCCGTGGGACCCAAAGGATTGAAGTTTTGGGGGGTAGAGAAGTGTTTTGTGGGTTTAGTTGGCCCCCCTGAATGTGAAACCCTGACCCCCCCCCCTTTTTTTTGGTTTTTTTATGTTCGGGTTTAGGGTCCGCCCCCTCATCATCCCCCTCAAATACGTTTTTCCCTTTTTCAGCAACTTCCTTGCACGATTTTTCTCAAAGGGGGCCCTTTAAGAGCCACGATCAAGTTTTTTTCTTCTTTAGAAGGAAGGTGAAATTTTTAAAAAATCCCGTCGAAAGCACAAGCCCCCGATATATTTTAGTGGTGAGATCCCCGGGAAATGGTTTTTGGTTTTTGGGGAAAAAGGGGAAAAACGCATCTTTGATCTTTTTTTCAATTTTTTGAATCCCAAAAAGTTTAAATTTTTGTTTTTTTTGAAATCAGGAAGAAATTTCTTTAAAAAATTTCCTTGTCCTTTCGTGTCTTTTGAAACTTTTATATTAAAAAACCCAAGGGAAATTTACTATCTTTTTCTTACTTTTCCCGCATTTTCTTCCATTTGCTGAGACAAATTCTTGCCCAAACTTTCCATTTAGCCAATTTTGGGTTGGTTTCCTTTTTTGTCTCGGGTTTTCTTGTGCTCCCCTTTAAATTCCTGTTTTTAAATTTCTTTGCTGCAGGACACAACTTCAACTTTTTTTAAAAATGGACGAATTTTTCTTTTGGGTTTTTTCCTTTGTAGGGTTTTGAATAAATTTTCAAAAAAAGTTTCTTTTTTATTTTGGTTTAAGAAAATTTCGAAGATGATGGAAATTTAGTGAATGGATTGGGGTTTTCAAATTTTTTTTTGTTCCTTTTGAGGTGAGGGGGGAGGGGGATTCTTAGGCGGTGACCCCGGGGGTGTCTTTTGGGGATAAACCAAAAGGGCCCGAACTGGTGGTTGTTTTTTGCTTTCAGTTTTTGGGTTTAAAGAATGACCATGGGCCAGTTCCGATTTGGTTGTGTCCTTAGGAGGGGAAGGAGGAGGGTTGAAGTTGAAACAATGTAGCAACTACTTTCCCGGGTTTTGCTGAGGCCCTCCCCCCCTTTCTTTTTCCCCTTTTCTTCCCCCCATTTCTTTTCCGTTTTTCCAAGGGTCCATGGCTGCTTAATTGGGTTTAAACTCCCAGAATTCTTTTTCCCTTTTTCTATTTTTCCCAAACTCTGTATCATCATTACGTATTTTTTTCCTCCCGGGTGTTTGGCAAACATAGAAAACAGAGATACCTTGCAGATAAAAAAAATTCACTATCCTAACTTTTTCCCTTTTCCCCCCCTGAGTTGGTTTCTCCCCAATTTGGATTGATTAACCGAACTTGTTTGCTGAGAAGAAAACCCGATTCAGCCTTTTTCGAGTTGATTAATTTGCATCGGGTGAACCTTTTCTTGATGCAGCTCCAGAACCCCCCGGGTTTATTAACCGGATCTTTGGGTCCCCAAAACTACCTTTTATGAACAATTTTTTGATCCTCCCCAAATCCCCTGTGTTTCCCCTCATAAATCCATCGTTCTCCAATAAATTTTTTTTGCTCTAAAAGCTTTTTCATTTTTCTTTTAAGGGGATTTTAGACTTTTCTTTTGGGGCATTCTCATGAGAATCTTATTGTAAGTTCCCGCCTCTTCAAAGCATAAAGAAAAAGGGTTTTCTTCTAATTCAATATTCAGATTTAATTCCCTTTTCTTCATTTAATGATTTTATTTGGTTTTTAGGTTTTTGGGTTTGGGGTTTTTCTGGGGACCCCCCTCCTCTTGATGAAAGTGGTTCTGGGATGTTTTTTTTCTTAGGTTTTAGAGACACTTGATGCACTGCCCTTCTTTTTGTCCCTTTCTTCGAGAAAAGATTTTTTGAAGATTTCCTTTATTTTTTCAACCAACTTAGCAAGACCCACAAAAGGCGTTCACGGGAAAGCCTTGTCCCTAATCAAGGGAAAACTTTAGTTTCTTTTTACCTCATCAGGCCCTTTAAAAATTTGGCAACCGTGCACCTTGTTTTTCGCGTGCTTTCTTTTTGGGGTGTAGACTTTTTCTAATGTTTTTATCCATGCTGTACTCATGGAAAACCCCTTGATCCCGTAGGTCCCCTTATTTGAGGTCCCTTTAAGAAGACAAATTTGATAGCTAAAAAGAACTTTGGTGTAACGTAAAAAATGGGAAATTTTCCCTTTGGGTGTTTTTTTGCCTTAATTTCTTATGTCTTCCCAAAGAGGAGCTTTCAAAGTCAATTGGTTTTCCGGGGTTTGAAATCCCCAAAAAAGACTTGAAGAAGAGAAATTTTTGGATGCCAAACCCCCTATCTCTTCCAGTTATGAATGGGTTTTTGAAAGAAGAAGAAATCCCCCCCAGGGTTTTAGGAATTTTATCTAGCATTAAAATTTGGGGTTTGTGGGTTTAAAGGGGGGGGGGGGGGGGGGGGTTTTTCAGGTTTAACATCATAACCAATGTCTTCCAAAATTTGCATACCCAAAACTCTGAAGGGTCGGGGGGTATTGGTTAAAAGATTCAATGGCTTTTTGGGGTTTTAAAAGGGTTCGGAGTGTTTTCCCGGTGTAAATCTGATTTTCTTTCGATCCAGGGGTTTCAAGTGAAAAAACTTGTCATCAATTTCTTTTTAGTGAAGGGAACCCAAAATTTAAAGAAAGTATACTCTGAATTGTGTCCCCGACTTTTCAAAGAAGATCCCTGCATTTATGACTTTGAGAATTTTCTACTGGCCCAAACTGGCACCTTTAGTCAAGCACTTGATCTTGTCCAGTTCTACCGGAAAATTTTTCTTTCCCCCCAATTTTCCAAATAATACCCGCCCAGGAAAACTTCATCTTTGGTGAGAGCAGGAAAAGGTTTTTTGTTGTGAATTTTCCATTGATTTTGTTTTTTGGGAAACAAAAATCAAAAACCGAATATTTCCCGAATCATGTTTTTTTAGAAAAAAAAATTTTTCTTTTAAAAGCCCAACAAGCACCCTATTGGGATTTAAAGATTGGTTGATACATTCTTGGCAAAGAATTAAACAAGAGTTAGCCAAATCTATAAAATTTTAATTTAAATTTTTAAAAATAAAAAAAAGGATATACTTTAAAGGGAAAATTTATTTAAAAATTTTTTATATCAGGGTTTTACAACTGCGTAATTATGTTTAAATGCCCATAATTAATGTCAACTTCGTAATTATGAAAAACCCCGATAATTAAATTTAATCAAGATAATATCTTTTAAAAACCCCAAAAATTATCCAAACTGCGAAAACCCAACCCAAATGCGATAATTCCCCCAACTTTCGATAGTTATGTCCAATCAAAATAATTAAACCCAAAAAAAAATAAGTTTTTTCAACTACATAATTATCTCAACTGCGAAAATTATCCAACTCCTGCAAAAACTATCCCCCAAATGCATAATTTTGGGCCCAAATTCGGGTAAAAATCTTGTACAAGAGTTTACGAACATTTTTGACGAATTGGGAAAACATACACTTTTAAAACATTTTCGTGATTCATTATAACTCCCTGATTTTTGGGCCACAGATTTTTTACAAACAACTTGAATGACTATTATGGGCATTTTGGTTAAAATTATAACAAAAACGAACCCAAATACGCAAAGATCAAACTGCTAGTGGGGTTTTGTTTTTCAAAAAACCCCAAAAAATTTTAAATTTAATTTCACTTTAAAAATTTTTCTGGGGACAAAAACAAACATTTCCAACATTTTTAAATTTTAAAAAATCAAACAACAACTTCCCAAAAAACACATTACACCCAAAAACGCATACACATATTTTTTCCCCAAATTTTACGCTTTAAACCCTAAAAAACCCCAAATTTTTAAACAATTTATAAATGAAATTGGGTTGTAATTAAGCATGCAATAAAGGTTCCTAAACAATGTATCAACATTATCGTACAATTGTTTTCAATACAAACACTCTTAATCCAAAATCCCCAATTTAACGCAAACCCTAGAGCTAATTTTACAATTTTGATTGTTCTAGCCGTTGGATCAAGAATCTGTTCAAAACCATCTTAAATAATCACATGTTAATCATAAGATCACTCACAAAATTCGAAAATCTTGAGCGGATTTGCAGAATGATTGTAAGCCGTCGATGATGGTGGGTGGGGTGAATTTAATACGGTAGGTGAAATATGCAGAGTAATAACTGCGATAATTAATTTTCTTGACTTAAATATCTACCAATTAACTTTGCACTTATTACACATATAGTCCCCTAACCTAGATAACTTTGAACATTAGGTCCTAAACCACCATCATGCAAACACTAAGTTTCATTATTGACATTTAAGGCATACAACTTTTCTATCTTAAAATCTTATCACCAAATTTTGTGAAACAACAATTTCTGAAAAAATATGCAAGTACAATTCTAAAAAAATTTTGGTAAAAATTATCTCCCCCTCAACACGTGTTCAAAAATAATTTGAGACATTGTAAAAAATAAACAACGTGTTGGATGAGGGATTGTACTTGCATTTTTTTTTTTAATATATTTACAAAGATAGTTTGGAAATGTTTGACTTGGTTAATTATTTTTAAGAAACTTTTCCAAATCATTTGGCGTCAAACATCTCATACCAATCCGGTGAACCAGATCCACAAATCTTGCATGAGGCAAGGCTTTTGTGAACAGATCCGCCAGTTGGTGTTCAGTTCCCACAAAGTATAATTCAACAGTACCCTTTTCCACGTGTTCCTTGATGAAATGGTACCGGAGATCAATATGCTTGGACTTCGAATGCTGGACTGTGTTGCATGAAATGGCAATGGCACTCTTGGAGTCGCAATACATCGGAATCTTGTTGAATATGTAACCGTAGTCCATCAGTTGTGATCTCATCCAAATGACTTGAGCACAACAAGCAGACATGGCTACATACTCAGATTCTGTTGAAGATAGTGAGGTGCAGTCTTGTTTCTTTGATTGCCAAGAGACGAGCTTGTCACCCAAGAATTGAACTCCCCCTGATGTACTCTTGCGTGTGTCTAAGCATCCTGCATGGTCAGCGTCTGAAAATGCAACAAGTTCAAACCCAGAATCCTTTGGATACCAGATCGCCAAATTAATGGTTCCCTTTATGTATCTAAGGATTCTTTTAACAGCTGACAAATGCCGTTCAGTCGGTCTAGACTGATATCGGGAGCAAAGATATATGGCAAATACAACATCCGGTCTGCTAGCTGTGAGATACATGATCGAGCCAATTATACTACGATACTTCGTAGGATCAATGGGTGTCCCATGTATGTCAGCATCTAGCTTTGGGGATGAGGAGGACATTGGGGTATTATAGGTGTCACAGCTGGTCATACCATGCTTTTTCAGGATTTCCTGAGCATATTTTGACTGACTTAGAAATATACCACGGGGTGATTGATGAACTTGGAATCCTAGAAAGAAATTAAGTTCACCCATCATAGACATCTCAAAGTTTTGTTTCATTAGTTTAGAAAAAGCGTTTGAATATTTTTTATTGGTTAAACCAAAAATAATATCATCCACATAAATTTGTACAATGAGAATGTCTTCCCCGTGTGTTTGTATAAATAAAGTCGGGTCAACAGTTCCAATGGTAAAATGATTAGCAAGGAGAAATGCAGACAGTTTATCGTACCATGCCCTCGGGGCTTGTTTGAGGCCGTAAAGGGCTTTCTTAAGCCGATATACATGGTTAGGATGATCTGGATCCACGAAGCCTTCTGGTTGTGACACGTACACCTCTTCTCGGAGTTGTCCATTGAGAAATGCCGTCTTCACATCCATCTGATAGACTGTGATATTCTTGTGGGCTGCGTATGCCAGAAACATTCGAACTGCCTCAATCCGAGCTACTGGAGCAAATGATTCCTCGAAGTCAATTCCCTCTTCTTGGTTGTATCCTTTTGATACCAGTCGGGTCTTGTTACGAATCACTGTACCATCTGCACCTAGCTTGTTTTTCCAAATCCATTTCAATCCAACAACATAAACTCCATCTGGTCTTTCAACTAATTCCCAAATTTCCAAACGTTTGAATTGTTCTAACTCTTCTTGCATGGATTCAATCCAGTTGTCGTATGTAAGGGCTTCTTTGATGTTTTTAGGTTCAGACTGACAAACAGTGAGTGCATACATGCAGTGTTCACTGTCTGAATGAAGTTTTTGTCTTGTGATGACTGGAGTGTTAGGATTTCCAATTATATTTACCAAAGGGTGATCTCTTGTCCATTTGTGGGTGGATGGAATATGTTGAATGTTGTTAAGGTGATCTGACGGGTCCATATTGCTCGAGGATGATTCTCCTGGTTCTGGATTGGTTGGTGGTGGAGCAAATGGATTGAAGAATGCATTCCCGTCATAATCTGATGGTGTGGGAACTTGATTAGAAGTGGGGGAAGAATCTTCAACTGCTGGTTGAGGTGTTGTATCCATTGATGATGATGGTTCAGGTTGTGGTGCATCGGCAGCAACTACGGTAGAGGTAGATGCTGATGGATCAGGTGCTTGATATGAGAGTTGTGGAGCAGCGGAACTTGTGGAAGCCTCTGACGCACTTTTAACCAAACTGTCATCAAACATGGGTGCAAACAAATCTTCCAGATCCTTCCTGTTGAAAGGTAGGGGTGCAGATGAAGATTCAGGAAAGTTCAGACGGTTGTGTGCGGGTTCCAAGCGGTCTTGCTCAGAAGCCATCTCAGTGAGTTCATCAAAATTAGCGTGTATGGTTTCTTGAATATCCCCAGTCCGACGATTCCAAATTCTGTATCCTTTGGAGTTCTCACAGTATCCAACAAATATCCCAATATCTGCTTTAGCCTTAAGTTTACCAAGATCATCTTTATCATTCTTCGGATAACACAATGCTCCAAAGACGTGAAAATAGTTGATGTTTGGTTTTCTTCCTTGTATAAGCTCATATGGTGTTTTGCTGTGTCTTTTGTTGATCATGGCACGATTCTGAGTATAACAAGCAGTATTGACAGCTTCAGCCCAAAGATAATCCGGTAATTGAGCATTGATCAACATAGTTCGAGCTGCTTCCACGAGCGTACGGTTTCATCTTTCAACTACACCATTTTGTTCTGGAGTGCGAGCTATTGAAGTCTGATGAACAATTCCATGTTTCTCAGTGAATTCCCGAATGATTTGATTCTTAAATTCAGTCCCGTTGTCTGTTCTGATGATGCGGACGGTGTTGCGGACGTGAACTTGAATCTTTGTGAGAAACGTGATGAGGATAGAAGGAACTTGATCTTTAGTCCTAAGAAAATAGACCCAAGTCCATCTTGAGTAGTCATCCACTATTACCAGAATATACTTCTTCCCGTTAATACTCTGAACTCGCATCGGACCAAACAAATCCATATGAAGCAGTTGTAGGACATGGTCTGTGCTGTGTTCTGTTTTGGGAGGAAAATGAGCACGGTGACTTTTCCCTTGTTCACACGCAGAACACAAGTGATCCTTGGCATATCTGAATTTTGGTAAACCGTCAACTAATTTCTTCTTGGCAAGGTCAGTGATGGTTTTAAAATTGATATGAGACAATCTTTTGTGCCATAACCAAGCCTTTGTGGGATGAGCCTTGGAGAGTAAACAAATAGGAGTAGAAGCTGTCATGCCTTCAAGGGAGATAGTATATAGACTGGTTCCGCGTTTCCCTTTCATGAGGTCGTTGCCTTGAAGATCATGAATAAAGCAAGTTTTCTCCCTGAATGCTACTTCCAAGTCTCCATTGCAGAATTGTCCCACGGAGAATAAATTATGACCAAGGCCTTCAACATAATACACACGGCTGATTTCGATGTTCCCATTAATGTAATCCCCATAGCCCATAATTGCAGCGAAGTGATCATTCCCGAATCTGACCGTTCCGATAAACTTTGCAATAAAGTTTTGAAGAAGTTTGATATTGCCGGTCATGTGTCGGGAGCACCCGCTATCAACAATCCAAATGACGATTTGAATCACCTGCATCACAAACATTGGAAACAGGCGGAGAATTGATAACGGTTGGATCCGCTGGGTTAGTAACACAAGAGGTTAGTACTTTAGGTAACCATTTGAAATTAAAAGTGTGCTGTAACCAACGTTGCCAGGTCCAACTAGTCTCTGCCTTTTTCCTAATGTATGCACTAGGTGAAGTTGTTGTCTTGGATTTGGGCTTGTCCATTTTCTTCTCAGAAACATCTAGTGGGGGCATTCCTAAAATGGACTTTGCACTGGTTTTAAGCCTAGAGGAAGCGCCACTAGTTCGTTTCTTTCTCTTAGTCAGCAAAGTTTTAGCAACACATTTTGTATGATCACCAGATAATATGCTATTACGACAAAAAACACAAGTAGCATCAACCAAAACATCTTCATTAATATTTAAAGATTTAGCATCTGTTACATCAATCTTAGAACTAGACTCAGATAAGTGCAATTCTATTCCTGATGTTACATTTGTCTTATTCAAACTACTAACTGGAACTTCCTCAGACTTAGATAACTCCTTCCTAGGTTTCTTGACTCTATTCTTCCTCTGTTTCGTGTGAGTCTTGGAGGTTCTGACCTTAGATGTGGTTTCTAGTCCTGTGGAAGTACAAGTAGCTGAATTAGTGGTTACATCAGATGCTTGGGTATGTTCTTTGTCTACTAGATACATCCCTGGGGCAATCGTATGAATGTTTGGTTTGCCTGTGTCTAAAACTCTGATTTTCTTTTTCAGATCAATAATGATGTGTTGAAATTCTTGATTTTGTGAGTCTAATTTTCTGTTGAGGCGGACTGTGTCATTTCTGTTTTGAAGAATTTCATCCAGTTCCTTTTCATTTTCAAACAGTTTAAGTCTTAAAAAAGCTTTTGTTTCCTTAAACTTTTCAGGAACATGACTGTTTTGAAATGATAAAGACGCTATAAGATGTTGAAATTTAAGTTCAAATTCAACACTCTGTTTTTGACACCAGTCAAGCCGTTTTTGAAGATTAAAAACTTTGTTTTCCACATCATTGTTGATCTGTCGAAGATTCTCATTCTCATGTACCAGATTATCAATCTCCATACGCAACATCTTACTATCCACAGCATGATCATTCACAAGTAAAGCATTACCAGATTCATAGAGCGAATTCATAATCACAGACACCACGTCATAACACAAAACTTTTTCCAAGAGTCGATCATTTTCTTTTGCTAAAAATTTCCTTTGAAGTTTTTGACGTTGAACCTTGTCATCTTTAGCTTTGAAAATGGTTTGCATAGATGCTACTTCCGTGTATAACTCCTCTTCCCATTTTGTTGCGCATTTCTTCAGATTTCTGACATGAGGAAGAATTTTCTTTTGAAGAATCTCTTTCTTTTCTTTTTGAACAGGAGAAAGAAAAGAAGAGACAGGAATTTGAGAACTAAACTCAATTTCATTCTCCAAACGAGAAATGTCGTCCATAAATGTCTTAAAATATCGAAGAACCCGACATTTTGGAGGCATTTGTGGATCAGCAAGATCCTCTGTCAGACAATCTTTGAAATGTACAGCAGTCGTGGGGACAAAAGTTATAGACGAAGGAGCACTTATGTTTGTGTATGTTAACGTTTGTTCTGGATGGTCTTTAGGAGGGACAAATGATTTGCTCAAATGAGGTCGTGCATTATAATCATAGTGTATCTTTGAAAATTTTGTTTGTGAATCTGATCGACCCTCAATCTTATTTGCGAGAAAATCAGTTTCTTCGTCAACAGAATACATAACAACACGTTGAAAGGTATCATCTAACAGAAATGTTGCATTGTATAACTTGGGATTGTCTTTGAGTGCTTTGTGTAAATTACGGGGTGTGTCACTTCCAAGTGCAAAACTTACTCCTTTAGGACTCGGTTTCACAACATTTTTTTGAATTTGTGTTACAGAATTACCCGTTTTATACACAATGTTTTGAAATTCTTTGAGTTTGGTTTCCAAATCCAGAATTTGATCAAGATATGAGTCAACATGTTTCCTAGTGGCTTGCTTTTCTTCAAGAAGATCATGCTGAGAAGTTGAAAGCTCAAATTGAGTTTTTAACAACGCAGAAGTTAAAGCATCAATTTGTTTTTTGAATTCAAATTGATCCTTTTCTTTTTGAGAGAGAAGCTCAGCTTTGGCAACGGTTAGCTCACGAACTTGACTTTCTAAATTTTGAACTTTTACGTATTCTTGTTGGAAAGCTATTTCAAAACCTTTTTCGCGTTTATCTTGTTTTAGATATCCCGAAAGTTGTAGTTGGTAGCACTCATTATCCTTTGTTAACAATGCAATTTTATCTTTGAGCTTCTGATTGATGTCATTGCATTTTTCTATTTGTGACTGGGTGGTCAATAACAAGGCCTGTAATTCCGAATCTTGATCAGTCAAAGGATCTGTTTTATCAAGATGATCACAATTGTCATCATCAATGGGATCATCAAATGAAACAACGGTATTATCATCATCAAATGATACAATCGTGTTGATTTGATCATCGGATGGTGATGAGAATGAATCATGTTGATCAAACGTTTCATTTGTAGATGAAGATGCAGCTGGAAAAGTAATTTCATGGATGAGACATGTAGGATCAGGTACCTGAGAAAGACCATCGGTATCATAGACCGGGCCTGACTCGGACATATTCATTTCTTGCATATTAGCCATAAGCATGACTGCAGCATTTGCCTCTAGATCTTTCATTTCATCATCTGATTCCACATTAGCCATAAAACTTTGATCATTCTGAGTCAACCTTCCAGCAGCTTTTTCATCTTTAAGTGCCATCAGAAGAGCCTCTTTGTGATAAGCACTACCCATTGTTCGTGGCTTCGGACAAGCATTTGCCATGTGACCGTTCCCCCCACAGTTGTAGCATGTGATAGACGTATTTGCAATGCCTCTCTGACCATTCCCAACAGTCAAATTTCCTCTCTGATCATTCCCCATATTGTTTCTGTTTGCCCCTGCAGTATTGAACCTATTTCCTCCTGACTGAACCCTTTGAGTACCATATCCACGATTTCCCGAACCATATCTGCCTGAAGACCTGTTTTGAATTTCTACTCTGCCATCATTAACAACTGCCTGATTCATGGTATTTGAAGATGAACAAAGACGGTTGTTGGATTTGGTGAATCTGCCAAATGCTTTAGCAATCAATCCAAATGCTTCATTAAGAGAATTGAAAGCATCCTCTTCTTCATCATAATCTGCATTTGAGTACAGCATTGAATCGGTGTTGTTGTATGGAACCAGCTGGTTATCAGAGTATTGTTGTGGTGCTTCATAAGAAATGATTTGGTTATGAGGTTGGGGTGGAAGACTTGGTTGAAAAGATGATTGGCCAAATTCCTGGTGTGGTAAAGAGAAGTTAGATTGAGCAACGAGAGCAAGTGAGTTTGATGTTGGTGCGGGTGTGAAACCTCCTCGTGCTGCAATTTCTTTATCCACTTCTGATTGATGTTGTCTGAGGTAATCATACATGAGTCCATATTTGACATCACCAATTTTCTTTGTCTGTCTTACAAAAGTTGCATACTTCTGCCATTCAGGACCAAGACATCCAAGGAATTTGGAGTTGACAGCAATCTTTGGTAACTTTATATCATGACGATCAAGGTCATTGATAATGTTGGTGAAACGGTGGTAGTAAGATTCAATGGTTTCCCCTGGTTCCATTATGAAGTGAGTGTACTCCATATACAATTTTGACTCAAGATCTTCCTGGTTTAACTCTGTTCCTTCCATGAGAAGATGAACATGTTCCCACATATCTTTCGCTGTCTTTTGAGCATCAATACTTCGATAGATAGGATTGGGAATTCCTTGAAGTATGAAAGACATTGCCAATTGGTTTGCTTCTTGTTGTAATGTTTGCTCAGTTGTGTAGTTGGCAACAGGAGTGGGAGTGGTTGTTTCTTCTCTCTCTGAAGTTGCGGGAACAACAGTAGCTGGAATAGGATAGGGTCCTTCTTCAATGACTTTCTTGAGATATTGACCATGAGGTTTTTTGAGTTCAATGAATCTGAGGAATCTACTAGCCCATTGCACGTAGTTACCCGGAGTTAGCATTGGTGGAGTTTCTTGACTTCCAGCTTCATGACGTGATTGCTGACTACTTATTGCCTCACACATCTTGTTAAACCAATGAGGTTCTCTGGAGTAGGATGAATAATTCTGCAGTTGTTGATTCTGTTGCATGATTTGTTGTGGGGACACTTGTGGTGGAGAGAGAAATTGATGTTGTTGCACGAATGCTTGTTGTTGTTGATACTGAGGATGAAATTGCTGTTGTTGTGGATGTTGCTGTAGCTGGTAGTAGTAATTGAAATGAGGTGGTTGAGACATATCTGGATCTTTGAAGATAATTAAGATATGTGTTGATGATATATGTTAAGTTGGTTTGGAAATCAAAAGATTTTGTTCAAATGCGATAAGTACTGTTCACCAAATGCGATAGGTCAGTTCACCAAGTGCGATAACCAAGTGCGATAATGACAGTTCACCAAGTGCGATAAGATCAGTTCACCAAGTGCGATAAGGACACTACACCAAGTGCGATAACCTTCAATAGTGATAACGAAAGTAGAAAATGCGATAAAACTATAAAGTGCGATAAATAATGACAATTTAAATATGTTATCTTAAAGTGCGATAAGTTATTGCAAAATGCGATAAAATATCAAACAGCGATAAGATAAGATATCAAACTGCGATGATTTATAGCAAATGCGATAGATTTATCACAAATCCAAGTTCGATAATTCTCAACTCTTGTACAAGAGAAGAGAAGCAACCAAGTCGAAGTATTACAACTTTCTAATACAAGAAAGTACAATACTGAGTCCCAATGCCGATAATTGAAGATCTCCCAAATGCGATAAAACCCTAACTTATCTTGATTCGAACTGCGATAAAACCCTTAGTTATCTGGATTGCAACTGCGATAAA
The DNA here is from genome assembly GCA_021014915.2 of Artemisia tridentata subsp. tridentata. Taxonomy (NCBI): domain Eukaryota; kingdom Viridiplantae; phylum Streptophyta; class Magnoliopsida; order Asterales; family Asteraceae; genus Artemisia; species Artemisia tridentata. The sequence goes on from CP139505.1 coordinate 160,057,565, forward strand.
ACCCTAACTTGTCGAAGTTCACTCAGAAACCAAAAATATCACTTTTCATCAACTTTTCCAATACGCTAATAATACGGATTACACCAAATCGTCTAAATAACCAAGAAACCCGATTGTTTTTGACTCTAAACGATTAGTAATCAAAAGATTTGATGAATATTAAGCTTTGTTAACGTAGAAAATATGAAAACCGATGAAGATTAGTGAAATTTTAAGGATCTCAAAGCTATTTTCAACACAAACTAGAGTTTTAACGTTAAGATGTGAACAAAAACTTTCGATAACTAGAAAACCAACGTAATTAACGATACTAATGACTCAAACACACGATCCTAATTATCCCTAGGCGAATGATACCACTTGTAGGTCACGATGATATCTCAAACACACACTCGATGTGACTAATAAGCACACGTACCACTACACTAGATTAAGCTACGTATAAAGACAAATAAGCTAATAAACTAACTAGAGAAGAGAGAATAAGAAGAGAATAAGAAGAATGGAAGGCTTTCACTTAATCCAATTACACACGAGCAGAGCTTTCGCACAATGCATGAAAAACCAACATGAAATGAGGAGCCCTTGCCTTCTATTTATAGGCAAATGTTTAGGGCGCCTCATACTTACTAGTTTCTAGAAGGTATAACCGGTCCATGGGCTACTAATGGACCGGATTCTAATTACTAACAATATAGCCCAAACGTTCAACATTTTATCTATATGAATAAGACTTGTAATTAATTAAAACATGTTCCTAACACATGCTAAAAGTGTCAACCAAATGTTGGTGAGTTCATAGAGTTTAGTTAAAAATAAAGTATTTACATATAGATTTTCCCAGCAAAGGCATTGTAAATCCACTCAGTTCCAAGCCCCCCCATACAAGACTTGCAACCTGTGTGTTTACAACCCACTGCTAACATAGATTAAGATTCCAGGATTATATTCACCCATGGTCGCGACATTTTGGACTCATAGGCGGGGAACCACCATCCCAAATAGTACGTGTCACCCAACGTCTCGTGTTCATGGACAAGGGTGGGGGTGTTTTCCCATACTAATACTATCAATATATCTCCTATTTGACTTTGAATTCGAATCCACAATAATAGATTTACACATAACAGTGTACCACACAATAAGACTACACATCACATATAAACAATATAAAAGAATAAAATTATCACATAGATTTGAATCATTGAGTAACTGCATCATAAAGTTAAACATGTATTTGATAAACAAGTAAAGTATTTCTACAAGTAAGTAAATAGAGTTTGAGCATGTATCTCCCCCAAAAGAGTTATAAAAATGAGTAAAAGAGTAAAAGTGGGGCTATGACTCACCTTGAGTAACTGATAATGAGAATTATGAAATCAAGTAAGTTACAGCTTCAACACGCAACCTGGATTAATTGTAAAGTCTAAGTCTCGATAAATTCGGTTCAATACTAATAGTGAATGTGAATCGGATAATGATTCGATGATGAATGAGTTAGATATGTTTAAAATGCTTAAAGTTAAAAAATAATAATATACATAATATTATCTTGTCTTTATGTGTGTTTATATGTCATTAGTTCTAGAATTAACGTTTCGTTATTTGTCGTTGATTAAAAACGTTAACATAATCGTTAAAAGGGTCATTAAGTAATTTAAACGTTAAAATAAATAAAACAATGCATATAATATAAACGAAGTGTTAAAATTTATGAAATGGTCTTTATAACATGAATATATTACTGGTTTCTATAATTAACAATTTCCCGTTTGTTGTTTTAATTTAATAGTTAGTTAAATCGTTATAATGATCGTTAAGTATTTATAAAATAAAACTAACGAAAAGAAGCATACGGCATAAAGGGATGGTTAAATTTATGAAATCTAATTAGAATATCATATGTTACTATTCAGTCCTTAATGTTTTACAAAAATTACATTCTAAACCCTAACGGTATAGGTTTTGCATAGTTAGTCCTTTGTTAACTAAAAGTTACATATTAGGCCCCTAAAGTTTCCAATATTACATTATATGAATCAAGTTTATTATATTTATCATATTAGTCCATAATTTACTGTTTTGGCAGTTTATACCCATAGTTTACATAGTTTACACTTTTAGTCCCTTAACGTGAAAACGCGTTACAAGTTTAGTCCTTTTTACACAAAAATGGCGGGAAAAATATTCTAAAAATTTCTATAACTTACTTAAGATTATTATAACTTATTTCAATTGCTTTTTTTCCAGAAAATACCTTATTTTTAGCTTAATGGGCTTATTAACGTGACATATAAAGGCCCGTTAAGAAATCTAGAGGCGAGGGCATGAAAATAGTTTTGGGCCTGGACTTGGGCTATTTTTGTGATTCTAAAAATGTATTTTATGGGCCTGATGGGCTGACCCATCGCAAAGTCTTAATGGGCTTTTGCTTAGCCTAATTCCGGAAAATTAAATAAATTTATGGATTTTGTAAGTTTAGATACTAGCGAGTACCACATGAAATGATTTAATTCGAACGTGTTAGGGAGCTTATAAGGTCGAAGTTAAAACATGAAAAGTGTAGTTTGCTAGGTCGTCATTCGAACTGAGCAAAAATATCTAGTCGCTATATGTACAAATTCGAAATAAACATGGCAAGAGTTGGCCTAGTCGCATGGTCTATATCTGAAAAACTCTAAATATTTTCTAAGTCTTAAATAAGCAGTCGCTACACATATAAGTTAAGCTATTTTTAAGAGCTTATGAGGGCTTATGAGGGGAGTCACCAAAATAAAAGTTAAAGCTTACTAGGTCGTGTATCGATATAAGCAAAAACATATCTATGTTACATGTAAAAATTATGAATTATCAAGGCGTAAAGAGGGCTGTCGCATAATATTTAAACCCAAAATACTTAGAAAAATTTCTAAGTTATAGTTTTAACCCGGTTTGACTTTGATGTAATATATGTTTCGAATTGATATTATAGAGCATGTATACGTTATGTTGTGATGTTTTTAAGTTCCTAAAGCCTTTCTACACAATACAACAACTACATTCTCAACATACACAATACGTATATATGTATTTTGATGTGTACGTTCGAACAAAATTAGAAACGCATGCATGGAACAATTTTAACCATGTACATGAGATGTTAAAGATTTCATGAGACTTACAAGAGTAGTGAGAATGAATGTGGATCGAAGGACACGATCACAAACAAGAAACTTGCTCAAAATTCTACCCGCATGAAACTAATATATCCCGTTCAACTTGGAAATAAATAACCCGATCGATCTTAGCTTCTCTTCGCCTTGTATACTTATCTAACTGAGTTTAATGATACTATAGAAAGTTTTTGTGAGTTTGTTGGCAAATGAGGGAAAAGATAGAACCCACTCGATTTATACTCAAACCGAAAGAATACATGTTGGTATTTTAAGTGATAATGTGTATCATGAATACCCACTAGAACCTAATTTTTCCACTATAACATGTTATTGTGTGTAAAGTTGAGAGGAAGGCTTTGTTTAATCCATGGTGGTTGATTATAGAAACAAAAGCCAAGATATGTGCGATCGAGCGATAATAATTTGAGACCAAGTGGAGTTTTTAATATACACAACACTTGTAAATTGTTAAAAGTGTTTTTGGTTATCATAATATGAGTGTTAGATACCAGATTGATAGCTATAAATCGGTATAAGAACGATTTTTGCCAAATATTTCCTATCGAGTTCTAGGAATACCAATATTTGGTTTTGGCTTCGAAATGTACTCAAATGTTCAAGTTTTTCGATGGGACTTGGTCCTATGGATTCTTAAAAGACTTAAGAATCTAAATGAAAAATTTATTTGGTGACCTTAATGTTGAAATCGTGAATAAAATCGCAAAACCAATCGGTCTTGTTCTAGTCGAAGTAAGAAAGGAAAAAAAATTATGAATGGGCCATGAACAGTGATCTAGCCCGATTAGATTGGGTTGGGTTTTTGTGATGTTGGGCTCAGGTTTTAGATTAGATGAATAGTAAAAATCAGAAAATAATTTGTATTATTAGTTGGTTTTGTGATTTTAGTTTTTGTGATTTGCGTGCGAGCTCGTTTCAGATTTTTGAAAAATAAATCTCGTTTCGAGTTATATTAACGTAATAAATAAAATTTTCAAATTTAAATTTACCCGGAAAATAGCGAAGTGAATAGTAACAGTAAATAGTTTTTAATTAATTGTTATGAATTACCAAGGGATTTTTACGAATTGCTATAGAGTCCATTGCCAAAATCTCCTTTGGTGTTTTCATGAGGGGCGTAAATCTGTCATTTCGCCTCCGATATGGCCTGGAGCGTCCTTTGAACTATGTTTTCCTTTCAAAGACCTGGCTGTTGGATGCCCGGGATCCCCCTTCATGAGATTTCCACGAAGAGCGGTCTTGCTTTTCCCTTGACAAGTTTGCCGCGGTTGTTTCACCTCGGATGAAGGCCGTGGTTACCTTCCACATTTCGTCAACAGTCTTAGGGATTTTATCATTGAACCTTCTGATCAGCTCCGGATTGTTAATCCCAGGTATGAAGCCTGAGACCTTCATGCACTCTGGTGCACCTTTCACTTGCATGCTTTCCTCCTTGAAGCGGTCAATGAATGTTGCCGTCGTCTCCCCTTCCCTTTGCTTGATGAGGTGGAGTTCCATCGGATCCTTGGTATATTTCTTTTGTTGGAGGAAGTAGGACAAGAAGCTTTTTCGAAGGTCTTCAAAGCTGTCTACGCTTTCCGCTGGCAATTCATCAAACCACATCTGTGCATGCCCCATGAGGGTGGAGTTGAACATGTGACACCAGGTGGGCATGGCCCACCGTTCCACCTTGGCCGCGGTGCAAAATTTCTTCATATGGTCCTCAGGATCCCCAGTTCCGTCATAGGTTTTGACGTTTATAGGCATCCGGGTCCTTTTTGGGAACTCAAAATTCCTGATCCGTTGTGTGAAAGGGTCCGTGTCTTCAATATCGTACGGATGATAAAGATCGTCCGTACCCCCACTGTTTTTTCCAGATCTGGCTTCCCAATACTCCCCTGCACTATCTTCGCTTTCTACGGGTGTTCGTTCCCTTCGCCCCTCGGGACCAGAGTAGGCATACATGTTTTCGGCGCCTCTCTCCCTGGAGCGGGGGGCGCGGCTATATGTTGGACCGGGGGTTCTCCTTCTTGGCCTATCCGGACTTCCTTCTGTGTAGGGTTGTCTGTCCCGCCTGTTACTTTTGGCTTCGATTCTCCGCTCTCTTCGAGCACGACTTTTGGTCCTAAGCCGAGAAAACACATCCGGTCTTTTCTCCCCTATGCGTGATTTGACATCTCCCCATTTTTCCCCCAGACGAGTGAAAATGGCAGACCGAAGGTGTTTGGTCCCTTCACCGTCGTCTTCGGGTTCTCTGCTGAGTCTGGAAAAGACACTTCGAGAGTGGGAACCTTCGGAAGGCCCGGATCTATGACTAGGACTAGTCTTCCGCTTTCTTTCAACCTTTCTTTCCCACAAGGATCTTGACTCAGAGTTTCGAGATTGTTCTCGCTAGTGTGAGTTCCCTTGTGACTCATCATCGAAGTCGAGGCGGGTTTTTACTTGCCTCAACTTTTCCGCATGGACTTTCTCAGTCATTAAGGGCAAATAGTTGGTCATAATGCTTGTCGCAAAATTCCCTTATCGCCTCTTCCGAGAGAGAGCCTGAAGGGGGCTCTTCTCCTTCACGACTCTTCCCTTTCCCAAGAGTGTTTCGTACTATTGAACGCTCTTAGGCTGGGGAGGAGTCATTCACCTGATTACTCATGGCAAAGTTCTTTAGAGACGCAGCTATGTAACTTGTCCCACGGATGGCGCCAACTTGTTAGTATAAATCTTGTGCTCAATGCAAGACCTAGGTTAGACTAGCTCTTGGCAGGGGCGGATCTTGTGCTAAGTACTTCGTAGAGCTGCAAAGAAAAAGCACAACCGTTAGTCTTCCCGCAAAACGGGGCTTCCGCGGTTGGCCTCCGATGCGAGAGTAAGTATATTGTTTAGAGAGAGAAACTATATATGCGGACTGTGTGAGAGTAAATGCTATTAGTTGAGAGTAATAAATGAGATGTATGTATTTATACTACCCACACAAGACCTGTAGCTACCTCGGGACTCTGTGAGCCGAACTACGCCTCCCCTATTAGGTAGGTGTCAAATCATGTGGGGGACATAATCCTAAGAGATCTGGCTTTTGGCGGCGTGACTGTTTGGCGGTGGCCGATGATGTGTTCTGGCCTGACCTTGAGAGACCGGGGCGTGTTCTTGTCCGGCTTGACAAGACTGGAGTCTATGATGTCTGCTTGTCCGTCTTGACTCTGCCGTGGTTGGCTATGAACATGCCCGGCCCAGTATGTTGCGGTTGGTTATGAACATGCCCGGGCCAGTATGTTGGGTCCGGGAGTACTATACACGATCAGTATCAATTATCTTTAGCTTGATAAGAAAAGAAAATCGATGTGGGATAAAGAAGATTTGATTATGTTAGGAATATAAATATTCATGTGAAGACTCGGTCGCCCCGAGTATCTATTTAGCATTTATGTAGCTCGTAGGCTTATTATTATTATTATTATTATTATTATTTATTATTATTATTATTATTATTATTATTATTATTATTATTATTATTATTATTATTATTATTAGTTTAGTTATATTAAGTATTTGTGGAGTTGGGTCGGGTCTTTACCCACTGTCAGCTCACTCCACAGCCCACTAGGGACACCATAGATAGTAACTATAAATACCCTTTCCCAAGTGTGGGAAGGGTTGGAACTTTCACTTCTCTTAATCTAATATTCACAAAGTTTCTCTCTAGAAAGTTTCCATCTCTCATCTCTCTCTCTAAAACTATCGATCCAAACTCACACCTTTTATGTGTTTATTGTTATGAATATGCTACAATTGGTATCAAGAGCCATGGTTAGGTTCGTGTGAGTGAATATTCAGATTCGTGGTGTGATTTTTGGTTGTTTTTTGGTTCGTATAAAATAGTGAAGAAAAACCTTAGTTTAATCTTTGTTTGTAGTTAAATCTGTTGAAAACGTGTACTTTTGTGTTCATAAAACTGTTTTACATCTTCCTTGATAACGTACAACATTGTTAGTGCTTGTTTGTGGAAGATTTGAAGGTTTTCTTGGCAGCGGTTTGACTATCGGACGAGTTTTCTTCACAGCGGTTTGACTCTCGGTGAAGGATTCTTAGCAGCGGTTTGTGTTATTTGAGTAATTCTTAGTAGCGGTTTGTTAGACAGCGGTTTGGAACTTATCCATAACGGGAAACAAGACAAAATGAATGGAAAGTGACGTTTTGTCTGCTAGCAACAGCGGTTTGTGTTATCTGTCTGGTAGCGGTTTGTCGTCTAGTAGTAGCGGTTTGACCAGTCTTAGCGGTTTGACAAGTTGCGGTTTGGTCTTCAGATTCAGCGGTTTGACTTAGCGGTTTGTTGTGTGTTAGCGGTTTATATACAGCGGTTTAGTTTTTAGGTTTGGCGGTTTGATACTCGCGGTTTGTCTAAGGTCTTAGTGGTTTGATACTTGTTGTGTGATTAGTATTCTGTTGATCCCAGTTGAGCTTCACAATCTTATTAACTACCTTAGATAAATCTAAAGTAATCGGTATAGAAACTGATCTTAGGTTGTATATCAAATATTATGCGGAAACTAATATTTGATCTTAAGAAGAAAACACAAACGGATTATCCAACAACACTTCAATTATATTAATAACGATTGCTCTGAATAGCAATAGGGTTACAAGAAACCTTGAAGTGAAAACAATAATATGTATGCTAAGATAATTAATCAATCGACCTCTAACTCTAACCCTAGAACCTCCTTTTATAGCATAAGGAGTCCTAGTCGGTTTACAAGACTTCCTATACAAGTAAAATATTCATACGTATCTTTTCTATACTTATCTTAACATACTTTACATAATTAATAAGCAATAGAGTAATCCTTCTAGCAGCAGAGTCCTCGTGAGCTAGCAGCAGAGTTACAATATGCCTATTATACCAAAACAGCAGAGTTATCAAAACAGCAGAGTTCTTATGCTAATCAGCAGAGTTACATAACTATCCGGCAGAGTTGTAATTCTCCAATCAGCAGTATTTCAGACCCAACAATCCTCCCCTAAACTTGATATTTTTCTCCAAAAATCATCAAGTTTCCTTAATCTCAGATAACCACCAGGAGGATGCTTCCAAACACCTTACTGTTTTGAAACCTGTGATACCAGCAACTGTTTGTATTTCTCAATCAATTCTTTTGCTTGATTATCTGAATCAAATGGTCTTTGAAGTGTCAACTTTCCAGGTTGCAACATTTGATACAGAATAGATGTACTGTTGTTGATGACATAATCCTTCTCCACAAGCATATACACAGTCACACCTATACAAGACAAAACATGAACTCCACAACTTTGATATAAGTACCACTTCTGAACTATAGAGCTCAGTAACTTCCTCCATTCAATACTTTTCTCATCTGGTTCAAACATGTTCTTCAAGTAGTAATAATTTAGCCTCTCATACACTATCTCTGGTCTAGTATCTCCATACCTCATCTTGTACAAATTCCAGAGTTGAGTAATATCATCTCTATCCATATAGTGCAGCATTTGAGAAAAACTAATATACCCCACACTTGAACCATTTGATCTCTTTACTATCCAGCATACACTACTATCAGCTAAAATATCATGTGAATATGAAATTATTGGATATTTTACTGATAAAGGTACTTCATTAAGTAACTCAGGCTCTTCTTGAGGTTCATGAACTGTGAGATCCATAACCCCTTTCATCTCATCTGCAGTCACTTCTTCATTCCCTGAATCACTATCTTCTTTCTCCTCTTCCTCAGAATCACTCATCACTACTGACTGAATTTTTCTCTTCTTCCTACTCACCTGCTTTACTCTCCTTCTATATCTCTTTGTACCAGCAGAGGATTCAGTCATTTCTTCAGTTTCAACAACAACTTCTTTCTCTTTCTCAACATCAGATACTACAAACTTTGACACACTTCCACTCCCAGATGCTTTTAGATTGTCAGATCCCATAACTTCTGGATTTCTCTTCTTGTCAGAAACTTTTCTTGGATTAAGCTGAGCATAAGTTTCATAAAATTCCTTTTCAATTAAGTGATCTGGCTTTCCTTTGAAATCCTTCATCTGATAGTTTCTAGCATTCTTCAAATAGTATTTCATGTCAGTAACCAATGCTTTCCTTGAAGCTGACTTTGGTTTATAACCATGCTTCTGTGCTTCTGTTATCCTCTTAATCAGCTCTTCCCACTTAGCTAATCCATTCTTTTTGAGTATAAAAGCAACAAGCTCTTCTGTCTTTTCAGTACCATCCAACTGCTCATCATTTGATATCAGCCTAGCTTCACCTCTGACAATCATATCAGACTCAATGAAATATTGCAACTGCTCATCTAATTCTTCTTGACTAATCTCTTTAAATGAAGAGCTTTCCATAAGTTCAGTCTGATTTCCTTCTTCTTCAGCTGCCACTCTTCTAGCAAATTCTTCATCCTGAGCAATTTGAGCCTTTTCATCAGCCAACTTTTTCTTTCTTACAAGTTCTTCAGCAGAGTCAGCAACAGGTTGTGTTTGTGATGGTGTAGGTGTTTTAGTTTCTTTGTGCATGTTCAGCAGCACTTGAGCTAAGGTTAACTGTTCATCATCTGATTCATCATCTGATTCATCTTCAGCAGAGTTCTTAACTCCAGCACTAACTCCAGCACTTTTCTCTGTATTTTCAGCAGAAACATTCAACCTATCAGCAGAGTGTTCTTCTGCACCAGCAACTTCATTAGCAGAGTGTTCTACACCAGCAGAGTCACCCTTTTCACCAACATTTTCAACAACAGAGTCTTTTACAACTTCAACCTCATCTGAATCTTTTACACCATCCTTTTCTACCTCCCCTGAACCTATCACATCCTCTTGATCATTTATAACAGCCTCTTCATCATTCCTCCCCTGTTTGGAAGCATCCTCTTCCAAACTTGGTTTGGACCTCTTCTTGAGCCTCCCCTCAAGATGTGTAACCCTTAATTTAAGCCTCCTAATTTCAGCACCTTGAGTAGATCTGACTGTCTTTAACTCCTTTCTTAGATCAAGCACCTCCTTTGACAATTTGGTACAATTTTCCGTCAATTCTTTCAATTTTTTCATGATATCCTCACAACTTCGGTCTGTGTAACCTGACCCGAGAGGTTGATCATTGGAATTGGCATTTTGTACTGGTGTGTTAGCCGTCAAATCATCAGTTTCAAGTTCAATTCTAGCATCAACACTTCGACCTGTGTGACCTGGTCCGAGAGGTGTATCATTTGCAATGTCAATATGTACATAAGTGTCCATCAATTCAATATGTTCATCTCTGTCCTCATCACTTCGAGATGTGTTACCTTCTCTGAGAGGTGAATCTTTGGACATAAACTCAGTCTCATCCCTAGGATGAACATCTGAGCCCCCCATAAAATCCATTTGGCTGGGGTTACCACCAGTTGTATCAGGTTCCTGAGAACCTTCTACAAATGATGTTGCCATGGTTGAGGTCTTAAGTATGTTAGCACTGTCCTGTTCAACTACTAAGTTGGAAACAGTAGTGCCAGCCTCTTCCATCATGGTACCTCCACTACCTGTACCAGCCTCATCTGCTACCATACTAACATTGGCCTGAGGGTGCACAATGTTCTCATTTTGTGAATTCCTAGGTGATTGGGTAGGTTGTGGTTCAGTGGAAGATGATTCATTTAAACTTGTTGATGAGGATGTGTGATGGGAAGCTGTGGGTGTTCCAGCTTCTTCATCCTCATTTACTGCAGCCACTACATTCAAGATATGCTCAGTTAAGGGAGTAATAACACCAGAAAATCCTTTCCCATTCTTCTTCAAAAATGCAAACATCTTGATGGCCATTCTACTACAGGGCTCAATTTGTGAATGCCTCAAAGGTTTCCTTAGCTGTTTGTTTATTATAAGTTGTAGAAACCTAGGGTATAAGTAGAACTTCTTCTTAACAAATTTCTTCATCCCCTCAAATATCATAACAGAAAAATCATAGGGCTTCCCTGTAGCTAAACATACTAAAGCCATTGCCTGAGATGCATTAAACTCACTCCACCCACCTATCTTAGGAAACAAGCAATGTTGTAGAGTATGCAGTAAAAACTTCCAATGGGGACACATACGACCTTTCAAAAATGTTCCACTATTCTCAGGTCTCTCATAACCAAAAGTCTCAAGTTCAGCCATCACAACTTCTGGGGTTATAGTAGGGGGTGTTGGGGTGCCTGACAATCTCAAACTTCTCTTAATTGTGGTTTCACTAACTACAATGTCCTCCCCATCTACACTACCTACCAGTCGTTCCTCACCATCTAAGACATCCAATCTAACAGTTGACCAAAATTGTCTCATATGAGATTTGTAAATTGTAGGGGCAACTGTTAATGCATACCTTAACTTAGACGAACCCAGAAAATCCATAACCTCGAAAAATCCATCCGCTGCATTAACCTTACTGAGAAACGCTATCTGATTGTGTTCTTCCGGAAACGTTCTTCGAGCCATTGGATTTGGGGGTTTGGGGTGAAATGATATGAATTATTGTGTGTGAGTGAATGTAAGTTTGGAGCAATTAGAGCGTAATGAAATCAATTGGGTAAAAGATACCTTTTTGATTCAATTAGGGTTAAGAACGCGCCAAAATTTTTCAGTTTGACCCTTCAACTTTCAAACTCATCAGCAGAGTTATGAAATTATTGACCGAAAGTCAACAATCCCAAAATCGTTAAAAATCATCTCCTTAAATATCATACCAACCTCACAATAAACTCCATAAATCCTTAATCACTAAAGCAAATCCCCAATTCCAAACCCTAACATAACACCAATCCAACATGAGTTCATCAAAAACACCAATCATCGAAATATCTTCAGATTCATCATCGGAGGACTCAAAAGGTTGGGCTAGTTACTTTCCTAAGAATGCATCCACATCGCAAAACAAAGGAAAAGCAATCAAGGAAGATTCATACTCCGATCCACTTCCATCGACACCATCGTCATTTGAAGAATCAAGCGATGACGAAACAGCTGATTGGCCTGGGAAACAGCAAGGTTGGCCAAAACACATGACTTACTACCAAGGAGCTTGGGAGATCATCCCTCCAAAACATCCAATAACAGCTGAACTACAGAAGCAACTGGAGAAAGCCGCAGCTGACTTTGCAAAGAGTGTCCACATTCCACATCCGAAGCCAAATCCGGTTGAGAAGAAACCCTCTGTGCCAAAGAAGAACAACCAGCAGAAGAAAGCAGCTCCCTCCACCAGTCAGCAGCAAACTCCACCTCCTCGTCCAGTAGTGCTTGCACTCCCCTGCCCAAAGGTTTTTGAGGCCATGGGCACTAGGGGACCACGAAGCAAGGTCATGCCTGATTTTGCTAAGATGTAGGTTGTGAATCTTTGTAGCTTGATGTCTTTTGAACTTTTCTTTTGAGTGACGTTTGTAAGAAAACTGTCTCTGTACTTTGCTTATGGAATGAATGAACCTTTTAATTTTCCTTGCTTTACTTGAGTATTTGTATATGTATCTGCAAAAGGTTAGTTGCAAACAACAAACACAAACAAGAATATTCCATAATAGCAGCAGAGTAGCATAGCAACAAACCAACTAAACAGCAGACTTTAACTAAACACAAGATAATGACAAATCAACAGCACAAATCCTTACAAAATTTTACAAAATCATACAGAGATAAGATAGTTAAAATAGTTAAAGATTGATCATGCCAATACTAGCAACTAGAAACTGAAATCTACTGATGTCAAAACATTTTGTAAGTAAATCAGCAACATTGTTGTCAGTATGAATTTTAACCACTTGAATTAACTTTTTCTCATAACAATCTCTAATAAAATGATGTCTTATCTCTATGTGTTTTGTTTTAGAATGAAAAACAGGATTTTTTATAATACACATTGTGCTGTTGTTGTCAATAAAAATTTTTGTGTTCATGAAATTGTACCCATAATCCAGCAGCTGGTTCTGAATCCAGAGCACCTGTCCACAGCAGCTAGAAGCAGCAACATATTCTGCTTCAGTTGTTGAATTTGCTACCACTGTTTGTTTCTTACATTGCCAAGAGATAAGCCTATGACCAAGATACTGACAGCCTCCTGTAGTTGATTTTCTATCCATAGTAGCTCCAGCATAGTCACTATCTGAGTATGCTATCAAGTCAAATGGTGAATTATTAGGATACCAAAGACCAAGTTTTGGTTGACCCTTTAGGTACCTAAAAATTCTTTTGACTACTTCCAAGTGTGAAACCTTTGGGGACACTTGGAATCTAGCACAGGCACACACAGAAAACATGATATCTGGCCTTGAAGCAGTCAGATACATCAATGAGCCAATCATGGATCTATACAGATGTACATCAACCTCTACTCCATCTTCATCCTTTAGCAATGGTTTATTCTTATCCATAGGTGTCTTGGCTGCCTTCACATCCTGAAATCCAAATTTCTTCAACATATCAGCCACATACTTGTCTTGGCTAATAAAAATTCCATCTTTCATCTGCTTGACTTGAAGCCCCAAAAAGAAAGTCAACTCTCCCATAGAACTCATCTCAAACCTACTGTGCATTAGCTTCTCAAATCCTTCACATAACACCTTATTTGTAGACCCAAAAATGATATCATCTACATAAACTTGAACAAGTAGGATATCCTTTTTGTCTTTCTTAATGAACAATGTTTTATCAATGGTTCCTCTGCTAAAACCATTATTCAACAAATATTGGGATAAGGTGTCATACCAAGCTCTAGGAGCTTGATGTAATCCATACAGTGCTTTCTTCACCTTGTAGACCCTGTCAGGATACTTAGGATCTTCAAACCCAGGTGGTTGCATCACATAAACCTCTTCAGGTATCTTTCCATACAAGAAAGCACTTTTCACATCCATTTGATACACAGGAAAATTCTTGTATGAGGCATATGCCAAGAAAAGTCTGATAGCCTCCAATCTTGCAACTGGAGCAAATACCTCATCATAGTCTATACCTTCTTCCTGAGTGTATCCCTGAGCCACCAATCTAGCCTTGTTTCTGACAACAATCCCTCTTTCATCTCTCTTGCATCTGAACACCCATTTTGTACCAATTGCCCTTTTTCCATTTGGCAAAGCCACCAATGTCCAGACCTCCTGAAGCTTGAACTGCAGCAACTCCTCTTGCATAGCTTCAACCCAACTTTCATCCTTCATAGCCTTGTGAATGGTCTTGGGTTCTTCCTGAGATAAGAAACAGGCAAACATACAGTTTTGTAGATCCTTGTGGCTATTCCTCTTCTTAAGTGTCTGAGCAAATAATCCCTGATCAAGCAAATCACTCAACCCCTTTGATTTACTTCTTGTCTGTACAGCAGAGTGAACATCACCAATAATCTGCTCCTTTGGGTGAATCTTGTGGATTCTTGTTGTTGGTGTAGGACTCACAGGTATATCAGTCTCCAAGTTGGATAAATCACCTTCAGTACCAAAAACATCAACAACTTCATCATCAGTATCCACATACACTTCTTCCAATTCGGGCATATCATCAGAAGAATCATCATAAGAATCACTATCTTTATCAGTAGAGTCTTTGAGTTCAGCAGCAGAGTTACCAAGTTGAACAGCAGAGTGTTTTGCCTTAACAGCAGAGTGCTTTGGCTTAACAGCAGAGTGTTTAGACTTGGCAGCAGAGTTAAGAGAACTGCTGCTCGGTTTATTCCCTTGAATTCCATCAACTTGTGACTCTACACTTCTTTCCTTATCATCATGAGCAGGTTCATCATCACCTTCTGCATTAACCTTTGGTATTTCCTTATGTACAGCATCACCACCTGAACTTTTTCCTTCTTTAGCTGTTGGAGAGAAATACTGATCAAACTTCCACTTTTCAATCAACACAAACTCCTCTGCAGATCCATCCTTCTGTGCTTGTGTACCTGCATTAGGGTTAGTTTGTGTACCTACAGACATGTGAGTAGTACCTGCAACAACTGGTTGATAATTCATACTTTTGGTTAAAGAATCAATATCAAACATCCAGTCAGGTCCTTTTCCATCAACATTAGGTGTGGTTTCTCTAATAGTCACATGTAAATTTTCAACTACATGCCCAGTTCTTTGATTAAAAACTCTAAAAGCCTTACTTTCAGTAGAGTAACCAACAAAGAAACCTATGTCTGCTTTCTCACTAAACTTTCCTAAGTGGTCAATGGTGTTCAAAATAGTAACAGGACACCCAAATGGTCTTAAGAAACCTATCATAGGTTTTCTACCATGCAATAACTCATAGGGGGTCTTGTTATGAGGCTTAACTATCTTAGTCCTATTCTGCACATAACAAGCAGTGTTGACTGCTTCAGCCCAAAAGATAGTGGGTAACTTAGACTCTGACAACATAGTTCTGGCAGCTTCAATTAATGTCCTATTCCTTCTCTCAGCCACACCATTTTGCTGAGGAGTTCTAGCTACACTAAATTGTCTAGTTATACCCTTTTCCTCACAGAACTGATTCATCACCTTGTTCTTAAATTCAGTTCCATTATCACATCTGATGACTTTGACCTTATGATTAAATAGGTTTTCTATCCTGGTAATAAAAGCCTTAAGAATGCCTGCAGTCTCATCCTTAGAAGCTAAAAAGAATACCCAAGTGAACCTACTATAGTCATCAGTGACCACTAAACCATACATCTTTTTATTTAAACTATTCACATATGTAGGTCCAAATAAGTCCGTGTGTAACATAAACAAAGGTTCAGTTATAGAATTCACCAATTTGGACTTACAGGAAGCTCTATGTTGCTTTCCCATCTGGCAAGCAACACAAACTTCAGGATTCTCAAAGACCTTTGAAGGCAATCCTCTGACCAAGTTCCCTTTCACCAACTTGTTCATAGCCTTGTAGTTCAGATGCCCAAGCCTTCTGTGCCATAGTTTGGATTCATCAACAGTGGCTTTGGCAAACAGACAAGTCAAATCTCTTTTAGGAATAATATTCTTTATATCCACACTGTATATATTGTCATGTCTAGGGACTTTAAGAAGAACCAATTTATCATCGGGTATCTTATAGTCAGGAGACAAAACAAGACACTCAGTGTCGGTAAAAAGAACAAAATTCTTCCTGTCACACATTTGTGAGACACTAAAAAGATTAAACTTGAGACCATTCACCAAATACACTTTCTCAAAATCCAACTTTCCAGTTCTGATGATGCCTTGACCAACTATTTTACCTCCTTTAGGATCATTTCCAAAGGCCACATAACCACCATCCAAAGCTTCAAAATTCTCCAAGTTGCTTTGGTCTCCAGTCATATGTGAAGAGCATCCACTATCAAAAATACATTTGTCCTTTAGCTCCTTTTGTAGATTGCCCTGCACAAAAAGTAAGAGAATTAGTTTCTCTTGGGGACCCAAGCCATTACTGACTTGGATCTACCTTGTGCATCAAAGTAGTCAAATTTCTTCAACTGCATTGGTGCACTGCTGTGTCTGAGAACATGATCTAAAACTTTAACTTTTGGTTTCCAGACCCAGCAAGCTGAGGCTTTAACAGCATAAAAATGGTTGCCCACAACAGTATCAGTCACAACTTTAGGCAAAACAGCAGAGTCTGCCTGAACAGCAGAGTTTGCTGGAACAGCAGGGTTTGACTGAACAGCAGAGTTATCTATATTCTTCTTTATGGACACATTTGGGGCAATAGGAGAGATAACTCTAGAAGTACCATCTCTCATCAGAACTTCCCTAGGAACCATGTTTCTTTTGGGATGTGGGTGAGTCTTTCTACCAAAGTTTCTATGGTTCACCCTTGTATATTGGTTCCACACTGGTTTTTGATAGTAATAACACTCATCTTGCAAATGTTCAAAACTACCACAACTATAACATGCCTTTTTAAATAGTTGAAAATCAGTCCCTAATTTTTGTGAAACTAGGTTGTTCCAATTTCTCTGGTTTCCCCTAGGCAAGTTATTAGTTCTCTTAGGATATACTCTAGGTGTATTGTCAAACTCAGCCATCTTCCTAGAGATACCTTTACCTAGCTTAGGCTTAACAAACTCAACCTTTTTAGCTCTAGGTACTTGTGATTCAACAACAGCAGAAATTTCTTTCTTTTTGTTCTTAGAGGTTGAATCAGATTCTACAATCCCATCATCACTGTCAGACTCCCAATCTTCAATCAGGGGTGGTTGCTCATACTTCTTTAACTCAACCTTAGGTGACTCTTTGTTAGTTTCACTAGTTTCTTCTACAGATTTACTAGTGTCACCTACAGGTTTATCCCCAGACTCAGATATGAAAGTCAATGTCCTAGTAGGAGGGGCATGAGCACTAAGTTTCTTAGGGTGAGCAACAGCATTGTACCCTAGTCCACTACCTGAATCAGCAAAGTGCCTTCCTATTGGTTTACTAAGAATGTCAGTAGCAAATTGTTGTTTTTCTATCCTAACAACATGTTTTTCAGTCTCATTCTTAGCTAAATCTCTAGCCTGTTCAGCCTCCTCTACTTTTCCCATAAGTACCTTAATCTCATCTTCTTTCTTAATAAGCTCATTTTTAAGAATAGTGATTTGATCAAGATATTCAATTTCAGCCTTTTTATAGAATTCCAATTTCTCTTCTAAATTCTTTAAACCATATTCATAACTGAGATTGTCTAACTTAAGTATTTCATTTTCCTTTTTAAGATTTCCATTGCTAGACTTAAGTTCATCAATTTTATCTGAACATGATTTAAAAGAACATGATGATTCATTGGATACCTCAGAGTCTGATCCAGAAGAAGAAGAAGAATAGGCCATAAGAGCAAAGTGTTGAACTTGAGATTCCTCTTCAGCTGCCAAAGCATAGTTAGGACCATCTTCAGCATGCTCACTCCAATCAAACTCTCCAAACCCATCACATGACACCATAGCAGCAGCAGCAGCATCAGGACTTGACTCTTCAACAGTAATCTTCTTGGTATCTGCAATGTTTCTTTTGGGAGCTTTGCATTCCCTTGCAAAGTGTCCCTTTTTTCGACAATTGAAACATTCAGCCTTTGACTTGTCAAATCCCACATTCCTGTTTCTTCTGAACTTCATCTCTTTACCAGTTCTCTTAAGAAACCTCCTTGCCCTCATAGTTAGCATTGCATACTGCCAATGCATATCCATTTCTTCAACATCATCAGGATCAAGTTCATCCAGATCTTGAGGCATGACTGAAGTACTAGTAGTAAGTTCAGCCAAATAAGCACAAATAGCAGCATCACTGATGGTGTTGGGGTTAGCAGAGTCAGCAGCAGAGACATGTGAACCAACAGCAGGAGCAAAAGTACCAGCAGCAGAGTGCTCTTGATGACTACCAGAAGTCTTGTTGCTTGAGGAGACAAAGGCAAGATTATTAGTGGTAGAGGATGAGCTTGAAAATCCTTTAACTTATGATTCATACACCTTTAAGTTGTTGTATAGATCATCCAATGTCATAGTATCAAAATCTTCCTTGTGCCTCCAAACCACTGTATGAGTGTTCCACTCAGAAGATAGACTTCTCAAAAACTTTAGATTGACATCTTCTTGAGATGGTTCAATCTTCAACAGAGCCATCTGACTGGTTAACTTATGAAGTCGATCATAAGTTCCCTCAATGTTCTCAGAACTCATAGCAGAAAAAGTCTCAAACTGGTGCTTAAGGAGATTCTTTCTAGATTTCTTGGTAGCTTCATTCCCACCAAATCGAAGTTCAATAGCTTCCCACAACTCCTTAGCAGACTCAATACGATTAAAACTCAATTGATAATCATTAGGTATTCCCATCATGAGAATACTGTGAGCCTTAACCTCCAATCTTCTCTGAGCTTTCTCCTCACTAGTCTTGAGAGTCAAGACTGATCCAGTAGCAGTCTTGGTTTGCACCTTATCACCATCAAGAACAACTTCCCAGAGAGAGTAATCAACCATTCGCATGTATTGTTGCATCCTCATCTTCCAGATCTCATACTCACCAGTCTTGAGCATGGGAACTCTTGAAGCAGTAACCATGTGAGTCGAATCGGAATCCATTGCTTGCTTTGATGATTAAACAGATCTTTGTTTTGAATAATTCTTCTTGGTACCAGTTTCTAGATCACAAGCTCTGATACCACTTGTTGATCCCAGTTGAGCTTCACAATCTTATTAACTACCTTAGATAAATCTAAAGTAATCGGTATAGAAACTGATCTTAGGTTGTATATCAAATATTATGCGGAAACTAATATTTGATCTTAAGAAGAAAACACAAACGGATTATCCAACAACACTTCAATTATATTAATAACGATTGCTCTGAATAGCAATAGGGTTACAAGAAACCTTGAAGTGAAAACAATAATATGTATGCTAAGATAATTAATCAATCGACCTCTAACTCTAACCCTAGAACCTCCTTTTATAGCATAAGGAGTCCTAGTCGGTTTACAAGACTTCCTATACAAGTAAAATATTCATACATATCTTTTCTATACTTATCTTAACATACTTTACATAATTAATAAGCAATAGAGTAATCCTTCTAGCAGCAGAGTCCTCGTGAGCTAGCAGCAGAGTTACAATATGCCTATTATACCAAAACAGCAGAGTTATCAAAACAGCAGAGTTCTTATGCTAATCAGCAGAGTTACATAACTATCCGGCAGAGTTGTAATTCTCCAATCAGCAGTATTTCAGACCCAACATATTCTAGCGGTTTGAGAATAGCGGTTTAGTATTCAGGACATGCGGTTTGACCAAAGTTGACTTTTTACGTCCAAACTTCAAACAGCTATAACTTTTGAACCGTAACTCCGTTTTCAACCCACGACCTGTCAAAACGACTGTGAGACCGAGGAGAAGGACACACTACAATAGTAAATTATTCAACCCAACTTTCGAAGCCTGAAATCGCTCCAGAAAGAAGTTATCGAGCTGTGAAGTTTTCAGACCATAATTTCACTGTCATAACTTGCATCAACCAAACCAAATCAACTGTCATCATAACACATTCAAGTACTCAAATCACGGTTTATTCTTGATTCTTGTAAAATCCCGCGAAAGAATCTATTTCTTGGTTTAAATCATAGAATTGTAAAATCCCGTGCACGTTTACGTCATGTCTACTACCTCAGACTCTGCTATATCTGAGATACTCAGATTGTACAATATGATTGACAAACAAAAGATTCCCAAAGATGTACAACAGATAAACGTGTTTGAGTATGTCAGTGCCAATAGAGACTTTGTGTACCCGAAGTCTCATGAGAAAGAGCTCCATCAGCCACAGACAAACTGTGTTGAACCTAGTGGGGTATCTTCTGCTATTCATAATGATAATGTGTTGCATGAACGAAAGATTCCCAACAAAGTACAACAGACAAACGTTGTTGAGTCAGATGCTGCTAATCTGGGAAATAGCAATGTTATCCCATATGAACAGCATGTGAAACACAACGAAGTGTCTGTTGTACCAAGTGGTGCATCTTTTGTTGTAGATAATACTTGTGAATTGCTTGAAAACACTGTGTTTATTCCTGATGACACCTTGACCACTAGACTTAATATCTATAAAGACCAGGTGGCCATTTATGAACAACGTGCAAAATTTGAGCTAACTGAACGTGAGTAGAAAATGGATAGTCAAATGCGTACACTCATAACTGAACGTAATTTAAGGGAAGAAACATTTAAACAAGAGTTGAAGTCTTTGCAAAAACAGCTGGACCAGACTGTTAAACAAAAACAGGAGGCCCAAGAGCACGTAAAACCACTAAAGCAAGATTTCAAAGAAAAAGAATCTAAAATCTTAAATGATTTTTCCAGACTTAAAACATTAAAGAATAAACTTGAAAACAAGTTGTACACACAAGACCAAACCAGACAGACTGCCCAAATGCTTCCAAAGCACAAAAAGCTGTATGATAAGCATAGTGAAAATAATGTAGGTGAACCTAAGTTAGCTATTCTTAAAAATGCTAAAGTAGTCCAACCTGCCTTATATGATGCCAATGTGATAATTATGCCTGGTCATGCCCCACCTGATGTTTCATCTTCAGAAGAGAGTGATGAAATAGATGTGAGAAAAAGAGAAAGGATGAATGAGAAAATGAAAGATCCCATATGCATAGCCAAATGAATAATAGTCAAGCCCCATGATTATTATGAGGAGAATCGATTGACTGTGTTTGCACCTCAAAAGAAGTTAACACCTGAACAAATATTTTGGTCTTTAGATATTGAAAAGAGAAAGGCCGAAGAGCTTGAATCCAAAACTCCATCCCTTAGGAAAATTGCAGATGCGACGGTGTATCCTCCCAATACAGCTAGACATTTGGTCCCTTTGACTCTTCCTACTGAATGTAAAACCTTAATTAGCATATATGTACTTTGTCAACTATTTGCTGATTTTGATAAAACATGTAAGAAAAGAATTACACCAACTGGAATTACTGAGGGGGAAAGATGTTTTGAACAAACAAAAAGGTGTTACTTAACTGAGGTCATTCCATTCTTTAAGTTACTCAAGGAACAGTTTGAAGGAATGCAAAACACTCTTAAAACTGAAGTAAATGAAATGAAAGTTGTGTTTAAAGAAATGGAAAATGAGTTAGCTCAAAATGCGATAGAACTTAAGAGTCGTGAGATTGAGAGAAATAATATTCTCATTGCCAATGAGAATTTGATTGCTAGGTGTATTGCACAAGATGTATTTTATACTGCTACTGATGCTGCATTAACTGCCTGTCAATTTCATGAGTATTCTATTACATTGAATGTTACCCAGAATCGTGTTGTTGAGATTGAGGGGGAGAATTTGAAACTGCAAGAGAAAATTCAAAATGATGACCATGATAACATGGTCAAGCGTTTTTCAAAACTAGAGGTTGATCATCTTAATTTACAATTAAAATATCAACACTTAGAAGAAAAATGTAAAATATCAAATGCCAAGACATCTCTGGATGCTCCTGAATTTGATACATATTTTGAATTGAGTAAACGTGATGAAAAAATTCAAGCTCACACTAACACGATTCGACAATTGAGGGCCCAAATTGCCCAATTGAAGTCTAATAAGAGTGATCCAATTGGCACCAATAAATCATCGTCTTTAGATTCTCAGAATTTTCAGTATCAAGACATCATCAATAAATTTCACCATGAAAATGAGTGTTTTCGAGCATTACAAAGAGTTATATGACTCAATTAAAGTCACACGTAACTGTCACAATGAAAAGATAACTTCTTTGTTAAATGAAATCGAGAATCTAAAGACTCAGGTGAAAGGGAAAATGCCAATCATCACTGGTGATAATGCTGTTTCAAAGGTTTCTGCTTGTAGAAAATATGCAATTGATGTTGTGCCTATTCCGCTTCCCCTTAGGAACAATAGGTCTGTTCACCAAGTATATCTCAGTCACCTTAAGGATAGCCTTGATACCTTTTGTGAGATTGTTTAAGAGGACAAGATTGATAGACCACATGATAGTGCAATTGTAGGTTCATGTTTCCTCACAAACGGTTTCAGGAACTGCTAGAATATGTCATTGGCACCGGTCCTAAGATAGAGAACAAAAGAGATAGATTTGTGGCATCATCTGCTATGACTAAGAACAAACACGTAACCTTTGATCTACCATGGGAAACTTCAGATCCCAACACATCAAAACATGTTCAACAACTGGAAGTGAAAAAGACTAATATTCCCATCAGTCATTCTACAGGAGTTAACAGAGACACTAAAGCTAGCGAGTCAAAATCTAGGAGAAATATAAAGAATTATAGGACCTCACCAGCTAAAAGTGTTCCCTAGCAGAAAGTAGTAGACTACTTGAGAAACATCAAGTTAGATTTGAACAAAAAGAATCATAATTCAAATCCTAATTCACTTTGCAAAACATGTAATGAATGCTTAATTTTGGTTAATCATGATAAATGTGTTGAGAAATTTCTGAATTTGTCCAACAAACCCCCAGTAAAGAAATTTTGGAGAGCTAGACAAATTAAGCAATCTTGGAAACCTACAGGGAAAATGTTTACCACTGTGGGCTTTCAGTGGAAGCCCACGGGCCGAACATTCACACTAGGCGAACATTGCCCTTTAACGAGGATTACAATGCCTAGAGTAGTGCCTTTTAAGGAATGGAAGCCAACTGGTAGAGTTATCCCTTTAGATACACAATGCCTTTTAACTGGGTCCATTGCATCTACTAGTGTTGCCCCTATTGTTAAAATGAAGGCACCTATGGTTCCAGCAGCTCCAAAGATTGTTTGCACTAACCAACTGAAACCCAACTTATATTGGGGATCCGGCACTCCAAACTCTCTTCTTTCGTCTGTTTTCAAATGCAGGTTGTACGGATCATCTTTTGACATTTGGACTCAGGCTGCTCACAACGTACGAGGGGAATCAACAATGACGTCTGTTCAAATTAGTTCAGGCCTCGTTCTTCATTGACTATGACGTTTGAACACTGCAGTTCAAGCCTCGGGCCTCATTGTCAACATAATGGTGTCTACTGACAACTCTTCAGGCCCCGTTCTTCAAAGAAAAGAAAGGTGTACGCTTAAGTGCGCTTTATCTTCAGAATAAGAGAAATCTTCTTGTTTATGACCATTCTCATCAACAAGCTTCATGGTCTTCCCATGCTCATTTAGTCATCAAGTGGATCAACGTACATTGGAGAATATTCTTATTCACTCGTTCAATAAAAAATAGCAGTCATATGCAATTTTTGAGGGGGAGAAGGGTGAATAAACAAGACGTCAGTTATCAAGTGGATCTACTTACCATCGATAGTATTCTTATTCACTCGCTTAATAAAAAATGGCAGTCATATGCAATTTTTGAGGGGGAGAAGGGTGAATAAACGACATGATGATTGATGTCTGAGAAATGGTCATACGGCTCCTGAATACATCAGTTCAGGAGTCGTGCATAACAAGTTTCTTCAACACTATATGTTCCACCGTCTATCAAGGTGTTGAAGAACAAATTCATGGAACTCTACTTCCCGTGATTGATTATGAATCCCTCCTCCATCATCTTACTCTAGACCTGAGTTCTGGAGAATCATTCTCATCATGGATTGATGTCCCTTCTAATGTGCACTCTATAAATCAACCACAAGAACATAAAGGAAAATGTCGGCTAAAACGTCAAAACGGCTAAGTATTTGGACTTGGAATGTCAAGTGATCACGGAGTTTATTTGGTATCCCTTATTTGAGATTGAAGTGGGTTTCACGAAGGTTTCTACTTATTTCATCATCGAGACTTCATCTATCGATTGATGACTTGCTTGAAGTTATAAAATTTATGATTGGGACTTGGATTATCTAGTTATACCCGATGTAAGGAGATACATTGTAGTTCTCACGGGTTATAGCTATCACTTCAAGGAGTTACATTGTAGTGCTCAGTGTCACACGCTGATGCAGATGTGGATAGTCTCAAGAGGTGTTGTACTTGCAAGTTTAAGTAACAAATTTGGGGAATTCTTCGTCAGTTTTCAAGTTTGGTATATCGGGTTTACTTCACCAAGTGGTCACAGCAATAGCCGACAGAACATAAGGGTTGGTAAAGATAGTCAGAGAGCGTTTCGGTAGCTGTTGATTCTCACAGGATACATTTGAGCCAATTTTGTTCTTCTCACAAGATTTCAAGTATATGTGCGTAAAATGTGTTGCTGATTCTGAGGTATCAAAACCAGCAAGGGGGAAGGAGACATACATCTGAACGCACAACGAGTACACATGATGAACTTTATACTTCTTCTGAATTGAAGTTATTCCGGGAAGACAAATGTCATAACCGCCGAGAAAATCAGTGTTTTAACTCGTTCCTTGTGGTGTATCATTCCAACTACGTGGGGGAAGAGATGTAAGAAACAGTTTCTGGCAATAAGAGAGGTACATAATGGTATGATGATTCCTCTAGTTAGTCTGTATCATTTCGACTACATACGGGATAAATTGCCTACACTCGGGACTTAGTTGACTTTGGTGTAGCAATTCTCATCTGCAATTTCCTGAAGGGAGAAAAGTGCATCTCCGAGTCTTAATTGATCTTGATGTTACGTTTTCGACTTCATTAACGGGATTGAGTGTGTACTTTGGGTTTTTAGGCTTCACATAATGAGACTGATTGCATTACTTGAACTACTTGGGGGAAGTGGTCTCTGGATACTTTTGGTATACATTCTTTAGTCTTCAGCGAGAAGAAATGTGAGAAGAATTATTCAAGCGTGAGATGATACGTTGCTGATTGATTTGATGATCCCCCGAATGGAGAATCACGATGATTATTCTTAAAAGGAGCAGCAATATTTGATGTGGTTTGCTACGGTTTCCGCTGTACACTTACCTTATGTAGCTTAAAAGAGAGCTTTGAATCTGCTCAAAAAGAAGATTGTCGGTTTGGGGGGAAGCTATCAAAGCTTCACATTGTCAAGGCTCAAGTTCAGGTGATTATTTAGGAGCCTCAAAAGCTTTGGTGGTGAAAGTTTAAGAGATGTTGACTACAGATGTCTACCACATACTGAACGTATCCTCATTTTGGTATTCATGTCATCATCTTCCTAAACTGAATAATATTGTTTGTACATATCTTATACCAAACTGTAAATAGAAAATTATAAAACCAGAAAATTGTAAATAGAAAAATATTAAACCCAGAAAAAACCATAAAAATCAGAAAAATAGAAAATACCAAAAATAGTTTCATCTAGGCATGTCTTCTGTTTATCGATAACATTTACGGTCTTAAAAATGTCATTCAATAATGACACGGGACTTTCAATGAAGCTCGAGCAGAAGTTTAAATGAATTGTTAAAACATGTCTCATGGCTTGCTATTACTTCAGATAGCAACCCGCTTTTCAAAATGGGGAAAGCACGTCGCAAAAAAGACGGCTGTTCCTCCCACTGGGTGAAGTTCACCCGGGTATGGATTACTTTATATCCATGTTTCTTCGATCTGATGTACGTTTCAGTGCATCATTTCTTGTATAAGAAGAGAAGTCTTCTTTACATCGCAAGTACTTTCCAATCTATGATTCTTCAGGAAAGTATTTGTATGAAAACTTGTTGGTACCATGATTTTTGAATATCAATCAGAATTGAACTTTTCATAAAAATTTGTCTCCTTATCAATGACAACAGCTATTTTGAATTAAAGATGGGTCATCGATTGAGGGGGAGAGTGATGATTTTCAAAAACTCTATATCATCAAAACAAGTCACTTTGTACATAATAAGCAGTGAATAAAATGTGGTTGCTATGTGTCAGTGTATGATTTTTGTTAAATTCAAAATCTTCCAAACTTATCATACCTGACACTAACATTCTCCCTCATTAATTGAGGGGGAGCATCGTCATATTCCATTATCAGAATATATATTAAACATGACGACATTTTCTCCCAAATTTTCTAAACATATTTAAATCAATTGGGATCACAAATCTCAAATGGTTTGAAATTTTTGATCGGGGGAGAGAATGTGATTTAAATATGAAATCTGATAAAATGTGATCTTTTGGACTTATGTGTAGGCTCCCAAATATGTGCTAAACTCTTTCGTATATCGATGCGCATATTAAGGGGGAGCAAATGGTTTATGATGGCAATTGTGGATGAATACCAAAGACCGACCAATCTTATTTCAATGCACTTGAGTTATAAGGATGGTGAGGTTAGGTATTAGTTCCCATGATCCAGCCAGAACCAAAGGGATCTTCCCAGGGACAATCCTCTAGTTAGAATAGAAGTCCTTAGGAATGATTAAAAAAAAGGAGAAAAGTGAATAAGGGAAAAGTGCCGACAGAGATGGAGCTAGTACTGGAACAAACCCAACAAAGTGCTAGTAATGAAGTCTCGGTAAGCACTGAAGGGGTTGAAGAATGAAAAAGAAATGTAAAGATAAAGGGTGAAAAGAAATAAGCCCTCCTTATACATTAGGCAGAAACCGGGTCAATACATATGCTGTCAGAATCACTTAGTTGATTGCTGACATTGAAGACAAGTATCATGGACCCAGTGATACGCTGTACAACCCTCCCTAGCCACTTAAGGTCCTTTAAAGGATTCTTGTTTCATTGTCACGGAGTTCAATACGTTCCTATCGTCTATCTCACTCCGAGTTAGACGATATTGAAAAGGTGGCAATCTGCTGCAGCCTTCGATCACTAAATCAAAATGCACTTATCGAGTCTAGAGCCAAGAGATCATCCATAAATCTCATTAGGACACATTTCCAATATGCTTGTTGTTTCATACACCATGAAAAGCAAGAAAATATATATGAAGAGTCCTACGCATTATCCTCTTGGTATTGCCAGAACATCTGAGTGATACGTAAGTATTCACAATGAAGATGGAAATCCTGCTAGAGCCAACATCAAACAAGCTCTTGGTAGGTGACATGTGAGATCCTTTATGGATCAAACTAGTGACAACTGGAAAACAACGATGGGGCGATTCACATTTGAATCAAACTTGTTCCAGGAAAAGGATTGACGAATGCTTTTGGAAAAGTTTTCAATGTGCTCACCAACTGAGTTTCGAGCACATTGATTGTGTTAATTTTCAAACGAACATGTTTATGATGAAAATGTGATCTAACTTATAAAACTCTCGTTATGTTACATAAAATGTTTATCCAGTGACATGCGAGTGATTTTTCTAATCAATTTCTCATCAATCAGTGGGTATTTAATTCACTGATTCACTCTACCGTTCTGTCTGCTTTGAGATGTTCCGGTATGAGAACATGCTTAGTATGATGATTCTGACATTAATTTGTTGGAAGACTCATGACTACAAGCTGGAAAGTTCTGTCAAGGATAATCTTCTTTAAAGGGGATTCTACCTGATCACAGGTCGGTCCTCACGGAACCGAAGGTTAATCCAACCCCCTCAAACGAATGACAAAGCCATATTCGTTCTCCAACTTTATTACTAACTGTTTCATTTTAGATTCATATAAAGATGGTGATGGTGGTTCCTGATTCCAATAGAGACGTGTCAATCCACACTCCATGCTCACACCTCCAATTCATTATCAAAGACATCATGATAGATGAAAGACCTACAACACAACTTCTGCAACTCTGATGATAGGTATCATGATTCAGAAAGGTGTGAGCATGCGAGTCCAACGGTCACAACAAATCACATGGAGGCAATATCACTACAATGGATGAGCTCAGAGATTTTCGGTGGCTGATGATCTCAAAGAAGGCTCAAAGATTACAACGTCACATGGAGACGATGCTGCAAGATGACTTGAAGACATATATTGGATGATAACCTCAAAGAATACTTAAAGATCATCCAAGACAACCGATCAGTCATCAAAAGTTCACTGCTGAAGGCACAAAGATCAATGAATTTGAAGAATCAAAGACTACGAGCTAAGAAGTCAAACACACATGATAGAATGCTAGAATTCAAAATATTATTTTCGGGGTGACCTCCCTTAGGGGGAGATTGTTAGGAATATAAATATTCATGCAAAGACTCGGTCACCCCGAGTATCTATTTAGCATTTATGTAGCTCGTAGGCTTATTATTATTATTATTATTATTATTATTATTATTATTATTATTATTATTATTATTATTATTATATTATTATTATTATTATTATTATTATTATTATTATTATTATTATTAGTTTAGTTATATTAAGTATTTGTGGAGTTGGGTCGGGTCTTTACCACATGTCAACTCACTCCACAGCCCACTAGGGGCACCATAGATAGTGACTATAAATACCCCTTCCTAAGTGTGGGAAGGGTTGGAACTTTCACTTCTCTTAATCAAATATTCACAAAGTTTCTTTCTAGAAAGTTTCAATCTCTCATCTCTCTCTCTAAAACTATCGATCCAAACTCACACCTTTTATGTGTTTATTGTTATGAATATGTTACAGATTATGTCAACAATAAATGTTATGCCTCTTGAACAACTTCTTTTATGGGGTAAATACTTAACCTATTTTAAGTTTACAATTTCACATGGACAATGAAAACAAGTTTTGCTTATTTATATAACGTGGTAAATATGTTCAACTAGGTTGAGGTTAGTATCATATTGTTGGTTTCTATTGCTCGATGTTGTTTAAATAAATAAAAATAACGAACTGTAGAAAAATTCCGAACTTTTTATCATTTTTTACTACAATAAATAGGTCGAAAATAGTATTATGTCGTTGGCTTCGATATTGTTTAAAGAACAAAAATATGTTGAATCAAAGTAACCATCAAATCATACAAATTCCAAATTTTAGAAACTACGTGGGTAGTGTAATTGTTTATAGGCGTGCCATAATATCTTTGGGGCAATGTACATATCAGATGGTGAGATCTAACTCGGACGACCTGTACCAATCGTCTGCAAACCGAGCTATTTGACTGGCTGTATAATTATTTGCATTTCACCTGAACATGCAATGTTTTTTACAATACACTAGATGTTCTTGACATCATACAATTCCAATTGCATTGACGCTAAATAACCAGACGTTACTTTGGTATCAATTTTCACTAGCTTGATAAAAAAAGATAATCTACAAAGAAGATAAATACTACAGTAATATTCTATTACGTCAACGAAAGGTGTTATGACATTGTCATTAGAATAACTTTGCTTAGTTAAATAGATTCGGATTAGTTTTATGTCGTTGGTTTCTAGTGTTGATATTGTTTTGAGGGAAAAAAATAGTAACAACTCATAGTGACTAGCAATTTATATAAATTCCAAACTTTTTTTCGTTTCTTTTATATTCAATTAATTAGTTGTCACCTTAATTCCTTAATTCCTATAAGTAATTAACATGTGAAGCTACATCCCAACGACTATAATAATATTTAAACTAAGAAATTTTAATTTGATTTGTTTTAGGGTCCGTTTGGTTGCCGTATGTTGGCATTGGGTTAGGAGATATGGTAAAAAACTAGAGGTGACAATTTGTGCTCAAAATGAAAAAAAATTGGCTAATTTTGGCTACTTTGTAAAAGATTTGGGCACATTTAGCCTCCTCCTCTTTTTAAAATAGGCACATTTAGCCAATTGAAAAGTAAAATGGGCACAACGGGCACATATTTTCTCTCAATTAGAGAACATTATAATCGTTTTTGAAGAAAAACTAATATATATATATATATATATATATATATATATATATATATATATATATATATATATATATATATATATATATATATATATATATATATACATACTAGTTTTCTAAGCCCGCCCGATGGGCGGGCATGACTTGTAATTATTTGTTGCTTAATCTTAGATGGTCGTTAAGTATTTGTAATTATTGATTTTGTGTAGTGTTTGTGATACTTAATATTTAGTATATTTGAATTTTATTACAATGAATCAATAAAATTACATATTTTTTTATCTTAAGATACCGAATCGTGTTATTATTTTATTATTGGAAAAAGAAAACGATCATATTGTTTTTGAAATAGTTATATTTAAAAAGAGTTTGTGCAGAATAAATGGAATTCATGAATAAACTGTGTTTCTTTTGTTGGCAATTTTTATTTTAAAAAGATATATATATAAAAAAAGTTAAAAAAAAAAAAAAAAAAAAAAAAAAAAAAAAAAAAAAAAAAATTGTCTTTAAGATGTTTATACAGTATTTGTTCCAAACCCCACATGACACACAATGCCCATCAAGTGTTACACACATTACACATCACATTGTGTAAGAATCTACGGTCTAAGAATCTATGGTCTAATAATCTAAAGAATATACCACTGAATAAGACACATTTCTTCCATCCTAGTTGACTCATAAATCTGGTATGCCTATCAACATTGCTCGATGTGTGTATATAATTTCCGGTATGTATTTATGATTTTTATGTTTTTGATATATATTATTTAGTATATTTGAATTTTATTACAATAAATGAATGAAATAACAATTTTTTTATGTTAAGATACTGAAACGTGTTATTATTTTATTATTGAAAAAAGAAAACGATCATATTGTTTTTGAAAAACGTATAGTTGTAAACAGTGTGAGCACAATAAATATAATTATGTATGATTTTATTTACTTTTTATTTATTATTTATGTATAATGTTATAAATAATAAAAATTATATGTAAACTATTTATTAGTTATATTTAAAAGATAAATAAATAAATGTTATTTACTTTAAGTTTTTTTTTAAAAAAATAAATATTTTAAAAATAGCTACAAATATGAAAGGGAAAGTGCATTTTTTGCATCTTATTCATTCCTTCTTCTTCATCATTTCGACTCCTCAAACTTTATAAAAATGTCGACATATAATTAAACCTTCATTTTTGTCTTCATCATTTCCATTGGTCATCTCCAATTTCATTTCACTGGATGTGTGTCGCCGTCCCAATATAAACCCGATCCATTTTAAGAAATTAAAAACCCATTTCCAAATTAGTTCATCTTGAAAACCCATTTCGAAAAATATGATTATCTGACAAAATCAAGTCCAAACGGTCTTTAATTTAAAAGAATGAAAGAAAAAAAAGGTAAAAAGTGTTAAAAGCCCCAACACGGTAACATTTATATTTTGTTAGATTGTGTTGTTAGTGAGTGGATTGAATTGTGTGTTTTATGTTTTTGCAGATTAATCGGGCACCACCGGAGGCGAAAGCGACTATTGATTTATTGACTTTGTTGACTTAGCAGTTTTGGAGGAGAGGTGATGATATTAAGGTATAAATTATTTTAGACTTATAATATCTGATAAATCACCCACCTCAGAACTTTATTTTTCAAGCTGAACATATCTTGTTTGTGGTATAAATCGACAAAACCTGGTTTGGTTTTAGTGAGTATATGTATAGAAACTTTTGTCTGTATGATTTAGAATGATGTTGAAGCAAAATAGGCATATCATGTGTTTTTTTTTTTTTATTTTATGTTCTGTGAATGTGTGTTGAGTTATGAATCTTGATATGCAGTTTGAGTTTTGAGTTGGGTTTTCTGAAAAAAAAGATAGAAAATGTTATATGGTGATATTTTATAAAGTTAAATTGTGTTTAAGTATTAGATATGGGTGATATATCTGCATATTTGTTGTAATTTAGATCAATTTTATTAGTATTCAAGGGAGAATGATTTTATTGATGAAAGTGAATCTTAGGTTAGCAATGGCTGGATAATGTATGTCTATGTCTAATGACATTGTGAAACTGCATTTGGCGAAATTTATATGAGTTTTAATAATTTATGGGAAATGGTTGATGCCTTTATTATGTTCTATGTATTGAGTTTTCATTCATTTTTTATTGTATATTATAACATGCAGCTCATGTACTGGGTGTATGTCAAAAAAAATGTATTTAGCTTTGGTATAATGGTATTTCTCTGTATATCTAAGATTTTCCCATTGATATGCTTATTAAAGTTTGTGTTATTCAGATTGTGGGTTGGTCAGTTTACTTTGGGGTGTGAATGCAATTGTTCTTACCAACTAAAATGTGCATTTTCTTACCGTAATAACTGGTATTAATTTGCTGGTTACAGTGCCGATTCAATAAAGCGAGCATTGACGATATTGGACCAAATGCCTGGAAGAGCTACTGGTGCGTATAGTCATAGTCAGGTAATTCATCTGCAGGTCTTTTAACTTGAATGTTTTCCTTAGACACGGGATAGGTTTAGTCAAGGCGTCACTATTTTACCTATTTCTGATAACATATCAGGGTATCAAGGGATTACGTGATACTATTGCTGCTGGTATTGAAGCACGCGATGGTTTTCCTGCTGATCCAAATGATCTTTTCTTGACAGACGGTGCAAGTCCAGGGGTAAATTCTCTTGCTTTTATTGTTTTGCAGAAAACATTTTTTAAAAATATACGTGCATGTCTAATTGACTAATTTATGATTATCTTGATAGGTCCATATGATGATGCAGTTATTAATAAGATCAAAGAATGATGGAATATTATGTCCCATCCCTCAGTACCCTCTTTACTCTGCTTCCATCGGCCTTGATGGTGGCACTCTTGTACGTATGATTGTTTTCTACCTGAAACTAAATTCTACAAATAATAACACTTCTGTTTTTTTTTCAGGTCCGTTATTATCTTGATGAAGCAACAGGGTGGGGACTTGATATATATGAACTCAATAAGTAGTTGGAAACTGGGAGACAAAAGGGTATTACTGTTAGGGCATTGGTTGTTATCAATCCAGGAAACCCGACAGGGCAGGTAAAATATATACGCAACTACGTGTACATTTCTGTTTTGAATCAATTACCATCAGCTCGATGTACATTATTTATATTGCTTAAGATCCTTATGTGGGGTAATACATAGTGAATGGACTTCATATGAGATGAGTTATACAGATATTAAACAGAAAAGAATTCTAAGGTTGAAAATAGTTTTGTGCCATGGCCATAGATCACGGGGATTGCAGCTTTGGCGAGTTTTGTAGGTTGCTAATTTTGTTGTAGATAAAGTAGTATAAGCTCGAAAATAGTTCCGTGCTTGCATGGTTTTAGTTGTGATTTAGCTTAAGTACTGATTAATTTGACCAGTTATTTTGTGAGTACGTTTATTATGAACGGGTATTGTTACATAGTTAGATGGCTGTTTTAGGGAATGAAACTTCACACAATTTTTTAAAAAAATTTTCAAGTGCAAGCGCTGGAAACCTTTTGCTTTTGTCTTTGCAATCGATCGAAGTGTTGTATCATTCCGGTGGTGATAGGCTATTTATGGGAATCTTTGGGGGGAAACGGATCAGCGTGTAGATCCGGGCATCCTTGAACCATAAATGGTCGGTTTACTTAACCCTGTAGAGTTGGGCTCAGATATCGGGCCTCATATTATCTATCCTGCTTGTGATTAAGCCACGGCGGATGTAGTATGTACTCCCGATCAGGCTCGAACTACACGGGCAACTGTTTTGACAGCTTCTGATCTTGCGAAGACTTAGTGCATGGCGGTACACGCAATCTTGCAAATTCTCTTACAAAATGTTGTGAAGTTTAATTTTCCGCTAACAGTTAGTGTACGCTCGTTTAGCTCGAAGGTAAATTCTTTAGTCAGATATCATAAAGTGTGAAATTGGTTATTTCTGTTTCTATTAATGGTTATTTTTCTTTTCTCAGGTTATTTGTTCTTAAAAATTGCCTTTTGATACTGTTTTGATAGTCAAAGTTAGTGTGAATTAGAATTGTCTTAAAAAATAATGAAAAAGGCAAAAATAACTTAGTTTAGAATCAGCTTATCTATGAGCTTATGCTTAGTTTGTCAGTGTTCAAGAGTGCTTATTAGTCTCAGTAGAACATTTGTGTTTTAAATATTATGCTTATTTAGGTCCTTTGTAGTTGTAAATCTTAAAATAGACACCATAAGACGTATATCATAAAGTGTGAAACTGGTTATTTCTGCTTCTATTAATGCTTATTTTTCTTTTCTTAGGTTATTTGTTCTTAAAAATTGCCTTTTGATAATGTTTGATAGTCAAAGTTAGTGTGAATTAGAATTGTCTTAAAAAATCATGAAAAAGGGAAAAATAGGTTAGTTTAGAATCAGCTTATCTATGAGCTTATGCTTAGTTTGTCAGTGTTCAAGAGTGCTTATTAGTCTCAGTAAATCATTTGTGTTTTAAATTTTATGGTTATTTAGGTCGTTTGTAGTTGTAAATCTTAAAATAGACACCATAAGGACTATTTGTCACAAACCATTGAATGGGTTGAAAATGATCATCAATGTTTATTAGCAGCTTAGGTTAGTGTTCATCAATGTTTATTAACAAATGATGTACATTATTGATATTGGTTAAGATCCTTATGTGGGGTAAAATAGTGAATGGACCTCATATGAGATGTCTAATACAAATAGTAAACACATAAGAAACAACACATAAGTAGTGAATGAGTATGTAAGTAATTAAAAGAAATAAATTTTAAAAAATAAATTTACTAAACTATGTACTGTTATAAATGACATTTTTTTGGATTAAATTCTAAATAAAGCTTCTTTATACACAACATTAATTGTTGACTTTGCGTAATTCCCTTCTTCATCACAACATAAAATCTTTAATCCTTTTCTACTTTTCACTCTTGATATTGCTACGTAGAGTTGCCCATGAGAGAATACCGGTCTTTGAAGAAACAACCCCACTTGTGTTAAAGTTTGTCCTTGACTTTTGTTAATAGTCATTGCAAAGCACAATGCAACTGGGAATTGCCTACGATTAAATTTAAATGGCATTTTATTATCAGTAGGGCTTAAGTCCATTCTTGGTATTGCGCAAATACTTCCAACATACCCACCTGAGATAATCCTTGCTTCGATCACTACAACAAAAGTGGCTTTTTAGGACCCTTTGTGTGGGACGGTATGATAATAGAGTCCTAAAAAACTGTTTAATAGGACATATGAGCGTTTAGGGTCCTTTTTAAATATTTGCTACTTAGGCAGTGTCCTAAAAAGTTATATAATAGGATGGTTGATTATTTGGGGTCCTATTATCATATAACTTAATAGGACACTTAAAATATGGATCCTAATAAATTACTTTATAAGACATTTAGTTGTTGGTGTCCCATTATGTGATAGTGTAATACGACACTTGATCACTAGATGTCCTATTATGACATAACCTAATAAGACCCTTGACACTTGGGTCTTATAACTTTAACCTTTATAGGACGTTTATTCATTATGGTTTTATTATAATACACCATAATAGGACACCTGAGTTTTGAGTCATAAGACATCAGTTAGTTAAAACGCTTATTCACAAAAGTTTTATTATAACAAAATTTAATAGGACCTTTGACACGTGGGTATTATAACGTTAACCTTTATAGGACGCTTATGTACAATGGTTTTATTATCGTACACCATAATAGGACATTTCATTTTTGAGTCATATAACATCATTTTTTTAAAACGATTATTCGCAAAAGTTTTATTATAACAAAACTTAATAGGACCCTTAAGACGTGAGTATTATAATGTTAACCTTTATAGGACGCTTATGCATAATGGCTTTATTATCATACATCATAATAGGACATTTTATTTTTGAGTCATAAAATATCAGTATTTTAGAACGTTTATTCGCAAAAGTTTTATTATAACAAAACTTAATAGGACCCTTAAAGGACGCATATTTATTATGGTTTTATTACAATACACCATAATAGGACACTTGATACATAAGTCATAAAACATTAATTATTTAGAACGCTTATTCGCAAACGTATTATTAAAACATAACTTAATATGACACTTGACACTTGGGTCCCATAGATTGATACACCATTATAGGACACTTGATATTTGAGTCATAAAATATCGGTTTTATGGAACGCTTATTCGCAAACATTTTTTATTATAACAAAAGTTAATAGGACCCTTGACAATAGGGTCTTATAACATTAACCTTTATAGAATGCTTATTCATAATGGTTTTTTTATGATACACCATAATATGGCACTTCTTTTTAGAGTCGTAAAACATCCGCTTTTTATAATGCTTATTCAAATTAAGTTTTATTAAAACATAACTTTATATGACACTTGACAGTTGGGTCTCATAAATTCATCCACCATAATAGGACACTTGAAATTTGAGTCATAAAGTTTCAGTTTTATAGAACGCTTACTTGCAAAAGTTTTATTTTAACAAAACTTAATAGGACCCTTGACACCTGTGTCTTTTAACATTAACCTTTATAGTACGCTTATTTTTTATGGTTTTATTATCATACGCTATAATAGAACACTTCTTATTTGAGTCATAAAACATCAGTTTTTTAGAACGCTTATTTACAAAAGTTTTATTTAAACATTACTTAATACGACACTTGATATTTGGATCTCAAAACTTGATACACCATAATAGGACACTTGATATTTGAGTTATAAAAGATCAGTCAAAGCGCTGCGGCGGGGGGTTTTTTTTTTTCTTTTCTTTTTTTTCTTTGGTTTACATTTATGCGTTATTTTTTTTATTAGTTGCGGTGACGTTATTAGAAAATTGGTTTAGTAACATTTTGTTTCTATCTTTTTTTATATGAATATTTTTTTTATTTAACAATAGTGTTAAAATATCCTTTTTTTTTTTTTTTTTTAGCCGGTTGGTTTGCCCACAAAGTTATTCCATGTGTAAAATTCGATACATAACATGTGGGTAACTTTCCCACAATAATACGTGGGTAAACTTTCCCACATATTTGTCGTTTGTAAGAGTTATGGGTAACAACCCTTTTGAATCATGTAGTTCGAATAATACACAAATCTGAAATAACCAAAACCTGTCATTAATAGTAGACTAGTAGACATGCCATATTACTATATAACATTTATTCCATGATTTCCATTTCTTAACATAAGCACCATCAAGTTCACGGACTTTAAAGAACCATAAAAACAAGTGAACAACAAAGCATACAATTAATTTGAGAAGAAGAATGTTAGAAACACATTATTTGAACGGAAACTGCATTCTCTAGACATTGGATTCAATTTATTCTCCATCTTGATTCTCATCTCCTGCGTCTACGTTAAAGATTTTAGGATAAATTAGAAGGTTGTAAAACAAAATGATACTGTATTAAAGATCAACTTAAAAACATATACTATAACAGTCTATTTAAAGTTCATTATTTTGTGTTATATAGCATGTACGACAAATGTACCGTGGTGCACCCCTCGTCCTATTAGGAGCTGCAGCCTTGGATTCACAGTGCTTGACAAGACGTTCACCCTTGTCCTGAATAACAATAGTACTTAAGTTGTTAACATTAAGTACCAAAAAATTAGACCGAAAAATTTGTATAGATATGATGCATACAGAACCTTGTGGTTTGCTATCCAGTTCTAACTAGTCAACCGACTTGACAAGTTCTTCCATCTACCTTGTAAAAAATACTTAGTTAAATTAGTATTCAAAAAAAATTAAAATTTCTCCAACTGAATTTGGCTAGCACCTTTTATGTTAGTAATCTGGTGCTCATGAGTTTTCTAACTTGATTACTTTCAACAAGAATAGCAGTGCAGATGCTACAAAGTCTTTTTTTTTTTTTTTTTTTTTTTTTTTTTTTAAGGTAAATTATATTAAAAAAAAGATGGAATATACAGGGGAAAGCACAAGAGAAGGGAATGTGATAGGACAACCCCTATCAACACCAACTCTTGCCTAGGAAATCAATAACTGTTGTAGTTGGACAACTCCAAGAACAGGATACAAACATAAGCCATGTTGGACAGCCCTCAACAAAGGCAATGACTGAAACTGCTAATAACTAAGAAAAGCAAATTACAATACCCATCATAGCTATCTACACAGCTACAAATGACACATTCAAAATTGCAGGCCAAAAGAAGTCCAAGTAGACACAACTTCTCAGCACAAATGACACATTGAAAATTGCAGACCAAAAAATGACCAAGTAGGATCAACATCTGAGCAGCATCCCTATTGATTTTTACCCTTAACCATATATAATCTTGAGACCTGTGAGCCATCAAAATAATAGTGACAATCTTAATCATCAGCTCACAAGATACATTGGCATAACCTGAATTGAGAGATCCCATAGAAACCATAAACCCAAAAATCCCCTTGCTGTTTATATCCCAACTGATGAAGGTAGAAACATTATCAAAATATCTAGAACCAAAGCCTGAGCACTGAGCATTGAGAGGCATACCGTAACTCCAGTGATCTGAGATACCAACAGGGGGAGAACCATAGCAATCATAACACATGTTGCAGCACCAAACACCAAGATTAACAGTGTCGAAAGCTGCCAAAAATCTAATCACCAGTTCACAAGATACTTTCGAGTACCCTGAACTGACCCATACTGACCCATACACAATATCCCACCAACACACAATAACCCAAACCATATGATACCAACACACAATATCCCAAACTGACCCATACCCAAAGTAGTACTTGATGAGACCCAAGCAAACTCCAAACCTGCTAAAGCCATGAGACTTGGTAAAATTCCAACATCTAACAGTCCTCAAAAAGTCCTCATTAGAGCTGGGATTAACCAAGTCCCGTAGATGGCAATTGACCATGATCTTGTTAGCCATCCAGCATTCCCACCAGAAGTCCAACCAAGGGATCCATGTAATCCAGTCTAGCGAAGTAGTGTCGTCATCACAGTCAAAAATATTGTTACAGTCCCAAAAATATGTCACACCCAAAGACCATCTACCCAGAAATAATTAACCGATTAAGAACAGCTAACTGATAATTTAAAAAGTGAAACCATTTAGATCCTATATCATTACCAATGATAGCAGTCCTATGACAAATTCTCAGATCCAATGCAGAGCAGAAAACCCGGGAAGCATAAACATCATCAGGCCTGTATAGATTATAAAACCGCACTAACCCTGCATAAGAACTGTTGGCAATGAAAACCAAACAGCAGTGCCAAATACTCTGGGTAATCCGTGAATTCTGCAAACAACAAGACGCCTTCCAGTGGCTAATTTTAACCGTGAATGATACAAAGTCTTTTGTTCTTAACAATTCTATCAATAAAAAATAAACCAAAAGAACTAATTCAAACATTTGAATACAACACAATCAGCAACAATTATATTTATAGTTTAAGATTTCAAGATACCATACTAACACTAAACTAAATCAAACATCAATTTCATCACATAAATGATTGTATTTTGATTCATGATATAACTAAGGACTTTATGTGGTTACGGGTATTATAAAAAATAACAATTGATGAAGTAAATTGCAAATTAATAAAGGCATACCCAATAACGGACTACTTTAGATGTTAAACACAGATAGATTTCATAGCATACACAACAAAATAATATTCGGCAAAGATATATAATTAAAGAGAATAGATATTTGACTTAAACATTTTCACAAACACCTAGCGGGCTACTTAATATACCCGATTCCAATTTACCACCTACACAACGCTAAATTGCCAATGACTTATCAATTAACCGCAATATATATTATAGTTTGACTGCAGATCCTATATATAACAAGTCTCGAGTACAAAAATTACATATTGAACAATACATGTATCGAGACAAAACATAAAAAGAAACATACCTAATGTGGAAAAAAACAAAAAAATGGCGGTGGTGGATGAGGAGGCTGACGTTGGTGACTAGTCAAGGATGTTGTGAATAACTACCAATATAAGAATGGTTACTTTTTAATTAGAGATAACCGGAGGGGATATTTAAGTTTTGAGAATGGAGCAAATACTAGAATGAGCGGTAAAGGGAGATATTGAAGGAGGGTTATTTGATTTTAGGGGAAAATTGAGGGGGGACCGATTTTGTGTATTTTTCAAAAGGATAATTTGAATTTTTAGGGGCAAAGTTAAAGGATGAAGGCACGAGGTAAATGAAATTTCGTTAAACCAAAGGTAACTGAAATTTTTGTTAATAATAAGATTAAAAGATTAAATATATGAAAACAAGTGATAATAAATATATACAAACTTTCTTAAAACATGTATGGAGTAGGGCCGAGCATTATAGACCGTAGACAGGACTGAATCGAGAAACCGGACTGAACCGAGAAACCGGACCGACCAGACTGGACCGAACATATTTTGGTCCGGTCCTCGGTTACCCTTTTCTTCATTTTCGGTCTTCGGTCCGGTCTGGCCCGTTTCGGTCTTACGCTGAATTGACTATTATGCTTTGTTGGACTGGACCGGACTAACCCGAACATATATAGAACATTTTGGTCCGGTCCTCGGTCCAGAAGTTTGGAGCAAATTGGTTTTCGGTCCGTGATCAGCCCTAGTACAGAGTACTAGATAATAAATATTGACATATATTGTTCATTTCACCTTTTTTTAGAACTAAAACTAACTATGTTACAATATTTATATATCACAACCATATCACACGTCCTAATCAGGACTTGAACCCACAACAATTTGATTGTGAAGCTTCTCACAGAACAAGGGGCACCATTGGGAAACAAGCCCTTTGTCAATTTCACTTTCTTGAGTTATCGGCTTTTTGTGGTTTCAGATAGAGTGTGTCCGCTCAGCTTGTCGGTTTTGTTAGACAGTGTCCATCTCGTAGAATTTAAAAATTCAAGCCTTGACGGGTAACCTAACGAGAAAGCGATGATGACCCACTGAGAATGACGAATCGTGAAAGCGATGATGACCCGGTGAGCCCCATATCGTGATAGCGTTAGGCGAAAGCGTCAGCATTAAGTTGGTTGCGTCCGTTGGCTCCAACCCGGGTGTAGATTATCTCTTGATAATCTCAAGCCCGTTATGACGATTTTCAGTGATCATCTTTATGGATCGTTATCAATCGGGATTGATTGGTTCACAAGCTCATGATGGGTACCGTCGCTTGTGAGTTCCGTTGCAGCCTGATCTTGCTTATATATATGTGCATGTCCGGACTTGTTTCTCATACCTCGTTAGCGATTTGAATCCATTGTTTTGCAAACGTGACAATTTGTTGCTTGCGTATGCTGGTTCTACTCATTCGTATGCGGTTGTTAAGGTGAAGGGGCTCATTTCTTTAGGTGAACAGGGTGTTAATGGTTTCCTGATCTACACTCATTAAGTTCTTAGCTAATCATTGAGATTCATTTGCGATACAAACTAATCCTAATTGTCATCTAGCTATTTATTAATTTAGTGTTTACAACTAGCTACTTTAACCTAATAGTCTAACAAGCGTTTATCCAATTAGTGACATTTGTGTATCCCTAATCACTCATACGTGA
Organism: Artemisia tridentata subsp. tridentata; assembly: GCA_021014915.2. NCBI lineage: Eukaryota > Viridiplantae > Streptophyta > Magnoliopsida > Asterales > Asteraceae > Artemisia > Artemisia tridentata. Next base: position 160,099,443 of record CP139505.1, read on the forward strand.
GGCGTCTAAAAGTATGAATATCAATGTAAAATTACTTAACATCCAAAGCTCATCCTATGGATAAAATCAAGTCATACACATAGATGAAAGTAAATATGGATAAATTCAACAATTACGTATGGTATGTATTGAGGGTTTGGGTTGGTTGACCGTTCGGTTTCCCACGTTCAGTAAAGACCCTAAAATGTGACAAGAGTCACGAGTTGGGGTAATGCCCATGAGTCGACTCAGTTGGTTTGTGTCAATTACCCTAGAGGATAATAGACTTGAATGTGGAGTTCCCAAGGCAGGATATGTTGCTTGGGATTAGCTTGATCCATTTCGAGAAAATGGTATAGTATTTATAAGGAGACCTTTAGGGGTGTGAGAACCCGTAAAGGCAATATGATGGTCTACGTGGTGTGTAAAGTAGAGTGCGTTGATTGGCTATATGCCTATATGCAACTTTCTTGTTATTATCTTGAATGGAAGTGGTGTGTATAGTATAATGGATTGACGATTGCTATAGGAACCACTACTTATTATATATGGTAAGAACGTAATAGTCGTTTCTTTAAAAGGGATGACGCGCTCGATGAAGCAACTGATTGATGTCATTATCCCGATTACACGTCTTAAATTTTCAACACTCAAAATGAAAGTTGATTGTACAAAAAGATGCACATACCAGGCCGTCAATGGTGATTGACGGAATTAGGGGTGATGGTAGTGATGCCGAGTGCAAGATAACCTAAAAATAAGAAATAGAAGACACTACGTTAGACAGAACGCGGGGGGAAGCCCCCGCGAACCGCCTCCGGTGTGAGAATCAGTCATGGTGATTATGTCATGAAAGTATTGAGGTGGAGAAGATGATATCTCCTGGGTTAAGTTAGCTTGCATACCTTTGTGATGACTTCCTTATTTATAGGCATAATAATCTAACGGAGCAGTTCCAAAGGATGTGTGGAGGCAATTACGGAGGTCATGGCAGTTACAGAGGTCGTGGCTGAAATCATGGCTGTACATGAGATGTTAAACGAATGAGCCGAGATGATATGGTTGTACACAAGATGTTAAACCAAAACACCCTTTTGGTGCAGAAATAAGCAATCCCAAACAACCCTGTTTGGATAGCATAAACCAAACGGCCCTTGTGGGCTGCTGTTAACCAAACAATATAAACCAAAAAGAGCGTTGAAAAGTGTTCAGTGCATAAACCAAACAGCCCTGTTTGGACAACAACATTTTATTAAACAAACAACAACAACAACAACAACAACAACAACAACAACAACTACAACATTACATATGAAGATTGTCCATGTCACCTAACAGCTCATGGAGTATTGCAGTCGACTGACATGCGTGGTTAGGGTTGTCGTGATTCGTTGCCGTTTCAAGTCTTGCCTCCAGCATCCTTACTCTTGTCTCTAGCACCTGCTTTTGTGCCTCCAGCATGTTTATCCTAAGATCTTTTTCATAACTGTTTGAGCACCCTGTTGGTGCAGATCCAGAACCGTGAGATGTTGAAGCAGAAGAGGTTTTGAAGATAAGAGGTTTTGAAGATAAGATCTTTTTCATTAAAGTTTGAGCACCCTGTATGTGATGTTCCTTTTTTTATATTTCCTGCTCCACAATTACACAAAAAAGGATATTATCGCTGCATCTCAGGTTTTGAGGATAAGAGGTTTGGTGTTATCAGGGGGATGAAGTAGGTGATGTTGTTGCTGTTGTGAGAGAGATGGAGAGAATATAAGGTGGTGATGGGGGATACGGTTTTTGGATTTTATGTAGATTTTGGATAAGATTTTTTGGATATGTGCGGTATGTGCTGTAACACCCGGTAAATTTCCTAAATTTATTTTACGAGTCGAAATATTTATTTATGATTTCCCTTAAGCTCTCAAACTTTTCTGAAACTCTTTGAACTTGTTTAGGATTGAAATACAGTGGTTATCTTGTTGAAACGTGAGTGTTATTCACTTATCGAGCCAACACAACTTAAAACACGCGAAACGAATCGAATTTGACAAACAAATTAATTTTGAGAAAGTTATGCATATTTATACTCGTTTTTATTGTAAAAATTATTTCGGACACAATGGCGCAAGTTTAATAATTTTTCGAGTCCGTTTGGTATGCCGAATGGGGCCCACATTTTTTTATTATAAAAGAATTACAAATTGGCACAACCGACCCCTGGACTTATTTACCCCGCCTTCACAAACTAAGGTTAAATTACAAGAATGGTCCCTGCGTATTCTAAATACCCGAATTAGGGTTTTACTTTTATTATTATAACACCAATAGCAGGATTCCACTGTTCCGGCGCCGCCATTCTTTTTCCGGCCAAAATTCCAGCGAACCCTTTTTGATGCCGCCGCATAGATCGAGACCACAGAAGTGTTTCTGGAGCATTTGGAGTCAAAGGGAGCTCGTTTGATCGTGTTTTGAAGCCACCACAGCCGACAACCACCATCACCACCACTCTCCACCACCCCTCTCCTTCTTTCTCACTCGATTGGTAAGCCACACGCCACCATCTTTGTCATTTAATAGATAGATTACTAATCCCTTGTTTTTTATTATGTGGTTTTAGTGTAGTTATAATGTCAAGGAAGATGCTCATTGATGGAAATGAACAGACTGATAATCATGATGATGATCAGTTTGATTTTGATTTGTTTGTTATTGGTGCCAGAAGTGGCGGAACGAGGGCGTTGAGGTTTTCGGCTCAGTACGGCGCTAAGGTTGTCTTTCTGATGTTTTTATATTGATACGGTTAAAGACTGTATGGCTATATGATGCAATGGAATCAAGTGTTGGACAGATTTTATACGTGTGTATTTTGAGGTATTTTTTGTTTGTGTGATTGTTTGTTGGGCTTAAGAGATTTAATGATGACTTTCATTTGAGATATTTTGTGCGTAGGTGGTTAGTGTAGTTGCGATTGTTGTGTTTATATTGAGGATAGATTGTTTGCCTGGCAGGTTATGTGCTTTTTGAAGCTGTATATGCGCATACAAAAACTAGTGTTCGCAATAACAGTTACTATTTAACAGTGAACAACCTATCACCGAGCTTTTTTGTTGCCACATTAATGGTTTTTCAGATTACGAAAACTGCTTATGATAAGCTATTTTTTCTGCTTAATAATAAGCAGGTAAGCAAAAACTGTCTGGATATCAAAACTGCTTCTCAACTGATTTTTAAGCAGAAAGGCAGACAAAATAAGAAATCCCAAACACCCACTGAGTATAGAAGTGTTTACCAGACAGAATATGTGCTTATTGAAGTTTATACGATGTTTATTTTGCTTGTGGTGAAAAATGAACTCCTAGCATACTTACGGACACCGAAACTAATGTGTGAAACAACACGTGATTTTATAACATCCGCTAGTGTTTGCATGTATGTATCATCATACGCTTTCTCTAAGGTTTTTGAAATTATGAAAGGTTCTGTCTGCCTTGTAACTGGGAAGATAATTCTCAAAAGGGTGTTGGTGTATCCATTTGGTAATTCCTTAAGACTATATTAGACATTTGTTGATAGTTAAATACTTAATCATACTATATAGTGGTCAAAGGTTGTAATTATTATTGTGACATCCCATGATGGAATTGTTGCAATTTTCATGGACGATGGTATATCTTACTGATCTTAATAAAAAAGCTAATGCTAATACTTATAGTCAATAGTCAGGAGATTTATATATGGTCACAGGTATAACTAGGAATTTTAACCAGGCTCTTGGTACAATCTCTCATCTCTTATTGTTATTTTCAAGGTTGGGATCTGCGAGTTACCATTTCATCCAATCAGCTCAGAAGTCGTAGGAGGTGTTGGAGGAACGTAAGTTGTCAAATCTTTGTTTCAGTTTTACTCATTTGGATTTTATTTTAGGATTATGTGTGAAGCAGCAATCGTGGTACTCATGTTTCTTTAATTAATAGTCATAACTCAATGTGATCGTGCGTGCTATAATGTTTACATGTGGTGCAGGTGTGTTATTCGTGGGTGTGTTCCTAAAAAGATTTTGGTCTATGGAGCAACCTTCGGGCCTGAAATTCAGGTGATATTGAGCTTCTAAGCAAAACTAATGAATTAGATGATCTTTAATATACTGGGTTCTTTATTTAAGTTCTCTAGGTGCTGCTAAGATAAATTCGTAATGGAATGGAAATTCAAATTTTTCTTGATGTGATTAATAGACCCCCCTTTTTTTGGTGCTGTTCAAGTTCTCTTGGTGCTTACTGATTCTTGTTTCAACATGTGTAGGACGCAAGGGAGTATGGATGGCAAGTGAGTGAGAATGTTGATTTTGATTGGAAAAAACTGAAATCTAGGTCGGGGATGAAGTTTTCCTTAAAAGCATTCTAAACTCAACCGAGACTGTAGCAAAAGGATGGGTGAGGAGCTTGAACCCAAATGATCTAGTTGGTGGTACAGAGATTGGACGAGGATGGTGTGAGGTAAACGTTCAAGTACCAACAAAAAGAGATGAAATGTTGGTGAGACCATATGGGTTATTTGCCACAATTGCAGACTGTGTTGGTGCAACCATAGCATAGCCTTGTCCCTTTATCTCGGTATGTCTTTGTTAAACTTGTGATACCAATAATTTTAATAACATGGAGCTTGATGCTTATACATGGATGTTTATTTGTAGGTGGTCCGTGAGGATTGAGAAATGATGCATGAGGACCCCGGACTAAGCTTCTTGTTGCTTTAATTTCTTGTTTAATGTTACAAACTTTATGTTGGATAGTGTCTACCTTATTTATGTTTAGTGCTTTTGTTATGACAATTGCTTATTTGAAATACAATTTCGTTTTATTCATTTAATAATTAGTTGGTCTTTTATTCATATCGTAATAATAGAGTGTGCATGCTGAAAATAGCGTCATATCATATGACTTGTCAGGACTTTGAAATTGTCCTATTAAACTTATTAACCATCCTAACAATAAACTTTTAAGGACGCTTAACATTGTAAAAGTGTCCTAATATGTTGTTATTAGGACGTTATTTAGGTTGTTAATAGACATTTTATACGAACAAAAAATTGGTTTCATAATCTTCTTTGAGATATTAGAACCCTTTTCTTGGTGCTAAAGTAGCTATAATGTTACATGATAAGCGTCCTAACAATTATCTTTTAAGTACGCTTGTATGTGTATCAAAAGACTAAAATTAGGTAACCACATGTTAGAACATTGTAAAAGTGTTCTAATATGTTGTTATTAGGACGTTATTTGGTTGTTCATGGACATATTATGCGACCATAAATTTGGTTTCATAATCGTATTTGGGATATTAGGACCCTTTTCTTGGTGTTAAAGTAACTATAATGTTATATGATAACCGTCCTAAGAATCAACATTTAAGGATGCTTGTATGTGTATCAAAAGATTAAAAGTAGGTTACCACATGTTAGAACATTGTAAAAGTGTCCTAATATGGTTTTATTAGGACGTTATTTGACCTATTATGCGACCATAAAATTGGTATCATAATCTTATTTGAGTTATTAGGACCCTTTTCTTGGTTGCTAAAATAGCTATGATGCTGCATCATATGCGTCCTAACAAACTTTTAAGGACCTTTTTAAGTGTGTCAAAAGATTAAAAGTAGGTAAGCACATGTCAAAACATTGTAAAAGTGTCCTAATATGGTTTTATTAGGACGCTATTTGGGTTATTCATAGTCATATAATACGACCATAAAATTGGTTTCATAAGGTATTTGAGATATTAGGACGCTTTGGACCTATTACGACCGCCTTACATGAAACGCTTTCATCCTTGGTCCTATTAAATGAAAGGTCCTAAAAAGTACCATTTTATGACGCTTATGGGAGTCCTAAAAAGCCACTTTTCTTGTAGTGGATTATATTTACACCCATCCTTAGCACTTGCAACCTTGTACCATTGCACAATCCTCCTCTCTGGTCTATGTTTCTCATGCACATGATTGGAGCACCTATTCTTAATTTTAGAGAATGTTGCATAAGGCCAGCAATTCGGATGCTATTAAGGAAATCATCAGTGTACAGTGAGTCATTAAAATCTGCGTCCATATCAATAACACCTATTGAGTCTGAGCTGTCGTATGTCTTTTCATCTCCTGGAAGAAGTTGTAGCATGCGATCGTTTATCATATCCACAAGCTCATGAGTTGGTGCAAGAATTGATTTTTCTTGGAAGAATGTAGGATTATTAAGGTTGTCTTTCAGATCTGGGTATGTTTCTTCAATAATTTTACCGATATGATCATTAGAATTTGGGATCAACAAATCATCAGGGAATTCGACTGTTGCTTCTCCGTCATTTTTTCCTCCAATTTTCCCATTTCCAATATTCAATATCCAATCTGCAAAATCCTGGATTTCTTTTTTTTCTGATGCGTTTGATCCCTTTTCTAGTCTCATGTTAATAGTCAATCGCATGACGGTGCAATGTTGCCACAAATAGGAAGAGTTTATTGACGCATGTACGACATCATGTCTGGATCCATTTGTAATCACTGGTAATATTTGCCAAAAATCTCCACCAAATAGGACTACTTTACCTCCAAAAATCTTTTCTGATGGTTCAAATGTGTTTGTCCTGCAAATGTCTCTGAGTGTCCTATCAAAAGCTTCGTAACAGTGTCTATGTGTCATTGGAGCCTCATCCCAAATGATGAGTTTACACATTCGTATTAAATCTGCCAAGTCACTATCTGCTGGAATATGACACATTGAATCCTCGACCACGTTTATAGGAATAGCAAACCTAGAATGTGCGGTTCTTCCGCCTGGAGTGAGTGAAGGGATTCTCCTAATAAAGTAATATAGGAAATACCAATGTAGTTGTTCTCAGAATAGAGTCTGCTCTTCGCCAGCCTTCAGTGGTGTGCTTTGTTCCTTGAGTAAGGGCATTGGGATATAGAGACTGCTTTAGGGGTGCCCAAGAACTTCCAGGAAAGTCCGCATACCTGGTGATAGTTTTCACCTCTTCAAGACTCATGGCTGAAAAGGAATTAGTAAAGGCCGGATCTTCTTATCTCCACTGAAAGCCCAATAAGAAGAGACTTAGGAAAGGGAATTAGTAATAGGTTCTACAGAGAGTCGATGAGCAGCTCCAGACTTCGTTAATGGCTATCTGCCCCCGGGAAAGCAAACTGGTTGTAGTTCGGGGTTCAAGCCGAGACTGCTATCTCTGAGTGAGTTCTGTGGGGGCTACTCGTTCCCGAAGGGGAGAGCCTCTTATATATAATACCACGAAAGCAAAGGAAAGAGTGAGACCCCTGGCTTACCAATACGTAAAATTGTAGAGGCTTTGGCGATGCTTTCGGACTGTGAACAATCCCACGAATATTCGTGTAGTGTTCTAGAATGGAACTAGCGCTCTAGCCGTCTTCTAGCAAGGCCTGCTCAATATGGCGCTCTATCTCCGCCTGGGTAGAGATGATATTCACCATGCGGTCTAAATAGCCAGTATCCCCCCCCCAAATCAAGGAGAAGATACCTTTGATATAGGATGCCGTCCCGTGCTTGATTTGAAAGCAACGGTTCCGGGATAGGCTCCGCCGGGGGGATTGGTGCCGGCGGAGGGGAGCCCGGCAATTCCTGAGACGGCGCCGCAGCAGGGGGAATCTCCTTTTTCATTTCTGTTATGTCAAAAGTCACGGGCTTCATAGGGGTGAAGGCCCTCTCTTTGCTTTTTAGCAAGATGGGCTGCTCCTCCGCTCTGGCCATCGTGATTGGCTGTGCTTTTCGAGCACTCGTCACTGCGGGGATCGGAGGAGCCAATATGGTGTCGGGTGGGGAAATAATCCCTTCCAATTCTGGTTCCGGGGGACCATCACACTCTCACACCTGGAAGGAAGATTCCTTCGAGATCGATGTGTTGTTGGAAGAAACGGAAATTACTTCCTAGCCCCAATGGGAGTAGTGACTAGCGTTATAGGTCGTTGGGCAGCCGGAAGGTTGCCACGAGTAAGTCAGTTTGGGGGACCGAAGGCAGTTCTCCGTGGACCGGACACGTAGCTTACCGAATCAGTTGCGACACGGATGGGAATGCATGCTACGAAAGATATGGTCGAGTCTGATACATCAACCGTCTACTCAATATCCTTGTACGAGTCCACAATCACTACACGAGATGAACCTTGGTTTGGTGAATTGAAGTTGGAGAGTTTGCTTCTACACGGAAACGAAGATCTTCGAGAACTAATATTGCACCGGGAATAAAAAAGGGAAAAAAGTCAAGTCTAAGCGCATATGGCACGAAAAGGAAATCCGATTTCGGTCAGACTTGATCTGAATCTTACAGGTCTCATAAATCCTTTCTTTCATTCATTAATAGGGCCCTGGTCGGTCACTTTTCTGGGCCGGGATCAATAAGTGGAATGGAAGTCATAAAAAAGATATCTTGATCTTCGCACCTCAGATCAAGAGGAAGGGTAGCTTGTCAAGCTGGCCTAAAATTTGCATTATTCTTAATTATTATATATAAAAATATATATAATTAAGATATAAATAAAAAGATTCGTTGTCTAATTACGGAAGGAGAGACAAGGTTACGCGCTGTCCCACCATTATGTGGTGTGGTTAGCTGCGGAACTATCGGGCATCAAAGGGTGTTTTCGTGAGTATGCGGTTCTTGGGGATGATGTGGTGATTGCACACCTTCAGGTGGCTCAATCGTATGAGAAACTTTTGGGGATGATGGGACTTTCTATATCCAAGGAGAATAGTTGAATTTCTCACTCTGGAGCTTTAGAATTCGCAAAGAAGTTTTGGGTTGTCGAATGCCTGGTCGAAGGTCCAGTACAGTAGGTAGCAGGCGTGTTCGTTTTGGCTCCCGAGCGAGAACGAGAAATAGGCGATGCACCATCCTTGCTGCTACGTACGTTGACCTTGACTTGACAGATTCATCCAATTGAACCCAAACTCAAAGGAGGACCACAAGCTCGGGGCTCGACGAAAGAGAAAGTCTCGGCATTAAGAAAATGGGATTAGCTGTGAAAGAAAGAGCCCGGCATTCATTTTTTCATGAATATTCATAGCTGAGTCTACTAAAAGAGGGACCAGCTCATCGTAGTGATTAGAGGACACCTCTGATCGTTCACCTCTAATGTGACACGTTCCCTCCCAATTTGATCAACGGGATCAGTCGGCTAGAGAGCGGGGCTATTCTTCTTCCGAGGAGACAAAGTAGTCTCTTGTACTGACCGAACCCTCAGTTCGGAAGTCTTCGTCAACATGTTACGAAGCTCCAGTCTGGCGGTCAACTTGATGCGGGAGAGGCATGAGTGCAGTTTGATCTTGTGGTGTATTCCTTTGTAGTGAGTAGGGCCTCTTTCTCGTTGATCAGTTCGCCTCCGCTCTATTGAAAGGTCTCCATTCCTACGGCGGTTTTGTCAATGAACACTATTTCACCTCTTGATCTTATTGCAGCAGATAAGGTTTTGTAAAGATATGTCTTACCTGTTCCTCCGTATCCATAAACGAAGAACATTCCTCCTTCTTCCCCTTGAACGGCTTCAATTAAAGTTTGATATATGTTTTTCTGTTCATGCGTCAGTGTTTTGTAGAGGTTTTCATGTTGCATTTGTAACTCTTCTTTGTTGTATTTCAACTCATCATACACCAATCTGTTGTAATCAGCCATTGTCATCATTTCATTAGGGAACGGCATGTTTGGGATTTGTTTTAAACTTTTGTTGTTGCAAAGCAGCATGTGCTCGATGTACGTTAGACAAATATTCTTTCTTTGCTCATCGGTAAGAATCAAATCTGGTAAAAAAGAGAAAATATATGATAGTTCATAGTTGATGAGTTATATGATTTGTTTAACCGTCTACCTTTTTAATTCATGTTGATTGTTATTTCCATAATCTGTAGAAGGTTACTTTTGATTAATGTTATTGGTATTAAATTTATAAAATTCATAGGAATTAATTTATCGAATGTTTATGTAGGGGATAATTTAATATATTTAATACCTGGATCATTTCTTTTCTTCTGCTCGATATGTTGAACATCTTCTGATAACAGTTCCCATGTCTTGTCGTAAACAACCTCTGGCCTTGACATGCTATCAGTCATAATTAGCATGACATAAAATTTACGTAAATAATTTCCTGAACCCCATAAGCTGGCTTCCGTTAAACCGTCTATATATTCCATGTCATCTTCTAAAAGACCACGTGCTTGACAGGCATCTTTATATGTTGGATAAACAACATCCTCATATTTCTTGAAATCACTCCAATCTTTAGCTCCCTTAACCTTGTTGAGCAATATCCGTAAATAAAAGAATTCTCCATAAGAAGGAGGCACATGATGTACACGACCAATAGCTGTGCCTTTTTGTCTTTTCTCCCATTTTCTTTGTTCTTGCTTCCATACGTAATGCTTTGGAAACTCATGGTAAAGTAGTTCTCGGGCGTCTGTGTTTTTCTTGTTGTATTCCATCCATGCAACAAACTTTGATTCATTAACCGATGCTTTTTCCAACGCAAAATCAATACTTTGAGTGGCCTCAAATATTACCGATTGTTCTCCTTCTAAGTGGAAGGGTAATCTTTCAACAGGTGGGAACCTGTAATGTATATCAAATCCGTATATTCTCCACGCCGCTTCACATGCCGAAAGATACCTACAATCGTAATATTCTTTTATTTCATCAACGTCTTCCTCTTCCAAGCCTACTGTGGATCTGTCAGGTCCCTTATTGATATACTTGAACAGATATTTTATAGAACCCACTTGGTTGCACCACTCAACGTTAATATGTGATTGGAACCGCCTTAGCAATCCCGGATTGTATGGTACAACATATCCGTTGTGCAATTCAATTCCGCTTTTCGTTATAGTGCTCCCGTCATTTCTTCTTTTATAAATGGCATACCCACTCTTGTCAATGAAGGTTTGATCGTTAAACTGTTTTGGGAATTTTTTGGTACATTTGTTCTTGACCGTGCACGGACAACTTGGCATAACCATAATAAAATATCAAAAGTTGAAATTAAGCATTCCCAACCTACTAACTAACTGCATAATCCTAGCCTACAAAATTTGTAAGATCAGACTTATTAAAATAACATTTTGACAGTGGAGGACCTACTCATGTTTATGCCTTTCATCGTATTTCGTGTGGATTAGGAGTAAAAGGATAATTTGGTCGTATATGTGGTTATGGTGGTCGAGGTGAAGGATCATCTTTGGGTCATTCAGATCTTGTGAATTTGAAATTTAGTTATGGGTCGGCCTTGTGTCCATATGGAATGGCTGGTGGGTTTGGTGGGTCAGATGTTTGTGACTGTGGTCGAATATATGAGGGAACGGTCGGTGTTCCTGATGCAACCTATGATAGAACAACTGGTGATAGAAACAGCACAATAAAACGTATTTAAATACCTGTAATAAACAGGTTGTCATACTGTCATAAAAAACAATACTGATAAATATTAGGAGTTAAAAAATGAACATTGGTATTTTATGAAATAAAATATTTGAAAAACATAAAGCTTGTTAAATCTCTCTGCTTGATCAGAAGTCATCTTCACTATTGCTGTTGTCAGAGGTTTCATAATCAGTTGTATTGTCGTTAATAAAACTGTCTAAATCATCACTATCAGATACTGATCGCTTACTATACGCATCAGAATCGACTTCCCAAGCTTCTTCATCAATGTAATTGGAATGAACATCTTTTCCGTGTAGCTTACCATCAATATCGACCATATCATCCCACATGTCGTAGTCAGTCATGTTGTGTTTTTCCAACAGCTCTGTATCATATTCCTCATCAACGACAGTGTATTTTTAGTCACCTACGTAAAGTTCAAAAATATATGTACATATATATAAGTTGAATTTTACAACATTTATAAACAACTTGCAAAAATAAACGTGTATAAAATTATTTATGTTAAAACAACCTGTTGGAGAGTCTTCGGTGATATCTTCATCAGGGATAGCATATTTTGGTTTATATTCTTTTAAAGGATAAAACGGTTCTGGTAGATCATTTATGTTTGTCCAAACGCCATCATAGTCGTCTTCAGATGTGATCTTGTAATTGTCATATTCGTCATCTGTGTCTTCATCACATAGCATATACTTGTTGTTTTTTGTGTTAGTAGAGTTATGAGTTGTTTTTGTACGTTTAAAACTGTACTGGTGCTTCATCATCAGACATCTAAGATTTAAAGTATAAAATTTATAATGATGTTATTTAAACTAATGTATAGACTTACGCAAAAAATAATGCCACTAATGATATGAAGTTCATACCGTTGTTTCATTATTTTGAATCTGACTTGGTTGATGATGGTTGACAGAAGTTGTGTTTGTTTTTTCATCGTCTGATGAAAGAAGTTCAATAACCTTTTTGTTTACAAAGTTGTCTTTCTTTATCAATCTCCTTCGTTTGCGCGTAACTTGTTTACACTGTAATTATGTGAAACTTGTTAAGTGATTGTGTTTCTTAACTGTTATATAGTAGAAAAAAACCTTGTTATTCATACCTCTTCACTATCTGATATATGTATGATTTCTATATTATTGTTCATCAAATTAACAGCTACAGCCTACAATTACGGGTAAAATTATCAGATTTTGTTTAACATGTTTTATTTAAAATACAAACTAATCTTATATATCGTACCTGTTCATCATCGGATATATCAACGACTGGTATATCTTTATTCATAGCATCTTTTGCCGTACATGGAGTACTATTATTTGTTGATACTCCTGGTAAAAAAACATTGACAAATTCATGGTTTTATTCTATAAATACATCAACATACATATACATGTTATGCACTATAAACTAAAACATTTAAAAAATAAAGCCGTAACTTGTTTGTGTACAAATAACATATTAAGTAACTTAAAAATAAGGCCAACAAAATGTGCCTAAAGTATGACAATGTTATTTATAAGATTATAAGCTAAAATGAAAGGCAATTAACCTAATAAGTTAAAACCGCCTAAAGTAAAACTTAAGAAAGGTATATAAGACTAAGTTGAATTTAAATAATCTATGGGTAACCGATTAACCAACAACCATGATGAGATAAACACTAACAATGAAAAAATATAAAGAAGGGGACCAAAAAGTCATACTGAGGAAAATATAAACTTAGATTTAAGTACCAAATTAGCAATCAATGATGACAGAACAAAATAGACATAAAACTTGAACACCAAAAATCAATCAGGATAAAATTCAGGTCATTTACAGCTTAATAACTGGTTATAAATAAGATCTAAAGTATGCTATTTGGGAATTACATAATACTAACTTCACTGACCATCAATAAAAACCAATAATGTAATGATACAGGTTAAAATTAGCGTACTGAGGCAAATTGAAATTGAGATTTAAGCACTCAATTAGTAACCAATGACCAGAAAACAAATTAGAAATAAAGTTGAACACCAAAAAGCAAGCAGCACAAAATTCAGGGAATTTTGACGTAAATAACTTGTTATAAATAAGGTCTGAAGTATGCTATTTGGTAATCACAAACTATATATTTATACGAATTGTAATAAAAGTACAGCAATGCATGTCGAGATTTCATTATTTTAAGTTGAAAGTCATTAGTTGAATTTAAACATAGTTTTAGATAATGAGCTTATGAGCTTTTAAAAATTTAAATAAACTTATAACTACAAATAATAGTTATTTGTACAGTTAAAAAAAACACATGTGTAACTTCTTTATGTACAAATTACCTGAATTCATAATACTTTTTTTTTTCTTTTCATCCAGGTTTTGGTCAGATGCATTACTTTGCTGCTGTTTTGAAAGTGGCTGTGAGTTTCTCTGGGGCTGCATTTTTCTATCAATAAAAATCAACTTTTCAATTATGATCTAGGGAATTAATTAATGTTGTATATATAGTGTAAGATTAGGTTAAGCATTAAGGGAAAGTTGTAGATAACAATTGATATTTTCTAAACTTATCTTATATTTATTTTAGGATAAAATCACAAAATAAATATAAGATTATTGGAAAATATATAGCTACAGGTTTTTTAGTACATTATTGATTCTTAAAAATTCTATTTATATTAGGAATGAAATATAATATTATAGTATTTTCAGAATATGAAATTGAATATATTTCATACTATTTTTACATTCCACAAGTTTAATTAATATGCTTAAAAAAAGGGACTGATAGTATTAAATAAAGAAACCAAGGTGATTAAGCGTATACATAGAAGAAAGCATCTTACTGTTGTGAAGTCAGATGGATGGTTGTCTATATCAGTTATTAAATAGGGAGAGTTGCAATTGATGCATCCATGTGGGCACAAAGCAAGGAATAAGACGGGTACATGTGTTATAGTGGCGGTTGATAGGAAGGTTGCTGGTGCTTTTGCAGTCACTCATCCAGTCAAACCGGAAGCTGCACAGCTTATATCTTTTCTTTGTTCGATGAACATCACCAGTATTATGGTAACCGGTGATAGCTGGTCAACCGCAACTGCCATTGCAAAGGAGGTTGGAATTGAAAATGTGTTTGCTGAGATTGATCCTCTGGGAAAAGCTGATAGGATAAAAGATTTGCAGGTTAACTTCTTGTTTACTCACTGAATTACTAATGTCATTTCATTATACAAACCTATTGGTTAACAAACGATAAAAACTTTGATTTATCTGATAAGTATAATATAAAACGCAACCCGCAGGCACGAGGAAAAATAGTTGCAATGGTTGGAGATCGAATAAACGATTCAGCAGCTGTAGTTGCAGCCAATGTCGGGATAGCGATTGGTGCAGGAACTGATGTAGCAATTGAAGCCGCTGACATGGTACACATTAAAAGCAATTTAGAAGATGTGATGACACCCACTGATCTTTCAAGAAAGTCAATTGCTCGTATTTACCTTAACTATGTGTGGGCCCTAGGTTACAATGTACTTGGGATGCCGGTTGCAGCCAAAACGTGAGGTTTTGTGGCATATGGGTCAGTAGATGTAGAGGTTGAGAATGGAATTGCTACTTGACGACATATTAGTACGTGTTGGCCCCTTGTATATACATGAAAACAAAATAATTATTCGTTAATTAATCGGAAAATAAGTAAAAGAGGTTTTTGATAGTAATTCCATAATGATAATTACATTTATTTCCTGATTGATAGTCATCGAATGTCAGTTGTTAATGTTTTGTTTTTATATGCTATCTTATGTAATCTAATGCAATCTTATATGTATCTTGTCATATTGAGCCTTTTTCACGTACAATTATAGCCCAACGACACAAATCATTAAGGCGGCAAATCTTTCTCATCTTTGCTTCTTTACCTAGGTTGGAAATATTGGTGGTACAAAGCAACTAAAGAGGTAATATATCTTTTTCCTCTTCGCGTCTTTACATAACTCAAAAAAAAAAAAAAAAAAAAAAAAAAAGATACTACTACTATTTCTATCATATTTCTTTAGCCCCCAAATTTTGTGTCTGCAAGAATTTAACAACAAATATTGGTGCTACAAATCAACTAAAGAGGTAATAAGCTGTCATTCATTCCATTCCAAAATGATGAAGAATTAAAAATATCATATTATAAAAAAACATAATATCCATTACTAAACATTTATCCAGAGAATAATGGTTCCTATGCAAAATTATAAATATCCAATAACATAATCATCGTAGAATATTAATTGTCAATGAAAAACCTAAAAGTAAACAACTGATTGTTTTATGAAAAATAAAGCAGTCATATCTGAAGATGGTGAAGTGTTGATTTATATCAAACATTCTTTGTTATATTCATTGTCGCCATCTTTTTATTTCCTTGTGCATCATGCTCATCAATGGTTTCATGTGTTCTTTTTTTCTCATTACCACCACTAAGATTACTTGTTGAGGAATCCGCATTATTCTTTCTTGCGTTGCTGATGTGGATGTTGGTTTCCCCTTCATTATCCTGTAATGATTTATAAACAAATGAATCATTTACAATTAGTTAAAAAAATATGTTATTGTTAAACTATTTATGAATATATTATGTAATACCTCATTAACAAAATAAGATGGATTTGCAATGTCATCGTCAACGTTCTGGAATGTTTAACACATAAAATATCAATAACTATTAGATTTAAAAAATGGATTACTGTTACTTACACTAAATAGTATAATATATGATACCTGATCCACATTGTTTGATGCTTCTATATTCATATTCTCAGCATCTTCTAACACATTTTCTCCATCAACTATCTCATCTTCATTATTGTCATAATCATGTTGGCTGTCCTCTAAATCATCTTCTTTTTCGGCATTTTCAAACTCATCTCCCCCATTTTGAAACTCAGCTTTGCCATTTGGTAAATCATCATCACTATTTTCAAATTCTTCTCCATCATTTTCTAAATCATCCCCAGAATTCTGTATATAATCTTCACCATCTTCAAAGTCTTCTTCAATATCCTGTTTTGTTTTGTACAAAAAATAAGTTTATTTTAAATTGGCATAATAAAAAAAAAAAATTTGTTCTATAAATAAAATTTTATGTTCATAGTTTCATGATGGTAAGTTAATTTAAAAATAAAGTTTAATCACCTCTTCATCTAGGAAGCCATTTTTGAAGTAGTTGACTGTATCAACATCAGCAGTAACCTTCTCAGTTCGATATATATGGCTATTATTGTTGTGATTAAATTCTGTGTATTTAATCTTGAATAGATATTGTTTTCCAATAATCTGATTAAGCTCATCTGGAAAGTATTCATCTGTATTAATGCCATGTTCTTCCATGATCTCCCATGCAGTCACCTTAGTCATCTTATGCACATTGTTGTCAAAAATTACCACTTGTGCTGTTCTACTTTCGTCTACAATGCGCACAATGATTTTGAACCTTTACATAAAAAGTCAAATGGTTTTAGTATGTTATTTTGTATGTTTAGTTGTTCAAATTTGATAATTAATTATATGTAAATGTGTTTCTTACTTGCATGCAACAGCATATGTTTCTCCATGTCTCTTGCAAAACCACAATTGCTTTTTGTTTCTAGAATTCATTCCACCTTTTGTTGCTACCGGTTTCACTCTTGTGTTGCATTCTTTGCATCCTCTATAAACCCATCCATTTTCATATTGGATGCTATGTACAGTTGCATAAACAACACAACATGTTTCCTGCATTTTGTACATTTATTTTAGAAAATCATATTTTGGTTGTAGATGAATATTGCTTTAATATGCATACGAAATGGAGAAACATAATTGCAATCTTACCGGCTCAATAGTACGAATCACTCCTACCAATCTCTTTACACAACCTTGCATAAATTCTGCTGGTGTAACTACATGCATGTCTTGCGCATGCTCTTGAATCCTGAATTCACTGGCATTATATCCCTCTTGAGATTCATAGCTGTTTCAAATGAAAATTATTTTATGTTACTGTTTTTATGATATTAATTGTATATTTAAACTCAAATATGCTAATGTTAATTAAATTACCTTTCTCGAAAAGACAATAATTGAGGTATTTTCCTGTTAATGTATATCTTGCTCCCAAATAATGCATTATGCACGGCTGGTTTATCTATCAATTTTAATATTAAAAACATATATATATCATCAGAACATAAAACATAAATTCTACTTTAATGTATTAAAAAATTTAAAAAAAACATGTTTTTAAACTTACTGTGCCAATATTTAATCTTCCCTAACATGAAGAGGAAGTCTAAATGACCAATTTCTTCAAGTCTGTTCTCGTACTCATTCCACATGAGTGCCCACTTGTCCCAAAAAGTGCAATCGACCTCTTAAAGATCTGCAAAATTTGATATGGATTCATGGTTATATATATATACATATATTGGTAAATGTTACAAAAAATTATAACATTGGAAATAAATGTTTTTACTCAGCATCTTCAATAACAATTGTTTGCCGAATTTAGGACCACCATGGCTATTTAGGGACACGATTTTACCAACAGCTACAACTGTTCCAATCACATCTGTCCAATAACATGTGTATTAGTAACTTTATTTTTAAACAAATAAATCAACGAATTTGCTTTCTATGTAAGAATAGAAATCATACCAACACAATCATGTTCATGGTACTCATTGTTTGGGTCCAATATACGTGTGAACGGTTCATTAATGAATCCAACAAAGTAATCATCAATTTGATCAATTCTCGTGACATCGGTTCCTTTAAAAAAGCTTATTTTCCACCTATTGGGTAACAACGACAATCTTCCACCATTTTCTGCTACACCGAAGTTAGAGATCATATAGCAATGTCCCTCTTGAAGAAGAGGTTCAAATTTAAACATGAATTCCTTTTTGATGTAAATCTGAATTCTCTCGCCCTGTTTATGTAATACAAACAATTAGATGTTTTGTAAATGTTTTTAAAAATAATATTTATCGAAACACAAATAAATATACTTACCTCAACATCTTGAAAAATACAATCCAAACTGTATGGGTCATGCTCTTCGTTAAGTTTGTGTGAATGCCAAATAGAGATACATCTTCCTTTAATTGCCATGTTATTGACCATAGGATTCACGTCTTTTATTGTAGTCATTTTTAGTTCCTTCATCTTTTGGGCTGAATTTTTTCAAACATATTTAAAATTACAAATGCATTGACACAACAATGAATATTGGAAAACGAATAAACAATTAACCTGCTGAAAAACTCCCGTAGCTTGAACTTTCCATTCCATATCCTTTTTTGAATTATGGTTTGTTTGCTGTAAAATTGCGTTTAGCAAAATAATAATAACCACAATGTATATTCAATAATTCATAAACAATCAAACCTGCTGAAGCACTTTCAAACGATGGAGAATGAATTCCAAAACGGTTTTTTGGAGTTGTTTTGCCTCCTGCAAATCAAGATTTATAAGTATTATCAATATGTAATGGTATATATACATTGAAATGCATTAACAATGGATTAACAATCAACCTTGTGAATCACTACGAAAGGATGAAGTGTTTAATTCAAAGCCTTTATTTTCTTGTGAATTCACTCCTGTAAATCAATGGTTAAACATTTTTTAAAAATTGGAATATATCATGGAATATAACATAGTTACAAATATAATTGTCTCTATTCATTTTTAAAACATAAATTACCTGAAAGGTTTCTTTTATACTGAGTAGTATGCAACCCTGTCTCATTTTCTTGATAACCAAAAGTTTGGGTTTCTATTGCAGATCCTTTATTTTGTTGAGGTTTTCCTCCTATAAATTATTTTTTAAACTCAGTTTGAGATTTTAAAAAACATAGTTTCTTTAATAAAAGGAACAAATAAAGAGAAAAAAAACCTAATGGAGTTGATTAGATAGTTATTAGACATTGTACCTTTTGTTATACTTCCTGATGGCAAATAACATGCATTTCTCGGATCTCTTTGTTGTTTTTTTATGTAAGATAGCCTTTCAGCATCAGTTATATTGCGTCCCCTTGAAGATGTTTTACCTGTTAGCAAAGATAATGAGGAATGTATTAAGTATTTAGAATGTTCAAGATACGAATGTATTAAGTATTTAGAATGTTCAAGATACACTAATTATTTATAATAAATACTCTTGTACCATGACATTTGTATTAATGTACCTTTTGTTAAGCTTGGTAAATCCGAAAAATTTGATCTATAGTTGTCAACTGATTTGGGTATTTCAGAGTTTTCATGAGCTAAATGGCCTTCAAAACATGATGATTGATTGCCAAAGTTATTGCTTGAATATCCATTCCCTAACAACAATTACTGAACGCATAATTGAAACATAGGCATATCGATAGAAGGGTCTTTGTATGTTGGTTGTGAAACTGAAGAATTTGTACCTTTCTTTGGCCTTCTTAAATTTAAAGCATGAGATCCATAGTTTCTCCTTGGTGTGTCACTTTCAAAGATGGACATATCGATGGAAGTGTCTTTGTTTGTTCGCTGTGAAACTGATGCAAGGTAAAACATATTTTCTTCTAAGGTTTTATGAAACCATAATCTATGTTAAAACTTACTTCTTTATTGTAAAAATACCTGGTGGATCCAATATAGTCTCATTAATATCCTCATGGCTTGATTCTGTAAATACATCAACATAAATATATAGCTTATGCACTATAAACTAAAACATTAAAAAACCACAATCAATCATTAATTCTTTTGACCAACATACCTTGTAAATTCAATCGTGTACTTTTCTTCGGTGGTTGCTTTGATGCTATCAAATCATCAACACATACACAATGAGAATTACTTACAAAGATCATGACCCTTGAAGTAGTTAAAACCAACTCATAACATATGGCATTAAAAAACCTTGAACAACTCATAGCATGTGTTCGTAGATTGTAACATATAGACCATATTGTTATATAGACAACATAAAATTCAATGTTTTTAGGACAAACCTCAAACCTAGTAAAACTAATATAAATTGTTTTTATAAGGTTAAATAGGCATTAAAAACTTGAATCTAGCATCTACAACCAAGGGGTAATGACTTATACAGAAACTTAAAGTGAGAATTACATTGAAACTTATACAGAAACTTAAAGTGATATGTAGAAACACGACCAGTGAGATTAAGCTTGGAAAACTGATACATATATGTTCCACTGAACTACAAAATTCATATAATTTACTAAAGTAAATACCACCTGTTGCATATTTTACAAAACTAAACAACATATCAAATTTAAAAGAAAAAGTCGATATCTTTTGAACCATACGTCAATAAGCCATAAGCAAACCACATATTAACTTCAAGATTCTGCTTCAGGATAGATAATGTAGTTGTGAAGTTGATCAATCTTTCATGCAAATTTCCACATAATAAACAATATCTTATTGATGTGCGTAAGCTTATTCTCTCAAAAAAACCTTGAACAACTCATAGCATGTGTTCGTAGATTGTAACATATAGACCATATTGTTATATAGACAACATAAAATTCAATGTTTTTAGGACAAACCTCAAACCTGGTAAAACTAATATAAATAGTTTTTATAAGGTTAAATAGGCATTAAAAACTTGAATCTAGCATCTACAACCAAGGGGTAATGACTTATACAGAAACTTAAAGTGAGAATTACATTGAAACTTATACAGAAACTTAAAGTGATATGTAGAAACACGACCAGTGAGATTAAGCTTGGAAAACTGATACATATATGTTCCACTGAACTACAAAATTTATATAATTTACTAAAGTAAATACCACCTGTTGCATATTTTACAAAACTAAACAACATATCAAATTTAAAAGAAAAAGTCAATATCTTTTGAACCATACGTCAATAAGCCATAAGCAGACCGCATATTAACTTCAAGATTCTGCTTCAGAATAGATAATGTAGTTGTGAAGTTGATCAATCTTTCATGCAAATTTCCACATAATAAACAATATCTTATTGATGTGCGTAAGCTTATTCTCTCAAGAAATTTCTTATGCCATAATCTCACAACAAAAAAAAATGTGTGGATCAAACTTACAAAACACAATAACGACCAAGTTAACAGTTGTAATAAGCAATCAGAAACACCATCTAAATTGACACTTTAGTATTAGTTCAAGTGTAACTTACCTAAATTTTGTTAGCTAATAACTCCAAAACACTCTATTTGTGTCATACAAAAAACTAATAAATATTAACAACAAAGTCCATGATTGATCATTTATTCATTAAAGAGGTTAAAATAATATATTATCATTATTAATTAACAGTCATATGTTAATATGATATACTAATAAAATAACTCATGTCTAATTTACATGAGTTACTCATACTGATACTTAAATGAGTTACATAACATTGTATGCACTATGAGTCTTCTGGTATACTAATAAAAGAGGTTAAACATAGCACTAAAAACATCACTACATGTTGATTGTTATTATTATTGGATATATACCAAACATTAACAAAACCACAAAGATATAACTAATACCTGGTTGATCCAATATAGTCACATCGTTATCAACATCCTTGGCTTTTGTAAATTTAACACAAATAACATTACTTAACGATGGTAACAAAAAACACAGTCCTACATGTTGATCGTTATTATTATTGGATATATACCACACATTAACAAAACCACAAACATACAACTATTACCTGGTCGATCCGATATACTCACATCGTTTTCAACATCCTTGGCTTCTGTAAATTTAACACAAATAACATTGTATGCATTAACGAAAAAATAAAAACACCAATGCATCGATAATTCTTAATGACAACATACCTTGTAAATCCAGTAGAGTACCTTTCTTAAGTGGTTGCTTTGATGCTATCAAATAACCAACACATACACAACAAATATATATGAGATTTAAAGATCAAACAAATAAATTTATATAACACAAACCAACAGTTTCTCTCCTCATCAAAACAACACAATTAACCTGAATTCATTCTAGTTTTTTCTTTTCACCCAGCTATTTTTTGGATGCATTACTTTGATTTGCTTTTGAAAGCCTCTGTGACTGTCTTTGTGCCTGCATGTTAGTGTGAAAAGTTATTCGACTTTGTAATTATGAAGCTGCTCAATAAATAACGTTGTATATATACTATACAATTAGGTTAAACATTAAGAAAATCTTTAAGATAACAATAGATATATACCAAACTTATCTTATATTTTACCAAACTTATCTTATATATTTTTTATGAAAAAATCACAAATATCTATAGGAACACGTTTTTTATATATGATTTAGATCTTCTTTTTTTTGGAAAAAAAATAGATAGATGTTTTCTGATTCTGCATGTGAATCATAATTAAAAACAATTACGTAATCTTTATCAATTTTTTCTTGTAAAATATATAACAAAAGTTGGATTGCTCTAGTGGTAGAGATGTTGGTTTTGGTTTGGAGAGCAACCCATGTTCGAACCTTATTGCAGACTATTAATATTTATAGGATTTGTTTTCTGAAGATTCTCGGCTCAATTTTTTACATTTTGATTTTCTGTTGCAGGGTGATATCTCTGAACTTTTTAGTTTTGTATTTGTTTTGGCCACAATTATATAAGCTTTGACACAATGTCTCCTATATTTTAACTTAATAAATTCTACGTCTAACCTATATTATTCTTTTTCTTAAGGCAATGGTTGCACGTGGCGATCTTGGAGTAGAACTTCCAATTGAAGAAGTCCCTTTATTGCAGGTACACTTAATATTAATATTCGATGTTTGACCACACATGTTCTTTGTTAAAATTACATAATCAACATTGTGAAAATAGCTTATATGTGAATCCACAAATAAACCTAAGATTGGACCAGTATTATATTGTTCGTATGAGTTATGGTACTTTCTGTTTATATGTTACGTAAGAAGGAAAGTACTCATGTTTGCTACAGGGGATTTGATATGGAAGAAGGTAGAGATATTGCATGGAATCAGATCAAACTGAACGCGTTTGATGGAGACGAAGATGAAGCCATGCGTCATTCATAGAGATCTCAATTGTAGCAACATCTTCATCAATGGGAATACTGGAAAGGTAAATATGCTCTCTGATTTCAAGTTTTGAGTTGCAATCAAAACAACAGGAATGACATGTTATCAAAGATATTCGTTGTTGCTGTGTATATTGCCAATATTAGTTACGTTGGCTTTGATATAGGGACATTGTTCTTCCAAGGAAGATCCAAAATACAAAGGAGTGAAGCCATGAAGCTAGAAGCTAAAAAAATTTTACGACATAAGTTACTTAATTATTTCTACTGACAAACCTGATGTCTTGATCAGTCACTAAACAATAGTAAAGAAATACTAATTACTTCTTTGAGCACACTAGAAGCATGTTGACCTATTGGACATCAAAAAAGATGCTACAACTCCTTTTATGCCTTCATTACTGACATTGGTTTCTTCTTCGTAGATTGTATCTAGGATCCTAGAAGCTTGACCTATTGGACATCAAAAAAGATGCTGCAACTCCTTTTATGCCTTCATTACTGACATTTTCCGGCCCCATCATGCTCCATATCACTTCTTTCTTAGCCCAAGTCCAACCTAAGGTCCATCCGGGAGGCGAGACATGTTCGTTCGAGCTCCGTGGTTTCAGTCCCCATCATACTCCATATCACTTCTTTCTTAGCCCAAGTCCAACCTAAGGTCCATCCGGGAGGCGAGACATGTTCGTACCTTGTTTTGTAACACAACGTCATTTGCATGCTACCTCGTTTTCATGCCATGTTTTGTTCCTTTCCGACTTGCAGGATGAAGAGATATTATTGCAACATCCTGTAATCAAATGTCAGTTAGAAACCAAACAACTTTGCAATCTGCTTATAGTAACATTTATATAGAACTTCATAAAGTAATGACAAACAATCGAGTCGTTTATATGTGTGAATATATATAAACTTCCCTACTGGTAAACTGATATAACCCTCATCTCCTACAGAAATTCAAGTATTCATCTATATCTTGGGTCATGGTTAACATACTAAAACGGCTGAGAGGGACCCTTTAGAGATACACGTTTTAAATACTATACTAAGCGCAAGATAACTGCAGAGTATAAAGGCTAATCAGAGCAACGCAAAAGAAACGCACCAAATTAACCTTAAAAAATATGCTCAGTTATACAGCATGATATAACCCTCATCTCCTACAGAAATTCAAGTATTCATCTATATCTTGGGTCATGGTTAACATACTAAAACGGCTTAGCAGGGACCCTTTAGAGATACACGTTTTAAATACTATACCAAGCGCAAGATAACTGCAGAATATAAAGGCTAATTAGAGCAACGCAAAAGAAACGCACCAAATTAACCTTAAAAAATATGCTCAGTTATACAGCATCATAAAACATACCCCTTACATTATCTTAGAAACACAAAAAAACCACATATGAGTTGCTGAGTATGAAATAATAATAATAAAAAAAACAACCTTTTATTATATGTGTTGCTGAGTATGAATCCATCAAATTTATCTTTAGCAATTCAATAGTTCTGCTAATCTTCCAGCACACTGAGGAATAAAATGGTTTCACTTGATGACAAATACAAAAAATCAAAACACTAAAACTCACCTATAATGAAGTTACGTAACAGTCTGTTGGGTAATCAAATGATTGCCAAACGACTGAACGATTGACATCAAACAACACCAGGTTTCCGTCATCAGTTAAATTCATACCAGCCACTGAATTTCCAGTAGTGTTGCTACTCCAAACTGTGCTTCCATCGACATCCTGTAGGACCAACTCACCAGCTGCAGTTAGATTTAGTATTGCACCATAACCCTATACCAAACAAATAATTAATCAGAACCTCCGAAATTAATATTTAGAGTCATCAACTAAACAAAAAAGCTGAATGGATCATAATTGTTATCATCCCTGGTACTTACATAACTACATCATCGTACAATAATTAGCAACAAAATTGCATAATGCTTGATAAAGTGGTTATATTAGAAACTGGTTATATGAAACACATTTATCACATAAACTTTAAGGTAAAAGGTTCATGAGTTTATTGAATATACATAAACACACCCAAAAATAAAAACGAAATAAAAACATCCTTGCTGTTCCCGATCTTCGGGTATCATTCATTCACCCTTTGAAGTGCCAATTGCCTCCAACATTGCCACCACCTCATCCATCTCCTGTCTCTTGTCAGGTTTTGCATCCCAATATCTCTTCATAACAGTTGCAAGTGAGTTTGGGCAGCAACATGTACATCTCAGCCAATAGAATATACACGTTTCATTCAAGCATTTTACTATAGTTGGTGTTTAGACACTCACCAAAGTGTATACTTCATCGTCTTTGCTATCCAAATTACTCGCATTGTATGTTTGATTACAGAACCCTTAATCAATCCCCACTTCTCCCAACCCACTTTCAGCAATCCTACAAAGTTCATTAGTTTTAGATGGGACGTCAAATAACGCAGGCTGTCAAGGGCAAACAGTCGTATACTTTGATCTAAGAAACCAATAATAAAGGGATCTAGCAATGAGATCCTAAAAGTTAGCGTTTTCTAATAGCTTGTTCGACAACAACAGCTATCAGGACGGAAAATCAGTGAACAGTTAAGATACCTGGATTAAAGTCGGTGTCTGCTCGTACTTGCAATCCTACACGAAGCAACCATATTGTTAATCTTCTTCCTCAGGTTCCTCCAAAAGCGTAAACAACCTAGAAATCAGTTATAAAATTAATTTTTAATTTTCAGATATTTCAACATACAAATACTTTATGGAAGATGTTTATCTTTGTAGACAGCAAACTCAGCTCCTCTAGACCTAACTGGACAATGAACTCCGGAAACTTTGGAATAACGCCTTTTAGAATAAGCTTTCTTAAACATTGATAATCATAAATGGTTACTGTAGAAATCTCAAGGTTGCATACAGATATACATTTCTCCATTAATAAATGTAGTTCTTGAAATCTAAATAATTAATTTGAAATGTCACATATCGTAAGTGATTGCATAAACATATCTTAAGTGATTGCAGACTTTCAATCTTTATTTCGTTGATGATTTTCTCATAGTACTCCAACACCACTTTTTCGAAAAATATTTTCCTACTGTGGTTATCCATATTTCCATTATAAGTAGGAAAAAATGAACATCTAATGATATTTTGGTACACTTTCTATGAATATGACAACAAACATAAAAGAAGAATTTACTGATTGTAATGGCTGATGATGACTTTAGGAAAGTATCTAAAAGTGTCTAATGATAACAAATGTTTCATTAGGAAGTAATTAAAAGTGTCCTTTGAAGAAAATGCTTATAAGAAACACCTTACTCATGTAGTTAGGGCACAAAAGGTAATGTTAAACGCACCATTGCCTTGTTAACCAAGTAAATGAATGCTCCTTGTTAAACGTATAACAATAATCTATTTAATATCAGCTTTTCTACGCTCCATAAAGTTGCAAAGGACGGATCACACCTATCTCCCACCTACGTTATGCTCAATCATCTCTGGCATCGAGTTTGCGACAGTAACATTTCAATCTAACCTGGAAAAAGAAAAAAATATGTACCAGTTAAGGCAAAAGAGCGCGCAGACATTTAGGGAATGCAAACAAACATGGAGATATTTAACCTTTAATGTTCCATTCCTCAGTTGCCGATCATCAATGCCAAATAAAACACAGGTTAAATCACGGATGAAATCAGTAGGTGCGACCACAGGTTATATTAGAGACGTCCTTTGCATAATGTGGTAACTAAAGAAACCATAGCTAATAAAAGATGACCTGACAGTACCAATTTTATACAAAAGGCACCCTTTACACATATTTTTTTAACCACAGTTAGTTTTACCTGTTTTAAACCGGCGCAAATACATGTCTGCATCAAGTAAAAACACTTGCTTACTGCGTGCAAATTAGATTTACAAAAATAACCTGTTTTGAAAGCTGACTATACAAAAGGCATTGTTGATAGCTATATGTAAAGTTTGTACCCCGAGCATGTCTGTTTAAACACTGAGTCATTAGTGCGCCGTCGTCAGAATAGTAGAAGAAATTTTCAAACCACAGGCTGCATTACAGCCCCATTTTTAACACCTTATATAAATGAAACTCTAACATATTCTGTTATTTGGAATTTTAAAGTTCAAGCGTGTGTATATTTTTTCTTATAGCAATTCAAATCCGGGCAGAATCTACAGTAACAGAAAACAATACGCGTATCTGAGAGACTGAATATTAAATCAGTACTATAAAGCCTAAGTGACTGAATATTAAAACAGGCTATTCATGTTAGGAGAGTACCTGCTGAAGCAAACCTTCTGGACTACACACGAACCACTTGCCTCTCCTACATCTTCAAATCCCGGTGCAGGTACAAAACATATACTGCCATTATATTTTCGAAGTCGTAGAAGTCTTTTAAGAACCTAATTTTTTTTATATCTCAACATAATCAGGTATTGATTTTTCAGGATATGATTGACATAAATAATTCCTTCATAGAGCATTTACTACCACTTTCCAGTGCAATCTTAAATGAAAAGGTATAAACTTACATAGAATTCTATTCTAGCACTTCCCATCCACCGATACTTCTCTGACTCGATGTCTATATCTGATATTAGTCCTACAAAAAGACAATAAGAAAACCAACCCCGGATGGTTATGTTAAAAGGACCACAATCTGTACTTTAGATGAAGGAATGATTGCAAGAATTTAGATTGGTTTTTAACTTACCCCATGCAAGCATCAAGACACTAAAAAGTACAGTCTCTTATTGCCAGATTGTAGCTACATCCAAAGAACACATACCTCGAATTATGATCATGATGACGCTTAGATTTAATATTCAAAACTTTTCAACCTTATTTTAAGCATATTCACTCGATTTAATATGCATAAACTTTTCAACCTTATTTTAAGCATATTCACTCGATTACAACTACATGAATAAAAATTACAATGCTAAAAATTAAAGAACTACACACGAACCACTTGCCTCTCCTACATCTTCAAATCCCGGTGCAGGTACAAAACATATACTGCCATTATATATATATTTCGAAGTCGTAGAAGTCTTTTAAGAGCCTGATTTTTTTTATATCTCAACTGAATCAGGTATTGATTTTCCAGAACATGATTGACATAAATAATTCCTTCATAGAGCATTTACGATGAAGGAATATTTTAAGCATATTCACTCGATTTAATATGCATAAACTTTTCAACCTTATTTTAAGCATATTCACTCGATTACAACTACATGAATAAAAATTACAATGCTAAAAATTATAGAACTATACGTGAAAATGCAAAGGAGACCTAATTAGGGTTTGATTAACTTACCATTCTCTTTCCTTAGCTCCTACAGCTTTTTCCTCTCCTTCCTGTGAATCTAAATATCAACATAGGGCACACAAACAAATGACTAATGATATCAAGACATAACTATTGCAACTCCTTCCTATAATATATTATAACTAACCTGCAAAGAAGATGTCTAACATGCAAAAACTTGCAAATAAATCGACATATGCATATAGAGTAACCAAGTTTCATCATTAGGGTTAACAATAATTTTTTAACCTCTTTGATTTGAGAGGAAAGAGACGTAGGGCGTGTGTAAAATCGTGTTTCATTAGGGTTTTAAAAGAGGCGTATGTTTTTTTTGTAACAAACCATAATATAGAGAAAATAAATATGGGATTTATATTCTAGGGTTTTAAGAATGTGTTGTTATTAAGATATTACATTTTGATTTTAAATTGTCTATCACAACTTCTGGCTTGTTCCATTGGTTGAAGTGCTTGTTTCTGAACTAATAGACCCAGGTTCAAATCTTGCGAGGCCTACATTTTTTACACAATTAATTCCGAATTTTGCATAGTTTATGATTATGTGGCATTTAAATGATTATGTGGCATTGAGGTGGCATTGAGGTGGCATTTATGTGGCATTATCTACGTGTAACGCCTCCTGTTATATATAATGTAGAGATATATATATATATATATATATATATATAATATATATATATATATATATATATATATATATATATATATATATATATATATATATATATATATATATATATACATTTAATTTTTTAAGTATAAATGGGGTATTACGTTTACAGAATTTATTTCGTCATTTTCGGTCTTTTATAAAGCGATTTATATAACACGTCTCGTGCCCGTTTTAACCCGTGCCCGTATCCGCCCGTTCTGCCACCTCTATAAAAAACTAATGTTTGGTAGGTGATGGTGGGGCCCTTGATCCCTTGACTGGGAATCAAGGATGAAAATCGGCTATCTACAAATCCTAGGGGGCAAAGCTACATTTTTAATTGAATTGTATAAGTGATTTGTCTTTTAGTAATAAAAATGGGCGCTGCTTTAAATAAAATTACTTTTTCATACCTCTTGCTGTATTTTATAATAGTATTTTTTTGTTTTTACTCATATATTCATTTACAATAGAATAAATATTTTAAATAATTATTTTTTTCTCTCTCATTATTTAATACCAAATCTAAATATAAATCCAAATCCAAATCTAAATCCAAATCATAACCCTTCTACAAACCAAGCGGGCCGTTAATGTTGTGGTCGCTTTAAAAATAGTATACTTTAATGTGACAATAAATAACTTTGTTTGAGTTTGGCTATAAATGTGTAATAGACTACTCCGTATTACTTAAAGAAAAGAAAAAAAGAATTATAAAGATTACAATACTGCATCAAAAAATTGAATAGAAATGAAAAAAGAACTTACGAATGAGGTTAATAGTATGATTGTTTATCACTTGGCGATACTAAAGTATAAACCACATCATACCTTTGGGGTAATGTGTGCTCGGATTCAATTGTGAGGTCTAACTCGGAGGGCCTGTACCAATCGTCTCCAGACCGAGCCGCTATTTGATGGGCTATACATAAATCAGTTTACTTTTGCACTTTACCGCAACATGCCAATTTTTGTTACATTACATTGCATGTTCTTGACATTATGCAAAATTTATAAGGATATCCAACTCCTATTGCATCTTCACTAAATAACCATACTTGAGTTTGGCATCAAATATCAGTAGCTTGATAAGAAAAGAAAAACCATGCATAAAAAGAAGATGCATAACATTTGATTGCGTCAACACAAAATCTCATGTCTCTGGACAACCTTTTATATGGGGTTAATTTGAGAAACTTGTTTCAAGTACTTGATCCCACATGGGTAAAGATGAAAAGTTTTTCTTATTTATAAAGTGTGGTAAATGTGATGTTACTATTAATTATCACATAAGCTACTTAATTAATCACTAATTAAACCTACATCTAGAGAGAGAAAGAGTTAGAGAGAGAAAGTGGAAGGTGATTAACAATACTAATGAAATGTTTTTCCAAATCAACCAACCAACCCTCTCCTTGAATGGGAGGGGGTATTTATAGTTTTACAATAGACTTGGGCTTTTAGCCCTAATAACATTCTTAAACATAATTAATAAAATAAATAAACAGGCACAACCCATGGGCCTTCTACACGGGCTGGGCCTTAAATCAAAACTAAAGGCCTAAGTAACCTATAATACAAATGATAATTACTTGATAATACAAAACGTGTTCTGAATCGGATACCGCCGAAAGGGCTTACACGGATACACCGAAGTGCACCCACGATTCAGTGAGTCGCTGGAGATCACCCCACGACTGTAGATCGTTTATGGAGCTAACACTAAGCGTAACCCACAAGGGATTACCGAAGTGACCTGCTGTCAGGGCTGTTTGATGTTGACCCTGGCAAGATTTCCATTCAATCACTGAGATTCACAACTGCGAATTCCCTCAAGAATGTTCTCGGCAGATTGTTAGGATATGCGTAGAACACTTCTTAATTTATAACTGGTGTCCATGATGTAGAAACAACCAGTGTAATACTAAGTGTTCCTATGAGATCTTTTTGTTGAATCTCTTGGCTCTAGACTCGATTAGTGCACATTTGTTTGGTCATCGGAGGCGTGGAGCAGAGTGCCTTTTTTTCAATATCGACGCATCTCGTAGTGAGCGGTCGATAGATGATGAAGGGTTCTCCGTATGAAATGAAACAAGTGCCTTTTGAGAGACACTTGAGTGGCTAGAAGGTTTAGTGCAGTGCATCATTGGGTCCATGACGACTTTTATCTTCAATACCGGTGATGCCCAATCAACCAGTAGATTATGTACTGAACCTGGTGTCTGCCCTAAGGTTGAACAAATGGAGGGCTATTTCTTTTCACCCTTTTCTTTACTTTTCTTTTTAATTCTTCAACCCCTTCTATCTCCTTTCATTTCATTATTATTTTTTCAATCATACCTAGGACTTTCTAGTACTAAACTACGGGAATTGTCCTTGGGTAGATCCCTCCAGCTTTGGTGGATCATAGGACGGTTTCCTAAACCCTAGTCACCTTATAACTCCATGACTATCCTAATGTTAAGAATATAAATATTCATCTGAAGACTCGGTCACCCCGAGTACTCATTAGCATTTAATAGCTCGTAGGAATATCAGTAATATTAGTATTATTTGTATTAGTTTAGTCAGTTAAGTATTCGTGGAGTGGGTCGGGTCTTTACCCTCTGTCAGCTCGCTCCACAGCCCACACTAGGCAACTAGCATGTAACTATAAATACCCCTCTCCTACCAAGGGAGAGGGTTGGAACTTCTCATACTTTCACATAATACAATTTCACTTATTCTCACTAGTTCCCATTTCTCTCTTCCTCTCTCTACAAAACCGCCACATACACTCGGCCAAATCCACCATTATTGTGTGTTTGAATGTTATGAATATGTTACAAATGGTATCAGAGCCATGGTTAGGTTCTAGCTAGTCATATTCATGAACTCATGGTGAGATCTTGGCATTTTTGTGGTTGTTTTTTTGGCCGACTTAAAAGTTCAAGAAAATCATTGTTTAATCTTTGTTTGTGGTTCAATTCGTGTAATATTTGTACTTTTATGTTCAAAAAGTTGTTTCTCATTTTCCTTGATAACATACAACTGTGTTCGTGCTAGTTAGTGGAAGATTAGAAGTCTTTCTTGGCAGCGGTTTGAACTTCGAACGAGTTTTCTAAGTAGCGGCTTGTCTTGCATTGAAGGATTCCTTGTAGCGGTTTAAGTTTCATTGGGTAAAGTTGATAGCGGTTTGATCTGATAGCGGTTTGGATTATAACCAAATTGGGAAAAGGAAAAAACGTACTGAAAAGGATAGTTTGTCCATTTGTGGCAGCGGTTTGTCAGTTCTTGTCTCTAGCGGTTTGTCGTTTAGCATTCAGCGGTTTGGGTCTTAGCGGTTCAGACTTTTAGCGGTTTAAATAGTGTTCCGGCGGTTTGAATCTAGCGGTTTGAAACTCTGGTTCAGCGGTTTAATACTAGCGGTTTGGTCGTCTGATTCAGCGGTTTAAACTTTAGCGGTTTAGATCTTAGCAGTTCTGATCTCAGCTGTTTAATCTTCAGCGGTTAAGGTCTTCGCGGTTCTGGTTTCAGCGGTTTGATCATAGCGGTTGAGTTAATTATAGCGGTTTGAGAATAGCGGTTTGGTATTCAGGACTTGCGGTTTGTCTTAGCGGTTTGTTGTGTGGTTTAGCGGTTTGATATTAGCGGTTTGCCTAGGGTTTAGCGGTTTGATATTTACTGTTTGAATAGCATTTCAGCGGTTTTGGAATAGCGGTTTGTTCTTGAATTTTGTAAAATCCCGTGAAAGAACTTATTTCTCGGTTTAAATCTCAAGAATTGTAAAATCCCGTATACAGTATGACAACCATACCAAGCACTGCATCTGATGACATCCAAGTAGCTGGGTCTAATACCCGTCCTCCTATGCTTGATATGATAGACTATGAGTCATGGACACAAAGAATACGACTTTACTGCTTGGGCAAAGAAAATGGATTTAACATCCTTAAATCCATTGATGAAGGACCATTTCAGATAGGCACCACTAGAGATGTAGTTACTACTGGTGATGACGGTACTGTCACTTTGGGAATCGACAGACCTCGAACTTACAATGATCTTAATGAGGAAGAAAAGAAGAGGTATGATGCCGACATTAGAGCCTCCAACATTGTCATTCAAGGTCTGCCCAAAGATGTCTACAAACTCATCAACTTCAACACTGAAGCAAAAGCTGTGTGGGACAATGTCAAAATGCTTCTAGCTGGATCAGAACTCACAAAGGAAGATCGTAAGTCACAGTTGTATGAAGAGTTTGAACACTTTAAGATGAACCCCGGTGAGAACATTACAGACTACTATGTGAGGTTTCATAAGTTGGTAAATGATATGAGGATCATCAGAATGACTATGCCCAACATCCAACTTAACTCAAAGTTTGTAAACAACATGACTCCAGAATGGGACAGATTTGTTACTACAGTAAAACTCAACAAAGGTCTGAGAGAAACAAACTATGAACAATTGTATGCCTATCTGCAACAACATGAGAAACATGCTGCTTATGATCGTCTGTTGAGAGAAAAGATCAATCCAACTGCATCAAATGATCCACTGGCATTTGTTGCAAGTGCTCAGCCAATCAACCAATTGTCATCTGACCAAGCTTATCATCATCCCTACTCATCATCATCTGCTATGAGTCCACAACTGGATTCAGGTTACTCTCACATTGAAAAAATGATTGATAACCTTACCAACCAAGTGTCCTTACTAGTTCAACAATTTAAAGCAACACTCCCTCAGACCAATAATCAACTGAGAACCCCCTCAAACCCACGCAATCTAGCAACGGTGGAGGATGGAAGAATTGTGGTACAGAATGTGCAAGGGAGGCAAAACTTGAATCAAAGGAACATGGGTCGAGGTAATGTGCAGATCAGAGGAGGGAATGCAAATCAGGGGCAGGGGAAACAGCCCAAGTGTTATAACTGTGGAGGACTTGGACACATTGCCAGAAACTGCAATCAACCAAAACGTCCTCAGAACTCAGACTATTTCAAGGACAAGATGCTGTTGATGCAAGCTCAGGAGAACGGAGCGGTATTAGATAAAGAAGAATTGTTGTTTCTTGCTGGTGATGGGGGAAATACTTTTGATGCCGATGTGGACGAACAGCCAGTTTAAGACCTTGCACTTAATGATCCCAATATCTTCAAAGCTGATGATTGTGATGCTTTTGACTCTGACGTGGATGATGAACCAACAACTCAAACAATCTTCATGGCTAACTTGTCCTCTATGGTCTCTTCACCTCAACAAGCTGGTCCCTCAAATGCATCTGTGATTTCTGAGGTCGTACAAATCGTCCTTTGGTATTTGGATTAAGGCTGCTCAAAACATATGACTGGGGATCGCTCACGGCTCAAGAACTTCGTGAGAAAGTTTATCGGGACAGTTAGATTCGGGAACGACCATTTTGGAGCAATTATGGGTTATGGAGATTATGTGTTCGGAGACAGTGTAATCTCACGGGTATATTATGTGGAAGGACTGGGCATAACTTGTTTTCTGTGGGACAATTTTGTGATTCCGATCTTGAAGTGGCTTTCAGAAAACACACTTGTTTCGTTAGAGAATTGGATGGTTTAGATCTTCTTAAAGGCAGTCGTGGGACTAATCTATACACCATCTCAATTGAAGAAATGATGAGGTCCTCTCCTATCTGCTTGCTTTCAAAGGCCTCTAAGACTAAATCATGGCTATGGCACCGTCGTTTAAATCACTTAAACTTCGGCGCCATAAATGAGCTTTCTCGCAAAGACCTAGTACGAGGCATGCCTAGATTAAAATTTGAGAAAGATCACCTTTGCTCTGCATGTCAATTGGGCAAAAGCAAGAAACACACCCACAAACCCAAAACATTCAATTCCATCATGGAAGTTCTTCACACCCTGTACATGGATCTGTGTGGACCAATGAGGGTGCAGAGTATCAATGGAAAGAAATACGCTCTTCTAGTGGTCGACGACTACTCTAGATTCACATGGGTAAAGTTTTTGAGAACCAAGGATGAAACTCCATAGGTTATCATCAAACTAATCAAGCAGTTACAAGTAAGTCTGAACAAAACTGTCAGAATCATCCGGACTGACAATGGAACTGAGTTTGTTAATCAACAACTCAGTCAATTATATGAAGGTATTGGCATAACCCATCAGAAAAGTGTCCCACGCACTCCACAGCAGAACGGCGTTGTTGAAAGATGAAATCGTACCCTTGTGGAAGCTGCAAGAACTATGCTAATATATTCTAAGGCTCCGATGTTTCTTTGGGCAGAAGCAATTGCCACTGCATGTTACACCCAAAATCGTTCCTTGATACACCCCCTTCACAACAAAACTCCTTACGAGCTGATACATGGCAAGCAACCAGACCTTTCCTTTCTTCGGGTGTTCGGTGCTCTATGCTATCCGACAAACGACGGTCAAGATTTGGGAAAGCTAAAGCCTAAAGCAGACGTAGGCTTCTTCGTAGGGTATGCACCAGATCGCAAGGGATATAGAATCTACAACAAAAGAACCCGACAAATCATGGAAACTATTCACGTAATGTTTGATGAGCTGACTGAGCAAACGGCTCCAGGACAAACTAGTTCTGGACCCGATCTTAATCTTTTGACACCTGGACCAATCACTTCAGGTCTTGTACAGAATTCCACGCCTGCAGTTCCCTATGTACCACCTACCGGTGAGGAGTTGAAGAAGTTATTTGATCCCATGTTTGATGAATATTTTGAGGCACCAACGGTTAACTCTACAACGAAAGCTGCTGATGTACTTCCAGCTGCTGATGCTCAAATCCCACAAGACTCAGAAGGCCCATCGGTATCTGTCTCAATCAGCCTCGATGCACCATCTGCCAGTCAGTCGCCCTCATCGTCAAATATTCAATCCTCTTCAGTGCAACAAGGTTCTGCAGATGACAATTCTTTTGATGTTAATCCTTTTGCTCCTGTTAATGATGTTCCATTTGAGAACATATTTGCTCATGAGTCTTCAACTGATACATCTTCCTCAGGAGACCACAACACAGCAACATCTGTTCAAAATCCTCAACTCCACGATCATCTCAGAAAATGGACCAATGATCATCCAATTGACAACATCATTAGCAATCCTTCACGTCCGGTATTTACACGAAAACAACTTGCCACCGATTGTTGGGAATAAAATGTTCAAGTCAAAGAGCCTGCCAGATGAAGTATTAAGCCTGCTAGTTGATTTTGAAGAAGTTGAAGATGTACTAACAGTACCTTCTGGGTGAGAAGGTACTGCTAGTTAAATGAAGGTCCTGCCAAGTTGATGATCAAGTTGATAGATATTTATTTGTAGATATTTAGTTGTATTATTAGTCTTTGTACAATGTAACACGTTTAGTAGAAGTAGTTCAGTCTTCTATGTTGTGCAGAAGATTATACTGAGTAGTTTACATTGAAAGTTGTAATTAGTAGGTTAGAAAGTCCAAGTATCTTATTATATTGTGCAACTTGACAACTTGTAATAAGGGGTCCTTATCCTATAAAAGGATCCCTTAGTCACCACCTTTGAAATGAGTCTTTTCCAACCAAATACTTAGCAATATCCAACCAAATACTTAGCAATATCCAAAACAGAACAATCTCTCTAGTAACTTAGTTACTGATTCACAAATCCTTTACAAACCAAAGATTTAAGGTTACTTTTTGTAATCCTGGTGATAGTTAGATCATCCATATTATTTCATCAATAATATTGAATCGTTTTGTGTTACTTAAGTTGTGTTCATTGTTCGTTATAACTCACGTTTACATATTCACCACCTTTCATTCCTTTAAGTGTGTTATAGTAAATTCCGCGTACTAAAGCACATTCATTCTTAAATATCCCAAACACATTATTAAGATTAACATCCCAAGTGTTTGTATAATCTTTCACAAGTGGTATCAGAGCTAGGCTGATATTTACGATTTAAAAGAACAATGGATGTTGAACACATACAAACCAATGTGGCTGCAAAACTTCCATTACTAAAAAAAAATGAGTTTGATATGTGGAGACTGAGGGTAGAGCAATACTTTCAAGTGCAAGACTATGCACTTTGGGAGATTATTGAAGAAGGAAACTCATTCAAACCCACAATCACCACCTCCACAGTAAACGATGCAATAGTAACAAATGTGCAAGTAAACCCAACAAGCGCAGAAGAAAGAATCCAAAAGAGAAATGATCTTAAAGCCAGGAGTATGCTTCTCATGACTATTCCAAATGACCAGCTTTTGATCTTCAACAAGTACAAATGTGCTAAAACCCTTTTTCAAGCTATTGTGGCTAGATTTGGTGGGAATGATGCCACCAAGAAAACTCAGAAAACTCTTCTTAAACATCAGTTTGAAAACTTTACAGCTACAACAAATGAGTCTTTGGACAGCATGTTCAATAGACTACAAAAGCTTTCAAGTCAGTTAGCCATTCATGAAGTGCTGATATCTCAAGAAGACTTAAACTCCAAATTCCTTAGGAGTTTACCCTCTGAATGGGCCATGCATGTCATTGTCTGGAAAAACAAACCAGATATTGATAAAATGAGTCTTAATGATCTTTACAACAACTTCAAGATAGTAGAGCATGAAGTGAAGAAGTCTACTGGTTCAAGCTCAGGGAATATGACCTTTGTTTCATCTCCAACCACCTCAAAGGTAGTAGATGAAGAAAAAGATGGTAGAGAAGAAGGTACTGCCAACACAAATTTTGGTACTGCCAATACTTCAAGCAGTACCAAAACAATTTTAGATGAAACAATTGGTTGTGCTTTCTTGACATCACAACACAATGGTTCCATATTGACTTTTGAAGATATTCAAGAGATCAATGATGATGATCTTGAGGAAATGGATATAAAGTGGCAACTTTCACTTCTGAGCATAAGGGCTAAGAAATTACTGATGAGGACTGGAAAGAAGATTATCATAGATGGTAATGAGCCTGCTGGGTATGACAAGTCTAAAGTGGACTGCTGCAACTGCCACATGAAGGGTCACTACTCAAGAGAGTGTAGAAGACCAAAGAAACAGGATGATAAGGGAAGAGGGTTTGAGAACAAGAACAAGGGAAGCTTTGAGAAGAAAGGAAGCTTTGAGAACAAGAGCAAGGCTGTGGAAATAACTGAGCCTAAAGCTATGGTAGCTATTGATGGGATGGGTTTTGATTGGAGCTTTATGGGTGAAGAGGAGTCAACTTCAGATGAAATGGCTTTAGTGGCCTTCTCCAATCCTGAGGTACAAATTACTAAATGTTCTAATACTTGTAAAGTTTTTGAAGAATTACAAACTTTAATAAAACTTTATGATGAGCTAAAAGTAGAACAAAGTAAAACTCAACAAGACCTATTTAATCATAAGTGTGGTATTGCCAAACTTGAAAAGCAGATAATCCATTTTAGGGAAAATGAACTCACTTTTTCTGACACAAAAGCTATTCTTAATAGGGAAATATTTTTGAAAGATGCTGAAATAAACCTGTTAAGAACTGAGTTTGCTAAAGTGAAATTGGCAAAGGATAATATTCAACTAACTGTTACCACATTAGAAACTGCTTCTGACTGTACTAGAAGCATAGTTGAAAATCAAATGAACAAGAGAATCAAATCTGGGATTGGATACAAGACTTGTCCACCTCCTTATAGAGGAATTCCTTGTCCCCCAGGATTAGATCTTGCAGAATCAGGTTTACATGAATTCACCAATAAACCACTAGAGAAACCTGTAGAGAAAAGTGAACCTTTTGAGAATGCTAGTGTTGCTTCACTCTCTAACAAAAAGGTGCTCACTGATAAGAGCTCAGATGCTCCAATTATTGAAGATTGGACATCTGATGATGAGGAAAAAGAGACTGTTTCAAACAAAGGAAACAAAGTAGGACCACACAGTCCTAAAAGAGTAGAGATTAAGACTAAGGCTAAAGCTGTTCTGAAAATAGTTGAATGTTGTGCTAAGTGTAATAGCAAACCTAGAGGTAGCCAAAGAAATTGGAACAATATTAAGTCACACCAACTTGGTGATGATTTTATTATGTACAATAAGGCCTGCTATTACTGTGGTAGTTTTAATCATACTCATGCTTATTGTAACAATTGGGTTTCTGGGAGTACATCAAGGTCTAAAACAAATGGAACAAACCCCATAAAAAGTTTTATGAAGTCTAACACACCAAAAGTTAATCATACTGTTAGACCAAATAAGCCTGTTAACTCAAAACCAACTGCTAAGGGTGCAAGAAACACTTTCAAACATGCGCCAAGAGTTGTGAAAAATCCCATTGAAAAGAAATCTGTGGTCAAAACACAAGATTGGAGACCAAAACCAAAAGGTCCTGCTAGACCAAAAGGTCCTGCTAGACCAAATGGTACTGCCAAATTTAATACTGATAGACCAAGGACCACAAAATGGATTAAAAGGGAAAATGCTATTAAGTCCTCAGCATGTTGGATATGGAGACCACTCCAATCAAAAGGTGCATCAACAATCCTAAAGAGGTTTGATTTCATTGATGCAAGAGGCAAACCCAAGTCAGTTATGGCTTGGGTACCCCAAGGAAACTAAAATGTTTATATATGTGCAGGAACATTCAAATGATATTGCTGATCAAGGATATGTAGATAGTGGATGTTCAAGGCACATGACAGGCAACATGTCTTACCTCACAGACTTCAAATCATTTGATGGAGGATATGTTACCTTTGGGGGAGGAATCAAAGGAAAGATTACTAGTAAAGGTACAATCAAAACCAGTAAATTAGATTTTGAAAATGTGTACTTTGTAAAAGAGCTTCAGTTTAATCTCCTCAGTGTCTCACAAATGTGTGACAAAAAGAACAATGTTCTCTTTACTGACAATGAATGTATGGTTCTTTCTTCTGATTTTAAAATTCCTGATGAGAGTCAGATTCTTCTTAAAATCCCAAAAAGGAACAATATGTACAGTGTTGATTTAAAGAACATTGATCCTAAGGAGAGTTTAACTTGTCTAGTAGCAAAAGCCTCATTGGATGAATCTATGCTTTGGCATAGAAGGCTTGGTCATATAAACTTTAAAACAATCAATACAATTGCAAAATATGATTTGGTTAGAGGTTTACCCAAAAAGATTTTTCAAAATGACCAAACCCGTGTTGATTGTCAAAAAGGCAAACAACATAGAGCTTCTTGTAAGCCCAAGACCCATAACTCAATTTCTCAAGCTTTATATATGCTTCATATGGACCTCTTTGGTCCTACTAATGTGAGTAGCTTGAATGGTAAAAAATATTGTCTTGTAGTTACTGATGATTACAGCAGATTTTCTTGGGTTTTCTTTTTAAGATCTAAGCATGAAACTAGTGAGATTCTAAAGTCTTATATAAATGAGGTAGAAAACCAAGCTGATAAGAAAGTGAAAGTAATCAGATGTGACAATGGGACAGAATTCAAGAATAGGGTTATGGATGAATTTTGCAAAGAAAAAGGAATAAAAAGAGAATTTAGTGTAGCTAGAACCCCACAGCAAAATGGAGTAGCAGAAAGAAAAAATAGAACACTAATAGAGGCTGCTAGAACAATGTTAGTAGACTCTAAGTTACCTATTTCATTTTGGGCTGAAGCAGTAGGTACTGCTTGTTATGTGCAGAACAGGGTTCTTGTGATTAAACCACATAAAAAGACTCCTTATGAACTTTTCTTTGGTAGAACACCATCTTTAAGTTTTATGAGACCTTTTGGATGTCATGTCACTATTCTCAATACCAAAGATCGTCTAGGAAAGTTTGAAGGAAAAGCTGATGAAGGCTACATGATAGGGTATTCTTTGCAAAGTAAGGCCTATAGGGTGTATAATAGTTGCACTAGGCTAGTGGAAGAAAATCTGCACATAGAGTTTCAAGAGAAACTACAAAATGTTAAAGGCATTGGGCCAGATTGGATGTTTGACATTGATAGGCTTTCAGAATCTATGAATTATGTACCTGTTGCAGGTACAAATACTAATGA
Source organism: Artemisia tridentata subsp. tridentata (assembly GCA_021014915.2). Taxonomy (NCBI): domain Eukaryota; kingdom Viridiplantae; phylum Streptophyta; class Magnoliopsida; order Asterales; family Asteraceae; genus Artemisia; species Artemisia tridentata. Next base: position 160,140,907 of record CP139505.1, read on the forward strand.
TAATGCAGGTTTTGAAGACAATGTTGAAACACCTAAAGATCAAGATTACATCTGGATGCTAATGTGGAAAGGATTGGATTTATCTTCAAATCATGAAGAACCTTTAAATACAACAAATGAAGGTACTGAAGATGATCATGGAACTCAGGGTCAAGAGAATCAAGAAAGTAGTGCAAATGAAAATGGTACTGCTAGTTCACCAGATGGTACTGCCAGTTCACAAGTTGGTACTGCTGAACCATTAAATGTTCAATCAGATGATTCTTTACCAGAAGAAGTGGGGATTGGCAATCTTCCACTTACCTATGAAGTTCCTACAACACACAACACAAGAATTCTTAAAGATCACTCCATTGATAATGTGATTGGTAGCATTGATTTTGGTGTTAGAACAAGAACTCAAGTCTTGACTTCAGACCAAGAAGGGTTTATCTCATCTATCTATGAAGAAAAGAATCATGAAGTTTCCAACATATGCCTGTTTTCATATTTTCTCTCACAGGCTGAACCCAAAAACATTAACAAAGCCTTAGATGATGCAAGTTGGGTTGAAGCAATGCAAGAAGAGCTTCTTCAATTCAAGCTTCAGAAGGTTTGGAAACTGGTTGATTTGCCCAAAGGTCACTGGGCAATTGGAACCAAATGGGTGTTCAGAAATAAGAAAGATGAAAGGGGAATTGTGATCAGAAACAAAGCAAGATTGGTGGCCCAAGGGTATACTCAAGAAGAAGGGGTGGATTATGAAGAGGTTTTTGCTCCAGTTGCAAGACTTGAAGCAATCAGGCTATTCTTGGCCTATGCTTCTTTCATAGGCTTCACTGTTTACCAAATGGATGTCAAGAGTGCCTTCTTGTATGGTACTATTGGAGAAGAAGTTTATGTTTCTCAACCTCCAGGCTTCATTGATGCAGAGTATCTAGACAAGGTGTATAGGGTTACCAAGGCTCTTTATGGTCTACACCAAGCTCCTAGGGCATGGTATGAAACATTGGCTTTCTATCTATTAGAAAATGGATTCCAAAGAGGCAAGATTGATCCAACTTTGTTCATCAAAAGAACCAAGAAAGACATCTTGCTGGTGCAAATTTATGTTGATGACATTATCTTTGGATCCACAAACCAAGACTTGTGTGTAGAGTTTGAAAAACTTATGCATAGTAAGTTTGAAATGAGTTCCATGGGGGAACTTACTTTCTTTCTAGGTCTCCAAGTGAAGCAATCAATTGAAGGCATATTTATCAGCCAAGATAAGTATGTAGCAGAGATCCTAAGGAAATTTCAGTTTGCTGATTCTAAGGTTGCAAGTACACCAATGGATTCAGAAAAGGGGTTACTAAAAGATGCTGAGGGTGAAGATGTGGATTTGCACAATTATAGATCAATGATTGGGTCCTTGATGTACCTTACATCATCAAGACCAGATATCATGTTCTCAGTGTGTGTATGTGCAAGGTTTCAAGTACATCCCAAAGTTTCTCATCTCACAGCAGTCAAAAGAATCTTTAGATATCTCAAGGGTCAACCTAGGTTGGGTCTATGGTATCCAAGAGAATCATCTTTTGACTTGGTGGCTTATTCTGATAGTGACTATGCTGGTGCAACCCTAGACAGAAAATCCACAACTGGTGGATGTCAATTTCTTGGTTGCAGACTCATATCTTGGCAATGCAAGAAACAAACAATGGTGGCCAACTCTACAACTGAAGCAGAATATGTTGCTGGTGCAAGTTGTTGTGGGCAAGCTCTTTGGATCCAAAATCAAATGCTTGACTATGGGTACAATTTTCTTAACACCATTATTTACATTGACAACAACAGTACTATTTGTATCATTAAAAATCCAGTTCAACATTCAAAAACAAAACACATTGAAATCAGACACCATTTCATAAGAGATTGTAATGAGAAAAGGTTAATACAAGTTGTCAAAATTGATTCTGAAAAGAATTTTGCAGACCTTCTCACCAAAGCTTTTGATTTAGGTAGATTCAAATACCTAGTAGGAGGTATTGGAATGATTAATCTTTGAAAAACATGTGTTTTTGTACATAAAATAACTGTTACTGGCTCTTAAACATGGTACTGCTAGTTAGTCAAAAAGGTACTGTCAGTTCATAATTGGTCCTGCTAGTATAAAGTTTGCTCTGTTTTGTTCATCTTGATGCTTAAATGTTAACAATGCTATAAAACAAGTGCTTTGCACTTTGTTCTTTTGGTCTGCAACTAACAAATTTCAGGTTGATAACAAAACAAAGATCTTCCAAACAAAAAGGGGGAAATATAAGTTATTTATATCTCAGGGGAGGTAACAATCTCAGGGGAGGAAATAATAACCCAGAAAAAGGAAGAAAAACTCAATGTTATGGAAGGAGAAGACAAGAGCATACAAGATGATGTAGAGGTTGAAAATGATAAGAATAGATCATATATTCAGAAGGGATGAAGCATTCCTAAAGGAGAAAGTTCTATCTAGATCAAACTAAGGAAAGTTTCAATGCAAAGGCATGCTGATAGATGATTTCACTTGTTGAACCAAGCATCCAAGATACACAGCATCATTGCCTCTTACAATTCCTCCATCCAAGGAAATTGCACCATCTTTCAGGTCAAATGTGGAAATGGTATTCAGTTCACCAAGTTTTACAAACTTAAGAGCTGGCTAGTCCATAAGCAAACGGCTTTTGGTAAAGACACATCAAATCCGTTGATGGTTGATAGTTTACCAAAAACTATACGGTATTTAACTAACCATACTTTACAGTAAATAGTTGACTAGTCCATAAGCAAACGGCTTTTGGTAAAGACACATCAAATCCGTTGATGGTTGATAGTTTACCAAAAACTATATGGTATTTAACTAACCATACTTTACAGTAAATAGTTGACTAGTCCATAAGCAAACGGCTTTTGGTAAAGAAAAATCAAATCCGTTGATAGCTGATAGTTTGCTAAAAACTATAAGGGATTTTTGCTAAAATTTCAAAGAGACTGCCAAGTAAAATTTTCTTTCAAAGGTACTGGTAGTTCAAATTTTTGTACTGGTAGAGTAAAATGGTACTGCTAGATAACCGTTGAGCCTGTCAGTAAAAATTATAGCCGTTGGGCCTGGTAGTTACAATTAGCCGTTGGGGTAATTCTATAAATTACTGATGTTATATTATATTATATTTCTCATATAAAATATCTTTTTAACCGCCTTTTCATTTAATTATTACAAATTTTCTTATTGTCGGTTAAAAGTAAAACTCTCATAATATCTTTCATCAGTCCTTATCACAATTAACACTCACCTTTCATCTTCTACCAGTACCACCAACAAATCACACCATCCTAATCAAGTTTTTCATTAACTTTCACCATGACTAATCTATCTTTTGTTAAACGTCACAACCAGTTAGCATTTTTGGAAAAGTCTGAGGATAATGCTTCTTTTCATCAAATAGTGGACTTTTTAAATGATTCTTACATTAGGTTTGCTTTACTTGTAAATCCCACTATTTATGAATCTCAAATTTTACAATTTTGGCAAACGGCTAAAGTTAAAACTTCTGAAAATGGGAACCAAAGGATAAAAGCCAAAGTGGATGGCAAAACCTTGACTCTTACTGAGTCATCCATTAGAATACATCTTCATTTGGATGATTCAGATGGTATTAGTCAATTGCCTGATAATGAAATTTTTGAAAATTTGTAAAGAATGGGGTATAATGCTGATTCTACTAAACTCACCTTTCTTAAAAAAGCATTATATTCCACAATGGAGATTTTTGATCCATACAATCCTTCATTGTTTAAGCCAAAAGAAAACCTCATGGGAGCAGTTTAGTGGTAACATGGCTACAGCTCTCATTTGCTTGGCAACAAATAGAAAATTCAACTTTTCCAAGCATATTTTTGAAGGATTGGTTAAAAATGTGGATGGCCAAACAAAGTTTTTGATGTATCCCAGATTTATTCAATACATCATCACAAAATCAAAACATTTGTTACTTCCCCCTCACTCTCTTTATGAAACACCAAAACTTTCACACAAGGTGTTTTCAAACATGAAAATTGGTTTCAATGGGGAAGAAATACCACTTTTTGATGAAATGTTACCACAACATGTTGAAGAACCAACACCATCATCTGAATCACCATCATCAAGTTCTTCACCTGGTTACATATCACCAACTCATCTTTCATCACCAATCCCATCACCAGTACCATTTGCAACATCACCAGTACCATCTGCAACACCACCAATACCATCATATCATGCATCACCATCCCAATCACCTCAATATCAAAGTCTGGATTCTCAGACAGTGAAAGAACTAAAAGAAAAGGTGCAGCTCTTGGAAAATGCTCTTAAAAGTCATAACACAAAATTTTCTGAGATCAACATCAAGTTAGTTAAAAGGGTTAAGAGATTGGAGAATGAATTAAAGATGCTCAAGGGTAAAAGATCTTCCAAGATGGTGTTATCTAGTTCTTCAAGATCAGATGCTGAAATTTTGGGTCACTCTTCCAAAAAGAGGAGGATGGGTAGTTCAGAAGCTGAAGAGGAGGCTCAATTTCAATTTCATGAAGGAACTCTGGTATATGATGAGGAGCCTGCTGGTGCAGAGCAAGATCCTGCTAGTTCAAAAGAGCCTGCTGAAGCAGAGCAAGAGCCTGCTAGGATTGAGAGGTTGTTGGCTATGGACTATAAAGGGACTGCTGATCATGTGTACAAAAGAAAGAGGGACTCAGAGCCTCAAGGGAGGTTGTTTGTTCAAGGAAAGGCATATGTTGATGATGAACAATCTGCTGCTCCATCTCAAGAACCTACACCAAAAGATAAGGGCAAGAAAATTATGATTGATGATGAACCTAAGCCCAAAAGGTTGAAGAAAAGTGAGAAAGTGCAGATGGCTTTAGATGAGGAAGTCTCCAAAAGGCTTCATGAAGAAGAAATGCAAAAAGCATTTGAAGCTTCAAGGCTGCTTGTAGAAATGCAAGAACAAAAGGATGCTGCTCAAACTCTCCTTGACTCTCAAGCTGTTCAGGAAACATTTGATGCACAGATGCAATGGATTATTGCTAATGATCCAATTGTGAGAGGTTAGGCTTCCATAATTATGGATGACACTAATCTTACTACTAATGAGAAAACAGCAGAGCTTGAAACCTTTATCAACAACAAATATAGAGAAGCAGTTCTGGATGATATTTTTCAAAAGATTCAAGAAAGTCAGAAAAGGGGTTTCAAGGTGGGCTCATATCCAAAAGATCAAGTGAATTTCATGAAGAAGTTTTTAAGAAATCAAGCCAATTGGACTGAATCTCAACTGAAGAAGAAAACTCCTGAAGAAATTCATTTCCTTTATCTGAATGCCTACAAGACTTGTTACTACAAGATCCCATCTGATGCAAAGCCTTCAATGAAAAAGAAAGATGCTCAAAAGAAGAAAGAAGCAAAATTGGATCCAAAGCAAGTAAGTAAAATGTTAGTTGCTTTACCAACAATTATACATGCTGATCCAATTAGGTCTAGACGCCCTATTATTGATTGGGAGATTCACCATGATAGATCAGGAAAGTCATGGAAAATAACCAGGGTTGGGGGTCAAACTGCTATCTTCAAAAACTTTGAAAATCTAATAAGAGCATGTGACAGAGCTGACTTAGAAGAATTGTGGAATCTAGTTCAAATTAGGCTAGACACAAATTCTAGCACTGATGTTAAGGAACAAGAACTTTGGGTAGAGTTCAATAGGATGTATGATCCTAATCCAAAAGATGTTCATTGGAAGTTTCCGTATCATGATTCTACAACCACATGGGAATTTCTAAGTCTTAGCAGTGTTCATCATCTTTTTACACAAAGTAGGATTGAGCTCTTTATGTTGGCTGAAAAAGAGTATCCTCTGAGCTATGAAGTTCTTACAACTATGATTTCCAAGAGGTTAAGATGTGATAAAGATGAAGAAAAGTCAGAAGTTGTTCAAAGTTTGCTGATGAGCATTTTTGAGCAATGTGAAAGAAAAAGGAAGAATAGAGAGTAAAGGTTTTGGAAGAGTTCCCTCAGATCCTCAAGGTATGTATTTTATTCATAAGAAACTTGTGTATTTTAAAGGAAATAACAAGTTTAGGGGAGCACTGTGGTGTTTCTTCAATTTCGTACTATCCAAATTCGAGCCAAAAGATGTCAAAGAAGCAATGTCAAAAGATTGCTAGTTTAATGCTATGCAAGATGAAATCCATGAATTTGATCGACTTGAAGTATGGGAATTAGTGCCTCCTCTAGAGTGTGCGATGATCATTGCTCTAAAGTGGATCTTCAAGGTGAAACTTGATGAGCATGGTAATGTTCTGAAGAACAAGGAACGGCTAGTGGCAAAAGGGTATCGACAAGAAGAGGGCATAGACTTTGAAGAATCTTTTGCTCCAATTGCTCGAATTGAAGCCATCAAAATCTTCCTCACAAATGCTGCAAGTCGGAATATGATAGCCTACTAGATGGATGTTAAAACTGCTTTCTTGAATGGTGACTTAAAGGAAGAAGTATATGTGAGTCAACCGAAAGGATTTGTGGATGTTGATCATCCTACTCAAGTCGGAATATGATAGCCTACTAGAAGGCCCTTTATGGCTTGAAGCAGGCACCTAGGGCGTGGTATGACACATTGTACAAGTTCCTTCTTGCAAACAGATTCTCCAAGGGTGTTGTTGATCCCACGTTATTCACTAGGAAGGCGGGCAAACATCTACTTCACATTCAGATATATGTAGATGACATTATTTTTGCCTCTTCTGATCCTAGTGAATGTGATCGGTTTTTAAAAGAGATGAGTTCCAAGTTTCAGATGTCAATGATGGGACAAATGTCGTTTTTCTTAGGCTTGCAAATCTCTCAAAGTCCCGGAGGCATCTTTATCAATCAATCCAAATATGCAAACGAAATTTTGAAGAAGTTTGGATTCGATTCAAGTGATTCTGTTGACACCCCCATGGTTGAAAGATCAAAGCTGGATGAAGACCTCTCCGGGATCCCGGTTGATCAAACAAAGTATAGAAGTATGATTGGATCCTTGATGTATCTCACTGCTAGTAGGCCAGATCTTCTGTTCGCTGTATGTATGTGCGCTCGGTATCAGTCCAAGCCCACCAAAAAGCATCTGGAAGCGGTGAAAAGAGTCTTCAGATATCTTCAAGGCACGGTTCATATGTGTTCTCTGGTATCCTAAGGACACTGCAATGGAACTCACAGCTTATGCAGATGCTGACCACGCAGGGTGTCAAGATACTCGTCGAAGTACTTCGGGGGGAGCTCAGTTTTTGGGGGAAAAGTTGGTCAGTTGGTCTTCTAAGAAGCAAATGAGCACTTCTATATCTTCTACAGAGGCTGAGTACATTGCTATGTCTGCTTGCTGTGCTCAAATCCTATGGATAAGATAACAACTTTCGGACTATGGTTTTGCATACAACAAGATTCCTCTGTATTGTGACAACAAAAGCGCTATCGCTCTTTGCTGTAACAACGTCCAACACTCCCGGTCGAAGCACATCGACATCAGGCATCATTTCATAAGGGAACAGATTGAGAAGGGGATTTTGGAACTCTACTTCATGAGGAAGGAGTTTCAGTTGGCTGATATCTTCACTAAGGCACTTCCGAGAGAACGGTTCCAATTTATTCTCCCGCGGCTTGGCATGAAGAGTTTGTCACCTGAATCACTCAAGTGTCTTCAAGAAGAAAAGGAGGAGTAAAGGATTTGCATCACATATCCTTGTATATATCTTAAAACAAAAAGAAAATAGAAAAATATAAAACCTATAATAACCCTAAAAATCAGAAAAATCAAAAAATACCCAAAATAGTTCCTATATGCATGTCTTCTATTTATCGATAACATTTACGGACCTAGAAATGTCATTCAATAATGACACGGGTCTTTAAATGAAGCTCGAGCAGAAGTTATACTAACTGGTTATAACATGTCTATTTGGCTTGCTATTTCTTTAGATAGCAACCCGCGCCTCAAAATGGGGAAAGCACGTTGCCAAAAAGACTGTTGTTCCTCCCACTAGGTGATGTTCACCCGGGCATGGATTACTTTATATCCATGTTTTCCCGATTTGATATACGATTCAGTGCATCATTTCCAGTATAAGAAGAGAAGTCTTTGACTGGATCTACACACATGCCTTTGTGTTAGATGTGATACCTTGAATGATGTCTAGTCTAGCACACGGAATTTACTAGCTAGCACTTAGAAGATTAATATGTTTGTGTTTTGTATGAATTTGTATGTAAAGGTGAATGAATGAACAAAGAACACAATCAAATACTTCAACGATTCAATATTATTGTAATAATAATACAAGTGATCTCCTATCACTAGGGTTTACAACCTTGAATCTTAACAATGATCAAAACGTACGTTCTAGCATATTCTAAACTTTAACCTAGGCAATCCTTTTATAGACTAAGGATTCCTTTACAAGATAACTATCAACTTAATCTTAGAAGATATACATTAAATCTTTTCTATAATTATCTACTATATATCTTATACGAAATCATAAACAATACAAACTTTTCATTTAACCATACGAACTGCTTCTTGTCTTCAAAACTCTTCAGCAGTACCAATTTCCATCTTCAACCGTACTAACTACTGTATGCAAACCGTATGAACTACTTAAGCTTAATTCCTAACAATCCTCCCCAAAACTTATGATTTCTATTCAATTCACTAAGTTTCTTTAAATTAAGCTTTTTCTTCTCATTGAGGAAAATTCTTTCAAACATCTACCATATCAGTCACTTTAGTCTTTGTCTTTTTCTTCACCAGACTTCAATCTCTTTGCATCATCAGCTTCTAGAACTTCTGGTTCTCTTTTCTTCTTCCTTGTGACATTCCTTCCAGCAGATGTATTCAATCTTGCATAAGCTTTATAAAAAGCTTCTCTAATCTGATCAACTGACCTTCCTGTAAAATGACTTGTCTTCCAATAATCTTGATTCATCAAATAGTGCTTCATGAAACTAACTTGATCTTTCTGTGTAGGCAGCTTTGTCTTGTATTCATATTTTTGCCTATCTCTGATTTTTTGCATCAAATCATTCCAAGTAGCTTCTTTGTTTGTCTTTAAGATGAATTCTTTAAGCTTTTCTGACTTCTCTTCTTCATCAAGATCTTCATCTCTAAGAATCATCATTCCATGAGCTCTTATAATCATATCAGAATCCAACAAATACTGAAGTTGTTCATTGAAGTCTTTGATTCACTTCTTCAGATCTTGTCCTATCCATGAATCCAGCAATATCTCTTACATCATCTGAAGCCATCTTCCTTGCTAATTCAACATCTTGGTCAATCTGAGCTTGTTCATTAGCAATATCTTCTTCAATCATTTTCCTTGTTACCTCTGAATCAAAATCTATCTGAGCTTAAGTTTTTGGTTTTATTGTCTTGAGCCTTTCAAGTTCTTGAGCAGCTTCTTCTTCTTCTTGTGTCATGGGCTTTTTACCCTTGTCTGACCTTCTTCTTTCATATACTATCTCATCAGTTGAAACTGTTTCATGCTCTGTCTCAGCAGTCTCATGCTCTGTCTCAGCAGTTGGAACTGCTTCAACAGTCTGAACTTCTTTGGCTTTTTCTTTATCAGGCTAAACTGCTTCATGTTGTTCAGCAATCTCTTCAACATAACCAGAACCCGAACCCATCTCAAATTGTTCTTCTTTTTCTTCATGTTGCCTTTGCCTCCCCTGAGAACTTGAATCATCCTTGTCTTTACCAAATTTCCTCCCCTGTTTGGGAGAATTTTCATCATCCCCATCTGAACCATCTGAATCATCACTATCAGAAGAATCATCATCCAATACCACTTTTGCCTTTTTCTTCTTCAGCTGTTCTTCAAGCTTCTTTACCCTTTTAGTCAGCTTGGTGTAGACTTTGGAAAACATTTCTTTATTTGACTTGAGCTCCTCATTGGTCTTCTTCAGCTCCTCCTCCAAAGTTTCAACCTTGGCCACTAACTTGGTACATAAAGCCGTCAATTCTGTTTGTGATGAACTACCCTCATCACTTCTAGCTGTGTAACCTGCTAGGAGAGGTGAATCTTGGGGCAAGGATCTAGTCTCAACCCTAGGTTGACTAGGTTTAGACCTTCTCCTATAAATTGTGATGATTTGGGGTGTTTGGGTTATCTCAGGAACTTGAGTGGATGTGTGATGGGGATCAGTTGGTGGTACTGAACCTTCACCCACTTCAGTTTGAAGCATTTGAGGAAACAATGGAACTGGTTCCCCTTCAAAAAGTCTACTAGCCATCGCCATATTTTGAAAAACTTTAGATTGTAGGCTAGGAGTAGGAAAAGTTTCTATTGGTTTTGTATGCAAATATGTCTTTTTATTCAAAATAGTTTGAACAAATCTTGGATACATAAGAAACTTTGTTTTGCTGTCAACATTGGATGCCATACCCTCAAGAATAAATTTTGAAAAGTTAAAAACCCTGTTTGTAGACAAACAAATGAGAGCAATAGCAATATTGCTACTAAACTGCTCCCAAGCAATCTTTTTAGGACTCAAACAGTGTAGAAGGGTATGTATCAAAAATCTCCATTGAGGTGAGAAACATCCTTTTTGAAAAGTCAATTTATGTTCAGATGTATCATACCCCATTTTAGTAAGTTCTTCCCATATTTCAGTGTTGAACATAGTGTTAATACCATCTGAGTCTTTTAACTTAAAATGTCTCCTAAGTATGGACTCGGTAACAACAAAAGATACTCCATCCACTTCAGAGTGAATTTCTAACTCTCCATCTTCACTAGTCAAGACAGTAGCATTCTGCCAGAACTGTGTGATGTGAGAGACATAAAGAGTAGGAGATACAGTTAGAGCATACCTTATGTGAGTGTGGTTGAGAAAGTCCACAACCTCATAAAACTTTGGTCCATCTCCATGCTCTGTTTTCTCCAAAAACGCAACTTGATTGTGACGTGGAACAAATCCCAAATTAGCCATTCTTCTAGGTAAAATTTTGTTAACAGTAGTGAATAGTAATAATTTTGAGTGAAAAGGTAGAAGATGAAAGTAAAATTGAGATTTTATGGAGAGAATTCTAGGGTTTCAATTAACCGACTTAAAGAATATGGTAACTTTTATTTTAGAATGAGAATATAATAGAATAAAAGTTAAAATATCTATAAGAGGATCCCTCGAAATCCGTAATTCAAACAGTAAAAATCGCAACAAACCGCCAACGGCTAGTTTTTACTCCAAAATTAATTACTGACACATTTTTACAACGGCTAGTTGACCCGTACCAATTTTGTTAACAAGCAATACCAACTGTTGGAAAATTTTTATTGAGCCGTATGAACTTATTGAAAAGAATTTTAAAATACCATGGCTCAAACATAGTTTTTAGCAAACTATCAGCTATCAACGGATTTGATATGTCTTTACCAATAGCCGTTTGCTTTGGACTAGCCAACTCTTCACAGTTAGATATGGTGAGTTGATGACCATACAATTTTTGGTAAATTGTCAACCATGAACGGATTTGATTAGTCTTTACCAGAAACCGTTTGCTCTGGACTAGTTGGTTCTTATGTGTGTTAGACATGGTGAACCAATTACCATTTGTTGTATGCAAGGATAGCACACTGGTCTCCAGAACACCATTTAGTCCAAAACATCAAGCATTCATTATTCCTTGGTGCTTTTTCTTCAATTCTGCAATTGTTAGTCCAAAAACAAAGAAACAAGATACAAGCATATGACTAACAATGCACATAACAAGAAAAACTAATTTCCTTGTGGTACCCAAGCCAAAACAGACTTAGGTTTTCCTCTAGCATCCACATAATTCATTCTTTTTAATACAATCTTAGCACCATTGGGTTTAATAGGTCTCCAAACCCAACATGCTGATGCATTTACTCCAGTACCCATATTTCCCTTAGCAGTGTTTTTGTTCACACCAGTACCAATTACTCTGCTAGCCGTTGGAACTGCTGGCTTAGTAGTTGTTACCTTGGGTTTCCAAACTTGGTTTTTCACTGCTTCTCTGTTGTGAAATGGTCTCTTAACAGTTGTTGGTGCTGATTTGAAAAAAGTATTTGCACCTTGAACTGTTGGTCTTGGGTAAAAAGGTCTAATAGGTCTGATAGTCTGAACTGCTGGTTTGGCAGGCTGAACTGCTGGTTTGGCAGTATGAACTTCTCTTGGTCTAGACCTCAAAAGAACTAATCTAGGTATCATTCTAGTGTTTGTAGGGTGAGTGGGAGGTCTTACTGTGTTTACCCTAGTACTTGAATACCTATTTACCCATTTATCATAAAAAGCTGTAAGATGGTCAAAGCTACCACAGGTATAACAAGCTTTCCTGTAGCAAACAAAATCATCACCTAGTTGGTGAGATTTGAGGTCATTCCAATTCCTTTGGTTACCTCTGGGCTTGTTTGTGGTTCTATACATTTCTGCATATCTAACTGTTGGCCTAAAAGGTTTGGCATTTGATCTAAGCCTAACAGTCTCAGGTTTAACCATCTTAGGAACTTTTGGTTCCTCCACTTTAACACAAACAGGCTTAACTTCAGCCTGATCATTCACATCATCATCAGAAGTCCAATCCTCTATGGTTGGTTCATCTGATTCCATACTTGAGGACCTATCAGAGGACACCTTGTCCTCAGATAGTGACTTATCATTAGCACTCTCATACACAGGTTTATCAACTACATTCTCCTTAGGTTGAGGACCATATTTACATTCAGGGAGTCCTGTGTGTTCTAAGTTTATGCCTGGGGGTGTTGGGATTCCTCTATAGGGAGGTGGAACTGACTTGTACCCTAGGCCTGACTTAGCTTTATTGATGATTTGATTTTCAACAATCTTACTAACACCTTGAGTTGCAAAATCTAGTGTATCAACAGTCATTTGAATATTCTCATTTGTTTTCTTAGCCTGTTCCAGCTCATGTTTTAACACACTGATTTCATTTTCTCTAAGCATTAGGTCTCTCTTAAGGACATCTACAGTTTCACTAAAGGTAGACTCATTTTCCCTAAAGTGTACTATCTGTTCTTCTAACACACCTAGAGCTCTTTTATGATTAGCTAAATTAAAAGTAGTTTGTGTTAGCTCTATTCTCTATGCATCATATCTATTCTTAAGAGAATCAAGATCTTTTAAAGCTTCACAAGATTTAGAACACTTAGAAACTTGTACCTCTGAGTCTGAGAAAGCCATAAGAGCAATTTCTGTTGAAGCTGCTTCCTCCTCAGCAATGTAACTCCAGTCAAACCCTAAACCATCAATGGAAACCATGGCTTTTGAGCTTGAATCAATGACTTCCACCACTCTTGACTTGTTTCCAAATCCTCTGTTCTGGCCATCTTGTTGTCTTGGCAATCTGCATTCCCTTGAGTAATGACCTTTCTTGTGACAATTAAAGCACTCAATATTTCCCTTATCATAACCAGCCACGTCATTGCTGTTAATGATAATTTTCTTGTCAGTATTCTTCAAGAATCTTCTGGCTCTTAAACTGAGAAGAGAGAGCTGCCACTTGATATCCATCTCTTCAAGATCATCTTCATCAATCTCTTGAATATCTCCATGAGTCAGCATAGTACCATTGTGCTGTGTAGTCAAGAAGGCACAATAGGTATTCTCATCCAAAAGCCCATTAGTACTGCATGAAGCACTGGCAGTACCAATATGAGAACTAGCAGTACCAACTGCTCCACCAACATGAGTATCTTCTTCTGGATTAGATGTACTTGGAGTTGATACAAAAGCCAAATTCCCAGAACTTGAGCTTGATCCAGCAGACTTCTTCACTTCATGTTCGACTATCTTGAAGTTGCTATAGAGATCCATCAGATCCATGGAATCAATATCTGGTTTGTTCTTCCAAACTACCACATGCATAGCCCATTCTGATGGTAAACTCCTTAGGAACTTTGAGTTGAGATCTTCCTGGGGTAACTCAATTCCTAGTACAGCAAGTTGACTTATTAACTTTTGAAGCCTATTGAACATATGATCTAACGACTCATTGCTTGTTGCTATGAAGTCCTCAAACTGTTGCTTGAGAAGGGTCTTCTGAGTTTTCTTTGTGGCTTCATTCCCACCATATCTTGCAACAATAGCTTCAAAAAGGGATTTAGCACACTTGAACTTGCTAAAATTCAACAACTGATCATTGGGAATCGTCATCAGAAGCAAACTTCTAGCCTTAACATCATTCTTATGCTTTACCTTCTCTTCAGTAGTTGTTGGCTTTGTCTGCAACGTAGTTTCAGACTTACCATCAACAACAGTTGTAGTTGCTATAGGTGTAAAAGAGTTTCCTTCTTCAATGATCTCCCAAAGTGCATAATCTTGCACTTGAAAGAACTGTTCAATCCGTAGTCTCCACATGTCGAACTCATTAGGTTTAAGCATTGGAAGCTTAGCAGCAATATTGGTTTTCTGAGGTGTCTCCATGTCCATCTTGCTTCTTCAACAAATTCGTCTGGATCTAACACACGCCTTTGTGTTAGATGTGATACCTTGAATGATGTCTAGTCTAGCACGTGGAATTTACTAGCTAGCACTTAGAAGATTAATATGTTTGTGTTTTGTATGAATTTGTATGTAAAGGTGAATGAATGAACAAAGAACACAATCAAATACTTCAACGATTCAATATTATTGTAATAATAATATGAGTGATCTCCTATCACTAGGGTTTACAACCTTGAATCTTAACAATGATCAAAACGTACGTACTGGCATATTCTAAACTTTAACCTAGGCAATCCTTTTATAGACTAAGGATTCCTTTACAAGATAACTATCAACTTAATCTTAGAAGATATACATTAAATCTTTTCTATAATTATCTACTATATATCTTATACGAAATCATAAACAGTACAAACTTTTCATTTAACTGTACGAACTGCTTCTTGTCTTCAAAACTCTACAGCAGTAACAATTTCCATCTTCAACCGCACTAACTGCTGTATGCAAACCATATGAACTGCTTAAGCTTAATTCCTAACAGTCTTCTTTACATCGCAAGTACTTTCCAATCTATGTTTCTTCAGGAAAGTACTTGTAAGAAAACGTGGTGGTACCATGATTTTTGAATATCAATCTGAATTGAACTTTTCATAAAAAATCTATCACTCAATCAATGACCACAATTATTTAAATAGAAGACAGGTCATCGATTGAGGGGGAGAGTAATGATTTTCAAAAACTCTATACCATCAAAACAAGTCACTTTGTACATAATAAGCAGTGAATAAACATTTGTTGTTATGTGTCAATGTATGATTGTTTTAATTCAAAATCTTTCAAACCTATCATACCTGACACTAACATTCTCCCTCATTGATTGAGGGGGAGCATTGTAATGTCTCATTATCAGAATATATTAAACCTGACCACATTTTCTCCCATAATTTTCTAACTTATTTAAATCAATTGGGATCACAAATCTCAAAGGGTTTGAAATTTTGATCGGGGGAGAGAATGTGATTTAAGTATGCAATCTGATAAAAATGTGATGTATTGGAATTAAATGTAAGCTCTCCCATATGTGCTAAACTCTTTCGTATATCGATGCACACACTGAGGAGGAGCAAATGGTTTGTGATAACAAAAAGGATGTGGCATCTCATATGAGCGCGGCTCAGACTTCACCAATGAATTGACGAAAAAAATGTTGTCATTAATCGAAAGGACATATCCTGGCAGGGTATTAATTTCAAGCTGGTCTAACCAGTGATGTAAGCGTGTCTCGAAAAGGATGTATCTGAGTAGAGTGTACCGTTTCGAGAAACTTTCTGTGGACTTGACCAGGCCGGGTAATAATTTCAAGCTGGTCTAACCAGTGATGTAAGCGTGTCTCGAATCGGTCATGTTCACTGAAAGTGGATCAATTCAAAAAGAGTGAACTCCACCCTACATGTACAAATTTATAAAATCAACCGAGTACATGTTAAGGGGGAGAATTTGAAAAATATAAAACTCTCAAAGTGTTAGCAAAATGTGTTTCATAATCATGAACACTTTGAGAGATTTTTCAAGGATTTGGTAAATGGAAACATAGGATAGTCATGAAGTTATAAGGTGGCTAAGGTTAGGAAAACCATCCTATGATCCGCCAGAGCCGGAGGGATCTACCCAGGGACAATACCAAATAGTTAGTATTAGAAAGTCCTTAGGTATGATCATGAAAAAAGGAGTAATATAAGAAAGGAGAAAGAAGGGGTTGAAGAATTAAAAGGAAATGAAATGAGAAAGGGTGAAAAGAAATAGCCCTCCACTTATTCAACCTTAGGGCTGAAACCAGGTTCAATTCATATGCTACTGGTGGTTACTAAGGTAACACCGGTATTGAAGACAAGACGTCATGGACCCAGTGACGCACTGCACTAAACCTTCTAAACCACTCAAGTTCTCTTAAAAGGAATTGTTTCATTCTCACGGGGAACCATGCATAATCTATCGACCGCTCATTATGAGTCATGTTGATATTGAAACAGGAGACACCGCTCCAGTCTCCGACTACCAAAAATGCACTTATCGAGTCTAGAGCCACGAGATGCATCATAAGATCTCATAGGAACACGTGTTACTTCTACACTGGTTGTTCAACATTAAGGACACCAGTTGTAAACTTATGAGTCCTACGCAGATCTTAGCAATTTGCCAGAACATTTATAAGGGAATTTACAAAGGTAATTCTCAGTGATTGAATAGAAATTCCTTCCAGGGTCAACATCAAACAGCCCTGAAAGCAGGTCACTTCGGTAATTCCTTGTGGATTACGCTTAGTGGTCTCGGTGGTTTCAAACGGTCTACGGTCGTGGAGTGATCTCCAACGACTTACCTAATCGTTGATTTACTACGGTAGATCTTTAAAGCCTTCTGTGGGTTTCCGATTTAGGAACGGCCTTGGTAAGGATTTGAGAGAGTTTTCACACTATGCTGTTAACAATCTCAAAGTCCGAACCTGTAAGTACCGGACGTTTTATTGCTAACTGTCGTATGCAGGAACACCTGGCGGTTGTAGCTGATTGCTGTTGCAGCTGATTGCGGTTGTAGCTGATTGCCGAAAAGATGCCAATCCATCACCACATGCTCACACTACACCTTCATCGTATTCAAAGAAGTCATGATAATCTAAAAGACCTTCAACACGGCTTCTGCAAACTCTGATGGTGAAAATCACATGGAGACATATGACGTTGAAGATGACTTGGAGACATATGTTGGATGAAGACATCAAAAAATCACCAAAGATCATCCAAGACTGAAGAACGATCATCAAAAGTTCACTGCTGAAAGGCACAAAGACTTATGACATTGAAGAATCAAAGACTACGAGCTATGAAGTCAAGATCATATGAAAGAATGCTAGATTTCGAAATATTATCTCCGGGGTGACCTCCCTTAGGGGGAGATTGTTAGGAATATAAATATTCATCTGAAGACTCGGTCACCCCGAGTACTCATTAGCATTTAATAGCTCGTAGGAATATCAGTAATATTAGTATTATTTGTATTAGTTTAGTTAGTTAAGTATTCGTGGAGTGGGTCGGGTCTTTACCCTCTGTCAGCTCGCTCCACAGCCCACACTGGGAAACTAGCATGTAACTATAAATACCCCTCTCCCAAGGGAGAGGGTTGGAACTTCTCATACTTTCACATTATACAATTTTACTTTCTCTCACTAGTTCCCATTTCTCTCTTCCTCTCTCTACAAAACCGCCACATACACTCGGCCAAATCCACCATTATTGTGTGTTTGAATGTTATGAATATGTTACACCTAATTATGCCATATACCAAACTTTTTGAAAATCTCTCAAAGTGTTTATGATTAAAAAAAAAAAAAAAAAAAAAAAAAAAAAAAAAAAAAAAAAAAAAAATTAACACTTTGAGAGTTTTGTGTTTTTCAGAAATACTCCCCCTTAACATGTGCTCATAAGTATTTAATTTTAAATTTGCACATGTCGGGTAGAGTTAGCACTTTTGAATTGATTGATTTTCAATGAACATGATCGTTGCGAGACACGTTTACATCACTAGTAGAACTAGCTTGAAATTATTACCCGTCCAGATCATATTCAAGGAAAATCGCTCGAAATCGGTACATTCTACTCAGACATATCCTTTGCGAAACACGTTTACATCACCGGATAAACCGGCTTGAAATTATTACCCGTCCCGGATATGCCTTTTCGATTACTGACTTATGATGTCGTCAATTCGAGGGTCAATTCTGAGTCGAGCACTCGTGAGATTTCAACTTTTATTACCATATTTTAATCTTTCACTTATTCTCCCCCTCAAAAATAGCATACTTATGATGTTTTTGAAAAACTTTATGATTAAAATATGTTGTTTTTGAGTTTTGTGGGAAGAATTTCAAGAACGTTTGTTGTTTGAACAAAGATTATGTTTCAAATACTCCCCCTTGAAGAGGGAATACTTGTCCTTATGAGCAGAATTTTGAAAAAAAACTTGGAGAAATTTCAGGTTTTATTCTACTCATAAGTAAGAAGCTTTCGCTCCTTTGATCAGGATTGAGGCACTGATGCGTACCTCAAGGTCCTTTCTTTAAAGGTACGGGTTGTGCACTGTTATGTGTGCACAAGCCATAATGAATGATGAAAAATGATAATGAACAATTATGATGAAATAAGACAAAATGATAACAAATTGTACCAACAATCATTGCTCAGGATGACAGAAAGTGAGAATGTTCGTAACTCTGGGACGTCCTCCCACGTAGCTTTCCAGTCGTCTCATCGTTGTCCAAAACTGGAGCCTTTTGTCAATCTTCTCTATGAACTTCACTGCCTGCTTTGCATCATTCTTACTCCAGCTCATACCTTTCAACAATCCCGTCTTCAATCCCTTACTAGGATTTTCTAGAATCGTTTCAAGTTCATACTTGACATGTAGCAAAGTCTCATCACCGAACTTGTGGATATCTTGATAACCCATAAACTTTGTTGAGATTCGATCCCTTACGTATGCCAACCCAAATGGTCTATCCCCAAACGTGTAAGGCTTTTTATCATAGATTCCTGGAGGTATAAGATTCAGCTGGACCAAGTTCAACTTCGTTTGATAGCTTTCTACCCCTAGATGCACAACTTCAACTCTTGATCTGATGACTATGTTGCGAATATATAATAGAACTGAGTTGATGATGTCATATTGAAGACGACCAGGAAGGTGTTCGAGTTTTCCTTGGATTTTTAGAAGATACATGTCTTCAATATCATGGATGTGTATATAAGGATAGTCAGCTTCGCTAAAGGTGTATTCATTATCATCCAGCATCCTCACGGTGATCTTCTTGAGAAAGTTGTAACCAAACATCGATTAAGTCTCAACACTTGTTATTGAGAGAATCTTGTTCTTGTTATAAACTTCAGTCTTTGTCATTTTGGTAAGCATGTACTTATAAAACCACTTCCTCAGATTTGGCCAATGATATATTCCCAACGCAGCTTCATCCTTGTATTCACGAACTTCATTGATAAACATATTGCTGATTTGTCCTTCCATTCCTTCTAGCGAATAAGAGGCTGCATGGTACTTGGTGAGAGAGGTTGCAAAACGTTTTCCAGGGTCAGTGTTACCATAGACCAGATAATCTAAGTCATGATTGAAGAAGTATGACTTGGGTATCTTTGGGTTGTGGGAATGGCCAACAAGAGGTGACGGTTAGGAGTAGTCTCGGAATTGAAGACATTCTTTTGGATGAGAAACCCGATCATGATCCCAGTTGATGTTTTCAGAAAGAGCTCTCGCTACTTGTTCCAGATTGTATTCGAACTCTAATTCTAAAGTTGTGACGGTTTTAAACTCTGTGAAGCCATCTTTGCGAACTCTGATAATATCCGGCAAGCCCAGCTTCTGAACTTTCATTGCCTTTTTCAGTCTTTTGGTAAAGTCCACAATAGACCCTTCAATGGGTGTTTCATCAATGGCAGGATTACTTTGGTGTGTGTCTACCATAGTTTCAAACTAATCAAACTTTGGAGCTTTAGGATTTATCCATTCGAGTTGAGGTATGACTGTTTCATTTGTGGGTGGTGCAGTGACATTCTGAACTTTGGGAGGTGCAATAGGAAAATCTTGATTTGAACTCATGTCTTCATATAATTCAGGTGCATCAAATGCCCCACCTTCAAGAGGAACTATTCTTTCTGAGCCTGATTGCTTGGTGGTGCCTGAAGAGTGTGATGTGGTTGCACGACCGGTTGATGTAGATGGTTTTCTTCTCTTCTTCCCTTCGTCTTTGTCAGGGTCATCCCGACGACGCTTGATCGGCTTATCTGACTTGCACCATTCAACTTTCTTTTCAGGATTTTTAATAGAGTTGAGCAAGGCTTTTTTAAGTTCTTCCTCTTCTGGTTCATCCATAATATCTTCCAGTAATTGCCCTCTGAGATCAGATCTAGAAGGTTTTGGTGGCACGGTTTGAATTGTTATCGGTGTTGTTTGCATCATGTTTGCCACCGTTTTCTCTAGACTTCTTTTGACATATTCTGTGTGGATTCCAGGAAGATTCTCTTGAAGATATTGAGTGACCTCTTCAGGTACATTAGCACTAATTTCTTTTGGAACATGAGTTGTAAGAAATTCCCCTGTTGTCTTTTCCAGATTAAAATTATCTGAACGGAATATTTGTTTATCCACCTTCTTTTCAACTTCAACGATCTTTTCTTTTATCACTTCATGCTCTTCTTCTTCAACTTCAAATTTTCTCAACACCAGTTGTTGAAGTGAAGCTAGCTTCTGCTTTAAGTCAGTAAGTTCACTTGTGGATTGTCCCATAGAAGATGGTTGTGGTGATGGCTGTTTGTCAGTTTCTTCATCATCATTATCATCATTCTCATCTTCTTCACTCTCTTCATCTTCTTCATCTCCTTCATCATCTTCATCTTTATTGCTTTCAGCTTCTTCAGATCCATATTCTTGTTCATTAGACTTTTCCTCAGATTCTTCCATTTCATCAGATTTTGTAGTCTCAGACTGCTCTTGTTCTTTATCAACTTGTAAGATTGACCCTTCTCCTCTTCTCTCTTTTTCACGCTTTTCTTCATCTTCTTTGTGTTTCTTTAAATTTTCCCTTGCAGCTATCTTGAATTATTCTTTCTCTTCATTGTCTGTCATTGGTGGTTCAATAGGATCGAATGATGTATCTGTTAATTTGATTGACTTCCCTTTTCCTTTTCCCAAGCATTTATCAGTTTCTGCTAGCACTGTCTTCATCTTTTCTAGCTCCTTCTTCTTCTTTCCCTTTCCTAAGTCAACATCCTCTTCTTCCTCTTCATCACTTGATTCGTCTCGAAGTTGTAGTTCAGCTGTTGAGGCTTTGGAAACTACTTTCTTCTTTTCAGCTCTAGTGATTTTCTTTGTTCGAGAAGAAGCTGCTCGAGCTGGGATAGTTTTTATAGTTGCTTTTTCTTTTCCCTTTGTCGGTTTTGTTTTCTCAACCATAAGACCCACCTTTCCAGCTCTTTCAGCTTCATCATACTTCTTATATGCCTTGGTCTTCATCACTGCTTCACTCAACATACTTTGTGGAATTCGCACACCCTGTTTTTCCGTGTTTGACTTCTGCACTTTTACTCTGGAGAGAACGTGATCCATATGATCGGTATGCATCTTTTCATCTACACGTGGATTTATTTCAGGGTGTCTTTTCATGAAACGTGAAATTAGGAGTTTGGTGAAGCGGGGAAAAGGTACTTTGTAATCTTTCTTTTGGTGAAATTGTTGGCTTAGAAAGATCATGTCGTTCCAGATATATTTTGCGAAGTCCACATGTTTTAGGTTGACGACCCCCAGAAAAATTGAAGATGTTCCAATCGTGGGTGTTCAAGGCCAGTGGTTTTGCCAGTTATGCAATGAATGATGATCGAGTAAAAGGTTAACCATGGCTGAGGAATGTATTTCCTGTCTACTTTGTAGAGTGTGGTGAGTGGTTCTTCATCCTCATCATAACCAAGAAGCCTAAGTGTAACAACCATATCTTCAAAAGTTGGGTCATTTTGAAATTTCTTCATTGGGCCAGATGCTTCAGATGGCAGTTCTAAGACATTGCGAAGTGTGTCTACCCTAAACTGGATCTCGGTGTTGTCAACTTTGACTTTCATGCTTTCATTGTCTTTTCTGATAACCATGTAATGCCAGAACTGATTGAGATACACTTCTGGAACAGTTGTTGTGTTAGTCAGTGTTGGACTGATGAAGTGTCTCTTACGAATTTCTACGATGACTTGACAAGACTCGTGACATGGTAGATCATGAAAGTCCACTCTTGAGTTTGATTTGCTGATTTCGTGTTCATCACCCTTTGGAATCATTTGCTCTCGTGTCACGGATTGTTGAGACATGATTTTCCTGATCATCACAAACACCAACAACAATACACAACAAACATAGCATATATGTGTTAGTGAATGATATTGTCTCATGATATTCTCCTACATTGTATGATGCATCATATGATTCAGTTAACACATGAGGACATTCTCAAGCAAACCATTTTCAAACAAAATGAGTTCATACAACCATTTGCACTTTCCTAAGTCTGGATAAATTGTGACAGATTTATAAACTTGGAAATTTATATAAACTTGGTAAGTTGTATACATTTGGAGAGATATAATAACTCAACAAATGTATACAAGCTCAACAAATTTATATAAACTTGGCAAGTTATATAAACTTGATAATTTATACAAACTGTATTCAAACTTGATATATCATGCAAAGTCAATAATCCAAACAAACTCAGTTAATCCTACAAACTCGAGCAATCTAAGAAACTTGAGCAATCTAGTAAACTCGACTAGTCTTTATAAACTCAGTGATATTAGCACAAACTCGAGGAACACAGTAATATAAACTCGGCTATATAAACTCGACTAAACTTAACAAACTCAGCCATCTTAGAAAGTCGATTAATCTTGACAAACTCGGCTATTTTTGAAACTTAAGCTGCCTATGAAACTCGAGTACAGAGTAAGAAACTCGAGCAGTCTAGAAACTCGAAGAAACCTATGGAACTTGGGCACACCTAGAAACTCGAGGAAACCAAGAAACTTGAGAAAACTTTATGAAACTTGAGCAAATCTTATGAAACTTGAGCACACCTTATGAAACTTGAGCAAATCTTATGAAACTCGAGCATACCGTATGAAACCCGAGCACACCTTATGAAACTCGAGCACTACTTTAACTAACTTAAGAAACTCGATGAGTTTATATAGAAAATCGAGGATCTATGAAACTTGATTGAGTTTGATAGAAACTCGAGTTTTCTATAGAAACTCGATGAGTTTATATAGAAAATCGAGTCTATGAAACTCGAGTAAATTTAAATAGAAACTCGATTGTGTCTATAAAATCGAGTATCTGAGACTATTGTCTCCTAACTCGGAGACAAAGTCGAAGATGGTCCATCTCATTCAACAAACTCGATCAACTATCACAAACTCGATGAACATAAGCACAAAAAACACAAAGTCGAGGTACATCAGATAGAAACTCGGTATATGAACATTTTAGTACAAACATGGTATTCAGACTTTTATGTATATCAGTGATGTTAGACTTAAAGTTTTGTCATAGTCGGGAATTGCATTTAGTTAGTTAACGAGTTGGGCTTTTGATTGTGTATAATGTAAGAAATACTCATGTAATGCCTAAGCCCATCAAAAGCCCAACCGAAAAGCCCATAGATAGAATTAGGGCGTCATTTCTTGCCTATATATACCTTCCTTGTCTCAACAAGGAAGGTTGGATGTTCGTTGTATCACCAAGGTGTGTGTGGTTTTCTCTCCTTTCTCTCTCTAGAAAACACACACACCTTCCCATTCTTTAATCTAATAAACCATGTTTAACATTTATTTCGAGCATCCCCGACCTCCTGATTTAGTGTTTCTACGTGGTTTTGGTCATTACAATTCATATCAAGAGCTAACCGGGGGCGAACCGTGGTGATTTGAGGTGAAAAAAGTGATTTGTGGTATGTTTTATTCGATTACTGTTCATTAGTCCTAATAACGTGAGTTTTGTGAAAAAAGGTTGAAGCTTTTTGTGTTTTACGAGGAGTTTAGAAAGTTTTTGATAAAAGGCTACAAGCTTTTGGTATCGTTATTAGTTGTACGAGAGTTTTTAGTGGTTGCGACTTCAATCCTCACCATAAAAGCGACTTTTATCACATTTCTTGTATAAGAAATTTGATAAAAGTGGTTCTTCATCGAAAAAATCTAATTTCTTGTATAAGAAATTTGATAAAAAGGGGTTTATCGCATTCGTGCTCGACTTGTGAAAATATCCAAATCTTGTATAAGATTTGCGATAAATTGGGGTTTTTCGAAATTCATTTTTGATAAAATTATCGCAAATGGATTTCTATCGCAAATCAATTTCAATAAAATTATCGCAAATGGACTTTCTATCGCAAATGGCAGAACCTTATCGCAATTGGTGTCAGATAACTCTATCGCAATTGTGTCCGAGAAGCTTATCGCAAACGGTTATCAGACAACCTTATCGCAATTCTCAAAACTTATCGCAATTGAAAAAAAAAATGTTTTTTGGCGGGAAAATTTGAGTAAAATTTAATTCGGAGGAGTGACTTAACAGTCAATTTTTACGCGAAATTCAAATTCTGGTACAATAGTGAAAATTTTGGCCCAAAATTCAAATTTTTAGGTCAAAATTCGAATTTTTCGGGGAATTTTTGGCGTAAAAATTTCTTAAACTCAAAATTTTCCAACATCATTATAATGTCATTTTATGGCATATTTCACACCAAAATCACAAATGATATTACTGGTAGACTTAAAGTTTTGTCATAGTCGGGAATTGCATTTAGTTAGTTAACGAGTTGGGCTTTTGAATGTGTATAATGTAAGAAATACTCATGTAATGCCTAAGCCCATCAAAAGCCCAACCGAAAAGCCAATAGATAGAATTAGGGCGTCATTTCTTGCCTATATATACCTTCCTTGTCTCAACAAGGAAGGTTGGATGTTCATTGTATCACCAAGGTGTGTGTGGTTTTCTCTCCTTTCTCTCTCTAGAAAACACACACACCTTCCCATTCTTTAATCTAATAAACCATGTTTAACCTTTATTTCGAGCATCCCTGACATCCTGATTTAGTGTTTCTACGTGGTTTTGGTCATTACAAGTGATGAAAGATTAAGCGCATGTATAAGAGCATCAAGTAATCATATCCCAACATTCAAATAATCACAAGCATCAGTCATTTAATCACAGCATTCTAATGTAAAACCTTAAACCCTAAACCTTTCGAATCGTCCTATCTCGTGTTAACGTATCTAATCAACCAAGTGCATAACATTCAACATCATTCTGTGAATCTATAACACTAATTCAATTAGGTTGAATAACACAAAACAAGAAACGGCCAAATTCATCCTTAAACCCTAATTTGCAAATATTAAAATTCAAGCCACAAATACTTAACGCACATGAGTCTGATACACAAGCAATTGATTTAACACTTACAAATTAAGAAGAATGAAGGATCGAAAGAATCTTGAATGAACAGGGTGTTATGGTGCGTTTCCAATTGAGAGGGAAAAGTAAATGCAATTTACTGTGTTCTTTGTAAGTTTGACTATGGTCAAAATTGGTGTTTTATTTAACAAGTTTTTTATCCTTCTGACCATTTTAGTCCTCTAACTTGTTTCCTAATTCTTTTCAAATCCTCAAACTAGTAACACTTCACACTATGACATGCTTAGCCCTTTGATTAGCAACCTAGTTCTCTTATGGTCCTGTTGAGACAACTTTCAACAACTCATCACTTCTGGTCCTTTAACTAGGAAACCTAATTCATTTAAAGTCCAAAAGACAAACTTTCCTAACATGACAGTGTGAAAAACTAGAAAGGGGGGGTTGAATAGTTTTACCGTTTAAAATTAATTCGCTTTGTTACTTATTGTGATTTCAAATTCAAGTAAACAATCAATCACACAAACAAGTAATATAAGTAAATAAGTTAAGAGAGGAATGATCAAACCACACAACACAGTCGTTTATAGTGGTTCGACTACAAGGACTCTCTTCC
This sequence comes from Artemisia tridentata subsp. tridentata, assembly GCA_021014915.2. Lineage (NCBI taxonomy): Eukaryota > Viridiplantae > Streptophyta > Magnoliopsida > Asterales > Asteraceae > Artemisia > Artemisia tridentata. The sequence continues at coordinate 160,167,030 of CP139505.1, forward strand.
TTGTCCTACTCCACTCCTCGAGCCTCTAACTCGAGAGTTTATCTTCACTAAGAAACAAGCTCCCTTTTAGGCGGAGAAAACCTTTACACGTCGCTTAATCTTTTTCCGGTACTAAGCTAAACACCGAGTTCTTTACAAGGTTACAACCACTCCCGTTGGTTCTTTCACAAGGGTACGACCACTCCCGTTCACTCTATGTGTTTTGAGGACTAAAACACTAACCGGACTCTACTGTATGAATGATACTAACTATGATGTGTGACTAAAACAAAAAAACACAGACTCTATGTTAGAAGGAAGATAACAGACTGTTACTCCTTGTATGTTGAGATCTTCTTTGCTACAAAAGGAAGGATCTATAAAATGTTAGTAAGCTAAGGGTTAGTGATATGCAAATGAATGAGTATGTATTTTAAGCTGTATGAGTGATGAATTAGCCAAATGATCAGCTTGCTATTTATAGGCAAAGCTGATGAACAGTCCACGGATCCGACGGATCCCTTAAATTGGATCTATCCGTGTACCACTTTGGTACCGCCGTGTCAGGCCAGCTAAGAGATCTCCAAATCTTTCCAAATCTTGCCATATCTTTCCATATCTTCAAATTTCAACTCTTTGGCTTGAAGAGCTAAACAAAATATCACAAAATCTTACCAAGATTGTGTAGATGATGCATGCCATGATGTCATCTTAATATTTAACTAATAAAGTTTCCATTTTAAGAAATAAATATGTAATCTTGTATATGTCATTTCTCAAAAACTTTGTGATGTGAAAATGTGTTTGTAAAATGCTTATCACTATAAATGTAAAAGACTTAATCTTATTTATGCTTTGCTTAAAGATAAATGTGGAAAACTAGAAGGGGGAGTTGAATAGTTTTACGTCTTTTTAATTTATTATAAAACCTTTGTTTTATACTTTTAAAAACTTTAGATTCTAGTTTGTTATGAAAAATAAAACTTAAATCTTATTATTAGTTATATATGTATTTTTTAAATTGATTGTAAAAGTTTTGGTTTCTTGAATGGATTTTCAATTTGATCTTTACGTGAAGTCGACCTCTAATTAATACTAGCAATTATATAAGCCTATGTGTATGAAAGTAAAGACGATGCAAGTAAAGAAATAAATAAGGTATGGAAAGATCTAACCGAGACACGAGAGATTTATAGTGGTTCGGCTACAAGGACACCTTCCTTGCCCTACTCCACTCCCCGAGCACACCTTGCTCGAGAGTTTTCTTCACAACTTCAATAAGCTCCCTTATGGCGGAGAAAACCGTACACAACTTTGGCTTACACGGGTTTAACGACACAAAGCTAAATGTCGAGTTCTAATCGTAGCTAGAACCAATCTCACAACTTCACAACACAACTTCTACACGACTTAATCATGACTTCTTCACAACGGCTTCACGACTTCTTCACGACTTCAACACGACCGCTACACAACCTCTATGATGCGGCTTCACGACTTCAACACTATGTCTTCATGACTTAAGACTTCACGACTTCAACATGACCGCTACACAACCTCTATGCTACGGCTTCACGACTTCAACACTAGGACTTCACGACTAGGACTTCACGGCTTCAACACGACCGCTACACAACTTCTATGCTACGGCTTCACGACTTCAACACTAGGACTTCACGACTAGGACATCACAACTTTAACACGACCGCTTCACAGCTTCTATGCTACGGCTTCATGACTTCAACACAAGGACGTCATGTCTTCTAAGCTACGGCTTCACAACTTCTACACCACGGCTTCACGACTTCTACATTTTGACCTCACAACTTCTATACCACAACTACTTACACAACATCTTCACTACTTACACACAACACTAATCTACAACACACACCTTACATACAAATGAATGAATGATTTACAAACTTTGTTAAACATACAACTTAAGTAACAAAATGATACTAAGTTGTAATACTTCTAATCTTGATTTATAGAAGTATTCTTCTTTTGCACTTGGATGGTGGAAGCTTGGATCACTTGGAAACCAATGCTTAAGATTACATGATCAAAGGTTTATTTAAGATGTGAAATGAGATCTACAACAGAAAGTTTTAGTGCAAAAGGGTTGAGAAAAAATCCCGGAGAAGGCTTGTATTTATAGGGAAAAATCTGGACAGCTGGAGCCTACTGGAGCGGGGGCGGTCCCCTTAAATAGGGGGCGGTCCCCTTAATTATTAAGGGGGCCGCCTAGTAAAATTAAGGGGGCCGCCCCTACTGAACGTTGGCCAATTTTGTCCTTTTGTGGGGAAGGTTTTTCTGGAACATTTTAACTGATTTTGGTTAAAAATTTGAATTCATATTTTTATAAAAGATTAAACATTTTTATTTAATACCAAAAATGTTTTTCAAAAATATATAAAATGTTTTTGATGTTTTATAAAAAATCTAGTTATTAAGAAAATGTTCCTTTGATCATATAATGCATTAAGCACTTGTTTATTCATACCTTAAGTGATTAAGTTGTAGAAATGAATATTTACAACTAAATACTTGTTTATTTGATAAGTTTATGTTTTAATGAGTTTACATTTTGTGATCATCAAAACATAGAGATATGAATAAATATTGATAATGTTTTTAGGCATTTATTTATGTCAACAATCTCCCCCTTTTTGATGATTACAAAACCTAAACTCATTAAACCAAAAAGTTTATTTTTGGACAAGTATTTAGTGAGTTTACATTCACTTCTCCCCCTTTTTGTAGAATCAAAAAGGTTAAGCCGACAAAATTTAAATGTGAAATTTGTCGGGACAAAAACTCCCCCTTGATGTGTACTCCCCCTCGTTTGGGACACCAAGGAATCGATATATGGAATACTTGCAAGAAAAATATTAGAAGCACAAGCATATATATAGCAAAAATAAGCATGCATATAAAGACATTCATTAAAAATGTTGTGTATCAATACACAACCATCCAAGATTATATTCAATTCTACATTAGCTAGTAAGTAATGCAATCTACATAATCATTCTAGGAGTACATGATCTTTCATGGGGCTTGCACACAAAATGGTTTGAAAAATTATTTTTGATTAAGCATTGCATATGCTTAATTTGGTGAGAATGAAGGTGGTGGTAGTGTAGTGGGTGAAAATTATGGAGGTTGTGGTGGAGGTTGGTTGTTAAGCACGTGTTCAAGGAATGAAAACATGTAGTGTATCTCATCTCTAAGACCAAAGATGATGGTTTGGTTGTGGATGTGGTGGTATTGGTGATGATGAGAAATGAGCATCAAGAGGTGTTATTGGTGATATGGAAATGACAAGTTGGGTGAATGGAGGTTCTTGAGTAGGAGGTGGAGTTGATGCTCTTGATGGTGGTGATGAAAGGTGTGAGTTGATGTGGTTATTGATGGATGAAAGGGTGTTTTTGATGGTGCATTAGGTGCACTTGGGGATTAATCATTGAGGTGGTGGTGATGGAGTTTTGGTGTCTTAGAGATGATTTTGGTGATAGCATGGTGAATGAAAATGGGTGTTTGATGGAGGTGATGGTTGATTTAGGTAAGGTTTGGGCTAGATAAAAGGGGTCGCAAGATGCAAAAGAAAACAGTAAATTTTACTACCCAGATGGCCGGTCCCCTTAATTGTAGGCCGGCCCCCTTAAAATTAAGGGGACCGCCTAGGGAATTAAGGGGGCCGCCCATCTGGTGTTTTCCCAGGCGACCAAATTTGAAAAATTTCCAGAAAAGGGTCATTTTTAGGGTGTTTTTGCAGCAAGCTCCATTTGAATCATGTACATCAAGAATGATTAAATAGTGGCATAAACATGTTAAATACGCATGCATACATTTAAAACATATTATGGAATAAGCATGTTATTAATCATCAAGCATGTATATATATCATGATATAATAAGTAGAAAATTTTAAATTGCCTAAGAGATCCATTGGACTTGCTTGAGACATGAAAACTTGGATTATTTTGGATGGATGATGGTAAAGAGGGGGCAAAAAATGTTGGATTAATGGGGTTGTAAGTTTGGGTGTATGGATGTTGGAGAGAGTGTTGATAGAGGAATTGGAGGTGGAGAGCTTGGACTTGACCATGTTGAATGAGGGTTTTGATGTTGTTCAAGTGGTGGTGTTGGATTAGATCTAGTGAGAAGATACTCAATCCAAGTGAGACGCTCATTTAAGGCGATGGTTTGATTTTGGAGAAAGATGCAACAAGGACTATTGTTGACATGTTTCTCAATTTGACTCAAGTGATGTGGTGATGATGGTAATGATGGTAATGATGGTTTGACTTTGGAGAAAGATGCAACAAGGACAATTGTTGACATGTTTCTCAATTTGACTCAAGTGATGTGGTGATGATGGTGATATGGTGAGATGGATGGTGATGATGGTAATGATGGTTTGACTTTGGAGAAAGATGCAACAAGGACAATTGTTGACATGTTTCTCAATTTGACTCAAGTGATGTGGTGATGATGGTAATGATGGTGATATGGATGGTGATGGGTTTAAGTTTCTTTGAGCAAGGTGCAAAGCAAGGAGAGCATTAAGCTCATGGGCTTCCTTGAGTTCTTCAATGAACTTCAAGTGTTGAGTGGAAGGTGATGATGATGGAGAGTGGTTGTTATTTGGTGGAAGTGGTGGTGACACTTTTGGTGGTGGAGACACTTGTGAACTTGGGTAATTATGAGTGAATGAAGGTGGACATATGGATGATAGGTTATGTGTGTGAAAGGGTTCATTAGGATGAGGTTTAGGTGTTGGTTGAGTTTGAACAACATCATTTGTTGGGTTAGGGCAAATGTCAAGCTTCCTCCTCCAGATGATGTGATTGTGGAAGGTAAATTTTGGAGGGTGGTTTGTGACAAAATGTGTTTGTGAATTTTGGGGAGTATAGGATAAAATGGGTTGGAAATTGAAGAAGAAATCAGTAATCCGTCACTCCAGATGGCCGGTCCCCTTAAATAGGGGCCGGTCCCCTTAATTTTAAGGGGGGCCGCCTGGGTATTTAAGGGGGCCGCCCATCTGCTGACTTCCAGATTACTGGAAATGGGTTTTTGGCATAAATTTGTAGAAAAGGTTGTGTTTTTGGGTTTAGTTTCAAGCAAGTCCAACTTCTTTCAAGGCAATTTAGGATTTAATAACTCATATATGCTAAGCATATTTATTTAAGCAACTTTATCTAACATGCAAACTACTCATTAAGCATATAACATGTATATACATATATTAGACAAGAAGATAATACATAGCACCAAGTAATTCATAGTATCATACTTAGGAAGATTAAAAGGCTAGTTAATTAATCCTATTGATTATCTATGTACAAGGGAATGTGGAGTTGTGATAGCATGGACTTCTAGACTTGTACCAAGTGAGATCTTTAATAAGTAAACCATGATTTTTCATTTTTGATTTAGTTCACTTATAAGTGTCATATACACAAGTATATATGACATATATGAGATCACCAAGCATGATTTAAAGAAATGTTTTTAGCATTATTCAACAATGCTTGAAAGTAGGTTTTATGTGGATGTGAAAAATATATTAATGAAATAGTTTTGGCTTTATTTCAAAATGTTTTTATGAGGAAAGAAAACATATTTTTCCAATCTTTGGTTTTTGATAAACACGTAATTATAGACACAAGTTTGTAAGAAAGGTAGGGTGGTGAAACATGTAAAATAGAAATGTGTCATAATCTTTTGAAAAATTATTTTTCCAAAATGTGAAGTTTTTGCAAATTTAAAAATAAGTCCCATTAATTATAGGTTTTAAGAAATAATGGTTTATAAAAGATCTCATGCTCAAGTCTATTGTCACATGCTACCTCTTTCTACATATCCTATGACATTTACGCATGTATTATGACTAAATACAAAAATACATCATGTCAGAGTAGTTAGAGGAAAAACAAAAGCTATTATAATGACAATGCATTCAACTAAACAAATAATTACGAAGGCATGCAGTCAAATCACATAGGAGCAAGTAAACATCTAGAAATTTTATATACGCAAGATGACATAAATCTAGGAATGAAAAGCTCTAGTGAAAAGCAAAGTTCATAACAGTAAACTATCGTTAGGTATATTTAGGAAGAATAATGTATTCAAGTTGGAGAATGAGTATGAGACTATTACTAGTGGTGCTCAATTCAGGCTAAACACGACCGTTTTTACGGGTTACACACACCCAACTTCTCACATAGAAGCAATTCAACCGTTAGGTCAAATTGAGTTTCTAGTCAATAGATTCTCCAGTAGTCATTCTCTTTTTAGAAGAAATTAAGTTCCTAAATTTACCTATCGAAGAGTACCAAATATGAAGATTGCTTGGTTCACTAACACTTAGGGGGGCTAACTAAAGGGTTTCTAGTTTATTAAGCCACAGAACGAATATAACTAAAGTGTAAAGGCAAAGCAACCTATCAGACTAAGCATATCCTAAGGCATTAATAAGATTATATGCATGAAGTAATTACTTATGAAATTTTAAATAGAGAACTTACCTCACGTCCTAGCTTTTCTTCGTAATGTCTCAGATGATGATCTTATTTAAACCGAAGTGGCTTGACCCGAACATGTCTTGTACGGATCATGATCTTCTCCTTCGTCTGTGTCACTCCATGATTTTGGATTGAGTTCACATTGGAGTTGATTCATGTAGTCTTCGTCGTTAATACCTACATTAACAACATTTGAACTAGTAGCACATGTATCTATTTTATCTAAATGTTTATCTATTAAATTTTCTAAGATAACTAATTCATATACAAGATCAAAATCCTTATCTTTGGCTTGACATTTTTCTTGATGAAAGTTTAAGAGATTTTTCCAAATATCGTTTGCCGTTTTACAGAAAGATATTCTTTCATATTCAACTTTCGGCAAGGTTTTGTAAATAATTATTTTAGCTTCATTATTTTTGTTATTCTTAGTTTTTAAATAATCATTTTGAGTTTCAAAATCCGTTTTTGTTTGACTTTCAAAATCCGTTTTTGTTAGTTGAAAATCACCAATCGAAATGACATGCCAAAGATCTAGATCAATTGATTTCATATAAGTTTCAAATTTATTTTTCCATTCAAGAAAAGTATAGTTTTCAAATAGTGGTGGTTTTAGCAAAGATTCCCCTTCTAGATATTTTTCGAATTCCATAGATCGATTCAAGTTTTAAAATACAGTATATTTTAAAGATCTTGATTGACGTGGCTCTTGATACCAATTGTGGAAAACTAGAAGGGGGGGGGGGGGGGTTGAATAGTTTTACGTCTTTTTAATTTATTATAAAACCTTTGTTTTATACTTTTAAAAACTTTAGATTCTAGTTTGTTATGAAAAATAAAACTTAAATCTTATTATTAGTTATATATGTATTTTTTAAATTGATTGTAAAAGTTTTGGTTTCTTGAATGGATTTTCAATTTGATCTTTATGTGAAGTCGACCTCTAATTAATACTAGCAATTATATAAGCCTATGTGTATGAAAGTAAAGACGATGCAAGTAAAGAAATAAATAAGGTATGGAAAGATCTAACCGAGACACGAGAGATTTATAGTGGTTCGGCTACAAGGACACCTTCCTTGCCCTACTCCACTCCCCGAGCACACCTTGCTCGAGAGTTTTCTTCACAACTTCAATAAGCTCCCTTATGGCGGAGAAAACCGTACACAACTTTGGCTTACACGGGTTTAACGACACAAAGCTAAATGTCGAGTTCTAATCGTAGCTAGAACCAATCTCACAACTTCACAACACAACTTCTACACGACTTAATCATGACTTCTTCACAACGGCTTCACGACTTCTTCACGACTTCAACACGACCGCTACACAACCTCTATGATGCGGCTTCACGACTTCAACACTATGTCTTCATGATTTAAGACTTCACGACTTCAACATGACCGCTACACAACCTCTATGCTACAGCTTCACGACTTCAACACTAGGACTTCACGACTAGAACTTCACGGCTTCAACACGACCGCTACACAACTTCTATGCTACGGCTTCACGACTTCAACACTAGGACTTCACGACTAGGACATCACAACTTTAACACGACCGCTTCACAGCTTCTATGCTACGGCTTCATGACTTCAACACAAGGACGTCATGTCTTCTAAGCTACGGCTTCACAACTTCTACACCACGGCTTCACGACTTCTACATTTTGACCTCACAACTTCTATACCACAACTACTTATACAACATCTTCACTACTTACACACAACACTAATCTACAACACACACCTTACATACAAATGAATGAATGATTTACAAACTTTGTTAAACACACAACTTAAGTAACAAAATGATACTAAGTTGTAATACTTCTAATCTTGATTGATAGAAGTATTCTTCTTTTGCACTTGGATGGTGGAAGCTTGGATCACTTGGAAACCAATGCTTAAGATTATATGATCAAAGGTTTATTTAAGATGTGAAATGAGATCTACAACAGAAAGTTTTAGTGCAAAAGGGTTGAGAAAAAATCCAGGAGAAGGCTTGTATTTATAGGGAAAAATCTGGACAGCTGGAGCCTACTGGAGCGGGGGCGGTCCCCTTAATTATTAAGGGGGCCGCCTAGTAAAATTAAGGGGGCCGCCCCTACTGAACGTTGGCCAATTTTGTCCTTTTGTGGGGAAGGTTTTTCTGGAACATTTTAACTGATTTTGGTTAAAAATTTGAATTCATATTTTTATAAAAGATTAAACATTTTTATTTAATACCAAAAATGTTTTTCAAAAATATATAAAATGTTTTTGATGTTTTATAAAAAATCTAGTTATTAAGAAAATGTTCCTTTGATCATATAATGCATTAAGCACTTGTTTATTCATACCTTAAGTGATGAAGTTGTAGAAATGAATATTTACAACTAAATACTTGTTTATTTGATAAGTTTATGTTTTAATGAGTTTACATTTTGTGATCATCAAAACATAGAGATATGAATAAATATTGATAATGTTTTTAGGCATTTATTTATGTCAACAATAAACTTTGTAATTGTCATTAACAAAGCTAAGCAAAGATCGTAAAATATAAATAAAGTTTTTAGGACAATATTTGTATTAACAATCTCCCCCTTTTTGTTGATGACAAAACATAAAGTGTATTTTTAAGTAGAGAGCTTAAATAAAGGATGAGTCTTTTAAAAATATAGATTAAGTTAGTTTATGAAAGTTTTAAAAACTATTTTAAGCTAAAATGTATGTACTGTGATGTTTCACAGTTGATGCAACTTAATCCTATCTCCCCCTTTAGTCTAAACAAAAAGAAGATATGCGTAGCGGAATGTGATTTTGAGAACTTTAAAGTTCCCCCTTGATTTATACTCCCCCTAATTGGAGTAACAAGGATATGATGTATGAACCTACAAAAGAAAATGGTTAGAATATGCTATGCTTCCCCTTGATGTATACTCCTCATTGCTAGAGTTCCAACGTATATATTGCAAGAGTATGATATGATGTATGATCCTACAAAAAAAATGTTAGAGTATGATATGCTCCCCCTTGATGTATACTCCTCATTGCTAGAGTACCAACGTATACATTTCAAGGATGAGAAATGCTAAAAATGATGAGTTAGTATATGATAAACTCCCCCTCGATCTATACTCCCCGTTGCTAGGGTACCAACGTATAGAATTCAAGGTTGAGAAAAGCTAAAAATGATGAGTTAGTATGTGATAAACTCCCCCTTGATCTATACTCCCCGTTGCTAGGGTACCAACGTATAGAATTCAAGGTTGAGAAAAGCTACAAAAGAAAAGTTAGTAATGAGATACTTCAATCAAGAAGCAATATGTATATGCAATAGTCAACCAAGAAAGGTCAACCCAGTTGACTTCTAGAAAGTCAAAATGAAGTGTCTGATCAAATTTTGTACCTAGTGTACATTTGATCAATGCAATATGTGATGTTTAAGACAACCACATTATGATGTTAGTATCCTAAAATGAGATAATATGCTTAATGTTGATCACTCACAAGCATAAAACACAACCATCATTCATTGAAAATAGGTGACAAAAAGTCACAAACATAAGGTTACATTGCAACAATAAAAATAAATCCTAAAAAGACAAATACTACAACATCATCCCAAAAAGTTCCTATAAGAGGAAACTAATAAAGCACCTATTGAGGAGGATGAGAGATTGCGTTGAGACGCTCGAGAACATGGTTCAAGATGAACCTCATCTCATTTTGGAGCTCATGGACCAAAATGTTGGTCCTTTGGGCCAAGTGAGCCGTTCTCTCGCAATGTGAGCAATCATGGCTCGAGAAACCTGGAGGAAGACTAGGCTCAAGGTTTTGTGGTGCTGGTGGTGGTGGTGGTTGGTTGTTGTTGGATGGTGGTAGTTGTTGTTGGTTGGATGATGGTGGTGGATTTTTTGTTGGTCCCGTAATGGAGGCTAACAAGGTGGATTGTAAGTCCATAGCTGTCACACCCCCAAATTCGGGTCCAACGGAAGCTTACATGTCACTGGGGTGTAACTCAATTGGTATCACAACACAAGTGTAAAGAACGGTTTTTCATCTCGACCATTTAGAATAAAATTGTTTAACAAAAGTGTTGAATTTACATTGTTAAAAGTAGTGCGGAAATAGGCCCTTTAAAATAAGTAAAACGGTCCCAAATGTTTATCAGAGTCTTCTATGACCATGCCATGCCCTGCCAAAAACTCCCGTAGCGTGCTATTGCTTATACCTGAAAATACATGCTAAAAGTGTCAACACGAGGTTGGTGAGTTCATAGAGTTTAGTGAAAAATGTAAAGCCTTTGAATGAAGATTTCCCAGCAAAGGCATTGTATATCCACCCAGTTCCAAGCCCCGCCCATACAAGACTTGCAACCTGTGTGTTTACAACCCATTGCCAAATATGATCTGGTTTAAGTGAACGTCAAATGATTTATGAACCACAAAATTTAATGTTATGCGTGACAATGTCTCAATGAAAAATATATAAGTGTGATAATATCGCCATGACAATGACGTCATAAGATAAATTCTGACAATGACGTCATAATAACAATTCTGACAATGTCGCCATGACAATGCCGCCATATAAATACATCTGACAATGTCGTCATATAATCAATTCTAGCAATGAAGCCATATAAAACAATTAATAATGTTTAAAAGACAAGTCACATTTCAAGTAAAACAAGCATGGTGTTTAATTGTAAAATGAACAGTGTGTCTAAATGTAAAACAAACATAAAGTTTAAATGTAAAACAAACATAAGGTTAAATTGTAAAACGAGCATGTATTCTCCCCCAAAACAGTTATAAAACCAATAAAAGGAGGGGCTATGAAACTCACCTGGTGCGATAGCTACAATGATAATAATGAATATGCTGAAATGAGGCTCGGTCTCTAACCGCGACCTAATATAAGGATATGATCTAATGTAAGCAAATGAAATGATGCTACACATGCAAATACGTATGTTATCGATACCACTCGATGATTTCGGAAAATAACGTTTATCGACGAAAAATACATTTTTAACGTCTCATTAGGTTAAAACTACTTTTCGAATAAATATGTTGAAACGGTACTCCACGATCCTTGTTCGGTGTTTTATTGGTTAATATAATGTTTTCGTCGCAATTATAACATTTTCATAATTTGTGAAAATATGTCCAACTGACCTTGTAAAACTAGTCGCAAAACAGCGCACGTTAGGAGTTAGGAATCAAACTCAGTATTTTTGAAAAGCTTGTAACAATATCTACAACTCGTAGAACTAACTTTTTGTCCAGAAAGGTCTCGATCATAAAGATAAGTAGTCGTTAAGTTAGCTAGTCGGGCTAATTCTGCCATTTCGGGGCAGTTTTCGAGTAATTTGAAAGGGTCCTATCTTACTTGTTACATGTCCGTTTGACAAACGGCCAGTCAATTTGGAAACTAGGCTGGGTGTACTTCATTTAAGTTATTGATGAAAATTTTCCAAAACTGACTCGATCAGTGAGTAAAATGGCTCTCGACATGGTCCCTCAAAAAGACAGTTTACACTTAGAAAATATTTCTATTTTTAGTGCTGGTAATATATATATGTTTCGTCGGTTTTAAAACGCGTGTATCTTGCTCGTTATGAGCCCGTTTTCTACGTTCTTTATATCCACGGATTCCTCATAATATGAACTAACATGTTTTCAGTAGCTAGGCTCTCCTAGATCACGTCTAACGACTCGTTTGGTCCTTTAAAATTCGGAGGACAGCAAGCTAATTTTCTGAAAAATAGTTTTCGTCACCTATTTTCAAAAATTCATATCTCCTTCGTTATAAGTCGGTTTTTAGTGATTCAAGCGCCCACGTTTTCGTTTTTCAAAGAACTTTCTGATTATGAAGGCCAAAATAGTTCAAAACTTTATGAGGTTTCCAGATCTGTCGTTTATGGACAGACCCTCATCTGTAATGTTTAAAATCCATTTCTAAAGTTCTAAACTTAATCAAATCGCTTCAAATCAACTCCGTAAGTTCGTAAATCCTACCATACACATTCTTAGGGTGTCATGGGGTCCTAAACATCCTAAACTATAGTATGTTTCATGAGGATCATAATAAAACTAGTGGATCTATTGTTTGAGATGATTTAGAGGAAAAATGGTATCATAAACATATGTAAGTCGCATTTTACACTACAACAACTTGAAAATACATATCCACATGGATCAAATGAGAGTATGAAATGATAAAAATAGTTTCTTGAACTTACTTTGAAGATTGGATGAGTTTGGATGAAAATGGTATACAATCTTGGAGTTTTTATTTCAAAACTCTAACAAGAATGCTAAAATGAACTTGTAAAGTACTTGATCTTCAAAAAATTTTGTGTTCTTCCTTGGTTCCTTGGTGAGCCGTGGGTTTGTAGGTGAAAAAGGAGAGGGTTTTGATCTTGTTTTGGCTAGTGAAATGTTATAGTTAGATGTTATAAGAAAATAATTCATGAGACATGAAAACGAACTCTTTAAATGAAGTATGGTTGCCTAAGAATTTTGGAAATAATCAAATGGGGTAGGCGTCCTTTTGGATGAAAACTTGGGAAATGTTAGATATTTTGCAATATTATTGTAAGAGTTAGTTGATTTTGTGTATACTTTAGGTGTTATCGGGTACCGGGTTGTCTTGAAATAAATATCAACGAAGCAACATAAAATACGACGAAGTTGCATAAATTGAAAAATCATGTTCCTGACAAGAATCGGGTGTCAGAATAATTATCGGGTTAAATATTCTCAAACTGACGGAGTTATAAGCTCCTAACAGAAATTTTAGCGATTGGTTTAAAAACACCGGGTAAAGTAATAATATAATCTTTATATTATAAAAATTAGTATGAAAATATACTAGGATCATTGTCGGGAGTACTGGGTATACTGTTAGTAGTAATGACTGAGTGGTAACGTTAATTATATAAATAACCATACGTAAACTGTTATAATGCATACCCGTGCATGAACTAATGTACTGATAATGATACTGATGTTATGCAGATTCCTCTAGTCTACATGACGTGTCCTAACTGAAAATGCATGAATTCGCAGCTAAACCACACTAGTTACGCGACTTTGGAATACCCGTAAACTAGGTTTACGAGATAATGAATGCTGATCATGAACGGAAATTTTCTCCGGGAATGAATAGTGTCACGTGAATAGTAAAATTTTCGAAAGTTTCTCAAAATCACAAATTGACCTCGAAAACGATGAATAGTGAAAAGTAAATAGTGATCGATGAATAGTAAATAATGAATAGTAACTCGTGAATAGTAAATTGTCGAGGTTCGGAAAATGGCCTGAAATTACGAGTTGTGACATTCTCCACCCGTTAAAGGAATTCAGTCCCTGAATTCAGTTTGTGTTGGTCTCTGGTGTGGATTTGGTGAAGAAATGTGGATGTTTGAGTCGCATTGCGGCGATAAAAGATAAAACATTCATTAGATAGGAATTCGTAATAGTACATGAAGTTCATACGATAGAACTTAAAGTGAAACACAAAAGAAATACAACACTAGAGTGTTTAGGCTTCAGTTTATTTTTAAGGCAGGAGTTCGTGGTTCTTGAGCATTGTTGTCGTCCTCAACGTTGTTTGATGTACTGACCATTCCCTCCTCCGTTGGCCTAGGCTCTACCACGAGCTATTCCACCTCGGTTCCCATTCCTTTGATTTTCTTGTTTTGGACATTCATTCCTGTAATGTCCTAACTCTCCACAGCCAAAACATGTCACTGGAGGTTTCTGATTTCCGACAATGATTGGAAACTGGCATTCCCTAGTCGCATGACCAATCTTCTTACAGTTGCCACATGGATTAAGACAATGTCCAGGGTTATGATGATTTTGACACTTGTTGCATTTGGGTAGGGTACCCTAGTAACCTTTCTTTCCAGCCGAACCTGCGACATAGACCTTGGCGACTTCTTGCCTCTTTGGTTGGGGTTGAGTAGCATTGCGACTCTGATTGTTGTTCCAACTCCTCTTGTTATTGCTGTCAGCAGTTTCCCGCTTCACTACCTAAACCATAAGCTTCTGAGATATCCTGATAGCCTCGTCCAGTGTTTGTGGATCAAAAGAAATTACATCTCTACGGATGCTGTAAGGTAGTCCACCAATGAAATTTTCTAGCAGCTTCTCATTATCTGGAACCATAGTTGGACATAGCACGGCCAACTCTTGAAACCTCCTGATATATGTTTCGATGTCATTACCTGTTGTCACCAGTTCATAAAACTCTGTTTCCAACTTTTTCACTTCTGTGCGAGGGCAAAACTTCTTTGTCAGCAACCTCTTGAATTCTTCCCATGTGATCTTGTGAGCATTTTCCATTCCCATGGGCTTAACATACGAATTCCACCACGACATAGCCTCATCAACGAGAGTACTAGTAGCAAACTTAACTTTGTCCTCCTCTGGACAATTGCATAAAAGAAATATATATTCTATCTTCTCAAACCAATGGATAATAGCAGTGGCTCCTTCAGTGCCTTTGAAATTTGGGGGATCACCACTCTTGAAGTCCTTGTACGTACATTTACGCCCATTTGTACCATCAGCAAGCCTGGTTGCTTCTGCCGTCTCTGCCTGAGAAGCTGCTTTAGCAGCGGCTGCAGTAACGCGTGCAGCTACGGCCTCTCTTTCAACTACTGTTGGGAATTATGATACGAATCAAGAGCAGACAACTTAGATCTGGTAGTTTATCTAAGTTAGGTCTGTTTGTGTTATTAGGTCTGGTAATGTAATGTTAAGTCTGGTAGCATGTTTAAGTCTGGTTGACTTGTAAAGTTAAGTCTGGTCGTGAAGTTAGGAAAGTCTGTTAGAGTTATGTTAGGAAAAGATACAAAACGTGTATGTATCTTTATAGAAGATTTGTGAATATCTTCTGAGTCGGTTAGTATTAGGGTTTCCTTGTGTTATAAAAGGATCCCTAAAGATTGTTAGTTTATGTGTGAGAGTTGTACGAGTTCACTATTGTGATTATAATCAATATACGAAGTTAGTGATATCTGTGTGTGTTCTTCATTGTTCTTGTTAAGATTCCGCATTAACAATAACAATCACCTAGGGTTTCTCAATTAGATTGGTTTGGATTTATCCTAACCATCTACTAGGTATTCAAGACTACTTAGTGATCCACATACAATTCGTGGACCAACAAGTGGTATCAGAGCAAGGAGAGAGACTCTGAATTCGAAGAACACTAAATCTCAAAAACCTAATTCTCACTCAAATCACCCTACACAATGTCTGAATTCGATAAGCCTGTTAACACTGAAACTTTCTCAATCCATAACAGTGAGGATGAGAAATCAAACCATGAAGATGAAGGAAAAACCGAAACCAGTAACTCCCAAACACAACAACAACCCATCCCTTCCACAACCACAATCTCAAACATAAAACTTCCATTACTGAAAAGAGAAGAGTATGATATATGGGCCATGGAGATGGAACATTATCTGGAATACATTGATAGCGATGTATGGAAGGTGATTCAGAAGGGAAATTCTAAGAAAAGAATTTCACAAGGGAATGATGGGCAGATCAGAATAATGCCACCAGTATCTGCTGAGGAGATTAGGGCTGTGGAGAAAGAAAAGAAGGCCAGAACCTTGCTTCTTATGGCTATTCCTAAGGAGCATCTACAAAGGTTTCATGGCATTCTTGATGCTAAGGAGATGTGGGAGGCTATCAAGAAACGATTTGGAGGTAATGCTAACTCCAAGAAGATGCAAAAGGCTGTTCTTAAACAGCAATTTGAAACATTTAGTGTTTCAAAGACTGAAGGTTTGGAGAAGGGCTATGACAGATTTCAACATCTGTTAACACAACTGGAAGTTCATGGTGCACCAGTTTCAAATGAGGATGCAAACCACAAGTTCCTTAGGTCTTTACCATCAGAATGGGGCAATGTATCTGTGGCGATGAGGATTAAGGAGGAAGTAGACTCAATGACACCTGATGACCTATACAATAACCTCACGATGTTTGAAAGGGACATCAGTAACACCACTCAGGCTTCAACCAGTTCATCAAATGTTGCTTTTGTGTCACAAAACAAAAGCAGTACTTACAAGGTTAAATCTGGTAGTGTTAGGTCTGGTATCTATGAAACTCCTTCAAGTGAAAGGTCTGCTTCAAGTTTTACTGATGAAGTGATACATTCTTTCTTTGCCAACCAAACGGAAGATGAAAGCTTTATTAGTGAAGACCTTGAACAAATTAATGATGCTGAAGTTGAGGAGACGGACATAAAATGGCATATTGCCATGGTTGCTTTAAGGGTCAAACGATTTCAGAAGCAATATGGGAGGACCATCAACTTCAACAACAAATCACCAGTGGGATACACAAAGAGGACTGTTGAATGCTATAACTATCACAAGCATGGACATTTTTCAAGAGATTGTCCAGAGAAGAAACCTGCTGATGGGAAAAGAGATGACGATGGGAAGATGGAAAAGAATCAGATGAGCCTGCTGACAATGGAAGCTGGAGGAGTCAACTGGGGTGTAGCATCCAAGAGTGAATGAGGAGTCTGATCATGCTCTCATGGCCACTGGTAATGAGGTATCATTATGCTCTAAATTATGCACTGACTCAAATAATCATGTTAAGGCTTTGTGTGATGAGCAGCAAGAACAAATAGGTGATCTAGAAGTAAATTTATTAGCACATAAAAATGCTGTAAAAACTTTAGAAGCACAAAAGGTCACCCTTCAAAACCAACATGCTGCTTTAAATGAAAAACTATACTTTCAAGCTAATAAAATATACGAACAAGATGAAAAGCTTAAAAGGTATAGACAATTAGGGCTTAAAATTCAGAAGGAAAGGGATGAGCTGAGAAAAAGGGTAGATCAGTGGAACAGTTCAAATAATAACTTGTTTAAGTGTTGGGATTCTCAAATTAAGTCAAATAAAAAATGTGGCTTAGGATATCAGGAAAATGAGAATAGGGCTATATTTAAGAATAAAGAAGAGGATTATGCTGATAAGCCTTTGTATAATAGGTTTGTTAAGACTGGTGACTTTAAGGGAGTACCACCACCTTTGAGTGATGACTATACTCCTCTTGAAAAGAAGAGTTGGATGATTCACTCTTTGTGTATGGTAAGAAAGGTCCTCAAGTGCCTGAACCAACCACCTCAGAGGACAAATCCAGTAGGTATTCTTCTTGTCAATCCAATGACTCTGAAGGATCTATTGATGGTTCCTCTGATCACTCTAAGTCTGAGTCAAATAATGAGGAAAAAGAGAATCCTGAACCTAAGATTGTTGAGAAGTGTGAACCTGTTGTTACTAAACCAGTAGTGACTGAACCAAAGGCTGAGACAGTTAAACCTAGTTGTGTCAATCACATAAAATCTCCTAGGGAATCTGTTAAAATGAGTGAGTCACCTAGAAGCAATAGTGTTCACAGAGAAAGTAGGAGTAGTTATACTTATGCTCCTAAAAGATGCTTTGTGTGTGGAAGTTTGAGTCACTTAATAAAAGATTGTGACTTCCATGAAAAGAGAATGAAAAGAGAGGCTGAGCAAAAGAGAATGAATGTTAATAAGGGTCATGGTTCAAATAAACCAGTTTGGAATAATGCTAGTAGAATTAATCATGCCAACCAGTTTGTTCCCAGACCTGTCCAACTAAATAACACTACCAGACCTAACTCTTATGTTAATTCTGGTAGACCAAATTTTAGGTCTGGCTACAGAAACTTTAATGTGAATAGGCAAAATGTTAATTTTATGAGGCCTAAAGTGAATACTGGTTATGTTAATTCTGTGAGACCTATTGTGAACACTGGTTTTGTGAGACCCAAAAAACCTTTTCAAAAACCTCAGGTGAATGCAAATTTTCAAAGAAATAATTTTTATAAAGCTCATTCACCTGTAAGGAGACAAACAAATTCAAATGGGGGTTCTGCTGATAATTTCTCTGATTGCTGGGCTTGGAATCCATTTAAAAATGAATTTACCTATAAGTCCAAACATGGTTTCACTGGAGCAAGTTCATACAAGACCTATAAGTATGTTGCTCCACAGAAAGGACTCAAGCCCACTCAGGCCTGGGTTGTTAAGAAAAACTGATTCTCTTTCTTAACTTTGTATAGTTTGTATATTTGTTTGTTTTTAATCTTGCTACTCTTCTTGGTTATTCTTATTTTCAGTAGTTAATTTGTTTTCTGCTTTCCATAGTATGTGTGTTTTTGGTATTTTGTGCTTAACTTTGTTTTGCAGTTGTTAACTCTTCTCTATTGCAAGTAATTCATATGTGGAAAATTAAAACTTCAGAACCAAAGAGCTTTTTATTTATTAACAAGAAATTGCATTCTAGGATGCAAGTTACAATGCTTCATAAGACAAAAGCTTTAACGCAAACCAGCTAAACATCACCACCAAAACTTTCTGTTTCCCTTTGCCCATGAAGTCAGGAATGGTCTTCTTGGCTCCTCTGCCACCAAACTGATTCCACGCTTTTGGGCATGGAAGTCCAAGTATCAAGCTGCTTGGTGGGGGACGTGGCACAGAACCACTTCTCAGGGAAGGCACAATCTTCGAAGGAAAAGTCTCTTCATCATCTTTGGAGGGGTCTTCTTCTTCAGCACTTTTATCATCTACATCAGAAGGGGGAATTGGTCTTGAAGTCTTTGGTGCTTCATTGTCTGGTTCTTTTTCAGTAAGATCATAAGGAGCTAGCCATTGCTTCAGAGTTGACTCTCTTAATGTCTTGTTTCTTGTGATTGAAGAATACCCTGGTGGGAAGTATCCACCCCATCCTCCTGATGATGAATCAGAAGATGAGCCATTTGGATCCCAAGAAGAATCGGATGAAATCTCTATGGTTTCTGAGTTGGATGGATCCATTATGCTTATAAGGTTTTCTTTTGGTTTGTGATGGTTTTTGTGATAACACAATGGGTGGTTTTATAGGGAAAATCAAGGTTTAATGTCTTTTAATGCTCGGTTGGTGTATGAGTTAATACTTGCAGGGAAAGAGTTATTAATTGTATTTTTGGAAAGTTGACCACAGGTTTTATTTTGGTTAAGTATATTTAAAAAAAAAAAAAAAAAAAAAAAAAAAAAAAAAGAAAGGGGGGGAGATTTACACTTAAGGGGAGGTAATGTACATTTAAGGGGAGGCAAATGTACAAGTTTTACATGTTTTTAAATCGGGTAAACTTAAGTGTTAAATCTGGTAGCTCATATGTCTTGCAAAAATTGGTTTTTGTCTCCGTTTTCTTGTTGTTTCAACTAATTCTTGCAGAAAAGATTGGAATGAGATGATGCAAAGCCTTGCATTCGCTATATTTAGTGTGTAAGTCCACTCTCTTGGTTAGGTCTGGTAAGTTTATGATTCGGCCTGGTTGACTATTTAGGTCGGGTAGTGTTATATTTTTGACCGTTAGATCTGGTCAGAATAATAAAGATTTTTTTAAAATATTACCGTTGCACTATTTTCGGTAAAAAGAGATATTTATGAAGTATATAAGATTAAAATTTGATATATTTTATCTCCTTTTATTCTTTATTTACTTCCAAATTTAAATCATCTTTATTTTTCACGACTCTGTTTCTACGCTCATATTTTCAAAAACCCTACCCTTCTAATCAACCAGACCTAAATCATTTACTCATCTATGGCTAACCTCAAGTTTGTGGACAAGCATAATCAAGTTGGTTTCTTGAAGAAGCCAGATCAAAGTGCAGGTTTCGAGCAGATTGTGGATTTCCTAAAAGGTTCTTACATTTGTTATTCATTAACTCATAATCCTACTATTTATCAGTCCCTTGTCAAGCAGTTTTGGAGGTCGGTTACCTCTGAGACTCTTGATGATGGGACACCATGTTTAAGGGCAATCATAGATAAAAATGGTTTTACCATTACTGAAGCCACGATTAGGGAAAGTCTCCAATTGGATGATGCTTTAAGAGAATTTGATTTGCCTAGTGATGATATTTTGGAGGGATTGAATAGCATTGGGTACCCCACAGATGGAAGTTTTACCTTTTGGAAAAGTCATTTTTCACCTCAGTGGAGGTTTTTAGTACATCATTTACTTCAGAGCTTAAGTCCCAAGAGTGGTGGATGGGATCAATTTGGAAGCAGAATTGCTTCTGCATTGGTCTGTTTATCATTTGGAAGGAAATTTAACTTTTCAAAATTAATTTTTGAAGGAATGGTGAAAAATGCTAAGGACCCAAAATTTTTAATGTATCCACGATTTTTGCAAATGATCTTGAATTTTGAAACTAAGGATAAAGTGCCTTACATCAGTGTGGCCTTTACTCCCAAACTTTTTGCAAATTTAAAAAGGAGTTTTCAAGGGACAGACAAACCTTTGCTTGCTGCTATGCTTGGTACTAACAATGCAGGTACTTCTGGAGCTGCACCAGTGCATCCTGATGAAGAACAAGACCAAGCATCATCTAGGTCTGCTACACCTACATCTTCTCCAATTCCATCACCTCAACCAGGTCCCTCACCATCTGCTGAAAGACTATCTACACCTATCCAACAACCTTCACCTTCACAACCAAATGTTCCAAGTCCTGCAAGGGAGGAGGAACATGCTCCCATTACCATGGAAAATCTTCTTATCATAGTTCCTCAACTGCAAAAGAAGATTGCTATTTTGGAAAAGTCTAATGAGGCACTCAGAAAAGCTTATGTGACTTTGGTGAAGAAAGTAAAGAAAATGGGAGTAGCAATGAAGAAAAAGGGTGTTTCTTTTGATGATGAGGAGGGTGAAGCTGAAAATTCTTCCAAACAGGGGAGGAATTTAGAACAAGAACAAGAACAAGGAAATATTCTTCAAACACCAGTTCAAGAACCTCTTGTTCAAGATAATGTCACCACAATCAGCCCAGAGACACTGGAAGTTGCAGAGACTTTGGCTCAATCAATGGGCAAAATTAAACAGGATAGGAAAAGAAGAAGGTTAATTTTGTCTGTTGATGAAGAGATTGAAAAGTTTGGGACTATATCTGATGAAAAGTCTGGTGAAGAAAAGTCTGGTAATGAACTTAGTTCTGGTAATGAAGAACAACAATCTGCACTAAGAAAGGGAAAGCAGGTTGTGGAGGAAACTTCATTGCCAAAGAAGTCTAAGAGAAAAACAAGAGAAGAACTTGCATCTGAGGCTGAAATTGAGAGGATTAAGGCACAAGATATTGCTGAAGAAGAAAGACAAAAGATGTTAGATGCAGTATATGCAAGACAATTGGCTGAAGAATCTGATGAATTTACAAAGCTGCCCAATGTTGATGATGAAGTAAGAGCAAAGTATGAAGAACTTCTAACTATTGAAGGTTTAACTGCTGATGATCGAGCCAAACAGTTAGCTGACTTCATAAATGCAAGAAGTAATGATGATACATTGGGTGGATTCTTAGAAAAGTTCAAGCTTCAGAAGAAATCAAAGATTCCCAAGAAGATGTCTATGGCAGAAAAGATACATGATATGAAGATGTATCTTAAGAATCAAATGCATCTATCTTTGGAACAGATGAAAGGGAAGTCATATGAGGAAATTCAAGTAGCATATCTCAAGGCATTTGAAAGAGATCAAGGTTACAAAGCTATTGACTATGATGATGTGCAGAAATATTGTTTTCAGGGAAGAAAGGCTAAAGAGACTGAACTGGTCATTGAACCTGATAAGATGATTGATATACAACCTGAAGCTGGTAAGTCAACAGAAGAAGTGCAAGCTGAAGTAATAAAGCCTATTGTGTTTCAAAGAAGAAAAGGTTTGGAAAGGAAAAGTAAATCCAAGAAAGTGGTTTTCGAAGAGGAATTAGATGAAGAACCTTCATCTGAAGGAGCCACAATGGGGACTATTGAAAGCACAAAGGAACCAACTAAGGTTGTCAAGTATCAACTAATAATGACTGGTGAGAGGGCTGCATATCAAATAATAAGGGAAGATAATTCTGACATTGTTTATATGAATTTTGCTGGAATTTTAAATGATGTGAATAGGGAGGATCTTCAAGAACTTTATCAGTTGGTGAACATTAAATATGGAGATCATCCACCTGAAGATGAATTTGAAAGAGTCTTTTGGGGCAATTTGAAGGTGATGTTTGAGCCACCAACTGAGTCTGATATAGTGTGGAAACTTCCTGAAGAGCAAAACATTGTTAGCTGGAGATATTTTCATACCTGCAAGGTACATTGTGTTTCATTAAAGAATGTTGATATTTATATGCTTGCAAAAGTGGAATATCCTTTATCATCAAGTGTTTGCAAGGAAATGATGAGCAAAAAGTTGCATGCTGATAAGAAGGATGAAGGATATGAGATGTTATTGGATTTGATTAAGAGGCAGTCTTTGAAGGATGTAGCTTAAGGATGTTTGAAAGAATTTTCACAAGTTGTTGAGTGAGACTATTGGAACTTCTCACTTGGTGGAGGTGCTTTGCACTAACACATCAAAAGGTTATCAGTCCACCTTGTCTCATCAACATAAGGACTGGCTAATCATGAGCAAACGGCTAACAGGTAAAGATTGCTCAAATCCGTTTATGGCTGACAATTTGCCAAAAATTGTATGGTATTCAACTCACCATATCTAAGATAAGTGAAGAGTTGGCTAGCCCACAAGGTTATGGCTTGTGGTAAAGGCTGTGGAAAACCATAAATGGTAATCAATTCACCATGATGAGGTGCTTTTTCATCAAAGAATTGACTAGTCCAGAAGCAAACGGCTTTTGGTAAAGACTTAACAAATCCGTTGATAAGCTGATGATTTGCTAAAAATCATATGGTTATCAGTGTACCATGGTCTTACACACCAAAACATTGGCTACTCCAGTGGTAATGGCTATTGGTAAAGAGATTTTAAATCCATTACATTTTCAATGATTCACCTCTCACAGATGGTAACACATTTGGAAGTGATGAGAATAGTCTGGAACTTAAATGAATTTGATGTACATATAGTCAATGTTGCTGCAAAGACCATATCAGAAGAGCTTATCAAGATTCAAGCTACTAGAAAGGAAAAAGACCTAAATACAGTTCAAAGTGTTCAAGATTCAATCCTCAGAAGGCTTAATCAGAAGAACTTGAAGTTCATGGAGCATGAAGATCAAGTTAGGGGAGGATTGTTGGGAATTATGATACGAATCAAGAGCAGACAACTTAGGTCTGGTAGTTTATCTAAGTTAGGTCTGTTTGTGTTATTAGGTCTGGTAATGTAATGTTAAGTCTGGTAGCATGTTTAAGTCTGGTTGACTTGTAAAGTTAAGTCTGGTCGTGAAGTTAGGAAAGTCTGTTAGAGTTATGTTAGGAAAAGATACAAAACGTGTATGTATCTTTATAGAAGATTTGTGAATATCTTCTGAGTCGGTTAGTATTAGGGTTTCCTTGTGTTATAAAAGGATCCCTAAAGATTGTTAGTTTATGTGTGAGAGTTGTACGAGTTCACTATTGTGATTATAATCAATATACGAAGTTAGTGATATCTGTGTGTGTTCTTCATTGTTCTTGTTAAGATTCCGCATTAACAATAACAATCACCTAGGGTTTCTCAATTAGATTGGTTTGGATTTATCCTAACCATCTACTAGGTATTCAAGACTACTTAGTGATCCACATACAATTCGTGGACCAACAACTACTAGTGCTGCCTCGATACTGTCGGCAACAAGCTTCCTGATCTCGGTTGGTGTCATAGTTGGAGTAGTTTTCTTGGGTGGCATGATTCTTCAAAACAAGAAAAGAAGAGTGATACGTAATGAGACGTTTCTGAAAAGTAGATGTTCTAAGTGGCTTGTCAGAAAATGAAAGCTTGAGGTTGAGTTATGATTAGCTGACGTGCTTCTAAGCGGTGGTTCACGAGGTGATGTAGGTGTGGATGTTCTCGCAACGATTGTGTACACATACATGAATTTTTGAAACCTTAATAAATCGAGTAGGAATGCAACCCGGACAAAATTTTATTTTAACTATTCCCAGTATTGCAAAATTCACCTCTGAGTCGGGCATAGGGGGTCAGCCTATGTCCCACTGTCCCGGGTCGAATATAGATAACCAGTCTATATTCCACCGAGGTTCAATGAATTTTGAAATACTCAGCTCAGTTATACTAATACCATGTCCTTCACATTAGAAAAGGCGTTTCAAAGGACTAAGGCAAGTGACCAAACTCGAGGTCGAATGATGAAACTATGTAAGGAAAAGGCGTAACCCTGCGATGTGCATGATATGCGAGCAGGCTTATATGAAAGACATCTATATTAATCAATGAGAATAAGTGGGTATAAATGATTTGATAATAAGACACAAATCTTATTAAATATGTCAGCAACAAACCACAAATGAGGCATCAGCTTGGCAGGCAGGCACGCGGCGGTCATAGGGTGGAGTTTTTTGTAAATGTAACTATAGTCTAGGTTTTAAAATCACCCAGTTCTCTATAGCCAAGGCTCTGATACCAATCTGTCACACCCCCAAATTCGAGTCCAGCGGAAGCTTACATGTCGCTGGGGTGTAACTCAATTGGTATCACAACACAAGTGTAAAGAACGGTTTTTCATCTCGACCATTTAGAATAAAATTGTTTAACAAAAGTGTTGAATTTACATTGTTAAAAGTAGTGCGGAAATAGGCCCTTTAAAATAAGTAAAACGGTCCTAAATGTTTATCAGAGTCTTCTATGACCATGCCATGCCCTGCCAAAAACTCCCGTAGCGTGCTATTGCTTATACCTGAAAATACATGCTAAAAGTGTCAACACGAGGTTGGTGAGTTCATAGAGTTTAGTGAAAAATGTAAAGCCTTTGAATGAAGATTTCCCAGCAAAGGCATTGTAAATCCACCCAGTTCCAAGCCCCGCCCATACAAGACTTGCAACCTGTGTGTTTACAACCCATTGCCAAATATGATCTGGTTTAAGTGAACGTCGAATGATTTATGAACCACAAAATTTAATGTTAAGTGTGACAATGTCTCAATGAAAAATATATAAGTGTGATAATATCGCCATGACAATGACGTCATAAGATAAATTCTGACAATGACGTCATAATAACAATTCTGACAATGTCGCCATGACAATGCCGCCATATAAATACATCTGACAATGTCGTCATATAATCAATTCTAGCAATGAAGCCATATAAAACAATTAATAATGTTTAAAAGACAAGTCACATTTCAAGTAAAACAAGCATGGTGTTTAATTGTAAAATGAACAGTGTGTCTAAATGTAAAACAAACATAAAGTTTAAATGTAAAACAAACATAAGGTTAAATTGTAAAACGAGCATGTATTCTCCCCCAAAACAGTTATAAAACCAATAAAAGGAGGGGCTATGAAACTCACCTGGTGCGATAGCTACAATGATAATAATGAATATGCTGAAATGAGGCTCGGTCTCTAACCGCGACCTAATATAAGGATATGATCTAATGTAAGCAAATGAAATGATGCTACACATGCAAATACGTATGTTATCGATACCACTCGATGATTTCGGAAAATAACGTTTATCGACGAAAAATACATTTTTGACGTCTCGTTAGGTTAAAACTACTTTTCGTGTAAATATGTTGAAACGGTACTCCACGATCCTTGTTCGGTGTTTTATTGGTTAATATAATGTTTTCGTTGCAATTATAACATTTTCATAATTTGTGAAAATATGTCCAACTGACCTTGTAAAACTAGTCGCAAAACAGCGCACGTTAGGAGTTAGGAATCAAACTCAGTATTTTTGAAAAGCTTGTAACAATATCTACAACTCGTAGAACTAACTTTTTGTCCAGAAAGGTCTCGATCATAAAGATAAGTAGTCGTTAAGTTAGCTAGTCGGGATAACTCTGCCATTTCGGGGCAGTTTTCGAGTAATTTGAAAGGGTCCTATCTTACTTGTTACATGTCCGTTTGACAAACGGCCAGTCAATTTGGAAACTAGGCTGGGTGTACTTCATTTAAGTTATTGATGAAAATTTTCCAAAACTGACTCGATCAGTGAGTAAAATGGCTCTCGACATGGTCCCTCAAAAAGACAGTTTACACTTGGAAAATATTTCTATTTTTAGTGCTGGTAATATATATATGTTTCGTCGGTTTTAAAACGCGTGTATCTTGCTCGTTATGAGCCCGTTTTCTACGTTCTTTATATCCACGGATTCCTCATAATATGAACTAACATGTTTTCAGTAGCTCGGCTCTCCTAGATCACGTCTAACGACTCGTTTGGTCCTTTAAAATTCGGAGGACAGCAAGCTAATTTTCTGAAAAATAGTTTTCGTCACCTATTTTCAAAAATTCATATCTCCTTCGTTATAAGTCGGTTTTTAGTGAGTCAAGCGCCCACGTTTTCGTTTTTCAAAGAACTTTCTGATTATGAAGGCCAAAATAGTTCAAAACTTTCTGAGGTTTCCAGATCTGTCGTTTATGGACAGACCCTCATCTATAATGTTTAAAATCCATTTCTAAAGTTCTAAACTTAATCAAATCGCTTCAAATCAACTCCGTAAGTTCGCAAATCCTACCATACACATTCTTAGGGTGTCATGGGGTCCTAAACATCCTAAACTATAGTATGTTTCATGAGGATCATAATAAAACTAGTGGATCTATTGTTTGAGATGATTTAGAGGAAAAATGGTATCATAAACATATGTAAGTCGCATTTTACACTACAACAACTTGAAAATACATATCCACATGGATCAAATGAGAGTATGAAATGATAAAAATAGTTTCTTGAACTTACTTTGAAGATTGGATGAGTTTGGATGAAAATGGTATACAATCTTGGAGTTTTTATTTCAAAACTCTAACAAGAATGCTAAAATGAACTTGTAAAGTACTTGATCTTCAAAAAATTTTGGGTTCTTCCTTGGTTCCTTGGTGAGCCGTGGGTTTGTAGGTGAAAAAGGAGAGGGTTTTGATCTTGTTTTGGCTAGTGAAATGTTATAGTTAGATGTTATAAGAAAATAATTCATGAGACATGAAAACAAACTCTTTAAATGAAGTATGGTTGCCTAAGAATTTTGGAAATAATCAAATGGGGTAGGCGTCCTTTTGGATGAAAACTTGGGAAATGTTAGATATTTTGCAATATTATTGTAAGAGTTAGTTGATTTTGTGTATACTTTAGGTGTTATCGGGTACCGGGTTGTCTTGAAATAAATATCAACGAAGCAACATAAAATACGACGAAGTTGCATAAATTGAAAAATCATGTTCCTGACAAGAATCGGGTGTCAGAATAATTATCGGGTTAAATATTCTCAAACTGACGGAGTTATAAGCTCCTAACAGAAATTTTAGCGATTGGTTTAAAAACACCGGGTAAAGTAATAATATAATCTTTATATTATAAAAATTAGTATGAAAATATTCTAGGATCATTGTCGGGAGTACTTGGTATACTGTTAGTAGTAATGACTGAGTGGTAACGTTAATTATATAAATAACCATACGTAAACTGTTATAATGCATACTCGTGCATGAACTAATGTACTGATAATGATACTGATGTTATGCAGATTCCTCTAGTCTACATGACGTGTCCTAACTGAAAATGCATGAATTCGCAGCTAAACCACACTGGTTACGCGACTTTGGAATACCCGTAAACTAGGTTTACGAGATAATGAATGCTGATCATGAACGGAAATTTTCTCCGGGAATGAATAGTGTCACGTGAATAGTAAATTTTTTGAAAGTTTCTGTTAGGAACACGTTTTAAATATTTTACAAGTCTTGTTCATTTAATTAATGTTGCACAATTAGGACTATATTGTTTGTATTTATGAACCGGTTCAATAGTAGTCCTTGGACCGGTCATATTATTTAATTAATTCTTATCACATGTAAAGGGAATATTCCTAAGAATCATTCCCCTCCCAATGCCTATAAATACAAGGCAAGGGAGTCATTTTCATTGTTGGTTTTCTTATGTATGTGCGGAAGCTATGCTTGTGTGTGAATCGTCTTGAATGAAAACCTTCCATATTATTCTTCTCTTCTTATTTCTCTTATTCTAGCTTATCGTGTTTAGCTTATTAATATTTCCATACGTAGCTTATTATTATTTAGATAAGTAGTAGATCGAGTTGTTTTTGTTTAAATCATTAACGAGAGTGTGTTGTTGAGATCATTATAGTGACCTACAAGTGGTATCATACGCCAAAGGTATTTAGGATTCGTGTTTTAAGAGTAGATCTAATCGGTTTTTCATTTGGTTTGAATAGTTTACGTCAGTTTTTAACGTTCATTTGCGTCAAAAGTGTGAAAATAAGTGGGTTTTGCAAATCGTTGTTTAATCCTTCTAATCAAATCTTCTTTTTTAAAAGTTAACGTGGTTAATTTTGGTGCAAATTCGTTGTTTTAATCGTTCAAAATCATTAGATTTACGTTTTTCATCATCATCCAACGTTCTGGGTTGAAATTCGAAGAAGAAGGGCTTCTCGCAATTGGTCTGCAACAATTCAAGGGTTTCTCGCATTTGGTAACAAGGATTTCTCGGAATTGCTAGCTTCAGGGTTTCTCGCAATTGGACTGGTTTAAGGATTTCTCGCAATTCATCAGATTCTTCGGATTTGGTACTCGGTGTTTCCTTCTTTGTAAAAGATAGTGAAACTACCTCGACTTGGAATTACTCTCAACTTTTGTATAAAAGTTTGAGAACGTGATCGAAATTGTAATTTTGAAAAATCTTTCGAAATTGCTTGATCTTTCGCAATTCAGAGTTTTCTCTCGCAATTGCTAAGTTCTATCGCAATTGACATTGTTTCTCGCAATTACAATTTTCTATCGCATTTGAGAAATCTCTCGGAATTACTCAAGTTTCTCGCAATTGGACAACCTTTATCGCAATTCAGATTCTCTCGCAATTCAAACAGTGCTTCTCGCAATTGGACTAAGAACATTAAGTAAACTTAAAAATCAAACATCATAAATCTTAAAACACATCTTAATTATCTAAAGATCCAACAAAATGTCTCAACCACCTCACTTCAACTACTACTATCAGCTACAGCAACATCCTCAACAGCAGCAATTTCATCCGCAGTATCAACAACAACAAGCATTCGTACAACAGCATCAATTTCTCTCTCCACCACAAGTATCCCCACAACAAATCATGCAACATAATCAACAACTGCAGAATTATTCATCATACTCCAGAGAACCTCATTGGTTTAACAAGATGTGTGAAGCAATAAGTAGTCAGCAATCACGTCATGAAGCTGGAAGTCAAGAAACTCCACCAATGCTAACTCCGGGTAACTACGTGCAATGGGCTAGTAGATTCCTCAGATTCGTTGAACTCAAAAAACCCCATGGTCAGTATCTCAAGAAGGTCATTGAAGAAGGACCCTATCCCATTCCAGCTACTGTGGTTTCAGCAACTGCAGAGAGAGAAGAAACATCCACACCCATTCCGGTTGCCAACTACACAACTGAGCAAACATTACAGCAAGAAGCAAACCAATTGGCTATGTCTTTCATACTTCAAGGAATTCCTAATCCTATCTACCGAAGTATTGATGCTCAAAAGACAGCCAAAGATATGTGGGAACATGTTCATCTTCTCATGGAAGGAACAGAGTTAAACCAAGAAGATCTTGAGTCCAAGTTATATATGGAATACACTCACTTCATTATGGAACCAGGGGAGACCATTGAATCTTACTACCACCGTTTCACCAACATTATCAATGATCTTGATCGTCATGATATAAAGTTACCAAAGATTGCTGTCAACTCCAAATTCCTTGGATGTCTTGGTCCCGAATGGCAAAAATATGCAACTTTTGTGAGACAGACAAAGAAAATTGGTGATGTCAAATATGGACTCATGTATGATTACCTCAGACAACATCAATCAGAAGTGGATAAAGAAATAGCAGCACGAGGAGGCTTCACACCAGCACCAACATCAAACTCACTTGCTCTCGTTGCTCAATCAAACTTCTCTTTACCACAACAGGAATTTGGACATTCATCTTTTCAACCAAGCATTCCACCCCAACCTCATAATCAAATCATTCCTTATGAAGCACCTCAACAATACTCTGATAACCAGCTGGTTCCATACAACAACACCGATTCAATGCTGTACTCAAATGCAGATAATGATGACGAAGAGGATGCTTTCAATTCACTTAATGAAGCATTTGGATTGATTGCTAACGCATTTGGCAGATTCACCAAATCCAACAACCGTCTTCGTTCATCTTCAAATACCAGGAATCAGGCAGTTGTTCATGATGGCAGAGTTGAAATTCAAAACAGGTCTTCAGGCAGATATGGTTCGGGAAATCGTGGATATGGTAATCAAAGGATTCAGTCAGGAGGAAATCGGTTCAATAATGCAGGGGCAAACAGAAATAGTATGGGGAATGTTCAGAGAGGAAATTCGAATGTTGGGAATGGTCAGAAAGGCATTGCTAATACATCTATCACATGCTACAATTGTGGGGGGAACGGTCATATGGCTAATGCTTGTCCGAAGCCGAGAACAATGGGCAGTCAGTATCACAAAGAGGCTCTTATGATGGCACTCAAAGATGAAAGAGCTGCTGGGATGATGACTCAGAATGATCAAAGTTTTATGGCAACTGTGGAATCAGATGATGAGATGGAAGACCTTGAGGCAAACGCTGCAGTCATGCTTATGGCTAACATGCATGAAATGAATATGTCCGAGTCAGGCCCAGTATATGATACTGATGGTCTTTCTCAGGTACCCGATTCTACATGTCTTATTCATGAAATTGCTTCACCTTCTGTATCTTCATCTACAAACGAAACTTTTGTTCAAAATGAGTTATTTTCATCACCATCCGATGATCAAGTTAACACGGTTGTATCATTTGATGATGATAAAACAGTTGTTTCCTTTGATGATCTCATCGATGATGCTAATTGTGATCATATTGAACAAAAAGATCAGTTGGATGATCAAGATTCGGACTTACAGGCCTTGTTATTGACCACCCAGTCACAAATAGAAAAATGCAATGACATCAATCAGAAGCTCAAAGAGAAAATTGCAGTGTTAACAAAGGATAATGAGTGTTATAAATTACAACTTTCCGGATATCTAAAACAAGATAAACGTGAAAAAGGTTTTGAAACGGCTTTCCAACTAGAGTATGTAAAAGTTCAAAATTTAGAAAGTCAAGTTCGTGAGCTAACCATTGCCAAAGCTGAGCTTTTCTCTCAGAAAGAGAAGGATCAACTTGAGTTTAAAATTCGAATTGATGCTTTAAATTCTGAATTGTTGAAAACTCAATCTGAGCTTTCTACATCTCAGAAGGATCTTCTTGAAGAAAAGAAAGCCACTCGGAAATGTGTTGACTCCTATCTTGATCAAATTCTGGATTTGGAAACCAAACTCAAAGATTTTCAAAACATTGTGTATAAAACGGGTAACTCTGTAACACAAATTCAGAAAAATATTGTAAAACCAAGTCCTAAAGGAGTAAGTTTTGCACTTGGCAGTGATACACCCCGCAAATTACACATAGCACTCAAAGAGAATCCTAAGTTATACAATGCAACATTTCTGTTAGATGATTCCTTTCAACGTGTTGTTATGTATTCTGTTGATGAAGAAACTGATTTTCTTGAAAACAAGATTGAGGGTCGATCAAAGTCACAAACAAAGTTTTCAAACGTACACTATGATTATAATGCACGACCTCATTTGAGCAAATCATTTGTTCCTCCTAAGGATCATCCAGAACAAACGTTAACATACACAAACATAAGTGCTCCCTCGTCTATAACTTCTGATCCTACGCCTGGTGTACAATTTAAAGATTGTTTGACAGAGGATCTTGTTGATCCACAAATGCCTAAAGAATGTCGGGTTCTTCGATATTTTCAGACATTTATGGATGACATTTCTCGTTTGGAGAATGAAATTGAGTTCAGTTCTCAAATTCCTATCTCGTCTTTTCTTTCTCCTGTTCAGAAAGAAAAGAAGGAGATTCTTCAAAAGAAAATTCTTCCTCATGTCAGAAATCTGAAAAAGGGTGCAACAAGATGGGAAGAGGAGTTATATACGGAACTAGCATCTATGAAATCCATTTTCAAAGCTAAAGATGACAAGGTTCAACGTCAAAAACTTCAAAAGAAATTTTTAGCAAAAGAAAATGATCGACTCTTGGAAAAAGTCTTGTGTTATGACGTGGTCTCTGTGATTATGAATTCGCTCTATGAATCTGGTAATGCTTTACTTGTGAATGATCATGCTGTGGATATTAAAATGTTGCATATGGAGATTGATAATCTGGTACATGAGAATGAGAATCTTCGACAAATCAATTGTGATGTGGAAAACAAAGTTTTTAATCTTCAAAAAAGGTTGGACTGGTGTCAAAAACGAAGTCTTGAATTTGAAATCAAATTTCAAAATCTCATGGGATCTCTATCATTTCAAAACAGTCATAAACAAAACAAAGAAACAAAGGCTTTCTTAAAAGGTAAACTGTTTCAAAATGAAAAAGACCTGAATGAAGTTATTCAAAACAGAAATGACACAGTCTACCTAAACAGGAAATTAGACTCACAAAATCAAGAGTTTCAACACATCATTATTGATTTGAAGAAGAAGATCAGAGTTTTAGACAAAAACAAAGCAAACAGTCATAAGATTGCTCCAGGAATGTATGTAGTGGACAAAGAACATACCCAAGCATCTGACACAACCACTGATTCAGCTACTTGTACTTCCACAGGACTAGAAACCACCTCTAAGATCAACCATTCCAAGACTCACAAGAAACAGAGGAAGAATAGAGTCAAGAAATCTAGGAAGGAAGTATCTAAGTCTGCAGAAGTCCAAGAAAGTAGTTTGAATAAGACAAATGTAACATCAGGAATAGAATTGCACTTATCTGAGTCTAGTTCTAAGAATGATGTAACAGATGATAACTCTTTTAATATTAATGAAGACGTTTTGGTTGATGCTACTTGTGTTTTTTGTCGTCATAGCATACTATCTGGTGATCATACAACATGTGTTGCTAAAACTTTGCTAACTAAGAGAAAGAAACAAATTAGTGGTGCTTCCTCTACGCTTAAAACCATTGCGAAATCCATTTTAGGGATGCCTCCACTAGATGTTTCTGAGGAGAAAATAGAAAAGCCCCAATCCAAGACCAACAAATCACCTAGTGCATACCTTAGGAAAAAGGCAGAGACTAGTTGGACCTGGTAACGCTGGTTACAAAACACTTTTGATTTTAAATGGTTACCTAAAATACTAACTTCTTGTGTAACTAACCCAGCGGATCCAACCGTTATCAATTCTCCACCTGTTTCCACTGTGTGTGATGCAGGTGATTCAAATCGTCCTCTGGATTGTTGATAGCGGGTGCTCCCGACATATGACCGGCAATCTCAAACTTCTTCAGAACTTTGTTGCAAAGTTTATCGGAACGGTCAGATTCAGGAATGATCACTTCGCTGCAATTATGGGCTATGGGGATTATATTAATGGGAATATCGAAATCAGCCGTGTGTATTATGTTGAAGGTCTCGGTCATAATTTGTTCTCCGTGGGACAATTCTGCGATGGAGACTTGGAAGTAGCATTCAGGGAGAAAACATGCTTTATTCGTGATCTTCAAGGGAACGACCTTATGAAAGGGAAACGCGGAACAAGTCTATATTCTATCTCCTTTGACGGCATGACAGCTTCTTCTCCTATTTGTTTACTCTCCAAGGCTCATCCCACAAAAGCTTGGTTATGGCACAAAAGATTGTCTCATCTCAATTTTAAAACCATGACTGATCTTGCCAAGAAGAAATTAGTTGACGGTCTACCAAAGTTCAGATATGCCAAGGATCACTTGTGTTCTGCTTGTGAACAAGGGAAAAGTCATCGTGCCCATTTTCCTCCCAAAACAGAACACAGCACAGACCATGTCCTACAACTGCTTCATATGGATTTATGTGGTCCGATGCGCGTTCAGAGTATTAACGGGAAGAAGTATATTCTGGTAATCGTAGATGATTATTCAAGATGGACTTGGGTCTATTTCCTTCGAACTAAAGATCTAGTTCCATCTATTCTCATCACGTTTCTCACTAAGATTCAAGTTCAAGTCCGCAACACCGTCCGAATCATCCGAACAGACAATGGGACTGAATTTAAGAATCAAATCATTCGGGATTTCACAGAGAAACATGGGATTGTTCATCAGACTTCCATAGCTCGCACTCCGGAACAAAATGGTGTAGTTGAAAGACGAAACCGGACGCTCGTGGAAGCAGCTCGAACTATGTTGATCAATGCTCAATTACTGGATTATCTTTGGGCAGAAGCTGTCAACACTGCTTGTTATACTCAGAACCGTGCAATGATCACCAAAAGACACACCAAAACACCATATGAGATTATACAAGGGAGAAAACCAAACATCAACCATTTTCACGTCTTTGGAGCTTTGTGTTATCCGAAGAATGATAAGGATGATCTTGGTAAACTTAAGGCTAAAGCAGATATTGGGATCTTTGTTGGATACTGTGAGAATTCCAAGGGATATCGTATTTGGAATCGTCGGACTGGGGATATTCAAGAAACCATACACGCTAATTTTGATGAACTCACCGAAATGGCTTCTGAGCAAGACCGCTTGGAACCCGCACATAACCGTCTTAACTTCCCCGAATCTTCATCTGCACCCCTACCTTTCAACAGGAAGGATTTGGAAGATTTGTTTGCACCTATGTTCGATGACGTTCGTGTTACTAGTGCATCAGATGCTTCCACCAGTTCCGCTGCTCAACAACTTCCAAATCAAGCACCTGATCTATCAGCATCTACCTCTACAGTAGTTGCTGACGATGCACCACAACCTGAACAATCATCATCAATGGAGAAAACACCTCAACCAGCAGTTGAAGATTCATCCCCCATTTCTACAAATGTTCCAACACCATCAGGATATGACGGGAACGCCTTCTTTAATCCATTTGCTCCACCACCAACTGTACCAGATACCGGAGAATCATCTTCGAGCAACATGGACCCGTCATATCATCACAACATTCAACACTACCCATCAACTCATAAATGGACAAGGGATCATCCGTTAGTAAATGTGATTGGCAATCCAGATAAACCAGTTATGACACGACAAAAACTCCACACAGATGGTGAAACTTGCATATACGCTCTCACTGTTTGTCAAGCTGAACCGAAAAATATCAAAGAGGCCTTGACTTACGACAATTGGATTGAATCAATGCAAGAAGAATTGGATCAGTTCAAAAGATTGGAAGTCTGGGAACTTGTTGAAAAACCGGATGGAGTTTATGTTGTGGGATTAAAATGGATTTGGAAAAATAAGCTGGATGCAGAGGGAGTGGTTATTCGTAACAAATCTCGGTTGGTTGCTAAAGGGTATAGCCAAGAAGAGGGAATTGATTTTGAGGAATCTTTTGCTCCAGTGGCAAGGCTAGAGGCAGTGAGAATGTTCCTGGCGTACGCGGCTCATAAAAACATCACAGTTTATCAAATGGACGTGAAGACAGCATTTTTGAACGGACAACTTCGTGAGGAGGTGTATGTTTCACAACCAGAGGGCTTCGTCGATCCAGAACATCCACAACATGTTTACAGGCTTAAGAAAGCTCTCTACGGCCTTAAACAAGCCCCGAGGGCATGGTACGATAAACTTGCTGCATTCCTGCTTGCTAATCATTTTACTAAAGGATCTGTGGACCTGACTCTGTTTATACAAAAACACGGGGAGGACATTCTCATCGTACAAATTTATGTGGATGACATCATTTTTGGGTCTACCCATAAAAAATATTCAAACGCTTTTGCAAAACTTATGAAACAAAACTTTGAGATGTCCATGATCGGTGAATTAAATTTTTTTCTAGGATTACAAGTTCACCAATCACCTCGCGGTATATTCTTGAGTCAGTCCAAATATGCACAAGAAATATTAAAGAAGCATGGCATGACAACTAGTGACACCTATAACACCCCTATGTCCTCCTCATCCCCGAAGCTAGATGCTGATTTACATGGGAAACCCACTGATTCTACAAATTATCGTAGTATAATTGGGTCTCTTATGTACCTCACAGCTAGCAGACCGGATGTTGTATTTGCCACATACCTGTGTTCACGCTATCAATCTAACCCAACAGAAAGACATTTATCTGCTGTTAAAAGAATCCTTAGATACATCAAGGGAACCATTAATTTGGGGATCTGGTATCCAAAGGATTCTGGTTTTGCACTAACTGCTTTTTCAGATGCGGATCATGCGGGATGTATTGATACAAGGAAGAGCACATCTGGTGGTGTCCAATTTCTCGGTGATAAGCTGGTGTCCTGGCAGTCAAAGAAACAAGATTGTACGTCTCTATCATCAACGGAATCAGAATATGTAGCCATGTCTGCCTGTTGTGCTCAAATCATTTGGATGCGATCACAACTGATGGATTATGGTTATATCTTCAACAAAATCCCGATGTACTGCGACTCCAAAAGTGCCATAGCTATCTCGTGCAACACAGTCCAACATTCCAAGTCCAAACACATCGCTCTCCGATATCACTTTATCAAAGAGCATGTGGAGCAGGGTACCGTTGAGCTGTATTTCGTGGGAACGGAACACCAATTGGCGGATCTTTTCACGAAGGCCTTACCTCATGAACGTTTTGTGAAATTGGTTCACCAAATTGGAATGCGATGTTTGACTCCTCAGGAATTGTCAAATTTTCTCAAAAACTAATACTTGAGTCAAACATCCAAACTATCTTGTAAATAACATCTAAAAAAAAAAAAAAAAAAAAAAAAAAAAAAAAAAAAAAATGTGTGTGTATGCAAGTGCAAATCCTCATTCAACATTTTGTTCATTTTAAAATTGTCTTTATTCACTTCTGAAAAAATGTTGAGGGGGAGACACAAAATTTTACAAATTTTTTACAAATTTGTACTTGCATATTTTCTGTCACACTGTTGCTTTGTATTGGCTTTGATGTGATATCCTAAGGATTATTAGGAATATGATGGTTACTATTTGTTAGAGGACTAAAAGTGTTACCAATTGAAAATCATTTGATTTGGATTTAGTGTGCTAAAGATTAAGGTTAAGGGACTAATTGTGACCATAGGATAAAAGATAAATAGTAAAGTATTAAATGCAAAACTGATTTAACTGTGCACAGCATTTACTATCCCTGCAAATCCTATTTCGCAATTACTACCACCCAATCAACGGTTCTCATTAAAACTGATCATCTGTTCAAGTTCTAACAAATCTGTGAGTGTTTTCGTGATCTTTAAATGATTATAACATATGGTTTTCAAGGAATTAAAGATCCAACGGTGGAATTTGTGTAAAATAATTAGACGAATTTCTAGGGTTTGCGTAGATTTGGGATTTTTTAATCCTATGTGTTTTGCGTGATAATGCTTGTACTTTTATACTTAGTTGTTGATTATGAAACACAAATGCATGCTTAATTGTTCCAGAAACTCATCTAAATGATTATTCGAAGCTTTAGGGTTTATGTTCATCATTTGGGGAAAATCGAATATGAATGTTTTGGTATAATTAAAGTGTTGTTATGATGTTGGTATGACTCGAATTGAATAGTTGTTGCCTCAGATTAAGCCCAGAAACATTAGATGATTATTGATTGAGATTTAGGGTTTATCAAGAACACTATGCACATGCAGTTCGAATTCATAGATTTTGTGGTTAGAAAGTGTTATAAATTGGTCAAAATGAGTAAAATAGCTTAGTGAACCTATTGCAATCGGTGTGGAATCATTAATCTGTGAATTGCAAAATTTTTGTGAGTGAATAAATCGTCAAAACGGGTTTCGGAATTTCTTGGATAAGATATTCTCGAATTTGCAATTGCTATCGCAATTGTCATTTGTTCTCGCAATTGCCATTGTTCTCGCAATTGGTGTTGCTATCGCAAATGGCAATGTGCTCTCGCAATTGAAAAACCTTTTCTCGCAATTGGAATTTTTCCCGCAATTGGAATTTTTATCGCAATTGGAAATTTTTCTCGCAATTGGAAATTTTTCTCGCAATTGGAAATTTTTTCTCGCAATTGAAATTTTCTCGCATTTGACAAGTTTTTCTCGCAATTGGTATTTTTCTCTTGCAATTGGTAATTTTTTCTCGCATTTGTCAAAATCTCTTGTTTTTGACCATCTGCCTTTGAAATTACTAATTTCATTGAAATTTCAAATTTATGAGAAAATTTCTTATGCAAATCAAAATGATCAATTCACAGATTAACGATTGCTCAGTCATGTTAATAAAGGATGTTGTGTGCAAACACTCAATTTTAACTAATGCTAACACACATATATCCTGCAATTTTGTGTCATAATGCTGTTACAGATCATCCACAATGTCTTCACAACAACAACAACCACTTCCACTTATCACCAAAGCAGAGTTATTCCCACAAGGATTCAAGGCTAAGTATGGCAAGAATAATTCACGAGTGGTCTTTGATAATATCAAGTGTGCTGAACCAAGTTGTCGAATTGTCATCGAAATTCTCAAAAGACATGAATGCAGGAGTATCTTGGAAGATTCAGATAGTATTCCAGAGATTTACATTCATCAGATGTGGAGCACTATCAAACCAGATGACAACAACAAATTCTTCACCTGCACTCTTGACAGGAAACAAGTCAAGGTCACTCTAGCACATCTACGTGAAGCTTTATCTCTACCAGATCCACCAGAACCCTCAAGACGATACTGGCCTGCACCCACTGAACAAGACATTCTCAACTTTCTCATTGGCCTTGGATATGATGTTGATCCAGATCTTCCACTCAACATCCTCTCAAATATCAATGCCAAATCCATTCCTCAACCGTGGAGAGCAATGTACTATATTCTGATTCGATCAGTGTCTAGAAGAGACAGTGGACACGAACATCCAAGACTCTCTCATGCTCAACTCTTCTGGGGTTTTGTTACCAAACACAACCTTGATTTTGCTGCTCTTATCTGGGAAGACCTTATGCATCAAATACATGGTGTACTCAAAAAACCCTTGACTAAAATCCCATTCGTCCGTTACACCAAGTTACTGATCAGTCTTCTTCTTGATAAACATCATGATATTTCTAATCGTCCCGAAGACAGAGAAAGACATGTGATCAAGATGGACACGGACTTCAAATCAGTATACTTTCCAAAGGATAGCACTCACAAACAAGGTCTTAAGCTGTTTGATGTTCTACTTACTGAAGAGGTCATGGAAACTCCTGCTTACGCAGATTACATTCAAGCCTATGAGAAGAAGCTTGTCGGTATCACTAAAATGACTGAGGGAACAGGTTCTTCCAAGACTCGTTCCAAGAGTAGTAGAGCTAGCAAAACTGGAAGTGCAACAAGTGCTTCAAAGAAACCAACCACAAGCAAGAGGAGAATCATCAAGACTGCTCCAAAACCAAAAGTTGAAGACATTGGTATTCGTGATGAATCCTCTGAAGACACTGAGCCAGAATTGGAAATACTTAATGAGCAAGAAGCTGAATTCCAAACACAGCTTGACATGGAGAATGCTGCTAAGGCAAGTATTAAGCAAAAGAAGATTGATGAAGAAAGAAGAGCAAATCTACAAAAGAGAATAATGAGGGAATTAGAAGAAAAGAAGCAGGAAGAGATTGCTAAGGGAGCAGGAGGATCAGGTGTCTCACAACCTTCCACAGTTCAGCCAGATACGGTTAATCAACCCGATATGGCTACAACTACGGTTCCTCCTCCTAAATCAAGCTCGGTTAATCAACCCGACTTGGAAAGTCAACCAAAATCTGAATCAGAAAAGATAGTCTTCACAGAAAATGAAATTTCAGATTCAATGTTTGATGACATTCCACATCATGAGGAGATACATCACCATGCTGACAATGATGACTGGGGAAACTCTGATGAAGAGAAAGAAATTACTGGATCCAAGGCTACAGAAGCTGAAAAAGAACTGGAGGCACTTGATGAAGCAGAAAGGAAAAGGAAGGAAGAAATGGAAAGAAAACAAAAGGAGGATGAGGAAGCAGACAACTACATTATCTCTCCATTGAATGATCCATTCAAATCTCCTCAACAACAACCACGTGATCAAACTCCTCCCATTCCTTCTCCAAAACCTATCTCACCTCCTAAGTCACCTCCCAAGCATCAAACTCCTCCAGAATCACCAAGAAAATCTTCAAAACCTTCATCTTCATCTCACAAGGACTCTGTTTCTCCTAACTCATCATCATCTATTCCATCACTCACTCCATCACCATCAAGGTCACCACCAAACAAAGGCAAAGCAACATTGGCAGAATGAATCAGAAAAGTCATGAAAGGCAAACAAGTCAATAAAATCGCCAAAGTCACAAGAGTTGAAGTTCTCTCGCCAATATCCAGGCAAATCAAGAAAGCAGCAAAACTGGCTCAAGTAAAAAAAGAGAGCAGATTGCAAGAGCAGATGTCAGAAATGCAAAATCTTATCAAGGGTCTGTCTGAACAAGTCCAGGAGATGCAAGAAACAAAGAAGAACATGGATGAGTTTCTTGATTTTGATTTTAAAGATCACATCAAAAGTAATACAAGACATTATGTCAAACGCTTCACTGCTGATCTACAGAAGAACATTAACGAGAATGTCAACACTCAGCTTGATCTCAAGGTCAAAGAAGCAATCATTCTCAATTCTGGCTTCAAGCAGCTCAAAGACTTCACTACAGAAGAACTCAAAATTGAGCTTCTCAACAGATTCCACACTATGACATCTCCTTCTCCTGAAAATATTAGTCTTATGAAGTCTATTGCAGCACATATTGAGAAGGTTTCTTGCAAGGTTGCTGCTGATAAAGGAAAGAGGATTCGTGATGACGACACTGAGGATCCAGATCCAAATTCCACACAAAAGAAACAAAAGACTGTGAGTGGATCTGGTATTCACATTCAGGAACCACCAGAACAGAGAACTTCTCCACCATCTCCAAATCATCAAGACTCTGGTCCTAAGGAAACTGAGCATCACTTTGAACATTTCATCAATGATGACATTGAGTTTCAACCTCAAGATGACCCACCTCAAGATGATCCACCTCAATCACCTCCAAAACCAGCAAAAGCCAAACCATCCAGCAGTAAAAAGTCTTCTGAAGAACCAGCTGTGCTTACATGGTTAGATACTGACGAAGACTTACATGGAAACAACTGGTTCGACCACCTTGCACAGGCTCAAATCATCGACGACGAAGCTTCAAAGATAGAAGATAGCACGTTTGAATACAATCAGAAAGTCAAACATGCTTTCAACATTAAGAAGATGACAAAAAGAGAGCTTCGTAGAATCAAGAATGATGCCTTCAATCTTTTAAAAGATAAGTCTGCAAGTGCTGCCGAGTTGGAATATCATCTGGAGAATATAGCTAGAGCATTATCTAAAGACTTCGATTGGACAAATCTAGATGTATACAGGGAAGGTGGTCTCGACAGCAAGAAACGTCCATACATCACCGACTGGACAAAACCACTTCCTGTGATACGACCATATCATGGAACGTCAGAAATTCCATTTGCATTCTTCTTCAACCAAGATCTGGAACTACTTGTACATGGGGCTTCTAGTGAAATCAAGTATGCTACCTCAATAACGTTCACTCCTGCTGCAAACTACACAAATCCTGCCATTGAAGAAGAAGCTAGACACCGTAAACTCTTCATCAACAATATTGCAAAATATGATCGTGACGCTGAACTTGGAATTCACCATTGGTTTGACAAACGCAAGTCGTGGTACAAATACAAGCTTGGCCTCATGGCATCTCGTGAAAACGTGTTCAGTGATCTTCGTATAAAGGCAGTGATTGATGCTAAGGGATCACAAAAGCTGGGATACACATTCATTTCTGAGATCTCCGTTCGCAGACAAGATAATCT
The DNA here is from genome assembly GCA_021014915.2 of Artemisia tridentata subsp. tridentata. NCBI lineage: Eukaryota > Viridiplantae > Streptophyta > Magnoliopsida > Asterales > Asteraceae > Artemisia > Artemisia tridentata. The sequence continues at coordinate 160,209,492 of CP139505.1, forward strand.
TCTTTACACGTTCAATGAAGCAGATTTTCCTGAACTCAATCTCAACGAAATTGAAGACTTGTATTTGATGAAAGTACAAGGGAAGCTGAATCACCTCAATCCTACTCTTCTATATGCATTTAGCACTGCTATATGTCACTTTATCAGAAGAACAGTGATCAAAGAACGTGTAGAAGATCTTCAACTTGGAGTTGAAAGTTATCAGAAGAAACTGAATCTTGAGGAACCCATGTTTACTCTCACTGACAACAAGGAGCCTCAGTACTTGCTCAAGACCGACCCTATCTTCGGATTCGTCTACAGAAGTGCCACAAACACCAACCGTTTCATGCCTCATAAAGAGATTCACAAGTTCTGTGACGACACTCTTAAGAATGTTCGAGATGGGTTAGTCACACGGGTTCAGGATCAAATATTGAAGAAACACAAGAAATGGAATCATCAGCAGCTCAGGCAGGTCAAGAATTTCATCTGGTCAATTGAAGAAAGGCTCTACAGAAGGGATCAGATGCGGAGATTGGAAACTTATGTTGGTGGTCGTCCTCCATTTGCCATCAGATTATTCCAGAGAACAGATCCAAAATTCACCACTTTTGGCAGAGGCGGTTAATTTGTAAGACTTTGATTTCAATATTCAATATTCATTCAAAAATTCTTACTCATATATGACTGTTCATATGACGACGGCTTGTGCACACATAACAGTGTACAACCCGGACCCCAAAGAAAGGACCCTGAGATACGTTTCAGTGCCTCAATCCTGAAAAAGGAGCGAAAGCTTCTTACTTATGAGTAGAATTAAAACCAGAATGTTTTTCTAACGTTTTTCAAACATTCTGCTCATAAGAACAAATATTCCCTTGTTAAGGGGGAGTATTTGAAAAATATAACCTTTGTTCAAAGAATTACAAATGTTCTTGAAATTCTTCCCTAAAACTCAAAAACAGCATATTTTAATCATAAACGTTTTCCAAAAACATCATGAGTATGCTATTTTTGAGGGGGAGAAGAAACAAATGATTAAAATATGATGTCTCATGTGCTGGAATCTTGTGTGCTCAAACTCAGAATTGACCCTCGAATTGACGAATAGGAAAGTCAGTAGTCGAAAGGACATGTCCCGGACGGGTAATAATTTCAAGCCAGTTTATCTGGTGATGTAAGCGTGTCTCGCAAAGGACGTGTCTGAGTAGAATGTACCGATTTCGAGCGATAATCTTTGAATCTGATCTGGACGGGTAATAATTTCAAGCCAGTCTAACTGGTGATGTAAGCGTGTCTCGCAACGATCAGGTTCATTGAAAGTCAATCAATTCAAAAGTGCCAACTCCTTCCGGCATGTGCAAATTTCAAATTTATTACTTATGCGCACATGTTAAGGGGGAGCCTTTCTGAAAATCATCAAACTCTCAAGGTGTCAACAAAAAGTCTTTACAAATTATCGACACTTTGAGAGATTTTCAAAGGTTTTGGTTTTATGGCATCATTAGGATAGTCATGGAGTTATAAGGTGACTAAGGTTAGGGAAAACCGTCCTATGATCCGCCAGAGCCGGAGGGATCTACCCAAGGACAATACCACTAGTTTAGACTAGAAAGTCCTAGGTATGATATAAATAAAAAGGAGAAAATGAATGAACGGAGAAAGAAGGGGTTGAAGAATTAAAAAGAAAAGTAAAGAAAAGGGTGAAAAGAAATTGCCCTCCATTTGTTCAACCTTAGGGCAGACACCGGGTTCAATACATAATCTACTGGTTGATGAGCATCACCGGTATTGAAGACTAAAAGACGTCATGGACCCAGTGACGCACTAAAAAACCTTCTAAGCCACTCAAGTGTCTCTCAAAAGACATTTGTTTCATTCACACGGAGAACCCTTCATAATCTATCGACATCTCATTACGAGATTGTTGATATTGAAAAGGAGGCAATTTGCTCCTCGCCTCCGATGACCAAACAAATGTGCACTAATTGAGTCTAGAGCCATGAGATTCGTCAAAGATCTCTTAAGGTACACTTAGAATTACTCTGGTGTTCTACATCATGGGCATCAGTTGTAAATTAGGAAAAGTGTCCTTCGCAGATCTTAGCAATCTGTCGAGAACATTCATGAGAGAAATCACACTTGTGATTATCAATGATTGAATGGAAATCCTGCCAGAACAACATCAAACAATTCTGACAGCAGGTCACTTCGGTAACTCCTTGTGGGTTACGCTTAGTGTTTGCTCCAAATGGTCTACAGTCGTGGGGTGATCTCCAGCGACTCACTGAATCATGGGTGCACTTCGGTGTGTCCGTGTAATCCCTTTCGGGGGAATCCGGTTCAGAACGGTCTGGGTTAGGATTTGAGAAAATCTTCACACTATGCTGTTGATGATCTCAAGTCTGAGCCTGTAAGTACCGGTTGGTTCGTGCTGTTGCTGCTGTTGCTGCTGCTGCTGCTGCTGAGGAGCTGGAGTTCGATCATCAAGACTCCATCATGTTCATAGTTTGAAGAAATGTTCTTTCAAAGACTCAGTAACATCAAAAGTTCAACATATGTAATTGTAAAGTCAAAAGTTCGAGCATCTCAACCTTTCACAAGATTAAGATTGAAAAGTGAGAACATGTTGCAGAAAACAATTCAAAGATATATGAGCATGATGGAGAAGACGAGAAGACGTTGGAGATTGGCAGATAGAGACAACATCATATCATCATTTCACAAGAACAAAGAAACAAAGATTATAAAGACGTCAGAAGCCTTAGAAGCAAAGAAGACGTCGGGCAACATTGATGATCAAGACTTAGGGGGAGATTGTTAGGAACACGTTTTAAATATTTTACAAGTCTTGTTCATTTAATTAATGTTGCACAATTAGGACTATATTGTTTGTATTTATGAACCGGTTCAATAGTAGTCCTTGGACCGGTCATATTATTTAATTAATTCTTATCACATGTAAAGGGAATATTCCTAAGAATCATTCCCCTCCCAATGCCTATAAATACAAGGCAAGGGAGTCATTTTCATTGTTGGTTTTCTTATGTATGTGCGGAAGCTATGCTTGTGTGTGAATCGTCTTGAATGAAAACCTTCCATATTATTCTTCTCTTCTTATTTCTCTTATTCTAGCTTATCGTGTTTAGCTTATTAATATTTCCATACGTAGCTTATTATTATTTAGATAAGTAGTAGATCGAGTTGTTTTTGTTTAAATCATTAACGAGAGTGTGTTGTTGAGATCATTATAGTGACCTACAGTTTCTCAAAATCACAAATTGACCTCGAAAACGATGAATAGTGAAAAGTGAATAGTGATCGATGAATAGTAAATAATGAATAGTACTTGTGAATAGTAAATTATTGAGATTCGGAAAATGGCCTGAAATTACGAGTTGTGACAATAGCCTCGTGGAGATGGGAGTCAACCATGTTTGAGAATGCATAGAGGTGGTTTAGTTCCTCATTGATCTCGGCTTGGGTGGTTGGTTGATTAATCCAAAACTCTTCATCAATGGAATGGAGAGTGGATCTTGGTGAGAGTTGTTGTGGTTGAGGTTGTGATGGTGGTGCATCATGGTACAAAGGACCATGGATATCCGGGTAAACCGGGTGAAAAAGCATGGGTTGTTGACCTTCAAAGGTCATGGGTGGAGGATTAGTGGACCGAGGTGGAAGTTCGTCCAACTCATCTAGGTAAGGATGTGGTGATGTTGGTGGAGTCCTAAATAGCTCCATAGGTTGGAGTTTTGGTGATTTTGGTGGTGATGGTGATCGAGCAGGCTGTGAAGGAGCCGATGGTGGAGTAGTGGCTATTGGAGTAATGGTTGGTGGTGGTGTTTGGATGACCACATTGGATGGTGTAGGAGTGGAGAGTGTGAGGAAATTCTCACTAGCAATGGGTGAAGAGATATTAAGAGGAGATGATTCCTCAGATGATGAGTTCGCTAAGTTGATGAAACAGCATGGTTTAACACTAATCCTGGCTGTTCTTCTTGGAGGTCTAGAGGTGGAAGAGTTGTTTGACTTTGTTATGGTGAATTGAGGTAGCTAAGTTTTACAGGAGAGGTAATGGTTGTTGTGTGATTTTAGTGATGATCCTAAAGTACTAATTTATAGGCAGAAGGTTTTTGAGTCTGTGTATTTGGATTGGATGTGAATCTAATGAAGAATGTTGGTTTCGAATGATTTGGAACAAAAAATTAAGCTTGTCAAATCCTAAGGTCAATCCATTGAAATGGAGTTGAGTGATATGAGAAGAATTTGCAGTAAATGCAAGGGGATAGTGGAAATTCTGATGATAAGATGTTTTCACAGATTTGATGGATCCCTAAAAAGGGTTCCTTGCTTGTATAGGAAAGGTAACTCACAGGAAAATTTTGAAAATTTAAATTTTGGTGGGAAATTGAGTTCCTAATGTTCTAAGAGTTTCCTAAAGCATTCTAAGGATTTTAATGATCAGTGATCATAATCTAAAGCAGCTACAACCTAAAATCTAAGTGTCGGGATGAGTCGGGAAAATTTGAGAAAAGTTACTGTTGTACCCACGGATCCAATCGACAACAAAGGTGGAGCCAAAGTTGGGGAGCCGTCGGATCCGTGGGTCCTTGACTGCCAACTTTCCTTGAATAGGAATATCCGCCATTTGTTTGGCGATATAGAAGCAAGATTGAAGGGTTGACGGGTGGACACACTATACATCATGTAACATAGACAAGCGTTGATGTGATATCGATTTCCTACCGTGCTAATGACATTGGCTCTCAAAACTTCCTCCAACTTCCTAAACTCGGGCTTGATTTCATTTAGCTCCATAGCAAATGGATCTCTAGCCACTTGCTTGCCTCGATGTACTGTAGTAGGGTTGTTCCTAGGAAGGAAAAGATGTTCCCTAATGGTTTCTTTGTCGGTCAAGGGAGTAGCATATGGTGCCGTTCTTTGAAGATTAGATTCTAGAATACTCAAGGACCATTTGTCGGAGTGGACACATGTTCCATAATTTGGAACTCCTAAGACCTCACCAAATTGATCTAGGGGAATATTGAACAAAGTTCCATTGATGCTAAAGTGAATGCTCATAAGACCATTGTCACTTGAACTAAGTCCTATGGTGGCATAGAACTCAAGAATGAACCTAGGTACTATAGGCTCATCAATATCTAGGAGACCATCAAAATGAATTGCGGCTAATTACTCGCGGAGGTTGGTGTCTTCATAGAATGAGGGATCTACTACCCTACCCTCATGGACATAATGTTTCTCTAGTGCCTTAAAGATGTTGACTTGGGCTTCGGTTAGACCCTTGGTTTTGTGGTATTTTGGGAGGTAATCAAGAGTCTTTTTGTGATCGTAATTTGTTGCGGGAGGCATGATTATCCTAGACATGAAAAAATACATATAGTTTAGTTGAAATTATCAAAAATACATATATATGTCTAGTGTGTGCCTACATGGGGACTATGTGGAGATGCGGTTATCTCGACTCATTTTGATGCATGAAAATTATGCTTATGCAAGTTTTATGATAAAACGAGAGATAACCCAAACGCTCCTACTTCAATGTAGCTATGATTGAATGTACCCAAAAATACATATTAATTATGTATCCCCTTTAGCATTCGAGAGACATTATGCAAGTGATGCTTAAAACCTAACATTTTTGTATTTGTATGAACAATGTCCAAAAACCGTTTTTCCTAGTCGTGAGAAGATTTTAGCAAAAATTTCTCATGGGGTTTTTGATGAATGATGACAATGTGCTACAAGATGCAATTCCTAACTATGAAAAACATGATTTGTTATGCAATTTAGAAAGTATGCTTCATGATTTTTCAAGAATTATGCATAACCCCAAGTTTTGGTTTTGTGCATGAAATAGAAATCCTAGACGCAGATCAGGAATGCAAATATGTTAAGGATACTTACAGTGATGATTTGAGCACAATTTGGTTGGGAATGAAGGCCTAATTTGTGATTTTGGTGAATTTTGGTTCGAACTCAGTGGGTGATATGTTTTGGAGTGAATGATGAATAGTACAGGAGATTATTTAATATAAAAACCTGATCTCCATGTGACGGATCCGGCGGATCCCAAACAAGGGTTCCGCCCTTGTTGTCGTTTGGATCCGTAGGATCAGAACATGGTTTTGGCTGTTGCCGTGTTTTGGTTAATCTAAAGTTTGAGCTAACATTAATTCTTCTCACTAGGTTCCATTAATCCTAAACCAAGTCTAAGATAGTTGAATGGTTCTCTCTTGAGAGGTTTTGTGAGGATATCGACAATGTTGTCCTCTAAGGAAACTTTCTCAATTGAGATGTTTCCCTTCTGAACATTGTCACGAAGGAAATGATGACGTATTTCTATGTGTTTGGTTCTAGCGTGTTGGATTGGATTTTTGCTAAGATCGATAGCTCCTTTGTTGTCACAAAGAATGAAGATGTCATTGAGTACAATTCCATAGTCGACGTGAGCTTGTTTCATTCACAGTGCTTGTTGGTAAGCTTTTCCTGCTGACACGTACTCGGCTTCGGTTGTTGAGATGGCGAAGGCTGTTTGTTTCTTAGCAAACCATGAGGTGAGACAATGTCCTACAAAAGTACAAATATCGCTTGTACTTTTCCTATCGACATAGTCACCGGCATGGTCTGAGTCGGCATACACTATGGTTTCTACACCTGTCCCTTTGGGATACCATAATCCTAAATGTGTAGTGCCTTTAATGTATCTAAATATCCATTTAACGGATTCAAGATGGGATGTTTTGGGATCTTCTTGAAAGCGTGCACATAGACAAACACTAAACATAATGCCCGGTCTACTAGCCGTTAGGTAGAGTAAACTACCAATCATGCCTCTATATTTAGTTCTATCTACGGATTCACATTCATCATCCTTGGTGAGTTTGGTTTCGGAAGACATTGGTGTTTTCATGGGTTTAGAATCTTCAAGACCAAACTTCTTAAGCATATCCTTGATATACTTTGATTTTTTGAAGAATATCCCATCTTCTAATTGTTTTATTTGGAGACCTAAGAAAAAGTTTAGTTCCCCCATCAAACTCATTTCAAACTCGTCATGCATGATTTTTGAGAAATCTTCGCATAACTCTTGACAAGTTGAGCCGAATATAATGTCATCCACATATATTTGGATAATGATAATATGTGATCCCTTTTTCTTGGTAAAGAGAGTGTTGTCTACTAGGCCCATGGTGTACTTATGGTCAACTAGGAAGGTCTTAAGTCGATCATACCAGGCTTTTGGTGCTTGCTTAAGTTCGTATAATGCTTTCTTAAGTTTGTAGACATGATTAGGTTTTTCAAAATCAGCAAAGACGGGAGGTTGTGCTACATATACCTCTTCATTTATGAAACCATTTAGAAATGCACTTTTGACATCCATTTGAAATAACTTAAAGTCATATGCACATGCATATGCAAGTAATATCCTAATAGACTCAAGTCTAGCTACGGGTGCAAAAGTCTCATCATAATCTATACCCTCTTGTTGATTATAGCCTTGGGCTACTAACCTAGCTTTGTTTCTAGACACAATGCCATTTTCATCCATTTTATTTCTAAAAACCCATTTTGTACCTATTATGGTTTGATTTTTAGGTTGTGGAACTAATGTCCAAACGTCATTCCTAACAAATTGATTTAATTCTTCTTGCAACGCAATGACCCAAGATTCATCTTTTATTGCTTCATTAACATTTTTAGGTTCTATAGTTGAAACAAAACAAAAGAAATTACTTTCATTTTGGGCTTTAGACCTTAATGTTCTTTCGTTGAGTTTTCCTATGATGTTTTCTAATGGATGACTTTTTGCTTCTTTGATGTTGACTAAATCTCTTTTTACTGGTTCATCTTCTTTATCCATTTCAACATTTTCTTGATTATCAACCATTTGGTTTTCAACGAAGTCATCATCTACCAAAGGTAATGTCTTATAGGGAGGTGGACTTTCATCGAATGTTACATTCAATGATTCCTCGACTCTTGAGGTATCCTTGTTCAAAACTATGTATGCTTTACTAGTTTGTGAATATCCTAGAAATACACCTTCATACGACTTTGGGTCGAATTTGGTGAGATAGTCCTTTGTGTTTAAAATGAAGCACTTGCTTTCAAACACTCTAAAATACCCTAAAGTAGGCTTTTAGTCTCTATATAACTCATATGGAGTCTTTTCCAAGAATGATCTAATTAGAACTCGATTTAGAATATATGTAGATGTATCTACAGTGTGACACCAAAACTTTTGAGGTATGTTTTGTTCGTTTAACATGGTTCTACTCATTTCTTGAATGGTTCTATTTTTGCGTTCTACCACACCGTTAGATTGAGGGGTTCGAGGAGCCGAGAAATTATGAGTTATGCCATTGGCATCACAAAAAGCTCCGAATTGGAATTCGTTATCGAATTCACGACCATGGTCAGTTCTAATTGATACTATGTTACTTCCTGTTTGATTTTGAATTTTCTTACTTAAAATTTCAAATTTATCAAACGCTTCATTTTTAGTTTTTAGAAACTTAGTCCATGTATACCTAGAGTAATCATCCACTATTACCAAAGTATAGAAGTTTCCCCCGTAACTTTGTATAGCGGATGGACCAAACAAATCTGTATGTAAGAATTCTAGACACCTAGATGTTGACACCATGTTTTTAGCCTTATGGCTATTATGAACTTGTTTTCCTATTTTGCAAGCATCGCAAAAGTGTTGGTCATATTTCAACTTGGGCAGGTTCCTAACGAGTTCCTTAGAAGATAAGGATTGAATTAACCTCATATTAGCATGACCTAAGCGTCGATGCCATAGAGTTGAGTTTTCGTCCAGGGAGGTAAGACAAAGCTTGTCTTTAGGTGTTTTGTCGAGTTTCATAATGTACACATTATTCTTCAAAACACCTTTTCCTACAGTTATGCCATCTTTAAGTATTTTACTTCCATTTTCACTGAAAAGGACGTTATACTTTTTGCGGCATAATTGACTAATACTAAACAAGTTAAATCCTAAGTTATCTACATGAGCAACATCATCAATAGTGAGTGAGTCATGAGAAATCGTACCTTTTTCAATGATTTTACTATTAAGCTTGCTACCGAATGTGACATTACCTCCATCGTACACTTGGTAGTCTGAGAAAAGGCTTTTGTTTCCAGTCATGTGCCTTGAGCATCCACTATCTTTGATCCATTCATCAGGTTCAAGTTCAACCTTTAAGCACACCTAACTTCAAGAAAGACTCAAGCGTTTGGTCCCCAATATTTCATGGGTCCGTTTGGGTTAAACATAACATTATCATGATTCATGTATGGAAATGGTGGACACATGTTCCATGGCATGAAGTTGGGACCTAGAAAGTTTCTAGACATGTTTTGGTTCCAATTTCTTTGATAATGATGTTGCGAGTTAAAGTTACTCTTTGGAAATGGGTGTTTGGGAAAACTAGTTTTTGTTGCCTGTTGAACTGTTTTGACTCTATACTCATTTCTAACTTGACCTTTCCTATAGACACTGATAGTTTTTGTTTATTATCATTTGTACTAGTATTAGGTTTTCTAGTGACTCTAACAAATTCAGTACGGTCAGTTTTTAGAACCTTCTGTTCACTATCTGTACTGGCGGATCCTTTTGGCACAACTGGCGGATCCAAACTTTTGGATCCGTCGGATCCGTCGGCTTCAGACTTAGTTGGAACAGTTTCTTTTTCTTTCACTGTTTGTTTCTTAAACTCACCTAAGCTTCCTAGTTTCATAAAACCTAATCCGGTTTTATCATTAGGCAGTTTTTGTATCTTCATTATTTCATCTGCACAACTTATGTTTTTATCAAACTTTCTAAACTTAGAGTTTTGTTTGATAAGTTCTTCCTGTGTTGACTTAAGTGTTTCTAGTTCTAACTTAAGCTCCTGACATGACACACATGTTTCTTTAACACTTTTACCATTTTCAATTCTTATCTCCTTTTCTTTTAACAAATGAACTTCATTTTCTAAAAGTGTTGTTTTGGTCTTTAAGAATTTGTTTTTGTTTATGATTTTAAGGGTAATTTCACACAGTTTGTTATATTCTACTTCTAAGGTTTCATCATCAATAGAGGAGTATGATGAGTCAGAATGTACCTCTTCTGTGTCGTGAGCCATGAGAGCAACTTCATCGTTCTTAGGCTCGTCATCATCTCCTTCACTATCACTCCAAGCTCCACTGACGAAGGCTTTTTGAGACTTGGTCTTTGGAGGCTTTGGACATTCACCTATTAAGTGACTAGAATCACCACACCTATAACACTTCCTATCTACCTTTCCTTTTCTATCATCACGGTCTTTTCGAGAAGATTTCTTTTCTTCACGAGGTTGTCTAACGAACTTTCCTCGTCTCCTGAAGAATTTCTTGAAATCTCTAACCGCCATGGCATATTCTTCATCTTCACTGCTAGAACAAGACTCTTCATCACTTGACTCTACTCTAGCTTTCAAGGCAATGGACTTCATTTTCTCCTTCTTGCCTTTAACTATTTCGGAGTCTTTTTCCATCACCATTTCGTGAACTTTGAGGTTTCCTATGAGTTCATCCAGTGTCATACTTGAAAGATCCTTAGACTCTTCAATAGCTGTTACCTTTGCTCTCCACTTCGGATGGAGTGCTCTTAGAAATTTCCTGACAAAATTCTTACTAGAGAAGGATTCATCAAGTGCTTTAAGAGATGTAATGATAGTATTAAACCTAGCAAAAGCACTATCAATGGTCTCATCTTCAGAGATAACAAATTGTTCATATTTTTGAACAAGAAGATCAATTTTGTTATCTTTGACTTGTGAGTTCCCTTGATGAGTGATGATTAGTGATTGCCAAATATCTTTAGCCGTTTTACACATAAAAACTCTTTCATATTCCTTTTTAGGTAAGGCATTGTTAAGCATCATTTTGGCTTCATTGTTTTTGGCAACCAATCTCTTTGGTTCATCACTGTGACGAATAAAATAGTTACCTATATCTCGACCACCTGAAATATCACTACTTATGGGTTTGTAATCACCCTCTACAACAATATACCATAGATCTATGTCCTTTGACTTCACATATGTCTCAAAGTGATTTTTCCAATATATGAAACAATTAGGTTCAAATAGTGGTGGTCTTTGCATAGATTGCCCTTCTTTAAAGTTTTCAAAATCCATGATCGTTTCAAGTTTTTAAAATACAATATATTTTGAAAATCTTGAGTAACACTGCTCTGGTACCAATTGTGGAAAACTAGAAGGGGGTTGAATAGTTTTACCATTTAAAATTAATTCGCTTTGTTACTTATCGTGATTTCAAAGTCAAGTAAACAATCAATCACACAAACAAGTAATATAAGTAAATAAGTAAAGAGAGGAAAGATCAAACCACACAACACAGTCGTTTATAGTGGTTCGGCTACAAGGACTCTCTTCCTTGCCCTACTCCACTCCTCGAGCCTCTAACACGAGAGTTTATCTTCACTAAGAAACAAGCTCCCTTCTAGGCGGAGAAAACCTTTACACGTCGCTTAATCTTTTTCCGGTACTAAGCTAAACACCGAGTTCTTTACAAGGGTACAACCACTCCCGTTGGTTCTTTCACAAGGGTACAACCACTCCCGTTCACTCTATGTGTTTTGAGGACTAAAACACTAACCGGACTCTACTGTATGAATGATACTAACTATGATGTGTGACTAAAACAAGAACACACAGACTCTATGTTAGAAGGAAGATAACATACTGTTACTCCTTGTATGTTGAGATCTTCTTTGCTACAAAAGGAAAGATCTATGAAATGTTAGTAAGCTAAGGGTTAGTGATATGCAAATGAATGAGTATGAGTTTTAAGCTGTATGAGTGATGAATTGGCCAAATGATCAGCTTGCTATTTATAGGCAAAGCTGATGAACAGTCCACGGATCTGACGGATCCCTTAAATTGGATCCGTCCGTGTACCACTTTGGTACCGCCATGTCAGGCCAGCTAAGAGATCTCCAAATCTTTCCAAATCTTGCCATATCTTTCCATATCTTCAAATTTCAACTCTTTGGCTTGAAGATCTAAACAAAATATCACAAAATCTTACCAAGATTGTGTAGATGATGCATGCCATGATGTTATCTTAATATTTAACTAATAAAGTTTCCATTTTAAGAAATAAACATGTAATCTTGTATATGTCATTTCTCAAGAACTTTGTGATGTGAAAATGTGTTTGTAAAATGCTTATCACTATAAATGAAAAAGACTTAATCTTATTTATGCTTTGCTTAAAGATAAACTTTGTAATTGTCATTAACAAAACTAAGCAAAGATCGTAAAATATAAATAACGTTTTTAGGACGATATTTGTATTAACAGACAGTTTCAGCCCTTTATGTATAAAATCTAGATCCAATATGTTATGTCATTTCTCCCCCTTGAACTAAGACCTATTTGTGATAATTTTAAAACTAGAAGTCTAAGAGATCATAGAAATATTTTTCCGATGAAGATTTTTTATGAAGATTTGAAATGATAAATGTGCAAAAAATTTCTCCCCCTCAAAAGATGTTCGTGATTTGAAATTAGCGAAATTTGAAATGACGAGAACATATTTTGATTTGGATTCACTTTTGCACACTTAACAAGAGAGTTCCTTTTTTTTTCTTTTTTTTTAATAATAATGAAATGAAAGTTGGAAAATATTTTTGTGTTTTTAAGATATTATTTACAAGAGAGTGTTTTGATGTTTGACTCGATTAATTGTTTTTGAGAAAATTCTCCAAGTCATTTGGAGTCAAACATCGCATACCAATTTGGTGAACCAGTTCCAAAAATCTTGCATGAGGCAAGGCTTTGGTGAACAGATCCGCCAGCTGGTATTCCGTACCCACGAAGTATAATTCAATCGTACCCTGTTCCACATGCTCTTTGATAAAATGGTACCGTAGAGCAATATGCTTGAATTTTGAGTGATGGACTGTGTTGCACGATATAGCGATAGCACTCTTGGAGTCGCAGTACATAGGAATCTTGTTGAAGATGTATCCATAATCCATCAGTTGTGATCGCATCCATTTGACTTGAGCACAGCAGGCAGACATGGCTACGTATTCAGATTCTATTGATGACAATGATGTGCAATCCTGCTTCTTTGACTGCCAAGATACAAGCTTGTCTCCCAAGAACTGTACTCCCCCTGATGTACTCTTCCTCGTGTCTATGCAACCGGCATGATCCGCATCTGAAAAAGCAGTTAATGCAAAACCAGAATCCTTCGGATACCAGATCCCCAAATGAATGGTTCCCTTTATGTATCGAAGGATCCTTTTAACCGCAGACAAATGTCTTTCTGTTGGTTTAGAATGATAACGGGAGCATAGATAGGTGGAAAAGACAATATCCGGTCTGCTAGCTGTGAGATACATGAGAGACCCAATCATACTACGATATTTTGTAGGATCAATGGGTGTCCCATGCATGTCAGCATCTAGCTTCGGGGATGAGGAAGACATGGGGGTGTTATACGTGTCACAGCTATTCATACCATGCTTTTTCAAAATCTCTAGGGCATATTTGGACTGACTTAGGAATATACCACGGGGTGATTGGTGAACTTGTAATCCTAAGAAAAATTTTAGTTCACCCATCATGGACATTTCAAAGTTTTGTTTCATAAGTTTTGCAAAAGCATTTGAGTACTTTTTGTGGGTAGACCCGAAAATGATGTCATCCACATAAATTTGTACGATGAGAATATCCTCCCCGTGTTTTTGTATAAGCAAAGTCGGGTCAACTGAACCTTTAGTAAAATGGTTGGCAAGTAAGAATGCAGATAACTTGTTGTACCAGGCCCTCGGGGCTATGTATATATATATATATATATATATATATATATATATATATATATATATATATATATATATATATATATATATATATATATATATATATATATATATATTTCTTAAGCCTGTAAACATGGTTTGGATGTTCTGGATCAACGAAGCCTTCTGGTTGTGAGACATACACCTCTTCACAAAGTTGTCCGTTCAAGAATGTCGTCTTCACGTCCATTTGATAAATAGTTATGTTCTTGTGAGCCGCGTATGCCAGAAACATTCTAACGGCCTCAAGCCTTGCTACTGGTGCAAATGATTCCTCGAAGTCGATTCCTTCTTCTTGGCTGAATCCTTTTGCTACCAACCGGGACTTGTTACGAATCACAGTGCCATCTGCATCTAACTTATTCTTTCAGATCCACTTCAATCCAAAGACGTAAACCCCATCTGGTCTCTCTACCAGTTCCCAAACTTCCAACCTTTTGAATTGATCCAATTCTTCTTGCATGGATTCAATCCAGTTGTCGTAGGTGAGGTCTTTTTTAATATTTTTGGGTTCAGCTTGACAAACGGTGAGTGCATAAATGCATGTTTCACCTCTGTGTGGAGTCGTTGACGTGTCATGATTTTACTAATGGGTGATCCTTGGTCCATTTGTGGGTTGACGGGTAGTGTTGAATGTTTTGATGCATATTTGACGGTTCCATGTTGCTCGAAGATGACTCTCCAATGTCTGGAAATGTTGGTGCTGGAGCAAATGGATTAAAGAAAGCATTCTCGTCAAAATCTGTTGGTGTGGGTACTTCAAAAGAATTGAGAGGGGGATCTTCAGCTGCAGGTGTAGAAGTGGAAGGTGTTTGATCTACTGATGATGATAGTTCTGGTTGAGGTGCATCTTCAGCAACTACTGTGGAAGTAGTGGCTGGTGTATCAGGTGCTTGATTATTTACGGTTTGTGCAGCGGAACTGGTGGATACATCAGAGGCACGACTAACTAGAGTGTCATCAAAAAGAGGAGCAAACAGATCTTCTAAGTCCTTTCTGTTAAAAGGTAATGATGCAGCTGAAGAATCAGGAAAGTTGAGACGGTTGTGTGCGGATTCTAAGCTGTTTTGCACAGAAGCCATTTCTGTGAGCTCATCGAAATTAGCATGGATTGTCTCTCGAATTTCACGTGTTCGACAGTTCCAAATTTTGAATCCTTTTGAATTTTCGTAGTAGCCAACAAAAATCCCTATATCTGCTTTAGCTTTTAATTTTCCAAGATCATCACGATCATTCTTTGGATAACATAGAGCCCCAAAGACATGAAAGTAATTTATATTTGGTTTTCTCCCGTGAACAATCTCATATGGTGTTTTAGTGTGCCGTTTGGTGATCATGCATCTATTTTGGGTATAACAGGCGGTTGACACGGCTTCAGCCCAAAGGTAATCTGATAATTGAGCATTGATCAATATAGTTTTTGCTTCCACTAACGTACGGTTTCGTCGTTCGACTACTCCATTCTGTTCTGGGCTACGAGCAATGAATGTTTGATGTTAAATACCAGCTTTCTCATAGAATTCTCTAAGAGTCTGATTCTTGAATTCAGTTCCATTATCTGTTCGAATTTTTCTGACAGTATTGCGGAGTTGAACCTGAATCTTTGTGAGAAAGGTGATGATCATCGGAGGAGCTTGATCTTTGCTGCGAAGAAAATAAACCCAAGTCCATCGTGAGAAATCATCTACTATTACCAAGATATACCGCTTTCCATTAATGGTTTGAACATGCATCGGGCCACAAAGATCCATATGCAATAGCTGACGTGCATGATCCGTACTATGCTCAGCTTTTGGCGGAAAGTGAGCACGATGACTCTTTCCTTGTTCACAAGCAAGACATAGATGATCTTTGGCATATCTGAATTTGGGAAGGCCATCAACCAAATTTTTTCGAGCAAGCTCGGTCATCATTTTGAAGTTCAAATGAGACATCCGTTTGTGCCATTGCCATGCCTTTGTGGGATGTGCCTTGGATAGTAAGCATAAGGGGGATGAAGCTGTCATGTCTGAGATGGAAATGGTATAAAGACTGGTGCCGCTTTTTCCTTTCATAAGATCATTTCCTTGAAGATCTCGAACAAAACAAGTTTTCTCCCTAAATGCTACTTCTAGGTCACCATCACAGAATTGTCCGACGGAGAAAAAGGATATGACCCAGGCCTTCAACGTAATATACCCGACTAATTTCGATGTTCCCGTTGACATAATCACCATAACCCATGATAGCTGTGAAGTGATCATTCCCGAATCTGACCGTTCCAATGAACTTTGCGACAAAGTTAACGAGAAGCTTCAAATTGCCGGTCATATGTCAGGAACACCCGCTATCAACAATCCATAGAACAATTTGAATCACCTGCATCACAAGGATTTGACACAGATGGAAAATTGGTAACGGTGGATCCCGTTGGGTTAGTAAAACATGTTTTAACCATTTTTGGAACCCAATTAAAACTAGGTTTGTGCTGTAACCAACGCTGCCACGTCCAACTAGTTTGTGCTTTCTTCCTAGTGAATGCGCTTGGTGATCGGTTTGTTCTAGGTGCAACTATGGTGTTGTCAACATTGGTCACAGAAGCTACTAGTGGCGGTTTCCCTAAAATGGACTTAGCAGCGGTCGTGGGCCTTAAGGAAATGCCATTAGTACGTTTTTGTTGTCTGGATAAGAGAGTTTTTGCAACACATTTCACATGATTACCAGTTAACATACTAGTACGACAGAACACACAATAAGCATCATAAACAACATCATTCATAACATTCAAGGTCTTAGCATTCGTTACATCACGTTGAGAATTACACTTAGACAAGTTGGATTCTACATTGGACATAACATGCGTCTTATTCAAACTACTAGCATGAACTTCTACATCTTCACTCTTAGGTTTCCAGACTCTATTCTTCTTTTGACTCTTGGTAGTCTTTGATCTGCTAACCTTAGAAGGGTTGACTATTCCTGTGGAAGTTGAAGTATTCATATTAGTGGTTTGGGAAGATGCTTTCTTAGGTGCCTTATCGACTCTATACATTCCTGGTGCAATAACATTTGTTTGTACAAATTTCCCTTTTTCCAACATTCTGAGTCTCTCTTTCAAGTCAATAATGATGTGGTTTTGATCTTGAATTTTGGAGTCCAATTCTCTATTTAACCGAACGGTGTCATTTCTGTTTTTGAAAATTTCTTCAATATCTTTTTCATACTAAAAAATTTGATGTTTGAAAACTTCATTCTCTTTTTCAAGATTGTAACACCCCAACCTAGCAAGGGTAGAAGTATCACACTAATGGCTCCATATCAGATCAAACAAAGCATGCAATCAATAGTAATACAATGGTTCTCAAAGGTTACAAATGAAATCTTGCAATACAAAGGGTTACAAAGGAAAATAAAAGCTGCCTATCAAATCCATAAGTACATCTCTTCTAATGGCTTCTACATCAAAGTCTTCTAAGTCCAAAGTCTCTTCACTCATACCCAGCTTCCAACTAAAACCTGCCGCACACGAAAAGAAAACGTGCGGCTGAGCTTAAAAAGCCCAGTGAACAGATATAACGTAACAAGCAGTAGTATACTGTATAATTTACATGAGTAAAAGAGTGTGGAAACATGAATACATGGTATCAAGATGAAAGGTAAGAGTACATGGTATCATAAGGAAAGGTAAAAGGGTACATGGTAAAGAAAGGTCAGTAATCCACTACGAGCCCATAACATGAAATCATAATCATAATCATAGCCATAAACATGTAGAGGGGAGACCTCTTAGTATCCTGTAAATATGAGGGGTGTCCTCATCATGGGTATCCTGTAAATATGAGGGGTGTCCTCAATCATGGGTTGGAGTAGCTAGCTCCCGGAGTGTGAAAGACGTGTATCGCACACACCATCAGTCACCATGAATAACATAACATAACATGTACATGAACAAATCTAGGATGCATCCATACGCCCCAGGTGGCCATAATCTGCCTCTACGTAAACATAACATGCAGGGACGGGACAGGTCATCACTCTCCTGCCCTAGAGTCATGCCATCGGTGCATCGACTGACATGGACATGAAACCCTCATGCCTAGTGAGTGGCTCGTAGTATCAAACTGAGGGTAAGGGTCAAGTATCATGAATCATGTTTTAAGTTTACTTGCATAGGTCAATATCATGTTTCATAAGTTCATAATCATGGTTCATAATCATGGTTCATAAGCATGGTTCATAAGTAAAGGTTCATAAGCAAAGGTTCATGAATGAAAGGTTCATAATCATAAAAGGTTCAATATCATGATGGTTCAATAATCAAGGTTCATGAATGAAGGGAACATAACAAAGGTATAGGGAACCCTAATATGAATCATAATAAGAGAACGAAGGCCTCTTAATAAAGAAGCAGAATATCTGTACCTTATTCAAATAGACAACTGATAAAAAGCGGATCACACAGAACGGAAGTCACTCCTTCTTCACCGAACCTATACAATTTAGTAATCACATATTATTTATAAGCTCATTTTAAATCCGATTTCATAACTTAGGTTTCCTTCTATTTTTAGTAACTTTTCCATATTTAGTGAGTTTCTCCGATTAATAATTGTTGAGATTAAAAATGACAATTAATTAAAGTTAAAGGCTTAATATGACCAATTTCATAGTATAGGGTTTAATATGCAACTTTAGTGAAGTTTAGAGTTAAACATGTCATTTATCAAACTTTAAGGTTTAACATGACAATTATCAAAATTTAAGGTTTAAAATATAAACTTAGCTTTTTAGACTTATTATACGTTTTTAATAAATCAAAACGAAACCCGATTCGTATTAACTCTTAACGGTCTATGACTAAAGAACATGTTCGGATTACAAACACGCTCTCGACACAGACTCATGCACACCTATCACCTCTCGTTAATCCCACGTACACTCACACACATTTTGGTATTAAGGCACACCAAGACTCAAAATATTCAACTCCAAGTGAATCCAAAATTTTCCAACCCACACGTACCAACATAAACATTTATAACCCAACTTGATAATTACCATGCATCCCTAACCTTTACACTTGAAAATGACACACCATATATATATTTGGACATAACCATGCATCGATCCTAATGACACATGCAACCAGACACGCCCCTTTTTAACTCAGTTTGTAAAACCTTATTTAATCCTCCAAAACTCACACAAAGCCGCCCCATTTCACAGTCCAACTAATTCGAGATATGTACATGGCATAACAAAGCAACCATTCTCCAACCACACACACTAGTTTGACATATACACATGTGTTTAGAGTCCTTATGATCGACATATATGACACACAACCGACACCCAATTTCCAGCCACTCTAACATGGAATTAACGAGTCCAAAACCACACGAACTTCACATCAAAATCACACTTCAACACACCCTCATTTACGTAAGTATGCATGCATGTTCTTATTCATTTCACATCAAATATGTATATCAAAACGTATTCGAAACTTCGAAACAAAATGGGTCGACACGTATATGATTTATAGATTTATGATTTTATGTTGTATATAACTATGTCATACGTATTACAGATAATGAGACCCACTTCGCGCGATCGCATAACATGTTTTAATTCAGCTTATACGTATATACTCATGATCTTAAAATTTTACTTTATTATCAAATAAACTCATGCAAGTTTTATCATTCTTAAGTAATCGATTCATGTGGCTCTAAACTTCTTGTTCATATGACTATACGACCAAAATTATTTAACTGCTGTAGCGTATTGTAATGCATATCATAGAACCATTCAATCTAAATATTATATGACTACATGACAGAATCTTACTTGACTGCTATAGCGCATCGTATTACATTTAGTTTTAAGGTGTCATATGTTGTAACGAGAGATATAATTCATGGCTTACGAGTGATTACCTCCAAGCCCAAACGAGAATAGGCTGAGTTCGAGGTCGAACCCGGAACAAGGACACGATCATGAAGATGCAACTAGACCCGATCAAACCACACGAAGCCAAAACCTTCTAGTGTGAAACTGAAACAGCAACCGTCGCACGAACCGATCGAACCGAAACCAAGTACTAAACAACAACCTGGACCAACTCGAATAGAGCAAACGAAACTGAAGTCTCGATCGACCCTCACCACTCACCTATTCTTATGCGAATGTATTTATGGGTCGGAGTTTTGTTTAGTTTCAAAAATAATCAAAAAGGGCGTAACTGATATATAAATGGAGTTTATTTGAGGTCTCGACAACAGTGGGACGAGTCGGTTTTGGGGTTGCTCATATGTATGTGATTAGTTTTCAAGGCTCATCAATGGGAGCAGTGAATGCCATTCAATAAAACGAGTGGAGGAAATTTTTAAAATGGGAATGTTGTTACGATAAGATGATTGATTTGGTCCAGAAAATTAGGGAACTATTTGGAGGTGATTAGGGCCGAATTTTTGGATAATTAGGTGAGGTTCTTATCACAACAAAGGTTACCATAATTTGACTAAGAGTGTGTACGCAAATTTAAAAATTTCTGATAGGTCCTATGTACATATTTTAGCGTGTGATATGCCATGATAATCGAGTTGCATATTACAATTTTGAAGTTGTTAAACTTTTTAATATCATGGTCCAACTTTTGCGTTAAAGATTTGTGAATCAATACAAATGAAATGTTAAAGTCTACTTATAAAACTGCTTTATCATGTTTCAATTACTCGTATTAGATTATAGTTGGCCAAATTCCTTATGTTAAGGTACATATGAACACATTATTATGTAATTTTTGTGAGATAAGTTTGTATGTTATATTTCATCAAATATTATACACTTATTGGATCTTAACATATAGTTTTAGGTTAAATATTAATTTAGGTGCATAACATACCGTCTTTAATTATCAACACTTATTATTAAACTTAGGTTATAGTTTATAATACTCTTGCATAATTGATTGCATGTTCTTATAAATTTAAAGTTCGAGGGCAAATTGGGAATTTCAAACGAATAGAAAATTTTGGGTTTTACAACTCTTCCCCTCTAAAAGAAAAATTTCGTCCTCGAAATTTGAAGTCGCAAAGTTAGACGAAGTCGTAGCAAATCGTAAGAGATCGTCACCAACATTCTCACGCCCGGGGAAGTTCTTCCAAAAAGATCTTCATACCAAAATAGTTTCTCATGACTCAAATCAAAACGAGGTTGGTTCAAATTTCTCTGAGGGAGACAAAATAAGTTGATCTTGATCAAAAGGTCCATGCAACACAAAATGGACGATAGGCGAATCTTTAGAAGGCTCATATAGAGAATACGAACAAGATTTAAAATCGAATTACCTGTATCAACAGTAGGGAGTTCTAAAAGGAGTTCAAGATTTATAACTAAGGTCAACAAAATGCAAAACGAGATTCCAAACTCATCCAGATATCAAATGAACGAAAGTAGAGTCTACGCATATGTAGGATGAACCTAAAGTCTCACTAACCACGGATAATCTAACAGGGGTTCAAATTCTTAACTTCTTAGGTACTCCCCAAGATATCCTATGCCCACAACAAGTGCACGTTATATGATGTAAGTATTATCACGTTGGCCAGACGTCATAATACTGGCATCATATAAATATGCCCTCATGATGGTCATACTTTATCTCAAAGTCGTAATCAAAAACCACCTATCTTAATCCACCTAGTACTTCTACAGTCTCAGAGGTCAACCAAAATCGAATGCCATAGTCAAGAGAGAAAACCAAAACTATCCGCAAGAGTATCAAAATCCCAGATTGTCTAACAGAAGTGGGGTACGTTGTCACAAGCATAATATCTTCCACAATTTGCCAAAATCTTTCAAAACAAAGTCATCACCGAACATACGAAAATAAGTATGAACTGAAATACTTCTAGGGAACTTAAATCGTAAGAGGATCTTATTACTTCATCACGAAACTTAAAAGATTCAACGAAAATGAAATTTAGCCGCCAAGAACTTCGGCCTTCATAAAATCAAATCTTCCAAACATGCAAGGTCTGTTTCAAAACTCTGCTCATTCAACACATCCAATCTCTTCCAGTTTGGTAAATCTGTCTTCGTCTGTCTATTGATCGGGAAGTGAAACCGCCATCAGGAACTGGTGTCTGGTTCGTCGAGCCTCCTGCATTTCTTCTTGGAAAGTGATGGAGTGTTGTGGATTTCTGGCACGATCTTTCAGTCTCTCCATCATACAGTCTGCTTCCGCCCTCAGTTCATCTTAGTACAACCAAGATGAATAGGGAAGTGAGACTGCATGTCTTCATCAGCTTCAGGTTCGCCACCTTGACTAGATCTTCTGCACCGTCACCCTTCTGCAAGGAAAAGAATGTCTTCACTCTTCAGGGTAGTCTCCGTTGTTGTTAACTCCAGGTCATGCAAAGAACACCGTTGTCTTCTACAATTTTCCATCTTTCAGAAAGCACAAATGATCGTCAAATTCCTAACAAGGTGCAAAATGATTTTCATGCTCTTCCTCGTCTCCGAATGTACCATTAAGTCATACAATGACCATTTGTCCAAGTACTCACGAGAAAACATCATTTATCAAATTCACCAAGATCGTCAGAGTTTTAGCTAATACCATTAGCGTCACTAACCGTCATAGTAGTCGTTTACGAATATGGGGGGTCAATTCCAAGAATACTCTCACTTCATCAGAAGGAAACTTCGCGCTCAGACTTTAAACAACCACATAGTCGTTTCAGGGTGGAGGAATATTGGCTCCTAACAGTAATACGGTTCAGCTTCCATACATATCTCCAGTTACCATCCTTCTTTATCGCGAACGAAACTAAAACATGCCCAAAAGATACACTTAAGTAAACTCACTTCCTGGCCTTCGGTTGCTGCTCTTCCCGATTGCTCCAGTCAATTGGTATGATCCGAAAGACATCTTTGTTTAGTGACTAGAATCTCTCGGTATCATGTCAATTCTTACTTCATACTCCGGTAGGAAACTTGGTGGTCCAACAGGGATTAAAATCAAGAAGTTTAGGGTGCTAAATAACGTTCCATACAAGGTTCATGTTCAGAAAATTCAAAGTGCCAAAAGGCTTCTACGATGAGGTTCATTCATTGGTGTACGAAATGGTTTCTAGGAAAGCTTCATAACCGTGAAAGTAACATACGCGTCTCCAGAGTAATAGAGGTAGCAAAGGGTTTGACAATTGGTAATCGTAGTCGGAAGTTCAAAATTGTTGTAAACGCCCAAAGGCGAGACATAGAAAGGTAGTTGTCAATATTTGACTGATCAATTCCACAATTTCCTTGTTAGAATAAAATCGAAGTTAACTATTCAAAGAAAGACGGTTCGCAACTCATATCTTTATCATTCAAAAGTGAGAGGGAAACATTCTTGTACTCGTGGTTACATACCAAAAGGCTTCTTATAAGAACAGAGATGGGTGAAACGAAATCAGTAAATGTCGGAAACATATCCAGTACGTCAATGCCATGGAAGTTCTCAGAATGCCCAAATAGGCATCAAAGTGATTAACAACATGATCAGAGTGCAACGTGGGCCTTTATCAAAATGATTATTGAAGGAAATCTGAAGATAAGGATTCAAAAAGTGTCGGCAATTATTATGAAATTTCTCAATGCCTTCCAAATTTACTCAGGTTCAAAATCTTAGGTGGTGCACAACATAAGCTTTCGCTTTCCAAAGTGATATCCATAGGATCTAACCAAAAGTAAGGCACGAATCAGAGTGATGCGGAAGCAAAGATACTTAAACGAATACCTTATAGTCTACCCATTCCTTACTGGTCAGAACTTAGGTTCCTATAGGGAAGTCCTAAGGAAATTTTCAAAGGTTGACTTACGAGCGCCTACAGGGAAAACTTAGTGGTCCTAACTTACACAGGCCAAGGGTAAATGTATTACGAATCGCAGCCTGTCTCTCTGATACCATAATTGTAACACCCCAACCTAGCAAGGGTAGAAGTATCACACTAATGGCTCCATATCAGATCAAACAAAGCATACAATCAATAGTAATACAATGGTTCTCAAAGGTTACAAATGAAATCTTGCAATACAAAGGGTTACAAAGGAAAATAAAAGCTGCCTATCAAATCCATAAGTACATCTCTTCTAATGGCTTCTACATCAAAGTCTTCTAAGTCCAAAGTCTCTTCACTCATAACCAGCTTCCAACTAAAACCTGCCGCACACGAAAAGAAAACGTGTGGCTGAGCTTAAAAAGCCCAGTGAACAAATATAACGTAACAAGCAGTAGTATACTGTATAATTTACATGAGTAAAAGAGTGTGGAAACATGAATACATGGTATCAAGATGAAAGGTAAGAGTACATGGTATCATAAGGAAAGGTAAAAGGGTACATGGTAAAGAAAGGTCAGTAATCCACTACGAGCCCATAACATGAAATCATAATCATAATCATAGCCATAAACATGTAGAGGGGAGACCTCTTAGTATCCTGTAAATATGAGGGGTGTCCTCATCATGGGTATCCTGTAAATATGAGGGGTGTCCTCAATCATGGGTTGGAGTAGCTAGCTCCCGGAGTGTGAAAGACGTGTATCGCACACACCATCAGTCACCATGAATAACATAACATAACATGAACATGAACAAATCTAGGATGCATCCATACGCCCCAGGTGGCCATAATCTGCCTCTACGTAAACATAACATGCAGGGACGGGACAGGTCATCACTCTCCTGCCCTAGAGTCATGCCATCGGTGCATCGACTGACATGGACATGAAACCCTCATGCCTAGTGAGTGGCTCGTAGTATCAAACTGAGGGTAAGGGTCAAGTATCATGAATCATGTTTTAAGTTTACTTGCATAGGTCAATATCATGTTTCATAAGTTCATAATCATGGTTCATAATCATGGTTCATAAGCATGGTTCATAAGTAAAGGTTCATAAGCAAAGGTTCATGAATGAAAGGTTCATAATCATAAAAGGTTCAATATCATGATGGTTCAATAATCAAGGTTCATGAATGAAGGGAACATAGCAATGGTATAGGGAACCCTAATATGAATCATAATAAGAGAATGAAGGCCTCTTATTAAAGAAGCAGAATATCTGTACCTTATTCAAATAGACAACTGATAAAAAGCGGATCACACAGAACGGAAGTCACTCCTTCTTCACCGAACCTATACAATTTAGTAATCACATATTATTTATAAGCTCATTTTAAATCCGATTTCATAACTTAGGTTTCCTTCTATTTTTAGTAACTTTTCCATATTTAGTGAGTTTCTCCCGATTAATAATTGTTGAGATTAAAAATGACAATTAATTAAAGTTAAAGGCTTAATATGACCAATTTCATAGTATAGGGTTTAATATGCAACTTTAGTGAAGTTTAGAGTTAAACATGTCATTTATCAAACTTTAAGGTTTAACATGACAATTATCAAAATTTAAGGTTTAAAATATAAACTTAGCTTTTTAGACTTATTATACGTTTTTAATAAATCAAAACGAAACCCGATTCGTATTAACTCTTAACGGTCTATGACTAAAGAACATGTTCGGATTACAAACACGCTCTCGACACAGACTCATGCACACCTATCACCTCTCGTTAATCCCACGTACACTCACACACATTTTGGTATTAAGGCACACCAAGACTCAAAATATTCAACTCCAAGTGAATCCAAAATTTTCCAACCCACACGTACCAACATAAACATTTATAACCCAACTTGATAATTACCATGCATCCCTAACCTTTACACTTGAAAATGACACACCATATATATATTTGGACATAACCATGCATCGATCCTAATGACACATGCAACCAGACACGCCCCTTTTTAACTCAGTTTGTAAAACCTTATTTAATCCTCCAAAACTCACACAAAGCCGCCCCATTTCACAGTCCAACTAATTCGAGATATGTACATGGCATAACAAAGCAACCATTCTCCAACCACACACACTAGTTTGACATATACACATGTGTTTAGAGTCCTTATGATCGACATATATGACACACAACCGACACCCAATTTCCAGCCACTCTAACATGGAATTAACGAGTCCAAAACCACACGAACTTCACATCAAAATCACACTTCAACACACCCTCATTTACGTAAGTATGCATGCATGTTCTTATTCATTTCACATCAAATATGTATATCAAAACGTATTCAAAACTTCGAAACAAAATGGGTCGACACGTATATGATTTATAGATTTATGATTTTATGTTGTATATAACTATGTCATACGTATTACAGATAATGAGACCCACTTCGCGCGATCGCATAACATGTTTTAATTCAGCTTATACGTATATACTCATGATCTTAAAATTTTACTTTATTATCAAATAAACTCATGCAAGTTTTATCATTCTTAAGTAATCGATTCATGTGGCTCTAAACTTCTTGTTCATATGACTATACGACCAATATTATTTAACTGCTATAGCGTATTGTAATGCATATCATAGAACCATTCAATCTAAATATTATATGACTACATGACAGAATCTTACTTGACTACTATATATTGCGCATCGTATTACATTTAGTTTTAAGGTGTCATATGTTGTAACGAGAGATGTAATTCATGGCTTACGAGTGATTACCTCCAAGCCCAAACGAGAATAGGCTGAGTTCGAGGTCGAACCCGGAACAAGGACACGATCATGAAGATGCAACTAGACCCGATCAAACCACACGGAGCCAAAACCTTCTAGTGTGAAACTGAAACAGCAACCGTCGCACGAACCGATCGAACCGAAACCAAGTACTAAACAACAACCTGGACCAACTCGAATAGAGCAAACGAAACTGAAGTCTCGATCGACCCTCACCACTCACCTATTCTTTTGCGAATGTATTTATGGGTCGGAGTTTTGTTTAGTTTCAAAATAATAAAAAGGGCGTAACTGATATATAAATGGAGTTTATTTAAGGTCTCGACAACAGTGGGACGAGTCGGTTTTGGGGTTGCTCATATGTATGTGATTAGTTTTCAAGGCTCATCAATGGGAGCAGTGAATGCCATTCAATAAAACGAGTGGAGGAAATTTTTAAAATGGGAATGTTGTTACGATAAGATGATTGATTTGGTCCAGAAAATTAGGGAATGATTTGGAGGTGACTAGGGCCGAATTTTTGGATAATTAGGTGAGGTTCTTATCACAACAAAGGTTACCATAATTTGACTAAGAGTGTGTACGCAATTTAAAATTTTCTGATCGGTCCTATGTACATATTTTAGCGTGTGATATGCCATGATAATCGAGTTGCATATTACAATTTTGAAGTTGTTAAACTTTTAATATCATGGTCCAACTTTTGCGTTAAAGATTTGTGAATCAATACAAATGAAATGTTAAAGTCTACTTATAAAACTGCTTTATCATGTTTCAATTACTCGTATTAGATTATAGTTGGCCAAATTCCTTATGTTAAGGTACATATGAACACATTATTATGTAATTTTTGTGAGATAAGTTTGTATGTTATATTTCATCAAATATTATACACTTATTGGATCTTAACATATAGTTTTAGGTTAAATATTAATTTAGGTGCATAACATACCGTCTTTAATTATCAACACTTATTATTAAACTTAGGTTATAGTTTATAATACTCTTGCATAATTGATTGCATGTTCTTATAAATTTAAAGTTCGAGGGCAAATTGGGAATTTCAAACGAATAGAAAATTTTGGGTTTTACAAAGATTCTGAATTTTTGAAACATGAATGTTTTGAGAAGAGAAAGATTTTGAAGATTCCTTTTGGTTTTGTAATGCTAACTCAAAGTTGAGACTCTTAATTTGACACCACTGCAACTTTTAGTTAAGTTTGAAAATTTCTTTTGAGCACTTGGTTTCCAAATCATCATTGATTTGTCTAAGTTCCTCATTCTCTCGTAACATATTAGCAATCTCAATTTGCAACATCTCAACATTAACAGCATGATCATCAACAAGCAACTCATTGCATGACAAATATATGGAATTCATAATCATAGAGATCACATCAGAACATAAAACACTTTCCAAGAGTCTATCGACATCTTTTTCCAAGGCTTTCTTTTGACACTTTTGTTTTTCAATTTTGTTATCTTTTGCTTTGAAAATGCTCATCATTGAAGCAACTTCTGTTTGAAGTTCGTGTTCCCACTGTGTCGCACAAAGTCGCAGGTGTTTGACATGTGGCAAAAATTGCTTTTGAAAGATTTCTCTTTTTTCTTTCTCATAAGGAGAGAGAAAAGTAGAGATTTTGATTTTAGAATTATATTCAATAACATCTTCCAAAAGTTTGATGTCGTCCATGAATGTTTTAAAGTATCTTAGGATACGACATTGTTTTGGCATTTTTGCATTTTCACCTAAATTTGGTAACGGTCCATTGACTTGTGCTACAGTGGTTACTGGACCAACTTCAGAAGAAACATTTATTTCATTTAAGGAACATGTTTGTTCTGGTTTCACTTTTTGAGGTACAAATTTTTACTAATATGAGGTCTTTGTGAATAATCATATGGTTTGTTATAATAGACACAACTCAATTTAGATCGACTCTCGTCCTCATGTTCCTGTTCCTCCTCATTATTGTACACAACAACACGCTGGAAAGTTTCATCAAACAAGTATTCTACACTGTACAACTTAGGATTTTCCCTGAGTGCTTTTTGTAAAAAAACATGGTTGATCACTTCCAATTGCAAATCCATATCCTTTAGGATTCGGTTTCACATTTAGTTTTTGAATTGTTGTTACAGAATCACCCGTTTTATAAACAACGTTTTGAAATTCTTTGAGTTTGGATTCCAACGCAACAATCTCCTCAAGATATGAGTCAATACGTTTCCTTGTGGTTTGTTTTTCTTCAATAAGATCATTTTGAGATGTTGACAACTCTGTTTTGGTTTTGAAAAGCTCAGAGTTTAATATGTCAACTTGTTTTTAAAATTCGAATTGGTCTTGTTCTTTTTGAGAAATCAAATCATTTTTAGAAACGGTTAACTCATGAACTTGATGTTCAAAATCTTTTGCTTTCACATATTCTTGTTGGAATGCAACCTCAAAGCTTTTCTCCCGTTTTTCTTTATTTTCAAAATTCGCGAGTTGGAGTTTGTAGCACTCAAGATCCTTCGTTAATAATGCAACTTTAGCTTTTAGGTTCCGATTAATATCATTGCATTTTTTAATCTGTGATTTTTGAGCATCTAATTGTGATTGGGTGGTCAACAATAAGGTCATAAGCTCTGGATCTTGATCATGCATAAGATCATTTTGTTCAAGATGATCATGATTTTCATCATCAAGATGATCATCAAATGAAACAACGGTGTTATCGTCATCAAATGTAACAACGGTATTTATTTGATCATCTTATTGAGATGGGAATGATGAGTCATTTTGAGCAATGTTTTCTTGTACAGATGAAGATGCAGAAGGTGAGGCAATCTTAAGAATAAGGCATTCTGATTCAAGTACCTGAGATAAGTCATCGGTATCATATACCGGGCCTGTCTCGCTCATATTCACTTCCTGCGTGTTGGCCATCAACATAACTGCTGCATTTGCCTCCAAGTCTTCCATCTCATCATCGGAGTATGCATTGGCCATAAAGCTTTGCTCCTTCTCAGTAATAGTTCCACCGGCTTCATCTTTAAGTGCCATGAGGAGAGCTTCTTTATGATATGCACTACCCATTGTCCTAGGCTTGGGGCATGCATTAGCCATGTGACCATTTCCACCACAATTATAGCACATGATTGATGTATTTGCAATCCCTTTCTTCCCAGTTCCAGCAATCTGAGTCCTCCTTTGTGCATTTCTCATGTTGTTTCTACTATCCCCCAGCTGTAAACCTCTATCCTCCAGAATTGAACCTTTGTCCACTAGAATTCCCCATGTAGTTTCCTGAACCAAATCGCCTTGAAGATCGATTCTGAATTTCAACCCTTCCATCATTAACCACTGCTTGATTCCTTGTGTTTGATGAAGACCTTAAACGATTGTTTGACTTGTTTGAGAATTTGTTGAAGGCATGAGCAATCAATGCAAATCCCTCGTTCAAAGAGTTAAAGGCATCATCTTCATCATTTTCAGTGTTGGAATACATGCTATAATCAGTGTTGTCGTATGAAACAATTTGATTCTCAGAATATTGTGAAGGTGCTTTGTATGGGACAATTTGGTTTGAAGGTTGTGGTACAAAACCCGAATGAGGTGGTGATGGTTGAACAAAATCCTGATTTGGTTGTGCAAAGTGAGACTGAGCCATTAATGCAAGTGCGTTTGATGAAGGTACTGAAGCAAAGTCTCCATGAGCGGCTCTGTCCTTGTCAACTTCAGATTGGTGTTGTTTTAGGTAGTCATACAATAACCATACGAAACATCGTTTATCTTTTTGGCTTGTCGAACAAACGTCACGTACTTTTGCCAATTTGGTCCGAGACATCCTAGAAACTTAGAGTTCACAGCAATCTTTGGTAAGGTGATGTTGTGGCGGTCCAGATCATTGATGATGTTGGTGAAACGGTGGTAGTATGATTCCAAAGATTCCCCTGGTTCAATCATGAAATGTGTGTATATACAACTTAGATTCCAAGTCTTCTTGATTTAGTTCTGTTCCTTCCATAGGCAGATGTACATGCTCCCACATATCCTTGGCTATCTTTTGGGCATCAATACTCCTGAAGATAGGATTGGAAATTCCTTGGAGTATGTAAGACATAGCTAGCTCATTAGCCTCTTGCTGCAATACTTGTTCATTTGTTAGTTGAGCTAGAGGAATAGGAGTTGTAGTTGCTGCTCGTGGAGGTATAGCATTAGGATCACCTGGAACTGTTGTGGTAGGTACAGGATATGGTCCTTCAATGATCACTTTCTTCAAGTACTTACCATGAGGTTTCTTTAGCTCGATGAATAGGAGAAAACGACTGGACCACTGCACATAATTTCCTGGTGTTAACATTGGTTGAGTGTCCAAAGACCCTGCTTCATGTCTCGACTGTTGACTGCTTATAGCCTCGCACATTTTTTAACCAATGTGGTTCTCTAGAAGTAGGTTGGTAAGACTGCATTGGTGTTTGTGGGATTTGTTGATGTGGAAGGAGTTGATGTTGTTGCATTAACATGTGGTGTTGTTGATACTGCAGTTGATATTGTGGTGGAGGATACTGTTGCTGATATGGTTGTTGTTGACGATACTGTTGTTGTTGTTGATTGTAGAAGTAGTTGTTTTACGGTGGTTGAGACATTGTGAAGTAACTTGTGGTTGTAGGATCTTTAAAGGATAATAACGGTTGTTGTTGTGGATTAGATTGTTGAACGGTGAAAAACGTAAAGAAACTCTGAGGATTTTACTCTAGAAACTCGGAGAATTCAATCGTTGAACCTCGGAGGATTTTACACTAGAAACTCGGAGAAATCTAATAAACTTAATAATCCAAGAAACTTGATCGATCCAAGAAACTCGACTAAACCAATAAACTTGACTAAACTAAGAAAGTCGATTAAGCCAAGAAAGTCGATTAGTCCAGAAAGTCGATTAAACCAAGAAATTCGATTAATCCAAGAAATTCGATGAACTTGAGAAAGTCGAGCAACTTGAGAATGTCGAGCAACTTGAGAAAATCGAGCAACTTTGAGAAACTCGATCAGTATTCCAAAGTTGGTGAACTTTTAGAAACTCGATAAACTTCTACCAAACTTTGGTAAAAGTTTACAAACTCAATTACTCTTATGAAACTCGAGAATACCTGAGAATCTTGGCAAACTTGTCCAGAAACTCGATCAAGTCAGAAAGTTGATTACTAGGTACAAACTCGACTATATCAGAAATTCGATTAACCTCAGAAACTCGATGGAACAAACTCGAGTATATCAGAAACTCGATCAACTTCAGAAACTTGATGGAACAAACTCAATTAATCCTCAGAAACTTGATTAATCCTCTGAAACTCGACCAATTCATCAAACTCGATGAATTAGTTAGAAAGTCGATCAATGAACAGTAATATCTCGGATGAACAGTGTTTTCTCGGACGAACAGTAACTTCTCGGATTTTCTTTAATTTTTACTTAAATCTAATCTTTAACAACCTAAATTACCCCTAGGCGAATGATACCACTTGATGTTACTATTAATTATCACACAAGCTACTTAATTAATCACTAATTAAACCTAGATCTAGAGAGAGAAAGAGTTAGAGAGAGAAAGTGGAAGGTGATTAAGAATACTAATGAAATGTTTCTCCAAATCAACCAACCAACCCTCTCCCTTGAATGGGAGTGTTGGGCTATAAAAGTCAAAGTACTGCTACTCAAGTCAAAGTACTGCTATTCGATTAAAGTACTGCTGCTCGTTAAAGGACTGCCATGCAAATAGTTTAAGGACTAATGTGTAATTCTAGAATATTCGTATTAGATTAGAGTTATAATTAGAATTTACTTGTCGTTCAAGTATTGTAAACCGACTAGGGTTTTCCTTGTGCCTATAAAAGGATCCCTAGGTTGGCATTAGAGATATATGTGTTTTTAGAGAGACAAGTATATGCGATTAGTGATATACGATTATTAGAGTTTAGAGTTTGTTAGTGAATCTGTGTAAGAAAGCAGGTTCAAGGTTTTAATAATATTCAAAGTCGTTTATTTAATTCTTCTTAGCTTTGTTGAAGTAGATTCCGCATACTTAGCAAAGTATATCAGTGTTTCACTATTAATAGTTTTGAATTCATTCAAAGTTGTTAAACCGTAGACAAGCTACAAGTTAGTTTGGTCAGAGTATATCGATCCAACAAGTGGTATCAGAGCTTGTGTAGAGACTCTGATTAAGAAGAAACCCTTAAAACCGATTTATCAACAAACCCTTAACAATGTCGACTGAAGCTGCACCTATCCCATCCATCACCTCACTTAGAATTCCTATCATCAAGAAGGGAGAATATGATCTCTGGAGCATGAAGATGAGACAGTACCTTGCTATTACTGACCATGCTCTATGGGATGTAATTGTCAATGGTAATGTTGTTCTTGATGAACCTCTACAAATTGAAGGACAACCCAAACCACCTCAACCACCCTTACCAGCAGCTACAAAGAGAAATCAAGATAAGGCTCTCAACATACTGCTGTCTGCTATTCCTGATGGTCACCTATTGAAGTTTCATGATGCTAAGGATGCAAAACAATTATGGGCTGCTATCAAGACAAGATTTGGAGGTAATGATGCTTCAAAGAAGATGCATAGAAACTTATTGAAGCAGCAATTTGAAACCTTCACTGTTGGTGAAAGAGAAAGTCTTGATGCTGCCTATGACAGATTCCAAAACCTACTTAGTATGCTAGAACTATATGGAGCAGAGGTATCTGTTGAAGATGCAAATTTGAAGTTCTTAAGGAGTTTGCCATCTGTCTGGCATGTGGTTGCTACTATGATTAGAGGCCAACCTGGATTGGAGTCTATGGACTTTGATGATCTCTATAACAATTTGAAAGTCTACGAGCAAGAGATGAATGGTCACAGTTCTCAGAAAACTCACAACATAGCTTTTGTATCTTCTGAAAACAGAAGCAGTACTTCCACTAAAAGTACTGCTTATCCTTCTCAAAGTACTGTTGGTGATTCACAGCATGTTTGCACAACCACAACTACCCCCAACCCATCACCAACAAACAACACCAATTCTGATGAAATTGTATGTTCCTTCTTTGCACAACAAGCCACTTTACCTGTTACCTATCAAGAAGACTTGTTGCAGATTGAAGAAGATGCTTTAGAAGAGATTGACATAAGATGGCAAGTAGCTATGATTACTGCTAGGATCAAGAAGTTCATGAACAAGACAGGAAGGGGAATTGATTTCAAAGCCAAACAAGGTATCACTTTTGACAAATCTAAGATTGAATGTTTCAATTGTCAAAAGCTTGGACACTTTGCAAGGGAATGCAAGTTTGCAAAATATCAGGCAAACAGGATGATTGAACAACCCAAGGTTGAAAGAAAGGAGGTTCCTATTACTGAATCACAACCAAAAGCTTTGGTGGCTCAAGAAAATTTAGCAGAGATTGACTGGAGTGCTGAATTTGATGATGAACCTGTAACCTATTCTATGGTTGCAATGGAAGAGTTTGATTGGGGCACAACTTTTGATGAGGAACCTGGATATGCTGCTTTGGACTCAAGAGATGGTCTTGGAAGCTTTGACTGGAGCATGGAGGATGAAGATGAACCTGTTCAGATTGCTATGGTAGCCACTTCACCAAGTTCATCCAATGTCTCTGAGGTATGCTCTAAGTGTAATGATGTTTATCAAAAGTTGCTTAAAGATTATGTGACTGAAAGAGATAATTGTAGAACAGCTAGGTCTGAGGTAGCTGGTTATCAATTAACTTTAGAGTCAATGGAAGCCAAAATTTTAACACATGAAAATAATGAAATAGCTTGGGCAGAAAAATATGAGCAACAAGATTACCAATTGAAATTAAGTGAATGGAAGTTAGGATGTAAGGTGTCTGAATTAGAAAAGATTACTAAGGAAAGAGATACTTTGTTAGAAAGACTTGGTAGTATTAAACAGGCTGGTCTATCACATGTTCAATTTGTTGAAAAACAAAGAGTAATAAACAGTAGAGCTGGACTAGGTTATGGTGAAGCTAGTAGTTCAGATGAGACCTCACCTAGTGATAAGGATGAGACCTCACCTAGTGCTAAGGAAGAGATTCCACCTAGTGATGATGACCTTACAAGCTCAGAAGAAAACACATCTAGGAATGAGGAACCAATTAGTGAATCACCTCCTGAGTTTAAGAAAGATAAGGAGTACCATTCAGTTCCTCCACCCACTGGTCAGTTTCAACCTGTTAGGACAGATGTTTCTCGTTATGGTGTAGACAACCTAGAGTTTAGGAAGAAGCTTAATGGTAGAATTAGTTCTGAAAAACCTAAGAATGATTTTCAAAAGGGTAATGATCAAAAGTTTCCTACAGCTTTTCAAAAACAAGCAGTACCTCCACAAACTTTTCAAAGTACTGCTGGACAGTCAGCAGTACCTCCAAGAGAAACTTTTCAAAATACTGCTTACTACAGGAAACCTTTTAATCATAGAAGAGGATTTGGGAATATGGAGAGAAAGTTATGTTATGTATGCTATAGTCCTGATCACTTGATTAAGCACTGTGACTTTCATTCAGAATACTTAAGTCAGTTTCCAAAGAATAGACCTCCCACCCATAAGCCAAGAGAGACTAGACCAGTTTGGAATCACTCAAATAGGGTCAACCATAGTAACTTCTCAAAAGACTATAGGTACCCTCACCAGAAAAGAATGTTTTCCAAATCACCAGTACCTTCACAATCTGATAAGTCTCAAGAAATACCTTCTCAAAGGACTGATAAGTTTTCACCCACTCATGGTACTGCTCATACTTTTTCACATAGAAGACCTAAGAGATTCAATTCATATAAAAGGTCTTCCACCTCAAGCAGAGTACCTAGCTCAGAGAAACCTAAGGTCAAACGAAATTGGGTTAAGAAAGAAAGTACTGATGGGGAACAAGAAGTACTTTCATCAGATAAGGGTGAAACAGGGAGTGTTGTTGATATTGCAACACAGGACATGGGACCAACTCAAATAATCATTGACCATGCCTTTAAAACCAGTGGAGATTACATACTGAAGGAATTCAAGTATGTCACTCCACAAGGGGAACACAAGTCAGTAATGGCTTGGGTTCCTAAAAGAAACTAACCCTTTTCTTTAATGTGCAGGGCAACCCAGAGGAGGAGCTTAAAGATCATATTATTGTTGATAGTGGTTTTCTCTGGCAGCATGACAGGGGACAAGGAGATCCTGTCAGACTTTAAGGCATATTATGGAGGAAGAGTTGCATTTGGTAATGATCCTGATGGAGGAAGAATCACTGGCAAAGGAACAATCAAGGCTGGATGTATTGATTTTGAGAATGTTAGATATGTAAAGGAGCTCAAGTTCAACCTATTGTCAGTATCTCAGATTTGTGACAAGAAGTACCCAATTCTGTTCACTGATACAGAATGTCTCATTCTCTCCCCTGAGTTCAAATTTGTTGATGATCACTTGGTGACATTGAGAGTACCAAGAACCAATGATGTATACAGTTTAGACTTAAAGAGTCTCAATTCTGCTGGAAGAGCAACATGTTTAGTAGCAAAGGCATCATTGGAAGAAGCACATTTGTGGCACAGAAGACTAGGTCATGTTAATTTTAAGAACATCAACAAGCTGGTCAAAGGAAATTTAGTTAAAGGTTTACCTTCCAAAACATTCAAGGCTGATCATTCATGTTTGGCTTGCAAGAAGGGTAAACAACATAAAGCTTCATGTAAGAAGCTTGGGGAAAGAGATATTAGAGAACCTTTGGAGTTGCTACACATGGATCTGTTTGGACCAGTCTCAGTAGAAAGTTTAAACAAGAAGAAGTACTGCTTGGTTCTGACAGATGATTGTAGCAGATTTAGCTGGGTCTTTTTCTTGGGATTCAAAGATGAAACCTTTGATGCTATCCATGATCTGATAGTAGCCCTTGAAAATCAATTAAGACTCAAAGTAAGAGGTATTAGATGTGATAATGGAACAGAATTCAAGAACAAGCATATGGATGAATTCTGTGCCAAGAAAGGGATCAAGAGAGAGTTTAGCATTGCTAGAACACCACAGCAGAATGGTGTTGCAGAAAGAAAGAACAGGACTTTGATAGAAGCAGCTAGAACAATGCTTGCAGATTCCCAATTACCTATTCTCTTTTGGGCTGAAGCCATAAGTACTGCTTGCTATGTGTTGAATAGAGTTTTAGTAACTAAACCTCAGATGAAGACACCTTATGAGTTACTCATGGGAAAGAAACCAAACATTCGTTTTCTAAAACCTTTTGGCTGCTCTCTGACTATTCTAAATACCATTGATTCTTTGGGTAAATTTGATGGTAAGTCAGATGAAGGATATTTATTGGGATATTGTACAAATAGCAAAGGATTTAGAGTTTATAACAGGAATACCAGAAAGGTACAAGATTGTCTTCATGTTGAATTTTTGGAAGATAAGGAAACTCAGAAAGGTAAAGGTCCTGATTGGATGTTTGATCTTGATCTCAAGCTCACACCATCTATGAATTATGTTCCTGTTAGAGAAGAGAATCAGGCTAATTCCAAAGAAGATGATTCACAGTACATTGTTCATGGAGTCAATGTTACACCAGAAGATGTTCCTGACAAAGAACCTGAAGTTACTGTTGAGGAACAAAGTACTGCTCAGTCAACTCATACAGTATCTGATGAAGATCAAGCCATACAAGATGAACTTAATAGGATGCTTTTTCAAGAAACTATAGCACAATCCTATGAAGATGAACAAAGGAAGGCCTATGAGGCTGCAAAGAAAAAGAGTAACTTTCAAGATACTGCCCACAGTACTTTAGATCAAAGTACTGTTGATCCTTTTGACAGTACTTCTGATGTATTAGAGCAATCAAATTGGAACAATGCTGATGATTCCAATGTTGATGATGATGATTTAGTTAATGCTAACATTCCTGGATTAGAAGAAATTGATGATGAGCTTATTCCAGAAGGTATTTTCTCCAATGAAGGCATTGATTTTACTAACTTGGAGTCTGATCTTCCAGTACCACCAACTCCTACATTGAGAGTTCATAAAGCTCATCCTCAGAGTAATATTATTGGATCACCCTCTTCAGGAGTGGTTACAAGGAACAAAGTTAAAAGGCTTTCTAAGCAACATACTGCTTTACTTAGCTTTGTTTACAAACAAAACAGGATGAATCACAAGGATCAACAAACATGCCTGTTTGCTTGCTTTTTATCTCAAGAAGAACCCAAAAAGGTAGCTCAAGCTTTAGCAGATGAAAGTTGGGTTGAAGCCATGCAAGAGGAGCTTCTACAATTTAAGCTTCAAGAAGTCTGGGTATTATGTGATTTACCAGATGGCAAAAGAGTCATTGGTACAAGATGGGTTTTCAGAATCAAAAGAGATGAAAGAGGGAATGTTATCAAAAATAAAGCTAGATTGGTTGCACAAGGATATCGCCAAGAAGAAGGAGTGGATTATGATGAAGTATTTGCTCCTGTTGCAAGGATAGAGGCAATAAGGTTATTTCTTGCCTTTGCATCATACATGGGATTTCCTGTCTACCAAATGGATGTGAAAAGTGCTTTCCTTTATGGCACAATTTCTGAGGAAGTTTATGTTAAACAACCTCCTGGTTTTGAAGATCCTGCACATCCAAACAAAGTCTACAAAGTGATCAAGGCACTATATGGCCTTCATCAAGCTCCCAGAGCTTGGTATGAGAGACTCTCGAATTTTCTATTACAACATGGCTATAGGAGAGGAGCAATTGATAAGACTTTGTTCATCAAGAGGGATAAGAAAGACATTATGTTAGTCCAAGTATATGTGGATGATATTATATTTGGAGCTACAAAGAAGTCTATGGTGAAAGAATTTGAAGACCTTATGCAGAAGGAGTTTCAAATGAGTTCTATGGGAGAATTAACCTTCTTTTTGGGTCTTCAAGTTAGACAAACAAGAGATGGAATCTTCATTAACCAAGAAAAGTATGTTGCAGACATACTCAAAAGATTTGATCTTCCAAATCTCAGGCCTGCCACCACACCCATTGATAAAAATAAACCTCTAGGCAAGGATGAAGATGGACAAGCTGTGGATGTCAAGCTTTACAGATCTATGATTGGTTGTCTTATGTACTTAACTGCATCAAGACCTGACATCATGTTTGCTGTTTGCTTATGTGCAAGATTTCAGGTTACACCCAAGGTTTCCCATATGTATGCAGTCAAGAGGATTTTTCGATATCTCAAGCATCAACCAAAGTTAGGATTATGGTATCCTAAGGAGTCAACTTTTCACTTAGAAGCCTTTTCAGATAGTGACTATGCAGGGGATAACTATGATAGAAGATCAACCTCAGGAGGATGTCAATATCTTGGAAGAAGATTAGTCTCCTGGCAATGTAAGAAGCAAACCATTGCTGCAACCTCCTCTACTGAAGCAGAATATGTTGCTGCTGCAAGCTGTTGTGGACAAGTTTTGTGGATGCAAAATCAACTCTTGGATTATGGATTCAATTTCAAGAATACTCCTATCAACATTGATAATGAGAGTACCATCTGCATTGTGAAGAATCCTGTTTATCACTCCAAGACCAAGCATATTCAGATTAGGCATCACTTTATTCGGGATTGTTATGAGCACAGGCTTATAAATGTGGTTAAGGTTCACACAGATGATAATGTAGCTGATCTACTCACTAAGGGATTTGATGTTTCAAGATTCAACCACTTAGTTGTGAGCATTGGGATGATTAACTACTAGGCTACATTTGAGGGGAGGCTTTAGTATTAGTTAGTATACTTTATATTCGGTCTTAATGAAAGTATTGGTTTTAATAGTTTAGTTTAGCCTATATGTTGTATTTGAGGGGAGGCAACATTAACTATTAGTTAGAACTTAAGCATGAATCTTTTACAAGTTCTTGGTTTTAGTTTGGAGTATCGATTGTGGATAACAAGATGGAACGTACTGCTTTGTTGCTCAAAGTACTGCTTCAGCAACGTACTGCTTCAACATACTGCTTCTCCACATTCTGTTACTAGGGAAGGTACTGCTCCTATGGACATTCCTACTCATGAGGAGTCAGACCAAGGTATGAATAATCCACCATCTCCTATTGATGATTCTTCCACAAATGTGTCTAAGCAATTTGAAGAAGAAGAGGTAGAATTGGACAATTATGCTTTAACAAGGGAGTTAAAGAGGTTGAAGAAGGAGAGTGAGGCTCAAGCTGCTAAGATAGACAAATTAAAGACTAAGTTTCAAAAATTGAAGAGGTATGTTTGGCCACTGGTTCAACACCATAGATTATGGGTGAAGTCTCAGAAGAAAAGTGGTAGGATACCTACAAAGATTTCTAAGAAGAAAAAGTCTAAGAAGCAATCTTCATTCCAAATGGGGAGGAATTTAGAGAATTTGAATGAAGATGATGCTGGTTTTGAACAAGATTTTGAACAAGATGCTGGATTTATGGATGATACTCAGAGGACACCACCTGAAAATATTCCTCAAGATACTGTTGAGAGGAAGAGTGATGAAACAGAGCAAATAAATTTGGAAGAAGCTACTGTTGAAGTGAGAAGTGGTGATACTGAGGAAATAAACTTAGAAGGAGCTGAAGCTGAAAGTACTGCTCAAGAAAGTACTGCTCAAGAAAGTACTGCTCAACAAGGTACTGAGAGGCAATTCATTGTTACACCTAGAACCTTAGATTTTGAAGAGGATATTGGTCCTTCAATTCAAGTTCAAGAGGAAGTAGGTCCTTCTAAACCAGCTCAGGAAGAAGATGATATAGCTCATACTAACAGTGATGATGAAACAATTGCTGACATCATGCTTAATATGTCAAGTCAAAGAGGTATTAGTATTCATGAGGTTGAACAACAACATCATACTTCTTCTCAACCTGCGCAAGAAATAGATCCAAAAGATAAAGGCAAAGGAATCTTGGTAGAAAAGAAGAAGAAGAAGATGACATTGGCACAGTTAAGACAAATTCAGGTTGCCAAAAATGAGGAAGCAGCTAGAATATTACAAGCAGAGATAGATGCTGAAGAATCAAGAAAGAATGTTCAATCAAGAAGGCCAATTAGTAAAGCTAGAGAAAGGAATGATATGATGGCTTATCTGAAAGGTCAAGGATACACAGGTTTAGTTAGATTGACATATACAGAGATGAAGGATCTGTATGATGCTGTTAGAGAAGCTATTCAAAGAGATCTTGCAGGCATTATTTCTTTTGAAGATGACAAGCTTGAAGATAAAAGAAAGGAAAGAGCTGCTACAAGAAGCTTAAAGAGGAAAAGAGTCACTGATGAACAGCCATCAAAGAAGTTCAAGGAAGCTGTTGAATTAAGAACAGACACAGTTGATGAGCTCAGAGATTATCTTAGAGTTGTTGACTTTGAGAATCCAAAATTGAAAGAAGATTCTGATAAGAAGTCCAAGATATCTACTTTTTCAGTTGTAGAATCTAAAGAAGGAGATTATCTAATCTTTCATAGACAAGATGGAAGTTTTAGAGTGTTTAATTCATTATGGGATATTCTACATCTGATTGATAGAGATGATATGCTTCAGTTATATCTCCAAGTGCAAACTTATTTTGAGCATATTCCACCACAAGGAGTAGGTTTGATATTGTTAGGAGATCTCACAACAATCTGGGACACAGAGGAGTCTAAGGACAGTGCTTTGTGGGAAAATCAAGACAACTGGGAGATTAACAGATGGAGATTCTTTGGATCAGTTGGGATACATGTTTTAGAGTTAGAAGATGGCACTATGATTCATATGCTAGCAGAACAAAGATATCCACTCACAAGAGATCTGATGATCAGAATGCTAGAGCATGGAATGGAAGTGGAACAAGAGGATGAAGTAGCATTGATGGTCATAAAATTATTCATCAAGTGGACTACTGAATTTGAAGATTAATGCATAACTACTGGTATGGTTTCATTATTATATAAATCTTTTGAAAAATAAAGTACTTTCTTCAAAGTACTGCTGGTCAGACAGTACTTTCTCAAAGTACTGCTTGCAGCATAAAACCAGTAAAGTCTTTTGATAAAATTAGTAATTTTTGATAAGTGCAAAAACATTTTGAAAGCACAAAGATTAAACAGCAACAAATGGTTTTGAAAGCAACAGCATGGTGTTAGTACTTGTACTACACAACAAATGGTAATCAACTCACCATGTTTAATAAACAAGAAAGAGTTTGACTCATCATGAGGGTACGGCTCTGATGTGATTATCAAATCCGTTTTTAGTTGGCAATTTACTAAAAATTGTATGGTTTTCAACTCACCATATCTATATTAGTGAAGAGTTGGCTAGCCCACAAGATAATGGCTTGGTGGTAAAGGCTGTGGAAAACCATTATATGGTAATTAGTTCACCATGGTAGTGATTGTACTAAAAGAACTAACTAGTCCAAAAGCAAACGGCTATTTGGTAAAGACTACTCAAATCCGTTGATAGCTGATGATTTGCTAAAAATCATATGGTTATCAATGTACCATGGTTTTTCCTAAATCTAAACATTGGCTACTCCAGAGTTAATGGCTTTGGTAAAGAGACATCAAAATCCATTAAGTTTTCAATGATTCACCTCTCACAGGAGTTAACACACCTGGAAGTGATGAGAATAGTATGAAACTCTTAAGATCTGATGTACATATTGCCAATATGATGCTGAGTTGCTGAAAAGATCTGATGCTGAAAAGAATTGTTGCTGATGAAGATTGAAGATACTGTTTGCATTGATGATGACAAAACAATAACGAGTCAGGTTTGAAGAAACAACCTTTCCTTGAAGATAAAGTATTGAAGTTAAAGACATACAAAGAAACTTGAAATCAAGCAAGTAGAATTCAAGTTAGGGGAGGATTGTTGGGCTATAAAAGTCAAAGTACTGCTACTCAAGTCAAAGTACTGCTATTCGATTAAAGTACTGCTGCTCGTTAAAGGACTGCCATGCAAATAGTTTAAGGACTAATGTGTAATTCTAGAATATTCGTATTAGATTAGAGTTATAATTAGAATTTACTTGTCGTTCAAGTATTGTAAAC
This sequence comes from Artemisia tridentata subsp. tridentata, assembly GCA_021014915.2. Lineage (NCBI taxonomy): Eukaryota > Viridiplantae > Streptophyta > Magnoliopsida > Asterales > Asteraceae > Artemisia > Artemisia tridentata. The sequence goes on from CP139505.1 coordinate 160,252,070, forward strand.
CGACTAGGGTTTTCCTTGTGCCTATAAAAGGATCCCTAGGTTGGCATTAGAGATATATGTGTTTTTAGAGAGACAAGTATATGCGATTAGTGATATACGATTATTAGAGTTTAGAGTTGTTAGTTGGAATCTGTGTAAGAAAGCAGGTTCAAGGTTTTAATAATATTCAAAGTCGTTTATTTAATTCTTCTTAGCTTTGTTGAAGTAGATTCCGCATACTTAGCAAAGTATATCAGTGTTTCACTATTAATAGTTTTGAATTCATTCAAAGTTGTTAAACCGTAGACAAGCTACAAGTTAGTTTGGTCAGAGTATATCGATCCAACAGGGAGGGGTATTTATAGTTTTACAATAGACTTGGGCTCTTAGCCCTAATAACATTCTTAAACATAATTAATAAAATAAATAAACAGACACAGCCCATTGGCCTTCTACACGGGTTGGGCCTTAAATCAAACCTAAAGGCCTAAGCAACCTATAATACAAATGATCAATACTTGATAATACAAAACTTGTTCCCAACAAAATGAGTGTAAACAAGTTGAAGGTTAGTATATGTTGTTGGGTGTATTATTGGATGTTGTTTTAATAATTAAAAACAACTTCCGAAGTATATCTCTCAACTTATATAAAATTTGAACTTTTTGTAATTTTACTAAAACAAAATTCGAACTTTTGTAATTTTTGATAGAGTAAACTCCAAAATACATCCCTGTGGTTTACCCAATTTCGCACCATACATCCTTTTTTTTTTTTTTTTTTTTTTTTTTTTTTGCAACATATACATCACTCCGTTAGTAAAAGTCAAACACAATACATCCACAAGGACAAACGGTACAAACATTGTGTCGTTAACTTGGACACGTGGCAGTTATCTCTTTTTAAGCAAGGGTAATTTAGTCCTTTGAACACCCACACCAACTCACTTACTCTTCTTTTACAAACACAAATCAAACATATTCATAAACCCAAATTCAAATTCTTTAACAAACACAAATCAAAAAATTGTCGATCTAACATATTCATAAACCCAGATTTCACTCAATCCACCAAAACAAAAAATCAAACATTCACAAAATAACCTTTTATCACAAAAAAAAAATAAAAAAAAAAAAAAATAAATAAAATAAAAAAAAAAATCACAGATTAATCTCTTCATCGAAACCCCATTTCATAAACCCTAATTTCTTGTCAAATCTCGCAAGAATCACAAGCAACCATAACAGATTCAACCCATTCAAAACCACAACACACACAGTTGACTCCATTTTCATTTCTGGAACTTCAAAAGATCCCATCTCAACACAAACTTAAATATTGATCGATCTAACCCATCTCAACAATCTTTCCATCGATCTAAATTACCAAAAGATTGTTGAGATAACTGTAAACACAAACTTAAATATTGATCGATGACGAACGGTGTTTTGATTATACTCTCCTTAATTAATTTAATTAGTTTACTGATCGGAAGTCAAAAACACAAACACAAACTTAAACACAAACCAAAAGATTGTTGAGATGGAAGTCAAACACAACTGTAAATTATACTCTCCTTATGACTGATCGGAAAGATTGTTGAGATGGGTTAGATCGATGATGGTTATGGTTAGATCGATGATTGTTAGATCGATTGAAAGTTTGTGTTTGTGTTTAAGTTTGTGTTTGTGTTTTTCTGGATTTGTGTTTTTCTGGATTTGTGTTTGTGTTTAAGTTTGTGTTTGTGTTTGTTTTTTTTCTGGATTTGTGTTTAAGTTTGTTTGTGTTTGATTCTGGATTTGTGTTTTTTATTTGTGTTTGTGTTTAAGTGTAGAGAGATAAGTAGGTGGGATAGATAAAATGACACAAATACCCTTACTTAACTGCCACGTGTCCAATTTAACGACACAATCTTTGCACCGTTCGTCCTCGTGGATACGACGAATCACCATGACTCCCACTTCCACTCCCACCATTCCCACCATCCACATCACTCGTATCCGCCACCTCTCTCTCCCCTCCACCAATTACCCGTATCGAAACCTCCCCATTCTCACCATTACTAATAGGAGCCTCAGCCGTACTCGAATCATTCAAATTACGAGCATCAGAATTCGTTGAATCATCAATACTTATATCTGTTGTTTCCATTAATCAATTCAAAACAACCTTTTAAAAATCTGATTGGTGCTTTGTGATCGGGGTATATATGCAATCTTGAAACTGTGTTGTTTCTTGATGGTTTTGAAGATGATGATGATTTGGGTTTTTTTCCAATGTGATTGGATCCATGTGATGGTTCTGATTGTGGGTTGTTTGTTTTTGTTGATTGATAATGTGCCCAGTGGAAATGGGGCTTAGAGTTTGGTATAAACACTAGAATGAGGAGATGATATAATGTTTGTTAAAGGAAAAGACAAATATGCCCTTGAACTTAACAGTCAACTGACGGTTGACCCGGTCAAGGGACCAAACCCGTATGGGTTGTAAACCACACGGACTGGATCCGGGTATTTTAAAGTACAGGGACCATTTTCGAGTGACCCGATAAACCACAGGGAAGATTTATGATATTTACTCTACATATATATATCCAACTTAAACAAATAATTACATATATATCCTTCTTAAACTTTAAATATAACAAATATATCCAAATTCATCTTTTTTATATAATTAAAATTTATAAATACATGATAATTATCATTTACTCATACAATGACTCTTGTACCCTTAGTTTTCCTTTATATGGAGCATCTGCTTCTTTCCTTAAAAAAAAAAAAAAACCAAACCTCCATTGTTGAATTAGCCTAATACTGTTACCAATTTACTTTTTAAACTAAAAACTATGAAATTGAAACTCTAAATTAGAGGTGGCAATTTGTGACCAAAATGAAAAAAATAGGTTAATTTTGGCTACTTTGTAAAAGATTTGGGCACATTTAGCCCCATCCTTTTTTTAAATGGGCACATTTAGCCAATTGAAAAGTTAAATGGGCACAAACGACACATATTTTTTCTCAATTAGAGAACATTATAATCGTTTTTGATGAAAACTTATATATATATATATATATATATATATATATATATATATATATATATATATATATATATATATATATATATATAATATTGAGACTTTCTTGCGAGAACCATTTTATCTGCGAGAACCGACAGAACCACCAAAAACATGCATGCACGCTTTCAATAATTGTATTTTTGCACATATGTTCTAAAAACAACATATATGTTTTTAAAAAAAACATGGTTGTTCTAAAGAATTTGATAAGAAATTGGAAATACAAAAATTTTCTTTGAAGGTGTGCATATATGTTCATATAAGGCGTGCAATGACAATATTGCGGCCGTATGTAAGATTTTTGTGAAAAAAAATGATGAGTCCATGATGATATTGAAGAATATAGGTGGATACTTACGATTATTGATGATTTGCATTTATTTTTATTTATTTTAAAAGGAGTGCATGTATGTTTTTTGTGGTTCTGTCAGTTCTCGCAGATAAGATGGTTCTCCAAGAAAGTCTCCATATATATATATATATATATATATATATATATATATATATATATATATATATAATATATATATATATATATAAATATATATAATATTTAATTTTTTAAATATAAATGGGGTATTACATTTAAAGAATTTATTTCGTCATTTTCGGTTTTCTATAAAGCGATTTATATAACATGTGTCCGTTTAGCCCGTGCCCGTTTAAGCCCGTGCCCGTTCTAGCCCGTGCCCGTGCCCGCCCGTTTTGCCACCTCTACTCTAAATCGTGTTGTCTTAAACCCATTTCAGCTTTCACAAAAGACCATGAAAGCCACAAAAAATGCCGTTCAAAAAAAAGTAAATAAATAAAAAAAAAAAAAAAAATGAAACCCACAAAAATCCATTCGTTGTTTGTTTTTTCACAAGATTGAAGTGCGTTAAGTTTTATTTTAATAAATTAAACTATATTCACCAATATAATTACAAACGCTTTAAATATATAATATTAACTAATTGAGGGATCTAACAAATGAGTTGAATTGTAGACGAAAGGCAATTTTTAAGCAAACTCATAAAATGAAGGGCAAAAGTAAGGCTCTTCACAGTGGGACGGAAGAAATCGAGCAACATAATCGATCGATCGATATTGAATATCGATCGGCCCAATGTGGGCAAACTAGCCAAATCGATCGCCGGTCAAAGTTTTGCAAAATCGTTCGGATATTCGACCGATTTTGTATCCGTTTGTTTTGCAAAAAATGTATCCGTTTGTTGCTAAAAAAAAAAAACTTTTTTTCCAAAATATTTACCACTTTTCATCCTATAAATACCCACATCAAACCCACTTTCAAACACACAATTTCAAAAACAATTCATACAAATTCACATCAAAAAACACACAATGTCAAAGAAAAACACTCCACAATCAAAAAACCGACGATCCCGACTAACCCAAAATGCACCGGACATAAATTTCTCTCCGCAAAACACCTTTGAACTAACCGGCATAACACCACCACAACAAGGGAACATACGCTTTCGTCCACAATCTTTTGAATATCCAACACAATTACCACAAGTCAATCAAAGAGAAAACTTGTTTTCCATTCGTCGTCCTTTTGTCCCACCACAACGTGTTGATTACAATCAACAACCAAGTGAGGCGGCTTATCGGCCTAACATGGATTTCTTGCATTCTTCCCAACCGTCTCAAGAACATTCTCCGATTCGGTTTACTAATCTTGATATGAATTTGGATGATTGGGGAGACTATCATAACTATGGTTATTCGACCCAAGATTACCCGAGTCAAGATGCTTCGATGGGGCAAGCTTCGGGTCACGGTTCGGGTCACGGTTCCTACCAAGATTCTTTCCACGGTTCTATGCCCGTTAATGACGATGACGATGTCGAAGTCGAAGAGACATCACCCGTCAAGCCAAAGAAGCCTTCGCGGCGTGCTACAAAGACGAAAGGCAAAGGCAAAGGCAAAGAACCCGAACCGGCCAAAAAAATTGAACCATGGACTACCAGAGAAGAGGTCGTTCTTTGTAAAGCTTTCATCTTTGTTTCTGAAAATGCAAAAAAAGGAAACACTATGAATCGGCACAAATTTTGGGAGAAAGTGGTAGCCTATTTTTTGAAAGAAACTGGTTCAGACCGGACAACGAATTCGATCATTTCCAAATGGAAGACTAGAATTCGTAGTCAAGTTGCGAATTTTGGTGCTATTGTTGATAATGTCAAGGGGACACATGGAAGTGGTGAGAATGACGTTGACGATTTGTCCAAAGCTCTTTTGGAGTATCGTGCACGTTACGGTCAAGATTTCACTATGGTGGAGTGTTGGAAAGTTTTGAGGGGGCATGATTCTTGGAAGGAAGAGATACCCCTTTTCCAATCGGGCGTTCGAAGGAAAGTGAAGGGTTCAACAACTACGTCGGGGTCAACACAAGGCCCCTCGAATTTTCAAGACTTGGATGATGACGAGGATGAAACAGAGGATGATACTAGAGAATCACGACCACAAGGTCGTGACAAAGCAAGGAGGAAATCATCCACCTCCTCCTCTCATGAGACATCAAAATCATTCATGAGTGGGCTAATAGCGGATTTGTGGAAATCAAGACCGTCAAAGAAGGAAAAAGGTAAAGAGCGGGATGAGTCGTGGAGACAAATCAAGGAACGAGAGCTAGCGATCAAAGAAAAAAAATTGGAATATCAACAAAAGCTCTTGCAATGCCAGGAGGAACAAAAGGAACTCTTGAGAAATACCAAACGGGATCAAGAATTGATTTTCTACAACTCGGCTATCGACCCAAATTTGCCCGAACGACAAAGAGAGGAACTTATGCGAATTAAAGCGGAAATCAAGGAACGCCACAACCTAAATTACTAGTTTTTAAATAAGTGTTCGCGTGTTTAATTTTTAGTTGTTTAAGTTTTTTATTTAGTTGTAATGGTTTTTATTTCGTATCGTATCGTTTATGTAATATTTACGTTTTATTAATAAAATTTGTGTTTGTGTTAAAAAATGTTTTTTTTTTAAAAGAAAAAAAAAAAAAAAAAAAAAAAAAAAAAGATGATGCAATATGGGTTGCCACTGTGATGAGAGAGATGAATATGGGTTGAAGAGAGAGAAAGCTGAGGTGGCAGCCGGAAAGATGATGCAATATGGGTTGCCACTGTGAGAAGCCTAATATATAAAGAACAATTATGAATTACGGGAATTGAAGTCAGTGTTTACATTATAATATATATTAAATCACAACGTAAACGGTGCCGTTTTGCTCCATTTTTTCCCGCCAAAAAAAAATTGGCCCACCTTTCCCAGGCTCTTAGCCTTTTTTCGTGGCCCACATTATCCAAAACTCTTTGTGTGGCCCAGATAAACCAAATAATTGATGGTTTGTTGCGTTTGTCTCCAAATCTCTCCAAATAATTGATGGTTTGTCTTTCTCTGTGCGTATATTTTGGATCGATGTGTGCAGGTTTGGGCCTTTTGATTTATGCAAGGTTTTGTGGCCGATTGGCTGTTGATTTAAGATTCCGGTGGTGAGAATTGTTGTTAATTAAATGATTGGTTGAAAACCCTAATTTTGGGGCTTTTGATTTATGCAAGGTTTAGTGGCCGATTGGCTGCTGATTCACGATTCCGGTGGTGAGAATTGTTCTTAATTAAATGATTGGTTGAAAACCCTAATTTTGGGGTTGATGTCTGCAATTAGTGGCCGTTTGGCTTTAGGCTTTTTGATTTATATGGGGTTTACTTGGCGATTGGCTGCTAATTGATGATTTAAAATGATTTGTTGAAAATCCTAATTTTTGGATTTTCGTTATTGCTTTTGGTTGTTTGTTTACTACGATTTGTGGTTTAATATATATAGTAATGGGGTTTAGTTGCCGAATGGCTGCTAATTCATGATTTAAATCCATTAGTTGAAAACCCTAATTTTTGGATTTTCGTTATTGCTTTTGGTTGTTTTTTTACTATGATTCGTGGTTTAATATATATGGTAATGGGGTTTAGTTGCCGAACCTTATTTGTTCGTTGTAGATATTCGTGAACATTTCTTGTTGCTCTGTTCTAACCTGCTGAATTTGTGCTTGATTAATATAAATTATTTTTTACTACGCGTAGCTAGCCAGCAACCGTATCTTGCCTAGGCAGTCACACCGACAATGTGATTGCAGCCAAGTCGGGTGGTTGACAACGCTAGAGCAAAGTTGTGCTTTCAGTCATCTTGGATTAGCCTTATGCGCCCCTATCATGGCAGGGTATCGCGGTAACGTGTTTGCAGCCGGGGGGTAGGCCATGAATTAACCTGACCGAATTTGGCTGGATGCAAAACATGGACAGATGGTAGAGTGCGATACACAATCGCCTCAGCAACCTCCATTTGCGCAACCTAGGCATTGGGTGATCTAATTTTCCACTACCATAAGACATATACTACATATGTCATTGGTGTGTACCTAATCCATCCAGGTGATAATGGTATGTATATATATTATAAGCCTATGATGACTGTTATAATTTGAAAAAAATGAAATAAATCATTCAAGATTTTAACACAAGTTGGCATGGCAAATACCAGACGGTGTAGTATAAAGAATTACTATGCAACGGGTTTTATTTTTGCAGCCCTGTTAAAATCTTCCTGTTTGTGTGAACTGAAATCTATTTACAGATCTGAGGCTAACTATTTACTATGCGTGGCTCAGCAACACCCGTATCTTGGCTAGGCAGTCACACCGAGAATGTGATTGCAGCCATGTCGGGTGATCAACGATGATGATAAATTACTGTTTGCATTTCCATATATAAAAAAAAAATGGCCGATGATGATGGATGGTTGTAGTTGCATAACTGAACCATGTTCCTTCCAGAAGTCGGTACCTTGGCGAGGCAACCTGCGGGTTGCAGCCACTGTAGTTTGCCGGCTTCGGATACATATGTGTATCCCGATCTGAGGCTAATGTTTTGTTTTGTCATGATTGCTCAAATATGATCTCTTGCTGCACTGTGTGTGCGGATGGCAGAGTGCAAGGAACGCTCGCCTCAGCAACCTTCACACGTGCACCAGGGCACGAATAAATCTGACACAACTTTCCGGTTTCTATATATAAATTTGTTTATTTATGGATTCTGGTAGCGAGTTCTTCCATTCGTTTGGTCGGAATCTGGTGGTGCGGTAAGTTCGTTTCAACTTTCATTTAGTAAGTTTCAATTGATGAATATTGCTATGTTGATTCTACTTTTAGGGTTTAGACTTGCCTGATTTAAGGATTACTTAATTGGGTTGGATAGAAATCTAACACACTAAAAAAAATTGAAGTTTTTAGTTTTTCTTTTTAGTAATTTTGATTTTGGTTTTCGGTTGCAGGAGATACGTATAAGGATGCTTTGGTGGTGCATTGTTTTTGATTTATGAGCTTTGACTAAGACTAAATATTATGTGGAAAAAAATATGGTTATTTTTTTTTTTTTTTTTTTAATCATTTGAATGCAGGAAAGACATGTTTAAGGATGAAAATAAATGCGGAACAGTCCTTACAACTATTTTGACATATGATGAATGCGTTTGGATTTGTTTTTATCATTAAAAGGACAATCTTCCCATCTTGGCGGGGCAGCTATTAACCTTGCAGCTATGGCAGATGAATACCGTTTGTGGAAACCACTATGTTTGGTGGTTGCAGCCATGGACCATGTTTGGTCATGGTATTTGCTGCTTGCAGACCTGAGCTACGGTGTTAGATTCAACCTGAGGTTGTAGGGCATTTGGAGAATTACTTATGTATCATCTGTTGTGTAAAACCCGAAAATTATCATAATATGAATTGACAATAATGCCCTCGAATTAAAATTTTGAGAACTTAAGAAACCATATGAGTAAAACAAATTATATTTAACTTAAGGTACATTATATATAAAAAAACTACCTAAAAATTTAACTACTTAACTAAATACTCTTATGCTAATCAAAAATAAAAATGTCCTAACCATGACTTGTACAAAAGAAACACCTAAACCATGAACGCTAACTAGGATTATGACTAAGTTCGTTGTGTAACAAATAACTTGATAAAAGGCCCAAATCCCTCCTAATTAGGACCCATTTTCGGTCCATTAAATCCCTCCCAAAGATAACACACGGTTTTCCTTTTCTTGGCATAACCGATTATCACAAAAAAACTAGCAACCCTAGTTTCTCTCTAACAAAAACCCTCGGCTCTCTTTCCCTTGTTCTTTGCTGCTGCTGTCGATCCTCAAAACCACCAAAGGAGGCTTGATTCTTGTTCCATTTTTGTGTCATCCATCATAAGGTAAACATGTTGTACTTGTATCAAATCCATGCGAATTGATTTTAGCAAAAACCCTAATCGACACTTGTTTCTTGTTTTTCTGCCGAGCGTACCAAGAAGAAAGAAGGAGGAAAATCGTGGGTGCCTTGATCTTTTGTGTTCGTGTTATTCGTTTGGTCTTCAATGGTATTCATACCACTCATCTTGATCAATCCTTATTCGAATTTATAGTGTTCTAATCGTTATACAATCAAAAGATAATAAGAACAAGATGTCACATAAAATCATAAAAAGAAAACCCTAAAATCTATGATATGCAATTCGATCCTGGTGTGTGTGATGGTTTTAATTCGTTTTGATTATGTTAAGACCCATGATATTTGACCTAAATATGTTATGGACTCACCTAAAATCGTTGGTGTCAAGAACTAATGAATAGAATGACTAAAACCCTAAATTACACATATTTCTGTGATGACTGCTTCTGAGCTGGATTTTTATTCGACTTTAACCGGCTATAACTAAATGATATGAACGTATATTTTGGTGTTTTAAGAGTCTAAAACTAAGTTCAATGAAATGGCTACCTGGTAAAATTTAGTTTGTAATTTTTAGAGGCCTGGAAGGTTACTTTTTGATTTTTAGAAAATTATGTGTCTGATCGGATTTGTGAGTCTGGAAAATCAGTCCGGGTTTTTGAATTTTAATTTCCAAACCGTGTCGAATTAGGAGGTCTCCTTTGAACTGGGTAATCTTTAGGATGTCTATTACTTCCTGGAATTTTTGTAGATTTTTGTGAATTTTTCTTAAAAGGTTTCTAATTAATAACTTTTCGTATAGCAAAATTAATCAGAAATCTGGACGAGTTGGTTTAAGTGAATTTTAATCCATATCTATGTTACTTAATAAAATCTGGAAAAATTAGATAAAATACTTAAGACATTAAATTATCTCTGGGAATTTTTGGGGAATTCATTTCTGAGTTCTTATATAATTTCCGATTTATAGAAAACTTAACAATTTCAAGCTTAAAACTGTTAGAACCTGATGAAAAGTATAAAAAGGGTTTTGAAAGGTTTTTCGTGTTATTTTAAAGACTAAAGGGACTAAATGTGTAATTTTATGAAACTTGAGGGTTTGATTCGTGCCCCACTTATATTTGAGAGTATAATCTGTAATTTAGTAAAAATGAGGGTTAGTTGTGTAATGATGAACATAATAAAGGTTGAAGTGTAATTTGTATAATTATAAGGTTTATTTTGTGATTTTGGTAAATCAAGGGTGTAATGTGTAAACTATGAAACTTAAAGGACGGGAGATGTGATTCTGAGTAAATGATGTACTTAAATTAGTAGTTTGCAATATTTTTATTCAAGACCCTTAACTTTGGGATGTTGCAGTTAAAAACCCTAACTTATGGAAACATGTCATAGTTAACCTTGAACTTATGAAAAAGGCATTTTGAACCTTAACCTACTAACATGGTCATCTTTAATAAGTTGATAATCAGGAATGATAATAACTAAAGTTACTGAATGTGTAAAGTTACTTAAGATAGAGAGAAACTAAAATGAAACCTTATGATTAAGAAACTATGAAATCATAAAGCTATGAAACTTATAAGTACAATTATAATTCATGTAGATTCACTGAAGCGGGAGTAATCCGGTGTTTTGTGATCTGCCTTTGGTTTGTTTTTGCTATCGGATAAGGTACAGATACTCTGCCTTTTTCAGTAAGGGTTCTTATATTCTATACATTGATTTTGAGATTATGATTCAGTTAAGATTTCCCAAGCCATTGCTATGTTCCCTTTGAGTGAACCTTTGATATTCCTCTTGATTATGATCTGAGCTTCGTTTATCTGACCTATGCCTTTGCCAAGTTGCTCTAAAGTTCTGAACTATCCTTGTGAGAAACTAAGATTTTGAAATGGTTTACTAAACTAAGGTTTTGAACCACTTGTTTTGAACTATCTTTTACGAAGACTATTTTAATGATTATCTTTATGAAACCAATTTAAAGACCATTTTAATTAAATACTTTGATTAAGCTTTCTAAAATGAATCTGTTGAATAAAGACTTTGAAGATGGACCCTTTGATACAGACTTTGAACTTTAATTATGATTCCCTTTGTTTTTAAAACTATGATATGAACTTTGGGAAAACCTTGGTGAACCACTCTATTATGAACTATTCGATATGAACCCTTTTCTATGGACCTTGTGATATGACTTTGAGATTGCACCTTTTGATATATGATCTTTTGTGATGACTTTGAGACCTGACTCTTAGTTTGATACCCGAGCCATTTTATGTTACCTAGCCAGGAAGGTAACCTGGCCATGTCTGTGATGCACCACTGGCATGACTCACGTGTGGGTGAGTGATTTCTCACACCGTCCCTTTTATGATTATCTGCCATGGCTACTATGATTTTGGGATGACTTTGAGTTTGGGGGCGTATGGGTTGCAATCCTAGGCATGTCTTGTTTAGTGGATTTAACTATGACTTTGAGTATGACTTTGAGGTGACTGGTGCTGTGTGCAATACACGCCTTTCACACCCCTGGGAGTTGATCACTCCACTATTATGATACATGAGGACACCCCTCATATTATCTGGTTGCCTAAGAGGTATCCCCTCTGATTGCGAGATTGTGACTTTGAGCTTACGACTTGGAGATTATGATGTTGATATTATGGCTTTGAGTTTCGGGGCTCGTGGTAGATGACTATCCTATATTTTTCCTTCTACTCATTTGCTTTGATTATGCCTTATGATGTTTCCAGTGCTTCATTATATTTCTGCTTCGTTATTCTTGCTTTGTATATGTATCTGTTCACTGGGCTTTTTAAGCTCAGCCGCACGTTTTCTTTTCGTGTGCGACAGGTAATAAGCAGGACGACGGGTTTTGGGTATGAGTGAAGAGACTTTTGGACTTAGAAGACTTTGATAGTTATTCTGAAGTAGAGACCATTAGAAGGAGTTGCTTTTGCAGACTTAGTAATTAGCTTTTGTTTTCCCTTGTATCCTTTTGTATTCAGTATTTCATTTGTAACCTTTGAGAATCTTTGTATTATTTTTGAATGTATGTTTTGTTTGATCTGATATGAAGCCATTAATGTGATACTTCTACCCTTGCTGGGTTGGGGTGTTACATGTTGTAAGTTTCTTTTTGGCAAAATCTCATGATGAAGCTTCGGTTGTCTCACTTTTAGCATACCATCTATGGGTTTCATTAAACGTGAGGTTGTAGGGATTTTGGTGAAGCAGGTTACTAGACCTGCAGCCATGCCTTATGTATCCTCTGCTGTAAGTTTTTTTGGCAAATCTCAAGCATGAAGCTTCGGTTGTGTCACTCACCTTATATTTTCTGGGGCAATGATGAATTTTTCTGCACATTAACTCTTCCATGCGTGAAGCTCACACATAACCGTATGTTGGCGGGGTAACCACAAATGTTATGTGGTTGCAGCCATGGCGGTTGAGTCGAGCCGCCCAAGGAAAGGCAGATCTGAGCCTCATTTTTCTGACTCCGTTATGGTCTACTCCTAGGCCTGCTATACTCCGAGGTAGAGGTAATCAAAATGATCCACAAGTTTAGCTTAGTTGTTTACGTTTGTGAGTGGTCTTGGTTGAATGGTTACTCTTTACTTTAACAATTTGCAGATGTTGAGCTGAGTTACTTCTGAAATGAAGCCACGGTCTGAAGTCGATGACGAAAGTGAACAGGGAAGCTGGATTGGTAAAGAACCGTTGTTATGTGTATTTTGTAGAAATTATGAATCTTCTTTGCAATTCGGATACGATGAAGGTAGAGTATAATCGTTTGGAAAGTGAAATTATCGGTCAGTGAATTCGTTAGATTATATATATTTCGTGTGTTGTTTGGACATTTTCATATTTTAAAGCTTTTTTAGGATTATAATTTTTTTTTTGAATTATGCTATGTGAAATTTGCTTTTTTATTAGAGTTGGCAAGATAGGTGGGAGCTTACAAAAATCACTTCACGACCTCTAATTGAGTACGGTTTTTTCGCAGGTGCTGAAGAGCAACTTACTGGAACAGAATGGCTGGAAGGCCAAGAACCATTGATGAGTTCAAGTTTAAACTCTTAGGAGAAAACCATAATCAGCACATGAGTTCCTTTCATATTCTCTTCTTCTGTATATTGCAAGAAAATTTCCTTTTTGAACTATTGTTAACATCTCATGTACAGCCAATATCTATACGTTCATATTTGTTTGTAACAATGATACCATGGAAGAGAATCTCAAGAGGCAATTCTTTGGTAAGTTACTGAATGCTTACTATATTTGTGTCTAAGTTTTATGTTAGTTAAATGTTTTGTAACATGTTAAATTAAAAAAAATAAATAAATAAATAAATGGGGTAAAAGATGATCAGTCATTCAATTGATTATGTGTTTATAAAATCATACAATGCATATACCTAAATAGTGTGTGTATTTGGATAACTCTTTTAGTAGTACTGCGTAGTTTTGTAACATGTCTAATATGCTTGAGAATCTGACGATGCGACTAATGTATTAGTGATGCTCTTAAATAATTTGTGCATATGGTTAATACTTGATGCCGTGGCCTGTGTAACTATTCCTGTAGTGCTTTTGAACTAACAAGTCGAATTGACCATAAGTTAGTGAACTGGTCTTAACATAATCGATTCATATTGCAGGTTTACCACCACGTTATTGCGACTCAGCGAGGCAAATCACCCCTGCTTTACCCCTTTTCCTGTACAGTTATTCCACTCACCAACTTCATGGAGTCTTTGAGGTATTTATAATTGTTCTTAAACATGATCAGTGTTTGAAGACATATTAAGTCGTATTTGCTGAACAAAATTGAGTTGTTCATTATGCAGGCTGCAAGGTTTGGGGGTACAAACAATGATCCAACTGCTTGGGAGGACAAGAAAAATCAAAGCGAATCCCGCTTTCCTGCTCAGGTAACATGAATATAGCCTTGCTCAAGGATGTTCACGGACAGTAAGCGTTAAATGTAGAAGTCATTTGTTGCCATTAGGGGCATTAGGGATAACAACATTGTTTACTTAGGAGGGCTTACACAAAGAGGATGTATTATTGTCGTCAAATAATAGGTTCTTATATCAAGTATACTTTGAATCAAATTAACAATACATTGGTTTGAATATACTGCATACTTATGGATAGATATTAAATTAACAATATATCTCAATGCGAGCAAAATGGTTTCCAGGACAAAATATTACAACATATCTTTGGTTCATCTTGACCTGAACCGTGTAGCATACCCATGATCAGGCGGGGCTAATAGAGCATGTATGTAATATAAAGCTATATTCACTAAGTCACCGAGTCATGCTCTATATTAGAAAAAATCTGTATTCCAAACTTTTTTAGCACAAATGAAATATGGTCTTGATAATGAGGAAAATGAACAACATAGGTTTTACTCATTGAAAGTTTTTCTATTGATCAGTTTTTTTAGTTTCCAACATTGTGCTCATTTCGTAGCATGATTTATGGAAATGTAATGGACAGTTAATTATGGAAGAATGCAGGACATTAACAGAAGATGAAGATTGTTACCGCGACGTCCCGGAGGACATAGCATAAACTGTAACTAACCAACTGGATTTGTTTCGCAGCCGCTGTCAACTTCAGTTGTTTTTGTGGCCTTTTCCCCATTTGCAGGTCTGGGCTTAATCGTTTTGTCAATCAGATTATTTCTATATGCCTAATTGTTTCCTGAATCAGATTACCACTATATATACTTATAAACTGTTTAATCTTGCAGCCATTTTACTAAGGCAATGATGATAACTTCGTACATTCAGATTTTTTTGGCACACGTCCAAGTCGTGTATTTAATGTCGGCTGTGCATGTACGTATCTGAGCCTAACCGACATCAGAAGCACACGAGCATGCGACAATATCATCTTTGTTTGCTAGCACCTCCACCTTCAGACGTTTGCTAGATATCTTCCGGTTTTGTTTCGATGTATTGTTGCAAACATGAACATGAACCATACGAAATCAAACATGTCTTGCAGGTACATTCTATCTAAAGCCTTTCTTCTTTTTTTGGGTGAATAAAACGTGTGTACTTTAAAGCGATGTAACTTTTTCTGACTACAAAATTTTGTTTTCCTGACTTTTAGAGATACACTGCTTCATTAACAATTTCCAGCCATGTAAATTTCAGAACCAAATTCCTGGGATGCAACGAAGAATCGATGAGGAAAAAAAATCGCGTTTGTTTGTGACTCTGAAAAAGATGGAACAAAAAATTGTAACAAGGTATACTTTACTTTATTATTGACGTTTATTCTTTTTATGGGTTTCTGGCTTTAAACTAAATTTTTTTAGCAATAGTCATTACATACGCTATTTGTGGTGTTATAAATGTGTAAATAGCTATCCTCACCATTTGTATCCATTCTCCCCAGAGTCACTTAAACGACTAATAAGAATGGTTTCGTATTTACTTTCTGTAACATGTCCGTGGATGAAAGAATTCTCATAGAGATTCATATTCTAAATATTTAGTATTTACTTTTATGCAACCTCATAAAGTTTCAATGACTGATCTATATGTTGAAATTTTATTTTAGGTTCTTCAAAGAAACACAGGAGAGGCTGCAATGGCGGCCAAGACGCTCAAAGAATTGCTTGAGACCAGCAAGTCAAACCGTCACAACACAGTGACTAGCAATGGGAACGGAGCCAATGTACAGGTAAATATCGAGACTAATAATTTTTTTTTTTTTTTATCATCAGACATCTTTGTACTTTTATAAAGTCAAGAATTTTATTGCAGAGCAATGAGAATTCATTGCAGTGTTGGCTTCATCATGAAGTGGAAGTGATGCTGAACGTTCATGAAGTTGGACATGAATACGAGAAAGAAAACCAAGTGTAAGTAAATTTGTATCAACTAATGCTTTTTATGATATAAATATGGATTATGGAAAAAAGTTTATATTATTTATATATGATATTCAAATGTACTGCACTAGCAAAAGAGCTAACAGTTCTTAGAGAAGTCACGGATTTTTTTATTTTCGTCGTACTCTTTATTTAGTGCCCAAGACCAGGAAGTCTTGAAAATTGGGTACAAGAAAGATGGTAATTGTCGTCGTACTCTTTATTTAGCGCAATTGCATATCAGATGATACATGTAGTCAATAGCAGTCTAGCAAGAATTATGTATCTTACGCTTTAATCCAGTATGTTTACAAGTCCTAAGTTTTTTTTTAAAAAACTATATAGAGGTCGCCGTCTTAACAAATTAACTTATAAACGGGTCAATTGAAGTCATGTTTTATCAAATAAAAAAAAACAGCTTACAACAGGCCATTTTTAGCTCCTTGATTCAGAATTGCCGCATCTAATTAAATATTGAAATAATTATCTTTGCTTTATCTGTTTGTGTAACCAAACTACAGGTTAGTTTATATACATTTATATAAGTTCCTATGTGTATGATAGGTACTGGTGAAGATGAAGTTCAAGACAACAAAAGAAAAGGAAAGCAAAGACACTGATAAAAGCCCATGAACTAAAATGACTTCTCTAAATTGTACTATTATTGAAAACCAAACTCTTATGTATTTTATCTGATTTAAGGAGACAATGCCTCCCTAAGTGTATGTGGGGGTATAGCTTTTATAATTGACATGCTTCCAAGTGATGGACAATATGAGATTTGTGATTTAGAAATCTGTGTACCTAAATGTAACTTTTTGATACATTACAAGTAGAATGTGCCAAGAAGACTAAGAGGTCCTCACTTCTTTTTTCAAAGTACTATTCATCAGAACAAAAATGTCACGTTTAAGATTCATTCAGCTATTTCAATTTTGTTTAGGCCTTAAGGTACCAAGCGATGTTAGTGTGATAGATGTTCCTTACAATTGTTACAACGAATTCATTTCAGATTGCATAGGTATATAACTACTCTAAGGTTTAAAGTTGTTTTCATAGCGCCCATTCTAACCCATTTTATTAAAAAAATTGTCTAAAAAAAAGGATCGATTGTCAACGATGTGAAACGACGGCCCTAAGTGTTGGCCGAATAACAGGCACTGGCTATTGTTGAACGTTTAAAAGGTTAGTCCTACATAAATGAATTCTTATATCCATACAACGCCTAAATATTCTACTTTATTTGTGCAAAATCGCCTCCGCCAAAAAACAGGCACGCCCGCAACGCGGCGGATAGTTGCCGTTCTCGTATGATTTATTAACAGTTGTGTTGTGGGAATGAATGACAATAATAATTGGTGAAATGGAAGAGACAACGGTATAATAGACAATTTAGATCTAAATGATAACTTATTTGTATTTTTGAACTTTTATTATATATAAAAAATGAATTTGGATATATTTGTCATATTTAAAGTTTAAGAATGATATATATGTAATTATTTGTTTAAGTTGGATATATATGTATTTATTGAGTTTAGGAAGGACATATATGCAATTGGCCCGAATTATAAAGAGAATACCGACAAATAAATTACAAATAGTAAAATAGGGAGACCTAATTCATATGACTAAATTCATGCTTAAACAATTCATCATGTGACATGTGGAGTATACATTTTCTCTTTCATAATCCTCACCATTAATCTTGTCATGTGTCATGATCTTACAGTTAGGCATGTCTTTAAGCATTAATTTTAGTCATGCAAATCATTTTCCATAGTAAAAATGTATAGAATGAAAAAGTATAAACCTCATCATACGAATGAGGTTACTAGCTTGATTGTTTATAAGTGTACCATTTCGTAATAACACTTGGCAATAAAAAAGTATAAACTTGCATCATACCTTTGGGGTAATGTGTGCTCGGATTCATTGTGACGTCTAACTCGGAGGGCCTGTACCAATCGTCTCCAGAACGAGCTGTCGTTTGATGGGTCGTACATAACTCAGTTTAGTTTTGTACTTTACCGCAACATGCCAATTTTTGTTGCGTTACATTGCATGTTCTTGACATTATGCAAAATCTACAAGGATATCCAACTTGAGCCAATTCCCAAAATAGTATTTTAATTTAACTTTTTTCAAAAAATAGTAGAAAAATAATGCCCTTTCCCAAAAAGGTCATGTGCGAATGTGCGACTTCACTAATTCCCACATTCGCAAATCCGTCGTTCGCACATTTGTTTATAAAAGTGTCTGGGCACTTGTCAAAATATTTATGGATTCGCACATTCGCACATGACCTTTTTGGAAAAAGCCATTATTTTTGCACTATTTTTTGAAACAAGTAAAATTAAAATACTATTTTGGGAATTAGCTCTATCCAACTCCTATTGCATCGTCACTAAATAACCATACTTGAGTTTGGCATCAAATATCAGTAGCTTGATAAGAAAAGAAAAAAACATGCGTAAAAAGAAGATGCATATCATTTGATTGCGTCAACACAAAATCTCATGTCTCTGGACAACCTTTTATATGGAGTTAATTTGAGAAACTTGTTTCAAGTACTTGATCCCACATGGTTAAAGATGAGAAGTTTTTCTTATTTATATAGTGTGGTGAATGAGTGTAAACAAGTTGAAAGTAGTATTATGTTGTTGGGTGTATTGTTGGATGTTGTTTTAGGAATTAAAAACAACTTCTAAAACATATCTCTCAACTTATACAAAATTTGAACTTTTTGTAATTTTTACTAAAACAAAATTCGAACTTTTTGTTAATTTTACTATAACTAGACGATTATTCAAGCATAGCAGCATCGATGTATAGTGTTCGCCAAAATTTAATTGCGTTGATCTGGTGTGATACGTGTGCTTCTCTTTTAATCATTTATTTGTGTAGCGTCGAATCATTTTAGTTGCGAGCTTGCAATTCAATATTTCTCTATTTACTGAAATACCACCAAAAAATCTTATTTTCTTACACTTTCTATACTAAAACATTTTTCAAAAAAGTCAAAAGTGAGAGGTGATAGGTTAGAAGAGGATCTGAAGTTAAAGTCGAAGCCTACCCTATGACAGAGAAGTCAGAATTCGGTATACGTGTGTTGTATACTTGTATGTCTACATACATAGTGCATAGTAAGGCTTTGCACGGTCTGAAAACAGATTTGGACCGAGGACCGAACCGAAATGTTCAGTCCAGATGCGGGTCGGTCCGGTTCGTCGGTTCGGTCCGGTCAAACAAAGCATAATTGCCGGTTTTGCGTGAGACCGAACCGGACTGGACTAAAGACCGAATATGAAGAAAAGGGTGAACCAAAGACCGGACCAAAATACGTTCGGTCCAGTTTCTCGGTTTAGTCTGGCCCGCGATATTTTATGCTCGGCCCTAGTGCATAGTGAAAATGTGTAGAAATGAAAAAGGATCTTACTAATGAGATTAGTAGTGTGATTGTTTAGAGACACATGATAATAACAAAATAAAACTCATCATAACTCTTGGTGTAATTTCTAGATCCGATGACGAGGTCTAACTCGAACGGCGTGTACCAATCGTCTATAGATTGAGCCATTTGGTGAGCCGTGCATAAATCAGTTTAACTTTACAGTTACCACAATATGTCATTTTTTATTGGGAGTTGCTATAGCAACACCCCTTATTGTACACAGTACAATGCTGCTATGCACACAGTACAACCTCTCTATGCATAAAAGGGTGTGTATATAGGAGGTTTGGGGTGTGTGTATAGATTCCCCCTTTTTTATTATTACATTACACAAGATATTTTTGATATTTTAGCCAAGCTATCGAGGATATTCAACTCCAGTTGCATTGCCTATCTTTTACTTTGGTGAAACTTCCTACATGGAGTAAAGAGAAGAAGCTTTGCTTACTTATATATGGTCGTGAATGTGGTTTGAATAAACTGAGATTAGTATTATGTTGTTGTTTTCACATGTTCAATGTTTTTTACAGAGAAACTAAACAACTTTGAATGCGTGGAGCAACAATTCGTACAACATCTAAATTTTTTGTAGTCTCTTTCATATGCAATTAGTAAGTCACTTTATCCTTTATTTCCTATTAGCAATCAACATAGTGAATATCTCAATGACTACAATAGGTAATACTTATAAATATTTGAACTTAGAAATTGCAATTTTTGTTTTCTACAACGTTATAGTAGTTTTAGAAATAATACTTTTATGTGACACTAAATAACCTTGTTTGAGTTGGCATCAAATGTCTAATAGCTTCAAAAGAAAAAAAAATGCAATTTAAATTACAATAACGTGTAACCGACTTTGAAAAAAATCCTAATTTTTGTAATTGACTTATTCATCTTTTTGCTTAATTTGTAATTTTGATTGTTTATATCAAATTAGATGGCTATACAACGTTTATGTTTAGTGCGTATATGATGGTGATGGGTTATCTTATTACAAATTGTTGACTAAACATATTCAAACATGACACTTGTGGAAGATCAAGTAAGATCAATTATGCTTCGCCACACTGGTAGTGAATGGTGAACTTTGATTACGTTGTCACTAAATAACCGAACTTGAGTTTGGTATCAATTTTCTCTAGCTTCATAAGAAAGAAAATCAATGTGTGATAGGAAGATAAATAAGATTTGATTACGTCAATAAAAGTTACATTTTTCTATAAGGTTACTGTTAGCATTAATAAAAGTGATGGTCATTTACAACTTTGTAAAGTGTCGTAGAAGATTTAGTAAGAATAGTCAAAGGGCCTCATGGACTAATCTAACATGTTATAAGTAAATACTGTAATTGTCCAATCCATAGTCCATGATGAACTCGGTGTTGGTCTAATTGTCTGACCCGAGCCCATGGGCAGCTGAACAGACTCCAAGCAATGGGTCGGTTACTGTAGCATTCGGTTACTGTAGCACAGTAGTACTCAAATTAGGATTCTATAGTTCTAGTCGGTTTAGGATTTAATTATGGAATTCGAGTTGTACTATGAGTAGGATTGATAAGCATGTATCAACTCTATAAATACATGACCTACCAAGCATGTGGTAGTGCGTGAGAACATCAAAGTTTTGAGCTTATTTTCTTTGTTAATTGGAAAGCGTATTCCAGTTATTGTTGTGTTCTTAGTTCCAGTTATTGTGCGTGTTCTTTCCTGTTAACAGCAGTTTGTTTGTGTGCGATAGATTCTGTAACAGCAGACCTGTGAACTTGTCCATGATGAACTCGGCCCATAGAAAGCCCATAAGGGTTACTCAACTTGTACTATATATACCTCACCATTACCTAATGCTTTTGTTCTCACGATACTTATTAAAATATCGACAATAGGTATGGTACCAACTACTCACATGTAAGGGTAAATTGGACTTTTTTAACCTTGAAAAATGTGACATAATGATCAAATTCTAAAAGGTTTTGTCCTAGTTACTACAAAAGGTTATATCTTTGATATGTGGTTATGAAAAGCTTAAAAAATTACCCCCTGTCGCATGCCAAAAATAAATATTATGTAGCGCGTGCTTTCTTATTGATCCTGCATAATAAGTTCAAAATAGTTTCATTCGTGCAACTGACATTCTTTACTCTTAATTCCTTGCGTCTTTTCAGGTACCGAGTTGAGGTTTGCATTTATTGGCACTGATTGGTATGGGAAACAGGAAGCAGTCACATCTTTGAATGACACATACAAAACATTATGGACCGGTATATATGAGTCAGTGTGAGCTATTTAGCATGTTGCTTGCTTTAGCGTTTTTTGCTGCATTTCACGAGTGATATACCTATAATTGGAATGTAAATAATATCTGTCAATGGCATAATCCCAATCTGGAAGTATGTAATCAGTTTGTAGGTCTAAATGTCCAGCTCATAAGCAGGAAAATAAACCGAAAATTGATGAAGCGAAAAGTGTACCGCTTATAGGGGGTCATTTAAGCCCTAAATCGTATTTATTTGATCAAATATTGCCCTAAATCGTTCCTTTTGTCATTTTAGGTACTTTGGAGAAGAAATCTGGAAAAGGAAGCATTTTGGACGTTTTTGGAGCATAAAAGTGAAGAAAACGACAAAGTCTCAAAATCTGCTGAAAAGTACCTGTGACGGCGTCAAGCCCAAATGTGACACCGTCAACCCTTGACGCGCCAGAGAGGATTTTGGAAGATTAAAGGGGGACGGCGTCAAGAAGGTCGTCAAGCCTTGACGGGCCAGAGAGGATTTTGGAGGATTAAAAGGGGACGGCGTCAAGAAGGCCATCAAGAAACCCTAACCGCGGCGAGGTGACGGCGTCAAGCTCTATAACGTGACGCCGTCAGATCTGTTTTCCTATATATACTTTCATAATTTTTAGTCATTGGTGTGCAACTTTGTGAGGAGAAACCCTAAGACGAATTTTCTGCCATTTTTAAGGGTTTTATACCCTTGGATATCCCATGTCTAATTGAAGATAAGTAATCAATTAATCATTCAATATGTCTATGTGTTGTTTGATTATATCTTGTTCTTGTCTTTTAATTAACATGCTAGGCTAGATTTATCTTGTGTTTGCTTAGATCTAATGAAACCTAACTATTGATTATTGGTTGTTGGTGTGTTATTAATTGTATTGGATGATTGTTTATCGATGTTAGGCTTAAGAAAACTGGCTAACCTCCTATACGGTAACTTGCTTGAATGTCTTAAGAAACATGAACCAATGCGTACTAAGGTTTTTATGGTTGTATTTAATGCATGAGCGAATTCTAGTGATCCCATGTTAGGAGCTTCATAGCCGGCTCGACATAGGAGTGAAGTAGGAGCTTGTAGAGTTGGGAAGTACGTACGCCACCCCACGATTGGTATTAAGGAATACACCCGTCATCCACGCAGTTAATACATACTAATCAACCGGTAAAAGATAGTTAGGGAGTAAGGAAATCTAAGTAAACACATTTCTCTCCATATAAGTTCCACAACCTTTTTATTTTCAGTTATTTTATTTTATTTGCAATTGTAGTTATTTAGGTTAGTTGACTAGAAACTAATTCCGCCCACTCCTTCAAACCCGAGATTTTACTTGCTTTCATAAAAATATAAAAATACAAAAAAGAATATTCCCTCACCCTTGGACCTATTAGAGTAGTTTTTCAATCCTAACGACACTATTCCCCTAGAGAACGATCAATCCCCCGGTACTTGCCACTACACTATACTACATCGGTCAGGTACACTGCCTGGTGGGGATTGCAAGCCTCTTGAGATCCCTCGAGAGGTAAAACCTGTTGTAAGGTCGCAAAACCATGCATCAAGTTTTTGGCGCCGCTGCCGGAGAATAGTTATTGTTTAGGTTGAATTTTTATTTTATTAGGTCTACTCACTAGATTCCTTTCTAGTGAGATTTTTATTTTATTTTTCTAGGTTTTTCTTTAGTCTATCTTTTTCTTTGTGCCCTTTGTTTGTAAAACCATTTTCATTTGTCACCATGGCGGATGAAATTCCATTTAGATCATTAACAATAGAGGAACAATTACTTTACACGGATAGATTTGCTTCCTGTTGTTCCAATGAATTTTTAAGTGATCTTAGATATATACAAGAGGAGATGGGTGTAAAGTTTGATAGGTTTGATGAATTATGTGCATGTGTGGCTTCTATTAAACAATCATTGTTAGGATCAACTCCTTTTAATAAGACCCTTTGGAAATTTTTTGAGGAAAGCCTCCTAACCGTGAACCATAAGTTTAATAAATTAATGGGTTCGTATACATCACAACTTGAGGAAACAATTGAGGAGGATTTAGCCAAACATGAGCATATTGAGCAAAAAGACCTAGGTTTTATGATCAATGACTTTGAATCTCAAGGAAAACATGATGAATCCTTTAGGCAAATTGAACATAGCAATCAAGTTATCGGGGAAGATTCTTATGAATCGGACTTAGAACTTGAAATGGCTAGAGAAGGATTTGAGATACTTAGGAACATGTTTGGGTTAGATTCTACTAAAACACATGATGTGGATATAATTGATATAGAGACAAGGAAGGATGAGGTAAATAACACAAACCTACAAAGTACCCCACAAGTCCTACCATCATTCGAGGGATACACACCGCCCGTGACTTACCCGGAAGAAGTAGAAGGGACTATAGGAACCCCAATTGAAGTAGAACCTTTGGAAGAAACACAACTAGAGGAAATAGGTTTGAATACTTGTAGTCATAACCTTTCTCTTAGTTCTAGGGAAGTTCCTAGTTTTGATGAACCGGAGCCTAAACCAAAACCGTTACCTAATCTTCCATCCTTAGATGTGAACTTAGGAATTGAATTAGGTCCCGATCCACCCATCAAACCATATAGTCCGGGTAGTTTTATGTTGAAGGTAATAGACTCTAAGCCTTGTAGAGAGGAAGCTGACATAGGAGTGAACCATAACCTTTCATACTTACATCACCCATTCATGATTGATCACAAGAAACATTATGGGTTTAAACCGGGTTTATTAGGTCAAGATGGATTCCCAACTAGGAATCTCTCGAAGTTGATAGAAGATGATCCCTTTTTAGGAGAAAACTTTAACTCACCCATTGACCAAAGTGAACTAGGTAAGGTTATGATGAAAGGAGCACACCCCTTTGAGTATATAATTCATCCATCACTCTTTCCTCACGCGGCATACTTCCACAGAGATGGTGTGTATCGCTACTATCACCCGCACTTAATCCTAAGTGTAGGAAAAACCTCTCCTTTATCCGTTAAATAAGGGTAGAGTCAGGCTCGTGACTCGAACAAAAACAAGCGCTTCTTGGGAGGCAACCCAAGCTTTATTTGCTTTGTGTGTTTATTTATTTGTTTGTTTGATTTTATTTGCTTCCGTATGTATGTTTAATTTTTATTATTATTGATTCATGTTCGAAACTAAATTGTGAAAATGCTTTATCTTGTTTTTAACTTCGTCTTAACTACATATAAAGGTATTTTGCAAAAGTTAAGTGTAAGGGAAATCCAAATCGGTTTATTAGAACAAATGAACATGAATCGTAACAATAATAAATTAACATACATATTAGTAATTGTTTGAGTCAAATGCTTGTATCGAGTCATAATGATATTTTGCAGGAATTCCAGGAAGTAAGGTATAGGTTTTTCCAGAAATTTTCCGGAAACTTAACATGAGAATTCTGTCAGATCATTTCTGACGGCGTCAGGCCTTACAACCTGACGGCGTCAGGTTTTAATTTTCTGAAATTTTTGAAAGTTTTGTTTTTCTACCGGAATCATAAAAAGTTTTTATTAAATCTCTAACTTATAAACTCCAGGAATCTGCAAAATAATCATTCCACAAGCATTATATCCTTATACAGATTTATCCCGCCGATGTTATGCAGGTTTTCGTGTTTGTTTTCTCAGGTTTAACAGGTTATTTTGGACAAGGAGATGTATGTGGAATCTAGCTTTTGGTGCTGCTTTAGTCTTGAAACTTCAACATTACCTTGGAAGAAGATTTAACCATGTTACCTCTTTATCCACCGAACGAATCAGGGGAGTATTTGATTTCATTCTTTTACCTTATTTACTTTTACATCTTATTATTTGAACATTGGGGACAATGTTCATCTTAAGTGTAAGGGGGGGAGGGGTAAAGTACGATACTTTAGAGAATGCAATTACGCTTGATTTTTCGTTTGTTTAATGGTAGATGTGTAATAAAACTGAGAGAAATACCTGTTAAGGCAATTTTAGTGCCAAATTTAAAATTTTTTACAACATATAGGAGTGAAACTTTGGTCTTAATGAGCGTCTCATGGATAGGAAATTATATGACTAGCACAAAACCGTACCACTAAAAAATTTTCCACCCCCAAATATGTGAGGTTCGCCCCTAGAATTGGTAGGAAAAGCATTTATGCTATGATGTGTGTACCGGTAGCACTTAGATTCTAGAACTTGCGTTAGGACCATTCCGAGGCCACAAGTGAGACTACATTCGTGTAGTTAGATTTACTACATGATAAGAGGCATTAGGATTAACCCATTGTTTTACACCTGTGTTTTTGTTATAATTACGTTGGCTACATTGGTCAAGTAATTCTCCCACACCCTTTGCGTTGTACTCATTTTTAGTACACGATACCCCTAGTACACCCCTCAAAGCCTATCTTTTCGTTTCTAACTTTAAGCATTTTACTTAAAGTAAGAATTTGTTTACACCCCACTTAAATGTACACCCAAATCGCCTTAGCCTACCTTGTATGCACTCATTTTTAGTGCATTATTGTGACAACATTTGTTTACACCCAAGTTAATTATCTACTAGAAAAAGGGCTATCCTTGACTCGCTTTTTATGACACACGCTACAAGATGACGCGCAAAGAGCAAAGTCATAAAATAAGAGTCATAAAGAGTAAATTTTCTATTGGGGATGACTCATTTTCAGAAGCGTCATAACATGTGGGTCATAATCAGTAAAATTTAGCCAGCTTGTGTCCTCTTATATTCTTTCTTATAAGATAATATCAGATCTTATCCTACCTCTCTCTAAAAATCATTCCATCTCTCTCTCTCTCTTAATTATCAATCGATTTATCAATCGATCCTTCTACTCATCACCACAGCCACTCCACTCCACGCCACCATCACCACAGCCACTCCACGCCACCATTTATCACTCGATCCTTCTACCGATTACGGGGTGTTTGCAAGGTATATATTTATATTTATTTATTTGTTTATTATTTTTTCAGATCTACAAGTTTTTTTGTTTATAAAAGTTGTAGATCTGTGAATTTGATGTGGAAATGGTTGATGCTCTATCAAGAACAAAAACGGTAGTTCTATAGTTGCATTTTTTTTTCTTTGTATGATGTTGGACAGGATTTCATCGCCTTAATACATGCTAAAAACTGCAGCCTCAAACTCCAGTCACTCCTCAAGCCACAGGATCCAAGACATTGTTTATGGCCAATTTAAGCTTCTCAATTCAAGAAGAAGACGTGTATGCGCTTTTTGGCGTTTGTCTTTTGCAACTTTATTTTATATGTATCATTTCTGACAAGTACTTGTTGATGCCATAGGAGGAATTTCTTCAAAGATGTTGGTAAAGTTGTTGAGGTCAGATTTACCACTAGAGAAGACCGATTTGCAGGTTATGGGCACGTTGATTTTGCCACTGCAGAAGTGGCTCAGAAGGTATGTTTGTGGTTTATAGTAGTGATTATCTGGTTATTGTGTCTTGATGTTATATCCAGTTCCATACTAGTTACCCAAAACTGAACTTTTAAGAAATAGTAAGATTACCTATTTGCTCTGCTTTAATATGCGTATCTCATTGTTATCAAATACTTCTATCCAGTTAGTTATTGGAACTATGTATGGTTATTCATGTTTTTTTAGTTTTATCTTCAAAACACACAACCAAAAACCCACTTAGTTTTTCCACATAATGAAGATACATCATCATACCCTCTTTAACCTAAGATTCTAAGTGATAATTGTTGCTAAAATGATGATGACTAATGACTATACGTTTTTTCAGGCTCTGAAACTAAACAATAAAGATTTAATGGGTCGTTCATTAAGACTCGAGGTAGCAAGGGAAAGAGGTGCATTCACTCCTGGTAGCAGGTATAGTTCGTTCATATACCATCGAGGTTACTTTTTACTAATTTGTTTACTTAACCTTAATTAACATCTTTTCATAACCTTGCCACTTAATGCCTTGTCCCTGTTATTCTATAGGTATTCCAGATCAAGTGCTAGGAGCATCTGTGCTCAAGCGCCACCGACAAGATGAATCCGTGGACACAGCTTCTGGTAACAATTAAGTCCACTCTTACATACTAGTCGTTGACCGTTTATCAATTTGATTACCAAAGCTGATCAAAAATTTGACTTTGGATTTTGTTAATGGCAAGTCACTTCGTTTTCATATTAACTTTTGCACCACTTTACTTAGCCCGATATCATCTATATTGGAACTTGACTATAAGTATATAGTACAAATGAACAATAAAACGAGAGTGTCATTGTAATATTCTATGCATACACTTTATGCAATCTGAATGCCTTGTGGGGTTGGTTTTACTGTTTCTGTAATCTCTGTTTACTCACGGATGGACCTAAACATGTTTAAGAAAGCAGCACTAATATCTAACAATAAGTTGCTCCGGGGTTGTTTTTTAAGTAGAACTTATCATCTGAAAAAATAATTAATAAAAATAACCGGATGTTATCATGCTCTTATTCTGTTGGTTATGTATATAGGTATGCCAGATGGAGTGTTAGGAGCACCTCAGCTAAAGCGCCACTGCGAGGAGCCTAGCGTGTCAAGTGAAACTGTGGTTGCAGATTTGTCATCACCGACTACCGGTAACAATTAATAATTACATTCATTTGGGTTTAACATTTTTACTTTTACTTGAGCTCTATCAAGATATCTTATGACTTAAGATGTCTGATATGTTGGTATTATATCTAGTGAAACTCATTCTTAGCGTGTTATCATATAGTTGGAGCTTGACTTTTGTTTTTGTAAATGGTATGAGACTGCATTGTCATGGATGGGGGGGGGGGACTCCAATTAAAAAAAAAAAAAAAAAAAAAAAAAATTTAAGTTTCGAAAGAAAAAAAAATGAAAGTTAAATTTTCTAGTTACTTTGGAAAATGTCTTAAGAAAAGGTTTCATTATACATATCTAAAACCTTGTCGAGTTGCTTTTACTGTAGCTGTTTGGGATTACATATCAATGAAATGTTTGTTTGGTTAGCCATGGCCACAGATTGAGTTCAGTAGGCTAGTTATTTGCATAATATACACAGAGCCTATAGAAGTTTAATGAATATCTGTCATCTTTTTACTGATATTGGAGTGGTGGAATTTATGGGATGTTCTCTGAAATTGCAGTCCTGATATCAGCAAATTGCCTAACTTTAACTTAGCGATTGATATGGTTTCATATGTTTTTGTATAGGAATTGGGATTCGTACATGCTGGGGTGTGTCCGAGAGGGCTTTCTAACACTCCAACGTTGACTTACCTGCACGTACGTCTTTTCTAGAATTCTATCTTCAATTGTAACTGTACGTTATACCAATTTATATCCTGAAACTGGTTTCAGTAATGTTCGTTCATATACCATCGAGGTTACTGAAACAAGTTTATATATGTTGTTCTTCGTGCATAACAGTGAGATTATTCAGACTGATTGATATCTATTATCGGACAGGTGTACTCTGTCACAGGGAGAGATAATGAAGTGGTAAAGAAAGGAGAACGATGGAGGAAGGCAGCGTAGAAAAGAAAACAGTAAAGTCTTCATCATTGGAACCACAAGGGCTAATGAGGAAACCTTCCCGAAGTGCTGCCACAACCACCTTCTCCATGGAGGTTTTCGATAACGACGTGGTCCCCGCATCTCTCCAACAAATTGCTCCCATCCTTCGGGTTGCAACAGAGATCCAAAGTGACGGACCTCGCGTTGCTTATCTCTGTAATTACTCTTCTTTTCTCAGCTGCTTCTTTTGAGACTTGGATCCAATGAAGGTTTTGTATATATGCTATCGAAGAAAGAAGGTAGGAAACTTTTGTATCTGCAACTGGCAATCAAACTTGTATTTTGCGTATGAATGTTATATCAGATTTTTAATTGTGTTTTGATATATATATATATATATACATATATATGAAATGCGTTATTTTGATATTTGTGTTTTTAATTTTGTATTATCAGGTTTTTAATTGTCATTTAATAGAAAATTAGGAACTGAAAAAAATTAATTTAAAAAAAAAAAAAAAAAAAAATTAGGTTATGACTCGCAAAAAGGAGTCATAAAACGTGGGTCATAAATGCGCGTCATAGAGGGATGACGCACATATGCGAGTCATGAAGATTTATGACGGGTCCTTCCTTGACTCGCATTTGCGAGTCATAAGACCCCTTCTTGACTCGCATTTGGAGTCAAGAATAGCCCTTTTTCTAGTAGTGTTAAACCCCAAGTTAATTATCTAATTGATTACATGGTTGCTAAGTCAAGTCATATCCTTGTACATATTGTTTTGGGACGATTGGGACTCATGGGTAAAGTACTAGTGTAATGGAGTAATGGGGAAGAACAACATTATTACCCCCATATGTGCTAAATATTTTAAAAGTACTCTAAGTGTTTCGATTATCTTAATTCGAGTCATTAGAATAGTTAATTGTAAAGTTATGTAAAAGTTCAAGTGTAAGGGGAATGCATCGCCCCTATGATGTATTATTTTGGATGGTAGGGCAAGAGTGTATGTCAAAAAAAAAATCGAAAAAAAATCAAGAAAAATACAAAAAAATGAGAAAAAAGAAAAGTAGAAAAAAACATACGGACTACCATCCCGTTTCATTTTATGTTTATTTTATCTTTTTGTTATTCTTCATTAGCTTAAGATTGAGTCTAGTCTTGGCTTAGCAACGCCATATTGTACATGTAATTAATCAAGATCTTTAACTCGCCACCAGTAAAATATCCTTTATCCAACAAAACCGTGTTTATCATATCCCTACACCTAACGTTATAACCCGTTTAAAAGCCCTCTTTGATAGTTTATCTTAGGTGCTTACGCCTAGTGGAGGAGGTTTTTGATCCTTTCCCAAGCCTATGGTAATCTATTTGCTATGACAGGTAGTGAGAGATATTATCCGTTTTCATTTATGAGATATACTTTTATGACACCTGAGAGATGTGAGTATCTAAACACTACTTGTGAGGTGCTAGTCTGTAATCTCCGTGCTTATTATGATTAAAGTGGAACGACTATTTGTTGTAATTACTTTTATATTAGCATTAAATGACCCCTAACTTGTATTTTGATTAGAATAAAAGCACATTTGCTTGAGGACAAGCAAATCTCAAGTGTAAGGGTATTTGATGAAGCGAAAAGTGTACCGCTTTTAGGGGGTCATTTAAGCCCTAAATCGTATTTATTTGATCAAATATTGCCCTAAATCGTTCCTTTTGTCATTTTAGGTACTTTGGAGAAGAAATCTGGAAAAGGAAGCATTTTGGACGTTTTTGGAGCATAAAAGTGAAGAAAACGACAAAGTCTCAAAATCTGCTGAAAAGTACCAGTGACGGCGTCAAGCCCAAATGTGACGCCATCAACCGTTGACGCGCCAAAGAGGATTTTGGAAGATTAAAGGGGGACGGCGTCAAGAAGGTCGTCAAGCCTTGACGGGCCAGAGAGGATTTTGGAGGATCAAAAGGGGACTGCGTCAAGAATGCCATCAAGAAACCCTAACCGCGGCGAGGTGACGGCGTCAAGCTCTATAACGTGACGCCGTCAGATCTGTTTTCCTATATATACTTTCATAATTTTTAGTCATTGATGTGCAACTTTGTGAGGAGAAACCCTAAGACGAATTTTCTTGCCATTTTTAAGGGTTTTATACCCTTGGATCTCCCATGTCTAATTGAAGATAAGTAATCAATTAATCATTCAATATGTCTATGTGTTGTTTGATTATATCTTGTTCTTGTCTTTTAATTAACATGCTAGGCTAGATTTATCTTGTGTTTGCTTAGATCTAATGAAACCTAACTATTGATTATTGGTTGTTGGTGTGTTATTAATTGTATTGGATGATTGTTTATCGATGTTAGGCTTAAGAAAACTGGCTAACCTCCTATACGGTAACTTGCTTGAACGTCTTAAGAAACATAAACCAATGCGTACTAAGGTTTTTATGGTTGTATTTAATGCATGAGCGAATTCTAGTGATCCCATGTTAGGAGCTTCTTAGCCGGCTCGACATAAGAGTGAAGTAGGAGCTTGTAGAGTTAGGGAAGTACGTACGCCACCCCACGATTGGTATTAAGGAATACACCCGTTATCCATGCAATTAATACACACTAATCAACCGGTAAAAGATAGTTAGGGAGTAAGGAAATCTAAGTAAACACATTTCTCTCCATATAAGTTCCACAACCTTTTTATTTTCAGTTATTTTATTTTATTTGCAATTGTAGTTATTTGGGTTAGTTGACTAGCAACTAATTCCGCCCACTCCTTCAAACCCGAGATTTTACTTGCTTTCATAAAAATATAAAAATACAAAAAAAGAATCTTCCCTCACCCTTAGACCTATTAGAGTAGTTTTTCAATCCTAACGACACTATTCCCCTAGAGAACGATCAATCCCCCGGTACTTGCCACTACACTATACTACATCGGTCAGGTACACTACCTGGTGGGGATTGCAAGCCTCTTGAGATCCCTCGAGAGGTAAAACCTGTTGTAAGGTCGCAAAACCACGCATCAAAAATATAGGCTTATGAAATGAAGCCGAATAAAATAAGCTCATGAGCTTGAAAACAAGCTAAAACCAACATATCCTTTGTAATCTATATACAGTGATTTGCTCTCAATAGTAGAATACCGTTACAGCTCTCTTTCAAGATGCTATGAAACTCCTTATTAGACTTGGTGTAGTTGGGGATTTCGTATATCGTCCAATTGGTCATCTTTTAGAATCAAATCGATAAAAAATTTTATATGTTGACAACTTGGGATTATTGTTGTAGGGACACTGTCCATGGGCATACCCAAGCATCTTTCCCGAAGTATTTTCCCTGGTAAGTGAAATGAAATTTTCTTTGGTGTCGATCCATACACTTTACATAATTATGGATGCTTGCAGCTTTGATCAACCTTTTGAAGAAATTATCTATCCAAAAGGGGAAGTGTCGAACACGGTACTGAGGGATTGCACACTTTACGTATGAATGATCAAAGGAATAATTAATATATATAACTATTATATATTTTAATTATTTGGACACGAAATATGGACTAACAGACGTTAAAGTAATTAACGGAATTGACTAATGACCATTAGTAAATAAAGGAGGGGGTTGAGTGTCGAGTTTTGGAACTTGAGGAGGTGTTAGACTCAAACTTGGAGAGCAAGTTTGGAGCCTATAAAACCCCTTAAGCCCTCATTAGCTCAAGAGAGGTACGATACTATAATACCAAATAGCCAGACAATATTATATACTCACTAAAAGTCAATCGACTTTATCATGAATTATGATTCTATCGTACTGTATAATATTATATCTTTGACATATGTAAGATATGCATCGTACATCATGGATGATAATATCATATAACATAAACATGTGTATCGTACAGTATGTTTATATTCTTTTCTTCCTTCTTGAATAATAGATTCAAGATTTATTAAACAAAATAGTTTTGGTTTAATAATTGTGTTCATTCACTAGCATCAACCTTTGATCGGTTATAGTACGTATGTACAAGATCTCGGATATAACTTACTTTAGTTATTCTATCTTGGATTGTGAAACAAAACGGTAAGGGGTTTCACGTTAATCCTTTTATTTGATCAAGTGAAGTGAAGATAAGAGTAGATCCTTGTTCTTGCTAGGATCAAAAGGTATGTAACTGTTTATTATTCGGTAATACTTTATACGTGTCAAATATAATCCTTGCTTCCGCTATATGCTCTTTGATGTGTTTATTTATTTAGTTGATTGTCAAGTTATTTAAATTCAACAGTGGCATCACGAGCCAATTTAACATGTTTCATTTGATTTGTTTTTTAGGGTTTTAGTATTATAACTAAAAAATAATTCGAACCATAATTTGGGGGGGGGGGGGGTCTCGACCCTCTTTTAATAAAAAGTTAGTTTTGTAACCCTAAATTATGACATGTTATGTTTATGTGTTTATTTGAATAAAGGGTTACGTTCCTGGATAATCCATGATTCTTCATGCAAGGAACTCATGGATTAGGGTTTTGTTTTAGATGCTACATGTTTAGATAAATCTAAAATTATGGAAGACCTAATCTATTAAATTAATGAATCAGTTATGTGCAACGTGGTATATAATTATTAAAGCTTACGCGGTCAATTGTTGGCGTCTGTGGTTCATTAGGTACAATGCGCTCGAAAACCAATGGGAGTTTTATTAATTATATACATAATTATTCACATATAGATTATTAATAGGATTTATCAATAGGTTTGCATATGGCTATATGATTTAATAGTTAAGATTATATGCGTTATTATGTGTTTATTTATTTTTTGTTAAATTACTTGATTTTTTTTTTTTTTTTTTTTTTTTTTTTTCTTTTTTTTTTTTTTTTAAATTATCATTGAATTGTAAGCAAAAAGAGGGTAATTTTTGGTATAAAAAATAAATGGACCTAATAACTATGAAACCTTGATGTGGTAAATTATTTATTGCCAAGTCTTATGTGCCGATAGTGGTTCGCTTCGCACGGTAATTTGCTCTCAGGCGAGACTAGCAATTTAATAATTTACAACATAATTTTATAAGACTTAGAATCATAAACTTTTAATTGTTTGATGCAACTGTACAAATGGTCGAAGTGGCGGACCTAATGTTGACAAACTATAAAGTGGGTATAAGGTTGGTTTCGCATTAAATTGTGGCCTTAAAGAGACTCCATTTTGTCTCTCCGCTCGCCTGTACGTCAAATTAGATTTACCAAGTACAACCATTATATGTACGAAGCATCTTAAGGCAAATTTGTAAGTTACTCAACGCCTCAATTAAAATTTTGTTGATTTAACTCTTAGCAAATTGGTAATTAAAATAGTTTTGAAAACTTATGATACGAAGATGAGTGTGATGCGTGGTTTTGTAACCTTACAACAGGTTTTACCTCTCGAGGGATCTCAAGAGGCTTACAACCCCACCAGGCAGTGTACCTGACCGATGTAGTATAGTGTAGTGGTAAGTACGGGGGATTGATCGTTCTCCACAGGGAATAGTGTTCGTTAGGTATGAAAGGCTACTCTAATTAGGTCTAAGGGTTGAGGAAGATTCTTTTTTATGTTTTTATAATTTTATGAAAGCAAGTAAAATCTCGGGTTTGAAGGAGTGGGCGGAATTAGTTGCTAGTCAACTAACCCAAATTACTACGAATGCAAATAAAATAAATAACTGAAAATAAAAGGTGGTGAGAAACTTATGTGTAGAGAAATGTGTTTACTTAGATTTCCTTACTCCCTAACTATCTTTTACCGGTTAATTAGTGTGTATTAGTTGCGTGGATGACGGGTGTATTCCTTAATACCATTCGTGGGGTGGCGTACTTACTTCCCCAACTCTACAAGCTCCTACTTCACTCCTATGTCGAGCCGGCTAGGAAGCTCCTAACATGGGATCACTAGAATTCGCTTGTGCATTAAATACAACCATAAAAACCTTTAGTACGCGTTTGGTTCATGTTTCTTAAGACGTTCAAGCAAGTTACCGAATAGGAAGTTAGCCAGTTTTCTTAAGCCTAACATAGATAAACAATCATCCAATACAACTAATAACACACTAACAACCAATAATCAATAGCTAGGTTTCATTAGATCTAAGCAAACACAAGATAAATTTAGCCTAACATGTTAAACAAAAGACAAGAATAAGATAGAATCAAACAACACATAGACATATTGAATGATTAATTGATAACTTATCTTTCAATGAAACATGGAAGATCTCAAGGCAAAAAGCCCTGAAAAAGTAGCTAAATTCGTCTTAGGGTTTTCTCCCAAAATTCCACACACTAAGCTCTCTCTAATGACAAAAAATTAGAAAACTATATATAGATTTTTGGATCTGACGGCGTCACCTTATGGAGTGTGACGCCGTCACCTCGCCGCTTTTAGGGTTCCCGGATGACCTTCTTGACGCCGTCCCTCTTTAGCTCTTCAAAAATCCATTCTGGCTTATCAAGGCTTGACGCCGTCGAACCATGAACGTGACGCCGTCCCCTTATGATTTAAGCCGTGACGCCCTCGATCAAGTTAAAGCGTGACGCCGTCAGAATTCACATGCTATTTTCACTGGCCCGTCATGAGTAAATTTCACGTCCAACTTTTCTTGCCAAGTCATGACGCCGTCTAGAGTAAATTTTGACGCCGTCAAGAGTAACTTTTAGCCGATTTTTGAGACTTTGCCGTTTTCTTCACTTTAATGCTCCAAAAACGTCCAAAATGCCTCCTTTTCCAGATTTCTCCTCAAAAGTACCTAAAATGACAAAAGGAACGATTTAGGGCAATATTTGATCAAATAAATACGATTTAGGGCTTAAATGACCCCTTAAAAGCGGTACACTTTTCGCTTCATCAAATACCCTTACACTTGAGATTTGCTTGTCCTCAAGCAAATGCGCTTTTATTCTAATCAAAATACAAGTTAGGGGTCATTTAATGCTAACATAAAAGTAATTACAACAAATAATCGTTCCACTTCAATCATAATAAGCACGGAGATTACATACTAGCACCTCACAAGTAGTGTTTAGATACTCACATCTCTCAAGTGTCATCAAAATAAATCTCATAAATGAAAACGGATAATATCTCTCACTACCTGTCATAGCAAATAGATTACCATAGGCTTGGGAAAGGATCGAAAACCTCCTCCACTAGGCGTAAGCACCTAAGATAAACTATCAAAGAGGGCTTTTAAATGGGTTATAACGTTAGGTGTAGGGAAAAGGAAAACACGGTTTTGTTGGATAAAGGATATTTTACTGGTGGCGAGTTAAAAATCTTGATCAATTACATGTACTATACAATGTTGCTAAGCCAAGACTAGACTCGATCTTAAGCTAATGATAAAATAACAAAAACATAAACAAACATAAAATGAAACGGGATGGTAGTCCGTATGTTTTTTTCTATTTTTCTTTTTCTCATTTTTTTGTATTTTTCTTGATTTTTTTTTTTTTTTTTTTTTTTTTTTTTTTGCATACACTTTTACCCTACCATCCAAAATAATACATCATAGGGGCATTGCATTCCCCTTACACTTGAACTTTTACATAACTTTACAAATAACTATTCTAATGACTCGAATTAAGAAAATTGAAAAACTTGGAGTACTTTTTAAAATATTTAGCACATATGGGGGTAATAAATGATGTTCTTCCCCATTACTCCATTACACTAGTACTTTACCCATGAGTCCCAATCGTCCCAAAACAATATGTACAAGGATATGACTCGACTTAGCAACCATGTAATCAACTAGATAATTAACTTGGGTTTAAACAAATGTTGTAACAATAATGCACTAAAAATGAGTGCATACAAGGTAGGCTAAGGCGATTTGGGTGTACATTTTAGTGGGGTGTAACAAATTCTTCCTTTAAGTAAAATGCTTAAAGGTTGAAACGAAAAGATAGGCTCTGAGGGGTGTACTAGGGGTATCGTGTACTAAAAATGAGTACAACGCAAAAGGTGTGGGAGAATTACTTGACCAATGTAGCCAATGTAATTATAACAAAAACACAGGTGTAAAACAATGGGTTAATCCTAATGCCTCTTATCATGTAGTAAATCTAACTACACGAATGTAGTCTCACTTGTGGCCTTGGAATGGTCCTAACGCAAGTTCTAGAATCTAAGTGCTACCGGTACACACATCATAGCATAAATGCTTTTCCTACCAATTCTAGGGGCGAACCTCACATATTTGGGGGTGGAAAATTTTTTTAGTGGTACGGTTTTGTGCTAGTCATATAACTCCTATCCGTGAGATGCTCATTAAGATCAAAGTTTCACTCCTATATGTTGTAAAAAAAAATTTAAATTTGGCACTAAAATTACCCTAACAAGTATTTATCTTAGTTTTATTACACATCTATTATTAAACAAACAAAAATCAAGCGTAATTGTATTCTCTAAAATCGTACTTTTACCCTCCCTTACACTTAAGATGAACATTGTCCCCAATGTTCAAGTAACAAGATGTAAAAGCATAAAGTAAAAGAATGAAATCAAATACTCCCCTGATTCGCTCGGTGGATAGTGAAATTACACGGTTAAATCTTCCTCCAAAGAGAATGTTGAAGCTCCATGACTAATGCATCGCCATAAGCTTGATTCCAAAAACATCTCCTTGTCCAAAATAACCTGTTAAACCTGAGAAAACAAACACGAAAACCTGCATAACATCGGCGGGAAAAATCTATATATAAGGATATAATGCTTGTGGAATGATAATTTTGCAGATTCCTGGAGATTATAAGTTGGAGATTTTAATAAAAACATTTTATGAAAACAAAACTTTCAAAAATTTCTGGAAATTAAATCTGACGCCGTCAGGTTATAAACCCTGACGCCGTCAGAAATGACCTGACAAAAATTTTCATTTTAAGTTTTCGGAAAATTTCTGGAAAAACCTTTACCTTACTTCCTGGAAATCCTGCAAAACATCATTATGACTCGATACAAGCATTTGACTCAAACACACTAATATGTATGTTAATTTATTATTATTACGATTCATGTTCATTTGTGTTCTAATAAACCGATTTAGACTTCCCTTACACTTATCTTTTGCAAAATACCTTTATATGTAGTTAAGACGAAGTTAAAAACAAAATAAAGCATTTTCACAAATTACTTTTGAACATGAATCAATAATAATAAAAATTAAACACACATACGGAAACAAATAAAATCAAACAAACAAACAAATAAACACACAAAGCAAATAAAATAAAATAAAGCTTGGGTTGCCTCCCAAGAAGCGCTTTTCTTTATTAACGAGTCTTGTAGCTAGACTCAAAGTCACGTACATTACGTGACTCCATCATCGGTCACGGTTCCTAGGCCATTCTCCTTCCCGGTTTTATATTCCGGTCCTAATTTCAAACAATCCTTGTAGAAACCGAATATCCTTTCCATAACATAGTCTACTCCTTTACTTCTATCCTCATCATTCCTATAGTAGACCGCTTGCTTGAGCTCCTTCTCAACATTTGACAAGTGTTGGAATTGTTCTATCTTATATGGCATTTGGTAGCTTACTTCATCGGTCTCATCCTTAAATCTAACTATCCCTAAGGAGGGTTCATAAGTCATTCTAGAGACCTCAACAAATGGTTTTCCAAAAACCACTTGAGTCAAGGATGCATCGACTATTGGGCGGATATCTTCTACAATTACAAAGTCGGTGACATAGGTGAAGTTTCCTACATAAACCGGTAATCCCTTAACTCTTCCCGTGAAGTTACTCATCCAACCCTTGTCAGGGAACATCCTATACCCAAGTTGATTCTTCATTATCAAGTTGTAGTGGGCTCTAGTCATGATGTTTATGGCTGATCTAAGGTCGATGTAAGCTTTCCACACATGTAGATGTCCGATGTTGCATGGTATGTTGAGATTAGAAGGGTCGCCTATTTCTATGATTGGTCTACCTAGGAAGTATGGTGTCTTGGTGTCATCGAATAAGTTTGTATGATATGCGCGCTCTTCCTTAGTGGGTAGCCTATTGAAGTAGTCCTCATCATCATCTACTTCTTCAATCACACTTGTCCTAACTTCCTTATCAACCTCGACTTTCCTATCCTCGTCCTTAGGTTCACTATTATCCTCATTCCTATCAATTGGTTTAATAGTGACAATGTTGACAAAGTGGACGTGTTTGGATGAAGAGGGGTCTTTTACTTGGGGTCCGCTATTTGTGTTCCTAGCGTCCTTATGTGGAGGTGATAGCACTTGGTTATTGAGGGCTTTCAACAAGTTGTCAATTTTATTGGTCATCTCAGTTTGTTGCTGATTGAATTCGGATTCGAATCTAGCTATCCGAGCTTCTTGAGATGCCATAAATTGGGACATCAATCCTTCAAAGTTATTGGTACTACCATTGCCGGAAGGATTGTTGTTGAAAGTACGGTTCGAGTTGGAACCGCTTGATTGGAAACGATTAGGTGGGTTGGAAGAATTGGTTTGTTGTGCGTTTTGGTTTTGTTTCCACCTAAGGTTCGGGTGATTTTTCCATGAGGGGTTGTATGAATCACCATAAGGGTTTGGCTCGGGTTTGAAAGTGTACCACTTGTCTCCCGCTCCGTCGGTACGCGAGGATGCGTAGTCCACAAAAGCTTGTTCGGGGAGTTCCATGCAATCACGAGTGTCGTGGGGACCACTACATAATTCACATGAAGAAGTGATTTTGTTCACTTGGCTTGAAGGTTTAGGAGCCTCGTAGGATTTCATGAGAAACTTGACTTGGTCTCCAAGTTCTATGATCCTACGGTCAGAAGTGCTTGAATTGTTCGAAGGCAAAGATATTGCCTTGACCGTTTTATTCAAATCACGGGGATCACTCCAACTTTCGTTGTCATAAAGAGCAAGATCCTCTAGGAGAGCCCATGATTGTTCCGCACTTAGATCACGTAGCTTGCCACCGGCCGCTTGGTCAATGGTTTGCCTCGTGGAGAGATTGATATGGTCATAGAAGATTTGGACTTGGAGCCAAAGTTCTATGCCATGGTGAGGGACTTTTTGGAGTAAGTCCTTGAATCGAGTCCATGCCTCGTAGAGAGTTTCGCCTTGACGTTGTTGGAACATCAAGATATCATTCCTTAGCTTGGTAGTTCTTCCCGGTGGGAAAAACTGAGCAAGGAAACGAGTGGTGAGATCATCCCAAGAGGTAATGGATCCTGCGGGTTGACGTTCTAGCCACTGACTAGCTTGGTCCCGCAAAGAGAATTGGAAGAGACGCAATCGGGTCGTCTCTCGAGTGGCAACATCAAGGTCTATAGAATCAACGATTTTAAGAAAGTCCTTGAGATGTTGATTAGGATCTTCAGAACGAAGTCCATGGAATGCGCATCCGCTTTGCACCAACCGGATGGTGTCGGATCGCAAGGGTGTGATATTGGCTCCTTGAGTGAGCTCAATGGTGTTTCGATAGCCATGGTGGCTAGGACGGGAATACTCTCCTAAAGTACGGGCTCTAGGAGGTGGTTGTGGTTGTTGTGGTGGTGGGTTGTGGTGGTTAAGGATATTACCATCTTCCATGATGTCGGACGGTAATGGTTACGAACAAAGACACGAAGAAAATAGATAGACTAAAGAAAATCTAGAAAAATAAAATAAAAATCTCACTAGAAAGGAATCTAGTGAGTAGACCTAATAGAAATAAAAATTCAACCTAAACAATAACTATTCCCCGGCAGCGGCGCCAAAAACTTGATGCGTGGTTTTGTAACCTTACAACAGGTTTTACCTCTCGAGGGATCTCAAGAGGCTTACAACCCCACCAGGCAGTGTACCTGACCGATGTAGTATAGTGTAGTGGTAAGTACGGGGGATTGATCGTTCTCCACAGGGAATAGTGTTCGTTAGGTATGAAAGGCTACTCTAATTAGGTCTAAGGGTTGAGGAAGATTCTTTTTTATGTTTTTATAATTTTATGAAAGCAAGTAAAATCTCGGGTTTGAAGGAGTGGGCGGAATTAGTTGCTAGTCAACTAACCCAAATTACTACGAATGCAAATAAAATAAATAACTGAAAATAAAAGGTGGTGAGAAACTTATGTGTAGAGAAATGTGTTTACTTAGATTTCCTTACTCCCTAACTATCTTTTACCGGTTAATTAGTGTGTATTAGTTGCGTGGATGACGGGTGTATTCCTTAATACCATTCGTGGGGTGGCGTACTTACTTCCCCAACTCTACAAGCTCCTACTTCACTCCTATGTCGAGCCGGCTAGGAAGCTCCTAACATGGGATCACTAGAATTCGCTTGTGCATTAAATACAACCATAAAAACCTTTAGTACGCGTTTGGTTCATGTTTCTTAAGACGTTCAAGCAAGTTACCGAATAGGAAGTTAGCCAGTTTTCTTAAGCCTAACATAGATAAACAATCATCCAATACAACTAATAACACACTAACAACCAATAATCAATAGCTAGGTTTCATTAGATCTAAGCAAACACAAGATAAATTTAGCCTAACATGTTAAACAAAAGACAAGAATAAGATAGAATCAAACAACACATAGACATATTGAATGATTAATTGATAACTTATCTTTCAATGAAACATGGAAGATCTCAAGGCAAAAAGCCCTGAAAAAGTAGCTAAATTTGTCTTAGGGTTTTCTCCCAAAATTCCACACACTAAGCTCTCTCTAATGACAAAAAATTAGAAAACTATATATAGATTTTTGGATCTGACGGCGTCACCTTATGGAGTGTGACGCCGTCACCTCGCCGCTTTTAGGGTTCCCGGATGACCTTCTTGACGCCGTCCCTCTTTAGCTCTTCAAAAATCCATTCTGGCTTATCAAGGCTTGACGCCGTCGAACCATGAACGTGACGCCGTCCCCTTATGATTTAAGCCGTGACGCCCTCGATCAAGTTAAAGCGTGACGCCGTCAGAATTCACATGCTATTTTCACTGGCCTGTCATGAGTAAATTTCACGTCCAACTTTTCTTGCCAAGTCATGACGCCGTCTAGAGTAAATCTTGACGCCGTCAAGAGTAACTTTTAGCCGATTTTTTAGACTTTGCCGTTTTCTTCACTTTAATGCTCCAAAAACGTCCAAAATGCCTCCTTTTCCAGATTTCTCCTCAAAAGTACCTAAAATGACAAAAGAAACGATTTAGGGCGATATTTGATCAAATAAATACGATTTAAGGCTTAAATGACCCCTTAAAAGCGGTACACTTTTCGCTTCATCAGAGTGCGTGCTTCTTCGTACAAATTTTGATTCTCACATCAAAATAAAATACCCTAAAATTTAAGTCCATGCTATCTAATTATAAGAGACACTTGAAATTAATATCTAGCGTAAGTGAGACCTTGACATAGGTATTAATGACAAGGTAAATTACATAATTTCATTGCTAGCAGATCAACTGATGTGATAAAACTATGGGAATTTACAAGTTTCTAGATTAGACGACTTAATTAAGTTATAAGTGAGACCTTAAGACTTAAAGCATGAGATGGGAAGAAACATGCTTACATTGCAAATTGTTTGGCAAATGTAATTCCCATAAATATCTAGGAGTCAGAAATTGTTTTGCCGATTGTTGTACGACAAGTTACCATCTTTTGTACTTCCACTGCTAGCAGATCAACTGATGTGGTGGAACTATGGAAAGTTGGATCCTAGTTTTTCAAGAAGATTAAATGGATATATGAATATTTCCCAGGTAATTTTCTTTTCTTGAAAAATTATATTATCGAAAATACTGAAATTGAATTTTGTAAATTCTTTTAATGTATTAATGCAACGTTAAAACCGTAAACGTGGGGCATTCTTTTATTAGTAAATTGATCTACACCCGTAAGGGTTTTGGCTAGAGTCAACCTTACTAAAAGAATAAACCTAGTCTACTTTCTTTGAGAATAGTGAGACTTAATCCTATTCTTTTTCATAAATGAGAAATGTAAGATAGGATAATTAGAATTGTCTAAATTCTAAGAAATAACTCATAGCAAATTTTAATAGTTAAGAAATTGCACATTTACTGAGTTACTAAATTAGAAGCTAGACTAGTTACCGCAAAATTGGTAAAAGGCAAACTAGCACACTTTGTCTAGTTGTTGTGCTTTGACCAATTAAAGATGCTACATACCATTGTGGGGATGATAGTTAAATTAAGGAAGAAATTGCATGCCCAATTATTTCCAAGTTAATTGCATTGATGGATAGTCCATCATTTACAAAGTAGAATACATTCTTTAGTACCTAAG
The DNA here is from genome assembly GCA_021014915.2 of Artemisia tridentata subsp. tridentata. Classification (NCBI taxonomy): domain Eukaryota; kingdom Viridiplantae; phylum Streptophyta; class Magnoliopsida; order Asterales; family Asteraceae; genus Artemisia; species Artemisia tridentata. The sequence goes on from CP139505.1 coordinate 160,295,835, forward strand.
TAATTGTTACGTATGGGATTACTCAAAGGTGTAGGAAAGTAAATAGCACACTATTTGCTTTTACTGGTTATGAAACACTTATAATGTTGTCAAATCAGTGGGAGCATAGTGTTGTAATTACTGAATAACATATATTAATGTAATGATCTGTAATTCAGTGGGAGCTACAAACTTGTTATCTTGGTAGTAACCCGGATTATCTTTAGAATCCATTGAGATAATTACTTTCCAATTGTAGATACTTGTGGGTTTAAGGATAGTCATGTACGTTTCCTTACTGGACAAGGTGGTTCTATATCTACTAATATCTATGACACAATCATATTGATCACATTAAACAAATGCGTGACGTGTTGTTTATCTGATACATGATGTTGTTCCATGCACAAGTGGGAGAAATCTTTATTGTGTGCAAGCAACAACAAAAAAGAATATAATTTAAAGGATTCTCTTGACTGCATGGTAAGAGATTAATGTTCTAATGTGATTTATTCACATCTAATTTATAGAACACTTGGAATTAATATCTTGCGTAAGTGAGACCTTGACATAGATATTAATAACAAGGTAAATTACATACTTTCATTATGAGCAGATCAACTGATGTAATGAAACTATGTTAATTTGCAAGTTCTAAATTAGATTCTTATTAGAACAAGTGTCAATATGATAATGAGACTACTTCAAACTAAATATTTATGTATTATTGAAATGACATAAATAAATGAAGTAATCTAATACTACTTCAAATTTAAATGTTTATGTATTTTTGAAATGACATAAATGTAGAGGTCGAACCTTCTTTCTTTATCACACAAACACACAACACAATGAGACACTCAAGAACAATATAAGGATGAGACACAATGTAAAGTGGATCGTATGGTTTGGATTGAAACCGAATGTATATTAGCTTTGAAAGAGATAATACACAAACTAGAAATGTACACACTTACACACACTCTCACCTTTTGTTATGAGGACTCAGAACTAATGTGGTGAGAGTGTGTGATTATATATGTCGACCTAGCCAACACCAAAGGGATTGGTGGGCTTTTACTTGGGCTTTGGAGTGGGCTATACTTGTATCACACTTATACACATACAATACAAATATAACTAATACATATAGCCCACTAACTAGACTAACCATTACACTTGACACTTAAGTTCCATTAACAAATGACCATCACTTTCACAATTAAATAAATTAATTGCTAACAATCTTCCCCTAAGGGATGGTCATTTCAATGATGCTCCCGTGATTGGTCTTTTGCCCTCAGTGTCTTGAACTTTGTGTGTCAACGTATAATAGTCTTCATTCATTGTTCCTTCATGCACTGTGATCTTTAAAGAATCATCTTTTCGTCGTTCTTGCCTTGATCTACTTCTTCTGACCAGATGCGTCGTCGTTGTAGATGATGATGGCAAATGGTGTAAGATCCCACAAAAATCCGTTATGATAATCCTCATTAATTAATAATAACCTCGAGTTACCATTTAACAAAACCCATTTTTACGGGGAAATTTAAACTTTTCTTTTATTATTACCACATTACGTTTTGACAACATATATTAAATAGCAATACGTACCTTGAAAACTCAGTGTTTCGCAAAACTTCATTCACACTAAAATTATGTTACACAAATTACACATTATAGTTAAAAACTACTAAACCTCACATTTATATTTCACTAACTACATTTATTTATACAAAACATATTTCACTACACAAACCCCATCTAATTAAGCTACAACCCAACCTCCTACCTACCTACTTACAACTTAAATTAATACTAATGTGTGAATATTACAATGGACAAAATTCTAGATATTTTAGGATGTCGGTAAGTATGCATCGCTGTCCATCAAGCTACAGTAACACTAATGATTGATTCAAGCAACGTGTACAAACTTTCTTCTATAAAATTAACTCAACCTACCACACCTTATCCTAACTTTCCCTCACTCTCTCTCTAAGTTTTTCGACCACAAAAACCGGCCACCACCAGCACACCGCCGCTCACCATACTACACCGCCAACACCATTTTAATACTCTCACCATTCTCATCATTCCCACATACTTCACGCGCTAAGAAACCCACCCTCACCTATTCCATTTTTCGGTAACTCAGTTCTTCCGGCGAGTTTTTCCGGCAACACAAGGTTAACGGAATATATGTTTCTGGTGTTAGCTTAGTTCGTTTGGGTTCGAGTGTCATCACAGCCGCCATGGCTGTCCCCACAGCCACCATTTCAGCCGCCGACATTCGCCTCCTCTCGCTCTCTTCCTCGTCACGGTAAAAACCGAGAAAACCCGTCAATATTATCATTATTTCTTTTATTATTATTATCGATTATTATTGTTATTTGTTCTTCGTGGATTAAAACATATTTTTAATCGGATTTATTTTGGACGATAAACTAGTAAAACTTGTTATTGGATTTGTGGTTAAAACCGGATACAAACATGTTTTTGACTAAGACTCGTGTGGTAAGATTTATGGTGTGCTCAGTTTTGTTGGGTCTCGATATTTGATGGCTGTCGAATTCACTGTCGAGACCTTAAGGTCTCGGTGATATTTGGGTTGTTTATCTCGTGTCGAAAAGCTTATTTTCGGTCTTGGTGTGAATTATCATTCCATTTTGATTAATCCGTTTGGTTTGGCAGTTGGTTACATTTTGGGTTGAGACCGAGACCACTAGGGTCTCGGCAAAGTTATTGTTGTTATGGTTTGTTGAATGTTTGGTTGTTTCGGTTCATAGCAAGAAACGCCCACATAGGGTCGTTTGCTTGAATGCTATATTGGGTGCGCTAGTTTATTTTAATTGGTATCGGCAATGTTATTAGAAGTAATGTTATTGTTAAATAGATGTGTTGGTTGTTGTCAATTGTTATTGTTGTTATGGTGAAATTATTGTGTTCCTTGGTCTCAGCTGAATGCGTGTTGATTTTGTCTGGTTGAGTCGCGGTTTAACAACCCCACGTAGGGTGTTGTGTTAGGCCTGGTCTAGCAAATAATCACAAGGGTGTGTTTGATTGGGTATGTTTGGGTATATGCTGGTGATTTTGGTTGTGGGCTCGACAGTTCATTAAGATGAATTAAGTATAGGTTGATTTTGTTTAATTGGTGTTGGGCCTAAGCCCAATACATAAGCAGGGTGCGTTTGATGTTGGTCACGGGCCAAGGCCCAATCGGTTAAAGGATGTTTTGTTTTGTGATGAGTGGGCTAGTAAGTCCAAGTAAACACTAAGGGAATAATAAATTAAGTTAGTAAGGTGATTAGTTATTTTAGTGCTGCCGTATTAACAAATTAAACATTGACTAACGAGTTTGACTTGCCTTCGTTCATTGGTACGTTTCGGAAATTGAACATGGGATTGTGATTCGGATTTGGATAATACATATACTTGAGGGATTTAATACTTGGATTGTGGGCTTGTGGCCATTGCATTTGGACATTTGGACAATTATTGTACCATTATCAGACTTACAATATAAAATATCAGATTCATTGAACATTTTGAGAATTGAGACGGTATAATATATTAAACTCGGACTGGACACAAGATCTTCAATAAAATCCAAGACTAATATTTACAAGAATAATAACGAAACATAAACTTATTAAATACTGGATTTTCATACTTGATGAACCCAAGTCACGACGACTCGGGAAAAACTAGCTTTATTAGAACTCATTTTATTATAAAACGATTATGTTTATTACAAGTTATTTGGGATAACGGGGTAAATGCCGAAACGTACAAACTAGTTATTTGATTTGAGGTGTTTATTTGTTTTTAGCTCCTAAGTGGTCTTCTTTGGTTTGAGTTCTCGTCAGTATCCTCTTGAATTAATTGATGTCTATTCTTTTTGGCGTGAGTTGTACGTCGAGTCTAGATTATCTTACCACACCACATGAAACATTTAAACTAAGCTTTTGATAAGCTTTGGAAAACTGAATAATCCACAAAAACTATGACACTTTATCTTTTATAGACTTTATTATTGTGCTAGACGTGTTTTGAGATAACTGTATACGTACTAGGTTGTGCCGATACTAGATCGTTGTGTATCATCGTGCTATATGTTTTGAGACCGTTGTGATATGCTCTAGATGCCAGTCGTGTCAGTGTGATCTTTGCTTTGCTGTGGCTAAGGTGAGTCGTGGCCCCTACTTTTCACACTTGTTTTTAATAACTCTTTTGGGGGAGATACATGCTTTAACTGTTTTATACTACTTGAAATCTCTTATGATTTACTCGAAATTATCAACTATGCTTTACCTATTTGAATCATACTTGAAAAGAATACATGCGCAATATATGTGCAAATAGTCTGTCTAGTTTAAACACGGAACTTGAAACATAACATCTCTGAACTACTTGACGTAACATGATACTGAAATTCACTGTATGTATTCATATAACAAATGAATGAACTGTTACTATTTATGATATTTCTATATTCCACTGGAAATAATTGCCAAGATCAGAATATGTATATTTTATGAACCTTGAGACCTATATTGCCTAAGCTTACTTTATTGCCAAAAAGTCCCTTTATCATGAGCCATTAATCACTGCGGTGAGCGCGAATATAGCAACAGCTTCGAAACCTGTTGGTGGACTGACAACCTATCCCACTAATACTAGGACGGAATGCTTAACCGCTAGTCGTATTAGTCGCGATGCGCTATATTTGAGAAAAATAGGAAGTGGCAAATCACCTATTACACGAGGGCATAATCTTTCGTCATTAATTCGGTGAACACTCCGTTTTACGGTACTTTGTTAACGTTTTGCGTGTCATGAGGCCAAAGGCAATATAACTTTATATATGAATGTTTCACATATATATCCTAGGATACAGCTGTATTAGAAGACCATCACTTTTCACTGATAGATTTCAGACTTTAGACTATTAATTCACTACGTGTTATGATTATGAATCCCGTACTCGAACTTTGACTATTATCATATGTGATTAAATTGTGAATTTTATTAGAGACGGCCAAAATGCTTAGTATATCGTTACTTTAAAAAGTTGACCGATACTTCACGTCGAGCGTATATCAACGTAGCTCATCTTTATTTATAACTTGAAATTTATGACCTCTTGAATTCATACATGATTTACTTGTAAATTCCTACTCAACACAACTTGATATTTACTTCAGGAAATACTAGTATTTATTTCGACTATTACTGTATACTACTCGAATTTCTTGAAACTATGGAATGCCACGGCTTACTTATATTTATACTCATTTCAAATATCATCATAACACTCTTGAAACTTATTGAATTAAGTTATTTTCCATTAAACTCCACGAACTCACCAACCATTGTGTTGACGTTTTAAGCATGTTTATCTCAGGTAATTAACGGAGCAGGACAAGACACGGAGCGGGCATCTTTTACTCTGATAACTTAAATGGTGTAAAATCAAATATGTCATTCCTTCCAAATCATCACATTCTTTTATGGGATTTTCAAATCAAATAATTCACTTTTGTATCAAAGCTATTATTTTGAATGACATATAACTTTCAAAACGCCCCTTCCGGGCCGTTTTTCTGGAATTTTAACTTCGATCCTCACCGTAATACCCTAATTACTTTTCCGCTGCCACAAACCAAATTTGGGGGTGTTACAGTTTGGTATCAGAGCCTATGGTTATAGAGAATCAAATGTTTTCAAACATCGAACTATAACCACACTTTCAAAATAAATGATTTTACACCATACCATTTTACGCCCTCTGTGTCTGCAGACTGCCGTGCTCAATACATTACTTATTAAGATTATGTTGCACTAATCTTTACATACTTGATAATTACTCTTCACACATTACACACTGTATTATTTCACACTTACCGTTACGCTCTTAAAGTACGAATTACTTATAATTATTATTTTCGGCTACTACAATACCATGTCTACCCAACCAGTTGACATTACCAAACTTACCCTCCGTACTATTCGTACATCACCTACTTATCAAATTTCTCCAAATACTGAAGATCCTTATGTATTAATGTCACAACCCCAACCTGATACGGAACATACACAATTACCACTCCCATCATCACCTACTCGCTCGCCTTTACGTCAGAAACTTAGGAAAACTGCTGAACCTTATTCAGATGAAGAGTTGATTGGTTGTCCGGCAACATTTGAGGTTGGACAGAATTCACACCAAGAAACGAGTTGGAAAGATGTTGAGCCAAATTCTCCATTACCTACACTACCACTCCCACCTCTCTCGGTAGCCCGACATAGAAAAGTTAGGATTTTAACACATTATGAGCCCGAACTTTTTAGGACACTAATTTGGAGCTACCTCAATGGATTTATTAAGTAGATACACCTATGTTTAGTACCAATTATACTACCATTTTCACCTTATTTCACCCCTAGACATGATCAGGATAATGTCACCATACCTTACCACCACTAGTTTCATCATCCCCTTCACCGTCGACTGGACCCGACTACTTGTTAAGACTACTCACCCAGACTTACCGGTTTACACCCCACCAACGGGAGTCGACTCCTAGAGAGAATTTACCCTCTCAGGTCTCCCTCGTAATTACTATTTCCCACCTGCTTTCACTCTTTCAACCCGAATCCTCAAGACTGGATAGAACTTTAGGACAACAATTACCCACACACCTACTCCTCCCACCAACATGACGCGACTGGAGCGTCATAAAGAACAGATCGATACACTCCTATTAACATCATTGACAAAACACCACTCACAACCAACGACACCCTACCTGAACTTTTGTCCGACAAGATGGACTTCTAGGACGGACTGATAAGGTTTCAGTCAGAGATATTGAGAAACACCCCCACATGGCAATCCTTACAATGAGAAAAACAGAGACTTATTAACCTGCTGCATGGAACATTAATAAAAGACCTTGTATCATTGGTTTTGTAAAACAATCGATCAAGTTATTAATATTGTGATATTTACAGTGATTATACCCAGACCTACCAAAATAGTATCAACGATTGTTATGATTCCTCATACCTGCCATAACTAGGCTATGACCATAGAATTCTTTAAGACAAAATTTCGGAAGAAAACTTGATGAATGAAGAGAAAATTGTTGAACTTCGGTTTTTGTAGATGAAACAGTTTATTCCTTAGCAATCCCATACCAAGAATTGAGTATTTATCTACGACATTACCCAGACACATCGTGATTTAGGGTTCACAACTCGTTAAAGTTTCACATTGTGACCACATTATTAAGACTAGTATACAAATACTTTGTTACTCAAATTATTCTGACATGGCCAGTAGGTGGATTTAAATCCGTTTTCTTGGTATATCAATAGAATACGGCCAGCATAAGCATTACAAATACTCCACTAGCACCAACCACAACCTTGACTCTTAAAGTTATCCAAAAGTTAGTAATCAACATCGTTGCTGTGATACTCGGGGCGACTACAGTAGCTCATCCGAGTAGCAACAATAAGACAACCGGAGAAAAGAAAATGAATGCTTCTTATAAACATACCCTTGAAAGTTTCACGGGTTGTAGACCAACTCACTTTAAAGGTACATGAGAACTGAACCTACCATTACCATTACCTAAGGATTTCTAGATCAAAAGTTAAGCAGGACACTACAAGAATCAATGCCCAACCCAGAATATCACTTAGGACCAAAAAGATCAGCGGAAGAGAATGGAAACTCTTTAGAACCTTAACAACTTCAAAGGATAACACCCAAGTTTAAGCAGAAGATGACACCCATATTAAGCAGAAGATAAATTTCTATTATGGATAAACAAACCCTAGTTTAAAACATTCTAAGTTGTATCTCCTTTTATACTTTACCTTAGGTACGATGGATGTAACCTAAGCGTAACAATTATCTTTCTACCGTATGAAGACTCTACCTTGTGATATTTTCGAAATAATCGTAATCCACGTCTATTTTAATCTCTATTCTACACTCCCTATTCATAACATTTATGAAACAATACCCAGATATCACTTTAGAAATTTGATTCAGCACCACTTCTGACTAAACTATAGATTATCACCATCTTGTAAGAAATTCTCATCCAAAACCTAAGTTTATACCAAAGATATCCTAGTTTCACTTTAGAAATCCCTGACTTATCACCCTAGTATGAACAGAAATTTTCTACTGTCTTTTGAAAAAGCAATCATATCGTCGTTTTACATAACCAACATGTTTTACACCATCTAAAACTTCTTGAAAAAAAAAAAAAAAAGAAAAAAAAAAAAGCATAAATATCACGGTGACTGAGCCAAGCATTACATTATTTGGTCCTCAAATTATACATAGCCTGATCAACTATGTCTAATTTAGGAAGAATTATGTCATGAATGAAACAGTTATCTTTCAGATTTCCTAATAACAATTTCCATTTCAAAGAAAAAGCTTGAGACAAGATAAATTGCTCATAAACGTCACTTTTGACCAACCACAAATAAATACCTACACATATTACCCACCACTCTTATGATAAGAAACTGACAAAAGTACAAGCATTAGAATCTTAAGAATTCACAGAGACTTATGAAACGCGCAAAATAGCAAGAAATTTTATTAGAAATCACGAAAAGTAGTACATAACAATAACACTAGCAACGATAATGCTAAAGTTACAACTATTTATTCCAACCTTCCTACTACCTATTTTCCATACGCCATATCCACGATAAGGGCTACAATCACCAACGGAATGACAAACGCTAAAATCACGACCAAATATTGGAAATCTTCGTCCGGAGCATACCTCAAGTAGATAACCACAAGAATGACGTACACAATCGCTAGCATAGTGATAAAGTGCAGCATTTTTTTTAGATGTGGAATAGTTTGTAGAAGAATAGAAATTAAAATGAAGTGATTATAGGCTAAATATAACTGTTAGAACCAAAACTAGCCGTTGAGGGCTCCGTTCACGACCGTTAATACACACTGTTCACTAGCCGTTAAATTCCCACAATTCCTGACCGTTATTCTCATTATTCGCAACCTTTAGGTTTATTAATTAACCAAACATTCGAATTTATTCCATCTAGCATGAGTAAATCTAACTAGATCTCGTTTCCTCTATTTCCGGATAGAAACCTCTCGACAACATTCTTCATAATCTCTCACCTCAGAACATCACATTTTTCAACACCTATCGCAGACTGAACTTCGGGACGAAGTTCAAAATTTAGGGGTAGATACTGTAAGATCCCACAAAAATCCGTTATGATAATCCTCATTAATTAATAATAACCTCGAGTTACCATTTAACAAAACCCATTTTTACGGGGAAATTTAAACTTTTCTTTTATTATTACCACATTACGTTTTGACAACATATATTAAATAGCAACACGTACCTTGAAAACTCAGTGTTTCACAAAACTCCATTCACACTAAATTTATGTTACACAAATTACACATTATAGTTAAAAACTACTAAACCTCACATTTATATTTCACTAACTACATTTATTTATACAAAACATATTTCACTACACAAACCCCATTTAATTAAGCTACAACCCAACCTCCTACCTACCTACTTACAACTTAAATTAATACTAATGTGTGAATATTACAATGGACAAAATTCTAGATATTTTAGGATGTTGGTAAGTATGCATCGCTGTCCATCAAGCTACAGTAACACTAATGATTGATTCAAGCAACGTGTACAAACTTTCTTCTATAAAATTAACTCAACCTACCACACCTTATCCTAACTTTCCCTCACCTCTCTCTAAGTTTTCCGACCACAAAAACCGGCCACCACCAGCACACCGCCGCTCACCATACTACACCGCCAACACCATTTTAATACTCTCACCATTCTCATCATTCCCACATACTTCACGCGCTAAGAAACCCACCCTCACCTATTCCATTTTTCGGTAACTCAGTTCTTCCGGCGAGTTTTTCCGGCAACACAAGGTTGACGGAATATATGTTTCTGGTGTTAGCTTAGTTCGTTTGGGTTCGAGTGTCATCACAGCCGCCATGGCTGTCCCTACAGCCACCATTTCAGCCGCCGACATTCGCCTCCTCTCGCTCTATTCCTCGTCACGGTAAAAACCGAGAAAACCCGTCAATATTATCATTATTTCTTTTATTATTATTATCGATTATTATTGTTATTTGTTCTTCGTGGATTAAAACATATTTTTAATCGGATTTATTTTGGACGATAAACTAGTAAAACTTGTTATTGGATTTGTGGTTAAAAACCGGATACAAACATGTTTTTGACTAAGACTCGTGTGGTAAGATTTATGGTGTGCTCAATTTTGTTGGGTCTCGATATTTGATGGCTGTCGAATTCACATTTTGGGCTGAGACCTTAAGGTCTCGGAGACCACTAGGGTCTCGGCAAAGTTATTGTTGTTATGGTTTGTTGAATGTTTGGTTGTTTCGGTTCATAGCAAGAAACGCCCACATAGGGTCGTTTGCTTGAATGCTATATTGGGTGCGCTAGTTTATTTTAATTGGTATCGGCAATGTTATTAGAAGTAATGTTATTGTTAAATAGATGTGCTGGTTGTTGTCAATTGTTATTGTTGTTATGGTGAAATTATTGTGTTCCTTGGTCTCAGCTGAATGCGTGTTGATTTTGTCTGGTTAAGTCGCGGTTTAACAACCCCACGTAGGGTGTTGTGTTAGTCCTGGTCTAGCAAATAATCACAAGGGTGTGTTTGATTGGGTATGTTTGGGTATATGCTGGTGATTTTGGTTGTGGGCTCGACAGTTCATTAAGATGAATTAAGTATAGGTTGATTTTGTTTAATTGGTGTTGGGCCTAAACCCAATACATAAGCAGGGTGCGTTTGATGTTGGTCACGGGCCAAGGCCCAATCGGTTAAAGGATGTTTTGTTTTGTGATGAGTGGGCTAGTAAGTCCAAGTAAACACTAAGGGAATAATAAATTAAGTTAGTAAGGTGATTATTTATTTTAGTGCTACCGTAGTAACAAATTAAACATTGACTAACGAGTTTGACTTGCCTTCGTTCATTGGTACGTTTCGGAAATTGAACATGGGATTGTGATTCGGATTTGGATAATACATATACTTGAGGGATTTAATACTTGGATTATGGGCTTGTGGCCATTGCATTTGGACATTTGGTCAATTATTGTACCATTATCGGACTTACAATATAAAATATCAGATTCATTGAACATTTTGAGAATTGAGACGGTATAATATATTAAACTCGGACTGGACACAAGATCTTCAATAAAATCCAAGACTAATATTTACAAGAATAATAACGAAACATAAACTTATTAAATACTGGATTTTCATACTTGATGAACCCAAGTCACGACGACTCGGGAAAAACTAGCTTTATTAGAACTCATTTTATTATAAAACGATTATGTTTATTACAAGTTATTTGGGATAACGGGGTAAATGCCGAAACGTACAAACTAGTTATTTGATTTGAGGTGTTTATTTGTTTTTAGCTCCTAAGTGGTCTTCTTTGGTTTGAGTTCTCGTCAGTATCCTCTTGAATTAATTGATGTCTATTCTTTTTGGCGTGAGTTGTACGTCGAGTCTAGGTTATCTTACCACACCACATGAAACATTTAAACTAAGCTTTTGATAAGTTTTGGAAAACTGAATAATCCACGAAAACTATGACACTTTATCTTTTATAGACTTTATTATTGTGCTAGACGTGTTTTGAGATAACTGTATACGTACTAGGTTGTGCCGATACTAGATCGTTGTGTATCATCGTGCTATATGTTTTGAGACCGTTGTGATATGCTCTAGATGCCAGTCGTGTCAGTGTGATCTTTGCTTTGCTGTGGCTAAGGTGAGTCGTGGCCCCTACTTTTCACACTTGTTTTTAATAACTCTTTTGGGGGAGATACATGCTTTAACTGTTTTATACTACTTGAAATCTCTTATGATTTACTCGAAATTATCAACTATGCTTTACCTATTTGAATCATACTTGAAAAGAATACATGCGCAATATATGTGCAAATAGTCTGTCTAGTTTAAACACGGAACTTGAAACATAACATCTCTAAACTACTTGACGTAACATGATACTGAAATTCACTGTATGTATTCATATAACAAATGAATGAACTGTTACTATTTATGATATTTCTATATTCCACTGGAAATAATTGCCAAGATCAGAATATGTATATTTTATGAACCTTGAGACCTATATTGCCTAAGCTTACTTTATTGCCAAAAAGTCCCTTTATCATGAGCCATTAATCACTACGGTGAGCGCGAATATAGCAACAGCTTCGAAACCTGTTGGTGGACTGACAACCTATCCCACTAATACTAGGACGGAATGCTTAATCGCTAGTCGTATTAGTCGCGATGCGCTATATTTGAGAAAAATAGGAAGTGGCAAATCACCTATTACACGAGGGCATAATCTTTCGTCATTAATTTGGTGAACACTCCGTTTTACGGTACTTTGTTAACGTTTTGCGTGTCATGAGGCCAAAGGCAATATAACTTTATATATGAATGTTTCATATATATATCCTAGGATACAGCTGTATTAGAAGACCATCACTTTTCACTGACAGATTTCAGACTTTAGACTATTAATTCACTACGTGTTATGATTATGAATCCCGTACTTGAACTTTGACTGTTATCATATGTGATTAAATTGTGAATTCTATTAGAGACAGCCAAAATGCTTAGTATATCGTTACTTTAAAAAGTTGACCGATACTTCACGTCGAGCGTATATCAACGTAGCTCATCTTTATTTATAACTTGAAATTTATGACCTCTTGAATTCATACATGATTTACTTATAAATTCCTACTCAACACAACTTGATATTTACTTCAGGAAATACTAGTATTTATTTCGACTATTACTGTATACTACTCGAATTTCTTGAAACTATGGAACGCCACGACTTACTTGTATTTATACTCATTTCAAATATCATCGTAACACTCTTGAAACTTATTGAATTAAGTTATTTTCCATTAAACTCCACGAACTCACCAACCATTGTGTTGACGTTTTAAGCATGTTTATCTCAGGTAATTAACGGAGCAGGACAAGACACGGAGCGGGCATCTTTTACTCTGATAACTTAAATGGTGTAAAATCAAATATGTCATTCCTTCCAAATCATCACATTCTTTTATGGGATTTTCAAATCAAATAATTCACTTTTGTATCAAAGCTATTATTTTGAATGACATATAACTTTCAAAACGCCCCTTCCGGGCCGTTTTTCTGGAATTTTAACTTCGATCCTCACCGTAATACCCTAATTACTTTTCCGCTGCCACAAACCAAATTTGGGGGTGTTACAAATGGACTTTCGTCAATACCTGCATAAGAGAGTTAGCAATAAATTGTCCAGCGCTTATATGTTTAGATTTCGAGATCGTTATCAGCATAGTGTGAAAACTTTCTCTAATCTTTACCTAGGCCGTTGAGAGCCTCTGAAGTATAACGAAGTATCACTTCAAGACTGTAGATCGTTTGAAGCGAGTAACCATCATGACATAAGGCAAGATCCTTAGATCTCATTAAGACTCATACAACTTGTATCCTTTTTGATGAACACAAGTGTATTTCATAGGAAGTGTTCCTAGGAGATCTTTGATGAATCTCATGTCTCTAGACTCAATTATGTGCGTTTTGGTTTTAGTCATCGGAGGCATGGAGCAGAGTGCCACCTTTTCAATGTCAACACATCTCGGAGTGAGAGGCCGATAGATTATGCAGTGTTCTCCATGAGAAATGAAACAAATATCTTTTAAGAGATATCTGAGTGGCAAGGAGGGGTGGTGCAACACATCACTGGGTCCATGACGTCTTGTCTTCAATATCAGTATCACCTTAATGAATACCAATAGCAGAGGTATTGACCCGGTTTCTGTCCTAAGTTTTCATGGAGGGCTATTTCTTTTCACCCTTTCATTAAACTTTTCTTTTTAATTCTTCAACCCCTTCTTTCTCCTTTCTCATTTTACTCCTTTTTTCAATCTTACCTAAGGACTTCTAATTCTAATCTATTGGAATTGTCCTTGGGTAGATCCCTCCGGTTCTGGCAGATCATTGGACATAACCTTACCATAATCACCTTATTTCTCCATGATTGTCCTAGATTATCGATCACATACCATGAAACCTTTTTGTGAAAATCTCTCAAAGTATTTATGAGAAAACACATTTAGTTAACACATTGAGAGTTTTGCATTTTTGAAATACTCCCCCTTCACATGTGCTCATGCATTTTGAAATAATCTGCACATGTTGGGTAGAGTTCGCACATTTTGAATTGATCGATTTTCAATGAACATGACCTTTGCGAGACACGCTTACATCACTAGTTTGACTAGCTTGAAATTATTACCCGTCTCGGTCATATTCAAAGATCATCTCTCGAATTGGTACATTCTACTCAGACAAGTCCTTTGCGAGACACGTTTACATCACTGGAAAACCAGTTTGAAATTATTACCCGTCCAGTACATGTCTTTTCGATAACTGACATTTAGTTTCGTCAATTCGAGGGTTCATACTGAGTCTTTTTGAAGAACTCGTTTGAGATTCTAACCACAAAACTTTTTTATCACATTTTAATCACATCCTCTCCCCCTTAAACCTAATAACTACTTAATCTCCCCCTCAAAAATAGCATGTAGTGGTATTTTTGAAAAATAGTTGATTAAGATGAAACGTTTTGGAGAGACGGACTGATTTTAGCATGAAAGCGGAACATATTTCTTTTTGTACTCCCCCTTAAACAAAGCATATTATTAAACACTTGAGTTTAAAAGCAGTTAAGGGTCTTAGAGGGAGTGATTGTGAGCACAAAATGTATAGAAAGACTTTGAAAAATCTTTTTGAAACAATCATGATTAAGTGCTCACGGTTTTGGTTTTTGCCATTAACATAGCGAGTCCTGAGTGGAAATGATCAGAAGTCATCAATGTAGCCTTTATATGAAATCTTTTCGAGTTGGAGTACCCGAGCTACAATAAAAGATTTCACGATAAAGCACGGGTTTCGTACTGATATATACGAAAGCCTTAACGAAGAAATTTTGAGAAACGACATGTTTTGGAAAAAATTTAAATGAACTCTCGCTCAAGCATCTGTACATGCCCGTATCATTGTTGAATGACATTTCTAGATACGTACAGAATATTGATTATACAAGAGACATGTCGTGAGAAGATTATTTTTGGATTTTTGTTTTTCTATTGTTTTTGTATTTTTGAAACTTTTCTATTTTTATATTTTGTTTGTGTTGGTTTTTCAAATTTTGTATTTTGTTTTTTTGAAAATTATTTACTTGCGAAGCTTGTTGATTTAAATCAAGAAGATTCGAGAAGACTTTTTAACTCTTCGGGAGTTAGGCTTCGCATTCCAATTCGACGAACTAAGTTTTCAAACCGCTCTTTTGGGAGGGCTTTAGTAAATAGATCGGCGAGTTGGTATTCAGTCTTCATGAAAAATAATTCAACAGTACCCTCTTCGACGTGTTCCTTTATGAAGTGGTAGTGGACTCTAATATGCTTGGTCTTCGAGTGTTGAACTGGATTGTACGAGATGGCTATGGCACTTTTCGAGTCGCAATACAAAGGTATGCGGTCGAAAGAGAAGCCATAATCTATGAGCTGTGTCCTCATCCAAAAGAACTTGGGCACAACACGCTGATAGAGACACATACTCGGCTTCTGCGGTTGATTGTGCAGTGCAGTCTTGTTTCCTTGATGACCATCCTACTAGCTTTTCTCCCAAAACTTGTGCTCTGCCTGATGTACTCTTTGCTGTAACTTGGCAACCGGCATGATCTGCATCTGAAAATGCTATTAGTGTAAACTCCGAATCCTTCGGATACCAAAGTCCCAAGTTAATGGTTCTTCGTAGGTATCGAAAGATCCGTTTAACCTCTTGGAGGTGAAGTTCGGTAGGCCTTGCCTGAAACCGTGCAAGTAAACAAATAGCAAAATGTATATCTGGTCGACTGGCAGTTAAGTACATGAGAGACCCAATCATGCTCCGATATTTCTTCGGATCCATGGGTTTCCCATATAAATCAGCGCCTATTTTTGGTGAGGTGACCATTGGTGTACCAACAGAGTCACAATTTTCCATTCCATGTTTTTTCAAAATCTCAATTGTATATTTAGCTTGATTAAGAAAAATTCCACGTGGGGATTGATGAATTTGTAAACCTAAAAAGAATTTTAATTCACCCATCATGGACATTTCAAATTTGCTTTTCATGAGATTTGCAAAATGTTTTGAATGTGTCGGATTAGTGGACCCAAAAATTATGTCGTCCACATAAATTTTCTTGTAAACAAGGTCGGATCAATTGTTCCTTTGGTGAAATTATTATGAAGTAGGAAAGATGATAACTCATCATACCACGCCCGTGGGGCTTGTTTCAAACCATAGATTGCTTTCTTTAGCTTGTAGACGTATTCCGGATGATCTTTGTCAACGAATCCGTCTGGCTGACTCACGTACACTTCTTCTTTCAGAGTTCCATTCAAGAAAGCTGTCTTGATGTCCATCTGATAAACTGTGATGTTCTTGTGAGCGGCATAAGCTAAGAAAATCCTGACTGCTTCAAGCCTTGCAACTGGTGCGAATGACTCTTCAAAATCTATCCCTTCTTCCTGTCTGTATCCCTTTGCCACTAGACAAGATTTGTTGCGAATGACAGTCATTTCTTCATCCTTTTTGTTTTTCCATAACCACTTAAGATCAATGACGAATTTGTCAATTGGTCTTGGAACTAAATCCCATGTGTCATGTAACTGATATTGAAGAAGTTCTTCCTGCATCGCTTCAATCCAGGCATTATCTGCCATTGCTTCCCGAATGTTCTTAGGTTCTATGAGACTAACTGAGCAGACATAGATACACATGTCGCAATTGGTGTGGAGTTGTTTTCTCGTCTGAATTAGCCTTGAGGGTTCACCAATAACCTCTTCTATCGAATGGTCTTTTGTCCACTGTAATGTTGAAGGGTACCTTGGTGTTGAAGAATGTGTGTTAGATGGTTCATGTAACCGTGAAGATGATTCAGCAGAATCCGTTGCAAACGGATTTTCAAATGGTTCTTCATCTAACACAGCATTATTTTGTTCTTGCTCATCAATTCTTGGTAGAACAATTTCAATTACTGGAGATGATGTAGTAAATGTTGATGACGTGGAGGGAGATGGTGCGTCAGCTTCGAATGTTGTGGATGCATCTTGATTTGGTGGAGGTGGTGGTTGTTGATGTTGAGCGGGTGCAGCGGAACGTTGGTTAGATACATTTGTCGAAGCGCCACCATAGTATTCATCATACATAAACTCGAAGAAATTATCCAGTTCCTAAATTGTGGGTTGTTCGTTATGAATTGATTGAGCTCCTTGAGGTGCGAGTCCCGAACTGATATGTCCGGAAGTCATCGGGTTAAGCGCGGGTTCTAGAGCGAGTCTCTCAGAAGCCATTTGTGAAATTTCATCAAACTTCACATTCATCGTCTCCATGATCTTTTTCGTTCTCCTGTTATACACCCTGAATGCCCTCGAGTTTTTCGAATAACCAATGAAGATTCCAATATCACCCTTAGCTTTCAACTTTCCCAGATCTTCCCTGTCATTCGTTGGATAGCACAAAGCACCAAATACATGAAGATATGAAATATCCAGTTTTCTATTGTTTACTAGTTCATACGGGGTTTTATTGAATCTTGGATGAACTAGGGATCGGTTCTGAGTGAAACAGGCAGTGGCAACAGCATCAGCCCATAAGAATAACGGCGCACTAGAATAAATCAGCATTGTGCGAGCAGCTTCCACAAGAGTTCGATTTCTTCTTTCAACTACCCCATTCTGCTGTGGAGTTCTAACAGCTGATGTCTGGTGAGTAAGACCAGATTCTTCAAAATATGTTCTTAACTCCTGATTTATGAATTCCGTGCCATTATTAGTTCTTACTATCCTTACTGGAGCTTGAAGTAGGACTTGAATCCGCTTCAGAAAGGTGATGATGATGCCTGGTGTTTCGTCTTTCAACCTCAGAAACTTTACCCATGTATATCTTGAATAGTCATCGACGATTACAAGAATATACTTCTTCACATTTATGCTTTGAACTCTCATTGGGCCACATAAGTCCATATGCAACAAATGTAACCTATCCACCGAACTGGGTACGGGTTTAGGTTTATATGTTGCTCTTTTGCTCTTTCCTTGCTTATAGGATGGACATAAGTGTTCTTTGGTGTAATTGAATTTTGGGAGACCGGTGACGATGTTGTCTTTGGCAAGTTTGTTTATGGTGTCAAAGTTAAGATGGGACAGACGTCTATGCCACAACCAGGACTTTGTTTCGCTTGCCCTAGTCATGAGACAAATTGGTGATGAAGAGGCCATTTGGTTTATGTCTATTGCATAGAGATTGGTGCCACGATCCCCAATTAAGAGATCATCGCCAACCAAATTCCTGAAAAAGCAAGTGTTTCTCCTAAATGACACCTCTAAACCCGCATCACAAAATTGCCCGACTGAAAACAGATTGTGTCCCAACCCTTCGACATAGTAAACCCGAGTGATCAAGTAATTTCCAAACCGAAGATCACCATAACCCAGAATAGCTGCAACATGATCATTCCCAAACCGTACAGTCCCCATGAACTGCCATACAAAGTTGATCAGCAGCTTCAGATTCCCGGTCATGTGCTTGGAGCAACCCGAGTCGATGATCCAAAGACAAATTTTAGTGACCTGCGAAGAACAGAGGATTATGTATATGGAAACCTTTTAACATTTGGTTCCAAGGGGTTAGATGTAACAGGTGAATCACATTTAGAGATGGTTCCCGTTGTTGCATTGGGAACTATTTCTAATGTGCCATTCTTAAGTGCAAACATTCTACCCGTTGGTTTCTATGCACAAAACTTAAGGTGATCCTTAGGCAATAAGCTACTAGTGGTTTTTCTAGCTTTTGTAATAAGTCTTCGAATATATCTAGACTTAGCCCTAGTGACTGAAGGAACCTTTTTCTGTTCAGGCATATCATTCACATTCACAGCATTAGAAACAATATCATCACAAGCGTTTACAGACAAAGATTTCTTGTGCATTAAACAAACAGAGTCATTACCTGCATTCAAAACACTAGTCTTAACATTACATCCATATGACATATGTTTCTTATTTGAAAGCTTTAAGTTCCTAGGGTGTTCTTCTACTTCCTTGCATGCACTCTCAGAGACAGGCGAGACTCTAGTGTTCCTGATGTTGCTCCTATCACTACAAAAAAACTGGCTTTCAGAGACTGAATTTCTAGGGACTGATATATCAGTCGCTGATACATAGCATCGGTAACTGAAACATCAGTTACTGATACTTTTAAGGACTGACCTTTTATTGACTGATTGCGGCGACTAAAAATCAGTCCTTGATTCAGTGACCACATATCTGAGACTAAATTTCAGTTACTAATATGCCTGTACGGGAAAAAAATTTGGAGGCAAATTTGTTAGTGACTGAATAAGGGTGACAATTCAGTCCCTAGTGCATGTACATCATATCTAAGACTAAATTTCAGTTACAAATATATTTGCACAATAAAAAAATTTGGCGGAAAATTTGTTAGTGACTGAATTATAGTCACGGTTCTGTCCCTAATACATGGAGATCATAGCTAAGACTAAGTTTCAGTTACAAATATGTCTAGACAATACAAAGGTTTGGAGGGAAAGTTTTTAGTGACTGACTTTCAGTCACAGCTGCGTCCCTATTACATGGTCATCATACCTAAGACTAAAATTCAGTTACAAATATGTTTGCGCAATTAAAAAAGTTTGGAGGAAAATTTGTTAGTGACTGAATTTGAATCACAACTCAGTCCCTAATACATGGACATCATAGCTAAGACTAAAGTTCAGTTACAAATACGTATGCAAAATAAAAAAACTTTTGAGAGAAAATTGTTTATGACCGAATTTTATTCCCACATAAACCTCTTATACATGGGCAACATATTTAAGACTAAAATTCAGTTACAAATATGTCTACACAATAAAAAAGCTTGTAGGGAAAATTTGTAGTGACTGAATTTCAGTCACAGCTGAGTCCTTATTACATGGACATCATACCTAAGACTAAAATTCAGTTACAAATATGTCTGCGCAATAAAAAAGGTTTGGAGGGAAATTTGTTAGTGACTGAATTTCAATCACGACTCAGTCCCTAATACATGGACATCATAGCTATGACTAAATTTCAGTTACAAATACATATGCAAAATAAAAAGGTTTGGAGAGACAATTGTTTGTGACTGAATTTCAGTCCCACATAAACGACTTATACATGGGCAACATATTTAAGACTAAAATTCAGTTATTCATTGAAAACGTTGACTTATATTGTGAATGGTATATATTTAATTGAACCCCTTCAAAGTTATTAAAATCAAGTGGATTGGCATTTACTTGTATTGAGAAAACATAAGAAAGCTAATTTAAAGAAACCAATTTCTCCAAAATTTACTCGAGTTTCACATTATAAGTAAGAAAGATACATCTGTTTAAAAGGTCTTAGATTTAAATAAACTTTCGCAGATGCTACGGTTAAACTTCTACACCAGCAAAACAGCATCGTTCTCAGGATTATTGGTCACTTGAGCATATTTCCCTGTACATAACAAAGGTCATAAGATATAAGCCTATGTGATCCGCGAGGAATCAATGATATATTTTTACAATTCCTAGGAAACACAAGTGAAGTATGTGAAACCTGGGTCGTTTCCCAACGAGGTGTGAATTGAAGATAACGTTTGTGACATTAATAAATGAGTGTTGGCAAGACTTGAACCCTGGGCTGCTGGGTATTAAGTTAGACAAGCAACCACTTGATCTAGGAGGTAATGTTGTTACAATTTGCAATCGTTTATTTATAACATTACCTTGATATGAAAAGCTTCATATTGTACAAGCGAGTATATGAATACGTTGTATAACTACTTAGATTGGCTTTGGTTAAATGTTTTTTTGGTGTATCATCGTTTGTGTTAAGTTACGATTGGTCAAAGGTGTTTTTAAAGTCAAAATTAATACAAAATGTCCAAATTAGTGGTCAAAAACTCGAAAGTCAGTTTGCCAGCATGTAGAGCTCGAAAAAATATGCAAATTCAAAAAAAAAAGCACCTCAATCCGACGTACGAGTAAAAAGTTATGCTCTTTCAAAGTTTAAGGAATATGTTACACAATAACTTGCAACTTACTATACTTACATGTAGCCCTTCACATTCAATCAGACCCCAAGAGGTCACGTCATTTTGGCCTGGTTACTCATATATATAGTGGAAAACATACGCATGCCCAATGTTACCTATACTTATATATACTTTTCATATATGTAAACACGTCATTAAAATAGATTAACTTTTAATTGAATATATCTTTGCACATGGTGGTATTACATGTTGTTGCATGTTTGGTAATAGTTTGGCTTTGAAGTTGGCCACACATATACGAAAATATTAGACTTGTGATGTGTAGAACCAATCCATTCACCGTACCTTTTGTTTCAATCTCATTGTGCCGCAACATATAAAGCAACTGAGGAGCTAGCTTTATCGCAACATATAAACCAACTGAGGAGCTAAGTTTAGACTCCTTTGAGTGGCGGGTTCATTCTTCATCCATATGTTAGCTCCTCCTTTGACCGTATCGGGAACACTCTAAGCATCACTTGATCTTGTGTCACATACAAAATGAGCTTTGATTTATAAGAACAAAATAACACAGCTAATAACACTTCGCATGTAGCAACTTCTTTAGTCAAAAGTAAAATATATTAATAATCAAAAAGTAAATGCTAACTAACAAATCAAACACCCCTTGTCATCTACTGATCTTTAATACCAAGAACTATTTTTTTACCAAAGCCAATCTAAGTAGCTACCAGTGTATGATTTTTGCTAGGAATTGAGATAAGTCAACAGTTGAATTAACACAAGTGACATTAAGATAGTTTTTGTAATATACTTATGGCAATAGACTAGATTATAGAAATGAACAGAATGGACACAAAAATCATGGTGGGACAACTCAATCAGACCCATTTTGAACTGTTAAACAACCGCCAAATGTGCAACGTGCCTATGCTACCACCTGTAGTCCTGTACTGATTTCTAAACTCCAAGACATGTAAGCAATAACCACAACAATAAACAGTGAAGTAACCAAATACTCAAATTCCACACCTTTTTTACTTACTTTGAAACAGACATTGGCATTAGAAATGCGACAGAGATATTAGCAATGACTTTATACATATTGCAACAGCGAGTTAATAATTCTAAACTCTTAGGAATTCCACCAAAAGCAACACTGAAAATCCATGAGATTACCCGATCATTTGCTCGTTTCCAAAGAGGACGCTGATCAGAACTTAAATCATTGGTTCAATAGATTTACCAATTACAGTTCTAAGCATATAAGTCAAAGCTTTTGATATGCTTGACCAATTAATACCATTTTACAGAAGCATTTATGCTGAAAATGAACCAGAACGGATTTATACAAATGGAAATTAGATATATGAGTAAAGCAAGGTAAAGATGTTTCCTAATATATAAATTTTAAGTCTTTGATATCAAAGCACAAGGTGTCAGTTGCATCTTAGAAAGCAAAGCAAAAAATTTAAATTCCCAGCTGAAACGCTACTGATAATACGCTAACATGGTTTCTTCGCATTGAGAAATAAAGCAGAAAAGTCCATGGTTGCAGCCATAGAGATTTATTATCTCTTTAATCCTTCCAGCATATACAGAAATCATATTTTGTTTCAGCTCCCTCCGGCAACTGCGTCTTTATGCTCTCACTAAGCTCAAGATTTTCTATCGTCATCAAAGTTGGAGCAACTCTTTCCAAATCGTTCCAAGAAATGCTGAGTCTGCTGATATGCAGGCACAGGGCAAAAATGCCTTATTGCAGGCCTGAATCTAGGGCTTAAAAAAAAATCTTAAAAATCTATTAAAAATATAATAAGCTAGTTGAGCAGGGTGAGCTTAATATTCCAAAAGATCAGCTTATGAGGGCTCTCGATGACTTAATGAAAATTCAGCAAAGGTCCTATAAAAACCTAAAATACTAAAATTTTGTGCAGTCTGATATGTGCGACTTTTGTGCAGGCCAAAGAGACTAAGCTAGGCTATTGGGAACTCACTAAATAGACTAAGGTGAACTCAGGAATGCTAATAAGTAAGGCCAAAATGGCTTATGGCTTAATAGAGCTTATTTAGTCCTTATATGGTCTGATTTTTGCACAGAGTGCTAAAAATTGCTATTTCTCACTATATGGCTAACTAGGGTTTGTAAACAACTTATTATGGCTAAATTAAGCTGGTTTAAAGTTGGAATTTTGGTAAATGTACAGTACATATGGGGTTTGACCAGCTGACCTCTTTAAACCAAACACCCCTTTACTGGGGTCTGTGGGGTTTTTTTTGAACTAACCACCCTAATTTAACTATGAATTCTGATATATTATTGATTAATAACTTATCTTAACTATATTTAACAACTTATAAAACCAAATTAAGCAGTTCAATAAGCTACACTACTTAAGGCTATTTTAGGCTTACAATGAGTTTTTTAAGTAGAATAAAGACAAGGGGTATTTAAAACTGATATTATTGAAGAAATGTAATTAGAAACTAATAATAAGCTGGAAATAACAATAATAAGCTAGAAATAAGCTATTGCACAGTGAAATGGAATTTAATGCTAAAAATTCAAAAAGCTTACAACTGAATGAGCTTATGGAACAAAGGAACAAGGAACCAGAACACCCCTAGCTTGTTCACACAAGCTAGAAAAACCCAGAAAACCTTCCTGAACAGCTTATTAGCTCCAAGAACAGCTTATTAGCACCTCAGTTGACTTTTATTGACTTTTAAAAGATTACCTGCATCATCAGAGCAACAACAAATATGAAATCCAAAACCAGAAGAAGCTTCACTATGAAAAAAATGAATAACCATTTATCTTAATAAGGTTACCTAATCATCACCGTCCGACTCATCACTTTCAGTCACAAGATTTGAGATATTATTGCCTATCTCATTTTTGTCTAAATCATCTAGATTTGAATCCGAACCAAAATCTTCCATATCATGATCAGAATCCTCTATCTCATCATTGATAAAATCATTTACAGTATCTTCAGAACGCCCAACATCAACATTTTGAACCGTTTCTCCTGCATTAACTCCACGAGTGATTGGTTGGAAGAAATCGCCTATGACCCACATATGCTATTTTATCTCTTATACCTATACCGCAGCCATCGTCGTTACATGCTGGACATGCCTTGTATCCACTCGTGGTCCATCCTGACAGGTAACCATATGCAGGAAAATCATTGATTGTCCATAGAAGTGCGGCACGCATTTTGAATGTCTGTTTAGATTCAAAATCATATGTTTTAACACCCTTATCCCATAGAAGTTTCAACTCATCAATGAGTGGACACAAAAATACATCAATATCCTTTCCCGGTGAATTGCGTCCAGGAATTAACAATGTCAACATAAATGAAGCATCTGCCATAGAATTCCAAGGAGGCATATTGTATGGTATGAGCACAACAGGCCACATACTATATGAAAGACTCATTGCCCCAAAAGGATTGAAACCATCACTTGCAAGCCCTAAACGAACATTTCTAGGATCATTTGCAAATTCAGGATACAATGTATCAAAGTGTTTCCATGCCTTTCCGTCTGTCGGATGCCTAAGAACCCCTTCCTCTTTGGTTCTCTTTTGATGGTGCCACGACATATCCTTACAAGTGTGCCTCGATGCATATAAGCGTTTAAGCCTACTTGTGATGGGAAAGTAACGCAAGACTTTTACCGGTTTCTTCTTCCCATTACTCTTTTCTTCATAATGACTAGTGTTGCAAACTGGACAATTTTCTAAGTTTTTATTTTCATCCCAAAATAATGCACAATCATATTTACAAGCATGGATAGATTGGTATCCTAGTCCAAGAGTACGTAAATACTTTTTTGCTTGATAATGATTTTTCGGCAAGTTTGCGTCCTTGAATGCTCGGCTAAATAAATTCAAAATCATATCCATTGCCACATTAGTCATTTCACATGTTACCTTTACATTCATCAGCTCCAGTAAAAAGCCCAGTACGGAAAACTCATCACATTCCGGGTATAGAGGCTTCTCCATATCGACAAATAACTTTTCCACATTTAGATTGTCGTGTTGGTCAACATCTTCCCTAATTTTGTTTTCATATATGTTTTCGCCGCCAGTTGGAAACGCATCATCAAGTAACTCTCTTTCACTGTCATCTGCTTCACTTTCAGTTTGTTCACACTCACTGTCTGATGCGTCTGATTCATAACCAGGCAGATGTTCACCGTGATATATCCATATGTCGTATGTTGGATCAAAACCATTATGAATTATATGCCTAGCAACAAGTGAAGGAAAATCTGTTCTTGAATTCACACACTGCTTACATGGACAGTGGATTTTGCCATCACTATCAACGTATCTTTTACCCGTTTCTGCAAAAGCCAGTGCGCCATTGATGAACGTTGGATCATACTTATTAGTGATTTTAGTCCAGCTCTTATCCAAATTCATTGCGAATACTGGTTAAAAAAAATAAATAAATAAAAAAATGCATTGGTTAAGCTGATGAAACAATTAAAAACACATTTGCACTATCAGAATTCAAAAGTTGAACTAGTGCAATGAATGTGAAAATTACACAATGCAGCTTTAATTAATATAGGTGACAATTAATTGAGTTTAACCTGTTAATCAAATTAACAAATACAGCAGCCTAACTACCTAATCTCAACGAACTATGTAATCCATTTGTTTAATCCATACCGAGAAGTAAAATTCAAATCCACCTAACTGTTATAATCTCAACGACTTCTAAAATCGATTTTCCAATTTAGATTGATACCATAGATATTGATAACTATAACTTTAAGTGATAACTAAAACATTAAAACTTTACCCACTTCCAAATTCAGTGTATGTCCCTGTATAGAATACTGGTTCGCCAGGGAACTAGGGGAAAACAAAAGGCTGAATTCGTGAACTGGTATCAATAGAGCGGATTCAGTGGTTGAATTCCTGGTTCTTAACAAAATTTGGGATATGGATATAAAAATACGTTTTAATAATACGGAGTATTATTTTGTAAAATGTTTGTTTGTTAACAAAAATGGATATAAAAATACGTTTTAATAAAAATACGTTTTAATAATACGGATTCAGTGGTTGAATTCCAAATTAACTTATCAAGCTATTTTTTTTATTAAAATATTGTCAATTTAATTTTTTGATTAATTTGAGAATTATCATTAAATATTTCAACAATTATTAATATGTTTCACATTACAAAATATTATGCCTTATGTGAATTAAATAATAAAGTCAAGAGTAAATTACACCGTTCGTCCTTGTGGTTTGCGTTGACTGCAGCCGTTAGTCATTTGACCCAAAAAATTGCACCGTCCAACGTTAAGTGTCAAACGTTATGCACCATTTGTCCCTCCATCCAACTGGTAACCCAATTTGGGCGCCATTACTCTTTGTGAAAATTCAAGTTAGGAGACATTTTTTTAATTCTTCTGAATGTATCATCTTAATTAAGCGCCACACTGTTCAAAAAAATTATTAAGCGCCACAAATTATTGTTTTTTCAAGCCATATTAATTGATTAAATATTTAAATGATTAAGAGTTGTATTAGATTTAATACAATTAACAATGTAACAAAACGATGCGTTACAGTTCGTCTGACCGGTAAAGGCGGATATTATTGTAACATATTTTTTGGTCTGATGTTTGTTAAAATGAAAAATTGAATCGTTGTTGGGTTTGTAAGATAATTTATGGTTTATTAGTGGTAAAAGTGTTTGTATTAGATTATTGAACTGTTAATGTTGAATGTTGAGGTGTAATGGAAGTGTATGATGCTAAGTTGATATAATTTTTTGTTGTAGGATAGGCTCCCGAGTAGTAACTTCCTCATTTTTTGAAGATTTAATAAACTTTGGCGTGGGCGGAGGGATAATCCGAAGCACTTTCATTCCTTGTTTGATAGTATCTCACATTGAATCGAACACTTTCATTCCTTATTGCAGTTGGTGGAAGTGGATGAGTACTAAATTTCGTGTCTTAACAGGTTTTTCGTGTCGACCTGTTAAGAAACAGGTCGTGTTCGTGTTTTGAAAATTTGACACGAAAAATTATCGAGTTGTGTTCGTGTCTGCCCCTTATCGTGTCGTGTCTTAACAGGTTTCGGCGGACACGATTTGCCAGCCCACCTATAAGCTCAATAGCTTTAGTGACCCTTTTCATAACAAGCCCACTACTGAAATCAAAGTCCATACTAGCAATAACTTAACACCATGTAAGGGTCTTGCAATATTAGGTGGGAAAACACCCGCAAACCTGCTTCTGGGTCCTCCTTTGGCCAAAAAACCAAGGTTTTATCAACATTGAGATCGGCAACGAGGTCCATCCACCATAATAAGCTCTAGAACCTATTGACGGATTAGCAAATCTTTTAAGACTATCGTTAGCCTATTCCAAACTTTTCCAAGCCTAACTTTACTCCCGAAGCAACCTAATTTATTTTATTTTGGTTCATATTTCCTCGTAAGTCGAACATTCTACATGTTCTAAAGCCTACAAGCTTAATTTACATGCACAAGGTTTACCGGATACCAAATGAAAACAAATTGTGTTGCCCTTTTGCTTGGCATGAATGTTAAAAAGACAATGGTTGATGTATGTAGTTAATTAACTATCATGTTATACAAGTTATATTTGATGACCATCATATGAAACATTTCTTAACATTTAACATGTGACATTTAATATATCATATTGTTTTGATCTCTTGGCATTTAAATATTCTTTTTAGGCTCGAGTGAAGTATCATGTAATTAGGCTACCATCGAAAAAGACCAAATGCATGAGATAAGCATGTTCAAATGTTATTTTCTTTGAAAAGTAAAATCAATCGTACGATCTATATAGTCAATCCGTATATTATATGGGTATTAAGACTAGTAAGATCATATATAAAGATTATTATCATCATTATCATTATCACTATCATATAATAAAATGTCTTACCTTTTTTTTTCTTTTTTTTAGCAATTAATTTCCTTGCTGTAGAAAAAATGGATCGGTTTCAGGAAAAAATAAAAACCAATTTTGCGGTGCGGTTTCGGTTTTCACCGAAAAACCGCACCGCAAAAACCGCACCGCACCACTCTAAAATTTATAATATTTTAAATATTTTTATTTTTTATTTTTTAGAATAACACACTAAAATAATACACTAAAATTTATAATTTTTTAATTTTTAAATATATTTGTTTATTTTCTAGATATATTTTTTAATTTTTTAGAATAACACGCTAAAATTTATAATTTTTTATGATAAAATGATTTTGTTTATACTTTTATAATATTCAAACACATTTTAATTGTTAATTATCATCTAAGTTTTTTAGATAATATATACCAAAAGTTATAATTTCAAGGAGGAAAAAAAAAGAAAAAGAAAAAAAAAAAAAAAAAAAAAAAAACTTTGAACCAAAAACCCGCTAAACCAACCCGCAAAAACGTATAAACCCGCAAAACGGAAACCGCAAAAACCGCGCTGATGCGGATCCTCATTTTTTAAAAACCACATTTTATGGTGCGGGGCAATTTTTACCAAAAACCGGACCTAACCCCATGCTCACCCCTAGTCCACACCAATATACGGTCCATTAACAGTATCTATCTTATGAAATATTATTTCAACTTAAATCGGATCCCTAAAAATTGAGGGGGAAAAGCAAGAGGGAAAGTTGAGAGGGAATCATAAAAATTGAAAGATCAATTCAATCACCATCCCCCCATGGAATTCGGGATTTCCTTCTGTATCTCATGCCATCCACATAGAAAAACCCTAGATATGTTATTTTATATCACCACAATTCAGCCCTCTTTCTCCAACAACTATTCAGACTTAATTTGAATATTACGGTACTTTCTCCTCAACTTTTACAGCAATTTAATTGTGTTTTATTAGTTGGTTCTTCGATTTTAGTTTTGGATATAACTAGTCTTGTGATGTTCTGTGTATTAATGAATTGTTCTGGGTGGTAGGATGTTTGGGGTTGGGGTTTTGGTCCAATATGTTATGTTTTTATTATGATAATAGAGATCTTTGGTGTTTGTTGTATATCATATGCGAGTTATGATTTGGATGCTTCTGTGTATTTTTTTACTTTCAAGAAATTTCTTGTGATTATGGTCTTATGATCTCTGTCGTATCCTTTATAGTATTATATTTAATGTTTGTATTATGGAGATGATTAATAACTACATATGTAGGTCTTTAGTGGGACTCTATTCTTGAAGGTTTTGACAATTTGCTAAAAGCAGCATCACTTCGTGTTTTTAGATATAGTGTTAAGAAATTCAGAAGAATATGTTTGGATGTGAAGATTTTATTATCTTTTACACATTGTAAACAAGCACAAGACCTTAAATATTTGGTTTAGGACATCTTCAAGAGTAACTATGTTTTCAATCTTGTTAAACGTTTTATATAACCTGCTTATTTGATTGTTTGCTACGCTGTAATTAAAATGTGTTCTGAATCCATATTGTAGTACGAAAGACATGTCTTTGTATTTTCAAGAAAACAAAATAGAAAATTTGTAGGTAGAGTACGGAGATAAAACGTAGAACATAATCCTATTTGTTTATTCAATGTTCTTTTGTGAGAAAAGAAAATAGAATATATTATAACTCAACTTGAGGGAAAGTATGAATCTGGCCTATTTTTTGGTTTATTATAACTCAACGTGTGTCGAAAAGTGTTGCTAGTGGTAAAGTTCCCTTTTTGTTAAACTTCTTTAATTTTGGCAAAGGATTAAAGTTTCTTTATTTTGTACTTGTGAATTGTACAACGATCTATTATCTAACAGTTCTGCTCATTGGATATTTCAAACAGTTTCTACAGACGCACCTGATCCCCACACTGTTATTCCTGAAGTCGTAGCTATTAGACAACCAAGTAATGTTGAAGTTGCACCTATTGGACAACCAAGTCATGCTGAGGTCGCACCTATTAGACAACCAAGTAATGCTGAAGTCCCACCCATTGAAGAACCAAGTAATGCTGAAGGCGCACCTATTGGAGCACCAAGTAATGCTGCAGTTCTCCAAAATGTATAAGAAGTTACTGGTCAAGCTCCTGAAGAACCTGTTAATCCACCCAGAAGGTGCAAGCAAAATACAAATAAAAAATTAATAAAGACTTTAGAAGGTTTGCCTAACGGTACTAAAATTTCCTTGAATATGGATAAAGGCACAAAGGCCTTTGTTGGGCCCTCAGCAACAACATTTGCGACTGAGTGTGGAATCATTATTCGCAATGTTTGTTCGATGGAGTATCATAGATGGGATTCAATTCCGCAAGTTGAGAAAAATGTGATGTATGAGAAATTACAAGTAAGTTGTGTATATTTTCAGTTTCAATGTAAAGTTTTATATTTTGTTACTTGTTACAATTTCGGTCCTACTACTAAGATATGTATTTAATGCAGGGAAAATTCGAGTTGTTACGAAAAGATGTGATTTTTATGGACTATGTGAATGCTCGACTACGTGAACATTGGAAACGCTACCGAGGTGAATTGAGTAGGCACTGGAAGCGTGTTGGAGGAAAAACAAATCCTCAATTGGCCAGACATAATATGAAACCTGGTTGTCGACCAGATGACTGGAATCATCTATGCAACTATTGGGAGATGGAAAAAACCCGGGTGAGTGTGTTAACTTTATTTTACAACCCATAATACATATGCGTTACTTTTTTTTTTCATTTTACAAACCATAATACATCTGTTGTCTTTTGATTTTCTAGAATTATAGTGAGAAGATGGAAGCTAACAGACAGAAACTAGTTAATGTAAGCAGAGGGGGCTCTCGTTCGATAGCCAATCTTGTGCACTCAATGGTAAGATCTACAGTTTTCATTGAACCAATTAGCTGTCATTCAAATATTACATTTTTTGCCTAAACAAAAAAGGTATTGCAAAAAGGTATTGCTGGTCCTTGTCTTGTGGTTACTTATTTGGTAACTGCTAGTTTCATGTTTGTGCGGTCCTTTGCAGTTTGTTGTTAATTCATGCTGGTAGTTTTGCTAGGGGTTAGTCTGTTAAGTTGAAGATTAGATTGCTGGGAATGTAGTGAAGCTAAGATTGCTACTTGAATTAGGGGTTTAGTATTGCTCGGTTTAGGTGTAGTTTGCTGCTCGGTGTTAATTTTTTGCTCGGAGATAGTATTCGGTTCTAAACTGATTCTTTACTTGGTTTGTTGCTCGTTCCTTTGCTGGTAGGTTAGATAATTTTTTCGGCTTAGCAATTTACTCGGTACATAGTACATTTACTGGTACTTCTTTAGTGTCACATAAAACTCAGTTTGAAACTTGAATTTGTGTCACATAAAACTCTTTGTAATCAGAGTGAGTGTCGAATGAAACAGAAAGACTTGGGAATCAAGTTTAAATGGCAACCTTGTAATCAGAATTTGTGTCACATAAAACTCTTTGTAATCAGAAGTATCATTGTAGCTAGTGTTAGGTAACCTTGAGTTAAATGGCAAGCTAGTTTGTGTAAAATTGTCCAAGAGTCGCACTACACTATGAAACAAGTTTAAATGTCTCAAAGATATTTCACGACGTGGGTTAACTAGCAATATACATTTTGTAGTATTGTGCAATTTGGGTCATTGACAAGCTGATTATGTATGGAACTGATGTAAAAGACCACTACTTTGTAAACCAAATGAGAATGTCTCGAAGCTAGTGTCGTGAGTCTTAGTCTAGGTCAAATGACCTTGTGACTTGAAACGAGTATCATTATAAATCGTGACTAACTAGCATATGTATCATATCCACATTGAAACATATACATACAGACTGCAGTAGCTGAAACTAGTACGTATAAAGTTAATTGAAAGTTAACAATAACACATTGGATGTCTACATTTGTACCTTGATTTAGTAAATCTTCTTAATGTGACATTGTGACACCCGCAGCCATATATGAGGGTCTTAAATGCATTTGAATATGTCCATTTAATTTTATTTTGGCCAAAGTTTCTGCTGAATTAACATATTAGACTGAATTAACATATTATTGGCATAGCAGCTGAACTAGTATGTGTCTATTCTGCTGAATTAACATATTATATATGGTTACAGACAAATACCGAGACCCAAATGTCGCCTAGCCCACTAGAAGTTTATTATAATTTGCATTATAAAGACAAGGAGGGCGGAGACGGATGGCTAAATGATTCTGCACGAAATGAATATGTAAGCATCTTTTTGTTAAAAGCATTTGATTATGATTATGAATATGTAATATTGGGTTCAAGTTTCTTAAGTTTCTTTTCATACCTTCGATCGTGTTAGGAAAATATTTGTAAGCATAAACAGGAGGCTGTTGATAAATTAAAAGTTGAAGGAACCACTCTTATTACTACTGCTATGGAGCACGAGATTGAGAGAAAAGCCATAAAAAGTGTGTGTGGCCGGAAGAAGACAATACAATCAGGATGGGAGGTAGGTGTTGGGCTGGTGATGAGAAAAAAAGATTATTGGATGAAAGAGGTAGCCGAATCATCTCAACAAGCTGCATCTGAAGAAAACTCGCCTGAGATTAAAGAATTGAGACAAAAGGTTAGTGAACTCGAACCGTAAAAACGTAATTATGAGAAAATGGCAAATTTCATGAGCCAAAAATTTCCCGACTTCGAGGGCACAATAGACTCACCAATTACTAATGAAGCTGATGGTGACGATGAAGTATTCACCGATAGTGATATACAGGACGTTTAAATTTATTCATTTTTATAATTTGGTTTTATTTTTCAACCTATTGAATTGTAAACTGGTATTATTTCGATTGGTGATTATTATGATTTAAAGAAATATTGTTATTATTATTGTTTATGGTTTGGATTTTTAAATATAATCTTGCAAGGGCTTACGTATGCATTGTGAATGGGGACTGAATTAAATTGTAGTTGACACTAATTTTTAGTTTATAATACAAATATAACGGAACTGAGACATCATATTGAAGACTGATTTAAATGTTATTTTGAATTGATTATCAGTCTCTAAAAGTGCGTTTGAGGGAGTGAATTAAGATATATTCTGAAACTAATTTTTAGTCTCTATAAAAAAAAATTAAGGACAGAATTCATTGGTTTTTTGGGACTAATAATGAGTCTTTAAAGGCGTTCATCAGATACTGACTCGAAACTAAATTTTAGTCTCTAAAAAAAGCAAATTATGGACTGAAAGCGTGTGGTTTCTGTGACTAATTATCAGTTGTTAAAGTGGTTTATCAGAGACTTATTCGGTGACGATTTGAAACTAATTTTCAGTCTCCAAAAGTAGCAAATTAAAGACTAAAATCGTATAGATTATAGGACTATTAATCAGTCTTTAAAGCCTTTTATCAAGGGCTGATCTCAAACTAAATTTTAGTCTCTAAAAGAAGCAAATTAAGGACTGAAAGTGCCTTGATTTTAGGACTAATTATCACTATTTAAAGCCTTTTATCAGAGACTCATTTGGTGACAATTCGAAACTAATTTTCAGTCTCCAAAAGTAGCAAATTAAGGACTGAAATCGTCTGGATTCTGGGACTATTAATCAGTCTTTAAAGCCTTTTATCAGAGACTGATTTTGTATGGTAATCTACAAAACAACGAAGGGTATTAGGGACTGTAGGCAATGTTTATGGACTAATTTTCAGTCCCTGAATCCATGTGTTAGTAACTGATCTAACATAGTATTGGCGACTGACTTTTCAGTCGCCGATAATATGCATTGGGGACTGAAATAACATGATACCAACCCATAGAAATAAGGACTGACTTTTTTATTTTGGAGACTGATCTCTGGTCCTCGTTGGTTTGATACAACAAGGACTGAATTTCAGTTGATAACGTCACTTTCCGCAACTAAGCTTCTACCACTGATTAGTGACTAGCAAAATCAGTCCTTGATAGACCATTCGTAACTGATCGTGGTGTATCGGAGACTGATTTTTCAGTCTCTGA
The DNA here is from genome assembly GCA_021014915.2 of Artemisia tridentata subsp. tridentata. Lineage (NCBI taxonomy): Eukaryota > Viridiplantae > Streptophyta > Magnoliopsida > Asterales > Asteraceae > Artemisia > Artemisia tridentata. The sequence goes on from CP139505.1 coordinate 160,330,053, forward strand.
AAGCCTGTTTTTTTGTAGTGCTAGGATTTTCTCTGCTCCTAGAGTTGCTTTCTAATCCTGTAGAAGGTAAGGCACACTCATTAGAATTTATGTTGTTGTCCTGAGATGTTGTTGTAGCATTCCTAGACTCGTTTGGATTATCCTTCTTACTTTTATCTATCGCCCTATATGTTTTAGATGTAGAGGCAGATGCAGTAGTAGGACTAATCCTATAAAGGCCAGGCGCTATTACATTCGATGTTTCGACAACAGCTTTCCCTTTTTCTTTCTCACTAGGCAAGGGGGTTGATGGTGCTATACCCGTAGTTTCCTCACCCTTCCCTTTTTGACTTTCAAGTTGAGACTTCAAAAGATTAATTTGATCTTGCATGTTTTTGTAAGAACGCTCATACGACAATTTGTCATACTTGCATTCTTCCTTTTTCTGATCAAGTTGTTTAAAATATGTGACATTTTCTTTTTCAATCTTGGCAAAAGCCTTTTCATATTTTAAAACAATTTCAGAAGTCTCAGCCCGAAGTCTTTCATCATCCTCAACAGAATATGTTTGATAAATAATAGACATAATTTCAGTTGATAGAGCCACTTCAGAGAGTATGTCATTATGTTGTTCCAAAACCTTTATTCGTTCCAAGTATTCATTAGCTTCCTTCACTAAGGATTTGTGGTCCTTAACGAATTCTGCTGATTCTTTCAAAAGATTATGTTCCACATTTTGAGCAACCGCATAGATTCCATCAATATGTGGATTAATGTCCTTTTCAAACATCTTTTTCATTTCAGTATGAAAACTTGAAAACCAGTCCAGCTGTTGACTGTTTGTTTTGGATGCCACAATACTTTGAAGTGTTTCAATTCTCTGTTTAAGATCAACCAAATATAGTCTAGCTGCACTTGTGTCAAAAGTGTTTTTAGATGCCATTTGTTCGATGTTAGGCAGATGTTTTGAAACAACTTTTCATTTTGCGACAACCATTGGTCTGTCAAAAAACATTGGTGACTCTTTTTGAACAAGATGAACTTCAGAATCTGTATTAAGCTTGTTATAATCAATTGGTTGAAATTCTCGGTTCATTTGTTTCATTTTGATTCTACTCTCTTTGGATAGCTCAATCGTTTCATAAGAATCATTTATCACATTACCATTATCTAGCACATTATGTTCTTTCTGAGCTGTCTTGAGATAATAAGGGTTTTCACAACCGAGAGCCATTTTCTTTATTGTACATAAAATCGGGTTTGGATCGTTAATTAACATATTAGTTGTTAATGCAGAATGACCCATTTTTACAAGCAATACATCCAACTTTTTAATGGTTTCTTGTTTGTCAAGAATTTCATCAAGAAGTTCATTTTCTCTTTTGGAAAACCTTGCATGCAACTCTTTCTTTTCTTTTTCAATATCAAAACAAGTTGCTTTTTGTTTCGAAAGTTGGTTGGTTAGTTCAGAAATTTCTTTATTTAAATATTTTATTTTCATGTTCAAATTGACATCAAGAGTGTCAAATTTGATTTGCAAATGTTCTTCTCTTAAAACAGAATCTCTTAAACTATTTTCAAGTTCTGACTGTCGATTGTTATGAAAATCAAAAGCTCTTGCATTAACCTTATAACTCTCAAGCTCAGCGGTCAATTTTTCATTCGCGGCCTTAACATCGCGATTGATCTTTTTGACCTTTTCAATCTCAATACTACAATTTTGCAATAATGATTCAAATAAAGCACGTGTTTCCTCAGCATTCTCAGTATGCTGTAACTCGAAGTCTCCATTAGGATCCATGTCTGGAGTTACCAAATTAGTATTGCTACAACTTGGTTCATCCATATATGTATCGTAAGTGAGATTAGGAGTTCCAGGATACTGTTCATTTTGAGGTGACACATCAAACATTTCATTATTGTGACATGTAACATATGGTTGTACCTCAGAAACCGCATTGGTGTCATAAGCAGGAGGTGCTTCCGAATCCGTGTCGTACTTAGCCTCCTGGAGATTTGCCATGAAAATGCAGTTTGCATCAATGTCCTCGAGATCTTCTGCATCATCCATAAGAGCCATGAAGTCATTCTCTTCAGCACTCAACTGTAACCCAGCCGTTTCCTTCTGTGCCAACAGTAATGCTTTCTGCAAGTAAGCTGGATCCCTCTTTTTCGGCTTATCTGGACAGTTCCTAGCCATATGACCGATACCCTGACAGTTGAAGCACTTCATCAAATTACCCTGATTCATATTCCCAGCTCCCTGAGCACCAACATTCCCAAACTGATTCCCAGCATTCTGACCCCTGTGATTACCAACAGTTGTACCCATCTGATTCCCTGCATACTGACCCATCTGATTTCCAACATACTGCCCTGCATTCTGGTTACCCATCTAATATCGAGGAGCATATCCCTGCTGATTTCCATATCCCACAATCATCTGTCCTTGTTGTCCCATGTTGAAACTCGGCTGTGCAATTTGCTTGTTTCGAGTGTTCGATGAGATTCGTTGATTGTTGTTGGTAGGTGTGGAGTAGCGTCCTTGGAATGCTTTTGTTAGGTAAGCAAAAGCTTGAGTCAAAGCAGCAGTTGACTCATCCTGATCATTAAGATCTGGGTCTTGGTGTTGCGGGTATTGTTGTTGTGGGACTACATGTTGTTGTTGAGGGTAGAACGGTGTTTATGGATTATGTTGTTGTTGCATGAATTGTTGGGATGAAGATGAAGGTTGTTGTGTATTGACTGTTGCAGGTGTAGGTGTTTGGACCATGAGTGCAAGAGGATCATGTTGTTTTGCTAACTTCTCTTTTCTGACTTCATTTGCCTCCTCCTGGTTTTGCTTTAGGAAATCATAGAGTTGATCATACTTCACCTCGTGAAGGTTCTTTGTTTTTGTTGACAATCGTGACATATCGTCCCCATTCCTCCAGTAGGTTGTTAAGGAACTTGATATTCTGAACAATTTGAGTTGGTGTCAACTTGCTTCTGCTCAACTCGTTCTTGAGAGTGCAAAACCTTGTATAGTAAGATTCAATAGGTTCAGCTGGAGTTGATGTGAACTTCTCCCATTGAGTTAGAAGCTTGTTTTCGATGTCTTGTTTACCGATTTCTGTGCCATAACAAAGCCGTCTAACTCGTGCCCACATATCATAGGCAGTTTCACAACTGTCTACAGCACAAAATATTTCTTGTGGTAAACCAAGTTGAATTAGATGCATTGCCAAGTCATCAGCTTCAATTTGCTTCCAATCTTCTGGTGTGTAGTCAGCTTCCGTTTGTATCCGATAGGTGTCTGGAGTGGGAGGTGTTGCAGTTGGATTTCCAGGTGTTACTTGAATCCGACGAGGCTTGAATGGGCCTTTCTCGATGGAGTTAATCAAGAGTCTACCTTGTCCATTAGGCTTGGTTCTCATGTATCAAAGCATACGACTCGTCCATGGAAGATAACCACCTTTTTCTAACATTGGAGGACGGTTTTCTGCACCGGCGGCATGAATGTCTTGTTGAGTAGTCATCTTTGAAATTTAGTATGATAAAGTGGATGGAGGATCGTTTCAACAAAATAGGAGTTTTTGTTGAAGGTTAAACTTGGTTGTTGTTGTGAAGCCTTGGTTTGTTGTTAATGATCGTTGAAGTTGCAGTTTAGATAAACAAATTAAATAAAGTTACTAAATTTGATTAGAGTATAATTAAGACAAAGTCAAAAGTTTACAAATTCGACAAAGGTTATGTAAATTACAATTTAGATAAAATGAAAATTTCTATAGAAATTTCAATTTGACCAAAATTTGTACAAATTATGGCAAAATGTCAATTTAGATAGAAATATATCTAATTTATATAAATTAGTAATTTATATAAAAAATCTAACACTCTTATACAAGAGGGTAGATATCCGTTTGTCAAGATATTTTACACACTTATACAAGCGTGAAAATACCAAGTTCACTTTTGGAGTTGACGAAATTACGTTCGAATCAAATCCTTAAAAGTTATTTAACTTGGAAATCGTTTAACACAAGTGCGAGGGCCAAAACTATCAATTCTGAAAGTTCCCTAAAGCTGCTGGAAAAGACAAGGACTGAATCTGTCAATCTGCAATTCTAGTTCTGTCCGATATCGGAATTGGGTGTATCGTCCGATATATGGATTGCGATGAAGATCTCGGACAAAGCTGTTTTGCTGATTTGCGATAAAAAGGCTGAATTGCGATAAAGAAGCTCAATTTCGATAAACTCCTTGAATTGCGATAAAAAGTTCATCCTGAATTGCGATAAGTTTCAGTCTTTGAATTTCGACAGAATTGTCAATTCCGATACTTATCGCAATCTTATACAAGATTGCGATAACTTATGGCGAATTGCGATAGATCGTCTGCTTCTGTGAATTGCGATAATTGGCAGTTTAACCACTCTTGTCCTTTTGTGTCTTTTTCACTGCCATGCCCATGCTAAGCCCATACATGTAAGTCTTTTCCACTGCCAACTTTCACCAACTATTATTTACTTCAATCACCTCAAATCAATAATTCACAAACAAGTACTATTCACAACAAAAAGATCAAATATTTCCAAGAGGAGTAAATCGTATAAACTCTTGTGAATAATGATCGATCTAGCAACTTAGAACAAACAAAAATCCATCACATTAACACTAGATTCGAGTGAAAGATACTCACTAGAGAATGAACCAAGTCGATATTTCCACAAACAAACACAACTTTTTGCCCTTGATTTTGCGTATGGATCGAATAGAGAAAAACACAAAGTGTAACTTTTCTATTAAAAGAGAAGTAACAATGGGTGTTTTAGTCTTTAGGATCAAACACAAAATACTCCGACCTTGAAGCCTTGCTCGTAGATACCACTTATAGAGGTCGACCTTCTTTCTTTATCACACAAACACACGACACAATGAGACACTCAAGAACAATATAAAGATGAGAAACAATGTAAAGTGGATCGTATGGTTTGGATTGAAACCGAATGTATATTAGCTTTGAAAGAGATAATACACAAACTAGAAATGTACACACTTACACACACTCTTACCTTTTGCTATGAGGACTTAGAACTAATGTGGTGAGAGTGTGTGATTATATATGTCGACCTAGCCAACACAAATGGATTGGTGGGCTTTTACTTGGGCTTTGGAGTGGGCTATACTTGTATCACACTTATACACATACAATGAAAATATAACTAATACATATAGCCTACTAACTAGACTAACCATTACACTTGACACTTAAGTTCCATTAACAAATGACCATCACTTTCACAATTAAATAAATTAATTGCTAACAATAAATATATGAAGTAATAAATTAACTTGAAATTACTATTGAAACCAAATTGTGGTGTTCATGATTACTTTAGTTATGCATATTTATATTTTTTGTAAAGATATAAATATGAAGTCTTTTAATTGTTACAAGACTTATAATAAAGTAAGACGTTAACTTGTTATGTTTTTAATTAAAACATATACAAAAAGTCATTGAGTTGATCAATGATTTATAACGTTAATTGGGATTATAACAGTTTATGTCTTCTTGTTAAGACATGGACATGAAGTGACTTGGTCAAAAAGTACTTATATTATGCAGCATGAAAATTGGCTTGGAAATTCTATCATACCATTAAGCTGACTTAGTTGGTAAATAGATAAGCCAAACGAAATATATTTATCTTACATATTCTAAGATTGTCTTAAAATATTAATCCTAATGAAATACATAATGTTTATGGTACGTTCAGTTAGGAAAATCAAACTCTTGTTATATTGTTTGATTATAGATAACTATATCTTCTATTCTTCCAAAAGTTATCAAGGTTAGAAAATTGAGTAGTATATACTCAATAAGGTTCCAACCTAGAAGATTAATAAGACACCATTTATTATGGAATGTGATGAATCACATTAAGTCTTAAAATTGAAGTTTAGAATTTGTTAAACTGCTTTTGAGTAGGTTATTAACAAACTTCATGTAAGGAACTGTCAATATGTATTTGTAATGTCTTAAAAGAGAACAATTTTGTGTTGCTCCACTTGCTAAGTATTTATAGATAGTCTATAAATTGCAAAAGGCGAGTGGGAGGTTTTATCTTGAAAAGATAAAATTACAAGATACATAATCTTCTAAAATACACTAGTAAAGTCATGATGAGGATTAAACATGTTAATATTAAATCTTAAGATGATGGAATTCTCATTCATAGATCCGCAAGGATATCTCAAATATTTGTATAATATGTTGAGGATTATGAGTTACAGGATTATGGTAAACCTGTTAATGAATTGCAAATATTGAATTTGGCAAGTTACTCATACTATGAATGATTAGATGCAGTCCATAAAGATAATTAGTTTTGGAAACTTAATTAATCTTGAACTCTATAGTTACACTATAGAATGAAGATGAGTTTCTTCAAAAGGAATGAAAATCCTAGAGATTTAAATTCTTGTGTAGAAATCATATGGACAAATTCTATATACATATTTAATGTATGAAAAGATTATCAAACACACTTAAGCAATTAACTGTGATTGAAATTCTCTCTAAACACATTAAATGTATAAAGATTATGATTGTCATTCTTAGTTTCATTTATATGAAATTAACAATGGAATATCAATACTCTTTCTTGAGTAATTACTTGTGCGAGGACGATAAGTAATTGAAAGGAGTATTTGAATTCAAATAATCTTTGGAAGTATACAAAGTGCAATCATTTATGAATGGATTAATGCATGCATCTAGGAGATATACTTATGTTTAATTATTAAATCCATATTTTGATTTATAATTAAAATAAGGCAATCTCTTAATATTCCTAAAAGCTAGTGGGAGTGTTAAATTTATTTTCTTATTTCATATATGTTGTATTTGGAATATATGTTTATTGTTATAAACATAAGCGGTAAAATAATTGATTCTAATAAACATGATTATACTATTAGAAAGTCTAGATAGATACATATCTTTGAAAAGATATGACATGAATAAATCTAAGTTTGACGCAAGGATTTTTCATGTACATCATGTTGTTTGTTGTATCATGCTTGATGAAAGATGATTTGACAACATTAATATCTAATTGAAAGTTATTAGATAACTAAGTGTAATGGATATGGTTGGATTTAGAATTAACATCCTCATCCTAGAATAGCTCCTAAATTCTAAGTATGAACCATATAGCAAATTGTTGCGTAATCGTGATAGCCGACAAATCTTGTAAGATTTAAAGGTATCAAACATTACACATTGGATATTAAAATTTACGGGATTTTAAAGAGCATATTGTTGTTTGCATATAATGATGCTAATAAAATTGAGATGACACTCAATACTAGTCATGGTAGGATTTCATCCTAGTTAATGGCCATGTGTACTAGTTATGCTTAACTGTAAGCATAGTTGCATTATACATTAAAGAATTAGAATACTTTAACTATAAAAGGTTTGATAGTTTAATTGTCATAAATTCGTGGTTGAGGATGTCACGCATTTTATGAAATATTATGTAGCATTATCAAGATAGTTGAATGCACACATACAAGAACTTCATTAATTGAATTCTTGAAGTAAGTATTCTCAAAATTCTCATAGATCAAAATTAGTTGATTTATGCCTTGTCAACAAGTATCTTTGACATGACTTGAGGCATAATTCATTAATAAGAATTATCATGCATTGATCTATTTAGTGTTTGGATAATGGGATGTTATTGAACAGTTATTATTTTAATGAAATAAAATAATGGTTATGTTTGTTTATCATTTTCTTAATAATATATCCTATATTTGCATGTTTATATCCTTGAATATATTTATATATTCTAAACTGTCCGTTGTCGGTTAATGATATGGGAATATCATTAAACTAAGGCAAATCTGAGTATTGGTAGAATATACTTGAAAGTATATTGATGCGTTGTCATACCAATTTCACATGATATTCAAATGGTTTGAGTATAGGACTTATCCCGCCATCATGAGTTTACTTTATGGATCTTGTCATCAAGTAAATCATGTGTATATATAGTTATCCTTAGACTTGAGATGCCAGATAACTGTCATGTATGTAATGCATTTCTGGGATTCAATTTAACGCTATACGTAACTGGAAGCTATACGGATTATTTTCGGAAGCGTTGCGAAGTGCATGTGTTATGCTCGTAGTCAAGATAGAATTTGTTCCTTTAAATTGTTTGAAGTTTAATACTGCTGGGTCCCTCGTAGGGTTGACAAGATGTTTTCATGGCCATGCCCAAGATCTCCCCTGAATATGTTCAGAAGATTTGGTAATCTTGCTCAATCGAAAACAACGAGAAACAGAATTATTAATAAAGAATGACTTAGATCCATATCTTTGTTAATGTAGTAGTAGAAACAAAAGGATAAGTATGATGATAAATCATCAAGTGGTTTTTCCAGGAGACCACCACCCGAGTTGTACTAGGGGCATTGGCGTGTTGCTAGACGCTAACCAATGTCATTACCCTTTTAATATATTTCCAAGTGGGAGCTGTTAGAGTTTTGGAAAAATATTAAATCGTGTATGACTAGAATCGAACACGGGACTGAGGGATTGCACACTTTACTTATGAATGATCAAAGGAATAATTAATATATATAACTATTATGTATTTTAATTATTTGGACACGAAATATGGACTAACGGATGTTTAAGTAGTTAACGGAATTAACTAATGACCGTTAGTAAATAAATGAGGAGGTTGAGTGTCGAGTTTTGGAACTTGAGGAGGTGTTAGACTCAAACTTGGAGAGCAAGTTTGGAGCCTATAAAACCCCTTAAGCCCTCATTAGCTCAAGAGAGGTACGATGCTATAATACCTAAAAGTCAGACGATATTATATACTCACTAAAAGTCAATCAACTTTATCATGAATTCTGATTCTATCGTACTGTATGATATTATATCTTTGACATATGTAAGATATGCATCGTACATCATGGATGATAATATCATATAACATAAGCATGTGTATCGTACATTATGTTTATATTCTTTTCTTCCTTCTTGAATAATTGATTCAAGATTTATTAAACAAAATAGTTTTGGTTTAATAATTGTGTTCATTCACTAGCATCAACCTTTGATCGGTTATAGTACGTGTGTACAAGATCTCGGATATAACTTACTTTAGTTATTCTATCTTGGATTGTGAAACAAAACGGTAAGGGTTTTCACGTTAATCATTTTATTTGATCAAGTGAAGTGAAGATAAGAGTAGATCCTTGTTCTTGCTAGGATCAAAAGGTATGTAACTGTTTATTATTCGGTAATACTTTATACGTGTTAAATATGATCCTTGCTTCCGCTATATGCTCTTTGATGTGTTTATTTATTTAGTTGATTGTCAAGTTATTTAAATTCCAACAGAAAGTTGATGCTGTTTCTATTGGCAAGAGAGACGTCGATATGCTCCTACCAGACACTTTTTTCAATGACACCATCATTGACTTTTATATCAAGTATGATAATCCGTATCTTGTTTCCTCTTTTCGATGATGCTTTTAATTGACCATTAGTCTGTTACAGTGGCAACTTTAGCATACCTTGTATTTTTCGCTAATAACAAGTGTCAAATTTTCAACTGACGATAGATACTTAAAGAACAAAATCAACCCCGAGGATAGACCGAGGTTCCATTTTCTCAATAGTTTCTTCTTTCGAAAGCTAGCTGACCCAGATAAAGAACCTCTTGAGGCCTGTAAAGGGAAGGAAGCTTTTCAACTTGCAAGAAAGTGGACAAGAAAAGTGAACCTTTTTTAGAAAGATTATGTCTTTATTCCTGTTAACTACAAGTATGTTTATAAGCCTTTTGAATATGGCTCGCTTACGAACTCGTTTGACTAATTTAACTGGCCTTTTGACAGCTATCACTGGAGTCTTATCGTAATGTGTCATCTTGGGGAAGTGGCCACATACCAAGGTTTGTCTTTCATTTTTCTTATATCTTGTCATGCATATCGAAGGTGATAATTCCTATTCTAAAGCTATGTTCATGTTTAGATGAAGATGTAACCAAGTTAAGTAAAGTGCCATGCATTCTGCATATGGATCCTATTCGAGGCAATCATACTGGCTTGAACGGTCTTATGCAAAGGTAGCATTTGATCATGTTTTGCTTTATAAGTTCAAGTTATAAAACAAGTATGCTTCTTACACTTTGTCAGAGATAGCGAGGCTAGCTTCTAAATTTTTTCCGTTTACCGTGTTTCCCAAGTTTTACTGTCCCCCTTTGTCAACTTGTATCGTGTTTTCAAACTTGTATAATCGAACAATTGTGGTTTACATGTGGATATGTCAATGCAGTTACCTTAAAGAAGAATAGAGAGGGAGGGTACCTGAGACGTCTGAAGATATTTTTTCAAGATTTGATAATTTACGCTTCATCTCACTTGAGGTAGTGTGTATGTTTTTCTGACTTGTGTACTTTTTAAAGAATATTCTCTTTATGTAACTCCATAAATTTTATCACACAATATAACATTTCCTTACTAATATGGGGCACATTTGCCGTTGTTGGGGGGGGGGGGGTGGCTATCCAAACATCCATTTTTACGAGTTTACGCTTTTTGAAACAGGCACGGAAAAATAAAAACACTAGTAATGGCAAACGTAGCCTCGTTAGTACAATCAGTTTTTACGTTCTCACTTGTTGAATCTGGAATCTTGTTGTTTGTGCAGTTACCGCAGCAGCCAAATTCATATGACTGTGGTCTATTCTTGCTCCATTACGTAGAACTCTTTTTGGAACAGGCTCCAATAAATTTCAATCCATTCAAAATATCTCAGAGTGTCGACTTAGTAAGTAAACTGACTCATCTTTCAACCTCATAGTATCAGTTTTAGTTACATGTCTAATTTATTTTTCTACCAAGAACATTGAGGATTTGAACCAACTATTTAACACTATGTATTGACATTTAAGCAAATAAAGATACTTTTTGTGGTACTTTATAATATACTTGACGTTACCTTTTATGGTACTTTATAATATACTTTACGTCACTTCATTTTTTCAGCATCTTGTATCGTGACTATGTGCTAGTTTTTTTGGATTATTATTCTTAAAGTTAATACGAATCACATATTTTTCAGCTAAATATGGACTTGTTTCACAGGTATGGAGGGGGTTTCCAGGATCGAATTGATCATAACAACAACATGTGTACATCAAACAAGAATAAATAAATATGAAACAAGAGAGATTTGGTGAACCCTTATAACTGATATTGATAATTGAATGGGTTGAATTGTTTACAGAATTCTAACCTATTTATACTAAACGAATAGACATGAATGAAAGGTTGTGTTGGTTCGAATGATCCAACAGTTATGACCTTTCAAGAATAACTACCTATAACTGCTGTAATTTAACTACCATTTCTAACTGTCATTAACTTAACTAATCTAACATCCATGTTGCTGTATTTACTACAACAACATAGAAACTAATTGATATTAATTCTTAACAAAGATTAATTGGATTATGTTTTCCAACATATTCCCCCATAATCTAATTAATCTTTGTTTCTTCTTCAATCTTCTTGTTCCTGATCTTCTTTGCTCATTCCTTCTTCAAACTGATTTTTAATTCAATTTCTTCATGCTCTTTGCAATATGTTTTCAGTTGATCCATATTGAACCCTGTTGATTCCATTTTTCATAACCGCGGACATCCTGTCCGGTTTTTTCGATCTTTCTTTCAATCTTTCTGCATCCGCTTCGAGTCCTGTTACTTTTCTGGTTTGGCTATCATCAATCTTCAACATCCATGTCTCGCGATTTCCTTCTGGCCTTCTCCTGCCCTGAAATCCCGCTTCTCGTTGATCTTGTGATGCCTACTTCCTGAAAAACTTCCCTAACATACTCGCAATTCTGCAGCCTTTGATTGCTTCTTTGGAATCCATGGTTTCTTCATTCATAATCTTCTAGCATCTTTTGATCTTGAGTGATGATTGAAACATGATTTGAGTGTTGTTTGATCCCTTGCGCTCTGATACCAATGTTTCACAGGTATGGAGGGGGTTTTCCAGGATCGAATTGATCATAACAACATCATGTGAACATCAAACAAGAATCAATAAAATTGAAACAAGAGAGATTTGGTGAACCCTTATAACTGATATTGATAATTGAATGGGTTGAATTGTTTACAGAATTCTAACCTATTTATACTAAACGAATAGACATGAATGAAAGGTTGTGTTGGTTCGAATGATCCAACAATTATGACCTTTCAAGAATAACTACCTATAACTGCTGTAATTTAACTACCATTTCTAACTGTCATTAACTTAACTAATCTAACAACCATGTTGTTGTATTTGCTACAACAACACAGAAACTAATTGATATTAATTCTTAACAAAGATTAATTGGATTATGTTTTCCAACAGGACTGGTTTTCGCCTGCTGATGCATCCCTTAAAAGGGTGGTTATCTAGAGATTAGTATATGATCTTCTAGAGGCACCTTCTCACGAAGCTCGTCCCATGCATGCCAATGATGATAACTTCCATATAGAAACTGCTGTAAATTTCTTTCCAGAAACGGTCAATAATAATCCTTCAATGGTTTGTCAAACTTCTCATGATGATGATGAAATTGAAATTTCTTTGTTACCATCATTAACTTTGACAACTGAACCATGTCCTATGGGTCCTACTGAATCCTTAAAGCCAACATTTGAACCAAGATCATTTCTGAGCATGCAATTTCCGTCTTTCAACAAGGCAACATTTGATGGGTACAAAAGCTCCCTAGCGCCATCACTTGAGGTAATTATGTTCTAGTTTTTGTCATGTGAAGTCCTAAACTACATGTGGCAAAATGGGCAGGTTGGGTAACAGGTCAAAACGGTGTACGGGTCAGGTCAGTTGGGTTTACCCGAAACACCTTTTTCCATTTTTTTTTAAAAATTTCTATAAATAATTAGCGCCTTAAAAATAATTTATACTTTTGAATAACATGAGTTGGAAGTTTTATGCATTGTAAATAAACTTTGGGTGGCTTTTGAGCCTTTTGATCCATTAGAGATAACCGTAACTCTAATTTGACCTGTTGATGACTGTTTTGGGTTAATTTTGACATTTTAGTCTGACATAACATGGCTTTCATTGTAAAACAGGTTTTTGTTGGAAATTGGAAGATATGTAGCAGTTAGAATGAAGCACCCCCCACACGGATACTGTCGGTTATTCATATTTTGCATTTTGGTGTTTGTTTTTGAATGGTCCAGTTATGGGGGATATGATAAATAATACTAGTAGTGTTTAATCCTTTGAACTACTCTACTTGCTTTTAGCTTTAAGGTCACTTGCCTGACTTTTTAACCCTTTAACTTGATAGCTTGTAGTTTCGAAAATATTCCAATTTTTGTTCAAACATGGCACTTGTGGAAGATCAGGTATGCTTGTTGGAGAATCCCTGAGCTTTGGATATGGCTTGATGCGTGTTGCCAGAGTTATCAGGAAGTCGTCCTAGTTGGAGTAGAAGTCCAACAGTTTTACTTGACGTGCAAGTAATTATCTTCCAGCATGTTAGATAGTTATTAGGTTAAGTAAAGTGTAATCCTAGTTATAGTTTAATATGAATAGGTTAGTCTATATATACCGTGAAGGGTAGGGATTTACCTTAGTAATCAATTGGAGTTTTGAGTTAGTTTCTTCAATAAATAAATCTGCGCGTTCAGCAGCAACATCATATTTTTATTTTCTGCTTTCTGTGTCGTGTTCTTTGTAATCTGTTGCTGCGCATCTCTGATCACCTCATTATCACCCCCTGAATTTCTGAGTCGTATACAGGAGGTCTTCAACACCAAGTAGATCTCGCATCTCCTTGAACTTGATCTTTGCCAATGCCTTTGTCAATATATCCGCTCTTTGATCACTGCCGGATATATGCTCAACGGCTACTTCATTGTTTTCAACACACTCTCGAATATAATGAAATCGGGACTTTATATGCTTGGTTTTCTTGTGATACACCGGGTTCTTTACTAAGGAAATAGCTGAAGTGTTATCAACTTTTAGCATCACTCTCTACGGTTGTCTTCCAGTCACTTCACTTATCAACTCTCGCAGCCAAATAGCTTGACATGCTGCTGAACTAGCAGCTATTTATTCAACCTCACATGAAGATAGCACTACCGTACTCTGGTTCTCTGAACACCAAGTAATTGGTGCAGAACCATAGTAAAACACATGACCCGTTGTACTACGACCATCATCAGCATCAATATTATAACTACTATCACTGTAGCCACATAGCACACCCTCTGTTTTTCTCGGATAAACAATCCCATAACTCGCGGTACCTTTCAAGTATCGAAGAATTTGTTTAATGGCTACCGAATGACTTTGTATTGGACTTTGCATGTATCGACTCACAATGCCAACTGAATATGCGAGATCCGGACGCGCCTGAAGTAAATAGCGTAAACACCCGACTATTTTTCTATAACTAGTTGCTTCAACTTCTGTTTCATCTTTAGCTTTTGATAATTTCAAGTTTGGATCCATTGGAACAAGAACCGGATTACAATCATGCAAACTCGCTTCTTTTAAGATCTTCCACGCATATGCTTCTTGCTTGATTTTAATTCCGTTCGCGCCTTGTGTAACTTCAATACCCAAATAATAAGTCAACTTTCCAAGATCTGACATATCAAATCGTTTCACCATCTCTTTCTTGAACTCATTAATAATTGACAAACTTGAACCTGTAACAAATAAGTCATCAACATACACGGCTAAGATTAATAAGGAACTTCCTACAATCTTTCGATACACAGCTTGTTCTTTAGTACACCGATGAAACTTTAACGCTTTCAACATTGAGTCTAGCTTGATATTCCAAGCCCTCAGTGCTTGACTTAACCCGTACAAAGCTTTAGAAAGCTTATCAACCTTGTGACTTTCTCTCGGTTTCTCGAATCCTTCCGGTTGAGTTACATACACTTCTTCCTCCAAGTCACCATTTAAAAACGTTATTTTAACATCTAAATGGTGTATTTCCCAACCCTCCATGGCTGCAAGGGAAATTAGAAACCGGATCATCTCGATTCGTGCAACCGGTGCAAAAACTTCATCAAAGTCAATACCTTGTCTCTGCACAAACCCCTTTGCTACAAGTCTCGCTTTAAATTTATTAATAGTTCCATCCGCATTCTTCTTTATTTTGAAAACCCACTTCAAACCTATTGGTTTAAAGCCTTTCGGTAAATCAACTAGCCTCCATGTATGGTTCCACTCAATTGAATTAATTTCTTCTCGCATTGCTTTCATCCATTCCCCTTTTAACTTTGCTTCACTAAAATTACTTGGTTCATCATCAATTAAAAGCAACTCGCAAGAATTTAATTCATAATCATTATATTTAACTGGTATAACAGATTTGCGAGTAGAACGCCTAACCTGAGGTTCACTTTCTGAATTGTTTGACTGACCAGACTCGTTTGGGCCTGAACCGGGCTGATGGGCTGATGAGCTATTACTGTTCACATCAGAATTTGATGGGTTGTTTGTTGGGAATTCTGGAAATAAGATATTTCTTGTTGCTGCCGATAGTGAAAGTTGGTTCCTGCCGATAGTGTTGGTTCCTACCGAATCTCATTGCTGCTGATAGTTATATTTTGTTTCTGCTGATAGTGTTTATTGCTGCGGATATTATTATCTGTTATCCGTATGTTTAGTAAGTTTATTTATATAAGAGATCATGTTTATCTCTTTACACGTATTCTTGTAGGACGGGTTAGGGTTAGGGTTCTTTGTCATTATAAAAGGAACACCCCGTCTATGAGTTTAGACATCTTTTTGTAACTTAACAATCATCAATAAAATCATCTTTTAGTTCATTATACGATCCATAGAGGATCATAGCATTAGTTCTTTTCTTTTCTTGTTCATAATCAGAGGTTCTCTTGTAGTGTGCTTGTGATTACATAGGCATCCTACCGATCCACATAGGCTCAAAGATCTAGCAGGAGTACTAGATTCAACAAGTGGTATCAGAGCCTCGTGAGGATCTCTGATCAAGAAGCAAAAGTTCTCTAAATCAATCTCTCTAAATCCTTTCACAATGGGCGATGAAAACCCTGGATTTGAAAACCCTGAATTTGAAAACCCTGAATTCGCTGCCATTAACAATGAAGAACCTGAACCCACAAAAGTTCAACATCAAATTGTTACAACCACTGTGTCCAACAGCAATGCTAAGTTCCCATACCTTAAGAAGGAAGAGTATGAAGTCTGGGCGATGAAGATGGAGTACTGGATCTCCAACAGTGATCACCATCTTTGGAATGTTATTCTCAAGGGGAATAGCAAGAAGAGAATTGGAAGAGATAAGAATGGCGGAATCATAATTCTCGCTCCTGCATCTGTTGAGGAGCAGCTGGCTGTGCAAAGAGAAACTAAAGCAAGAACTCTCTTGCTTCAGGCTCTTCCAGAGGATCACATGGGTGATTTTCATCACCTGGATGATGCTAGAGAAATCTGGCTTGCCGTAAAAGCTAGATTCGGTGGGAATGAGGAGTCCAAAAAGATGAGGAAATCAATGCTTAAACAGGAATTTCAGGAGTTTAAGATCTCTGAGGAAGAAGGTATTCACAAAGGGTATGATCGATTTCACAAAATCCTCAGCCAACTTAATCAGTTGCAGGCTCGACCAGACAATGAAGACTGCAACACAAAGTTTCTGAGGGCTTTACCTTCATCCTGGTCTCAAGTTTCTATAACTCTGAAAGCCAAAGGAGGATTGGACTACTTAAGCTTTGATGATCTGTACAACAAGCTCAAGACCCTAGAGATTGACATCAAAGGGGTTTCTACTTATTCATCTCATACACCTACTCATACTGCATTTGTTAGTGCTTCAAGTGCTACCAAGGTCTCTCATGGTGATAATCCAAATCCCTCATCTTCATCTGTTTCCTATTCTCCTGCAACATCAAGATCACAATCAAAGAATGACAATGTTGTTGAGGAAATTCTTCATTCATTTGTTGCTGAAAGTACTCCACAACAGCAGTTGATGTATGATGACTTTGATCAAATTGATCAATTTGATTTGGAAGAGATGGATATCAAGTGGCAGCTGGCTATGCTATCATTAAAGGTTAACAGGTTTGAGCAGCAGTCTGGGAGGAAGCTCAATCTTAATGGAAGGGAAGGTGCAAGGTTTGACAGGAGGAAGGTGAAGTGCTTCAAGTGTGGTCAGATAGGACACTTTGCCAGAGAATGTCAAGACAAGAAAGTTGATGATAGATCAAGGTATTCAGCATTCAGAATGAAAGAATTGGAGTCAGAGGAAGATAAAGCCCTAGTGTCTGTGGATGCAATGCTGGATTGGGAACAACATGAGGTGACTGGAGCTTCACGGATCTATGGGATGATTGCTGGAGATGGAGCTGAGACACATGTGGCTGGAGAATTTGGTCTGATGGGCTATCCAACTCAGGTACTAAAATGTCCTTTTGATTGTGAAATTAAATATAATAAATTGCAAAAGGATAGTGAAAATAAATATACTGAGTTAAAAAGGGAATTTGATGAAATGGAGCCAGAATATAATAAACTATTTGTAGATATTCAAGCTTATAAAAAGGCTCTTAAAACTGTGGAAAAACAAAAGGCTTGGCATGAAGCTAATCAGCTTGCATATGAACAAAAGATAAGGGTTTTGGAAAGAGATTTAGAGAACTCCAATAACTGTCTTAAATATTCTGAATCCCAAGTTGCTAAGATCAAATTAGAAAATAAGGATTTAAAGGCTAAATTGGATAGTGAAGTGGCTAGAATAAATTCATGGCAACAATCAGAGAAATATCTTGTTAACTATGGTAATCAGTCTGGTTGGCGTAAGAAAGGGTTGGGATATGATGTTGGGGATTATCACCCTAGGATATTTGACCCTACCCCTAAGGAAGTTGATTATCAAAAACCTGTTAAGTTTGTTAAGGAAGGAGGGATGAATACAGTTCCTCCACCTATAAGAGGTGTTTTTAAGCCTGTCCCTATCCACACAGCCCTTGACCTTGACTTTGATGATTCACAAATGACTTATGGCAAAAAGGCAACGAACTTGCCTGATCTTGATTGTGACTCTAATGAATTTGTCTCTTGTTCTAACAGTGACAAATCTGAAGAAATCAAGACTGATGACTATGCCACGTGTGGATCAAGTGAGAAGTCTGCATCCATAAAATCAGAAGATATGTCCTCAAAAGTGGAAACTGATGAATCCCAAAGAGTTGAAGATGTTTCTTTTGATAATATTAAAAACAATAATGTTTCTAGTTTTGGTTTTGTTTCAAACAGTTCTGGTTCTGATTTTAATTTGGTTAAGAATAATTTTAATTGTGGTGGTTTGAATTCTTCTGATTGCAATAAGACAGAGAATGTTAAGAAAAAGGCCCCTAGAAAGAAATCTTGCTTTGTGTGTCATAGTTATGATCATCTTATTAAAGATTGTGACTATTATGAAAAACAGATGGGTAAATATGCATGTCAAAATAGGTCTGTATGGAACAATGTTAGTGCAATTCCTCCATATATTCCTCAAGCAGCAAGAATAAACTCTTGTAGAGTTTCTGTTGCTGCTGGCAAGCCAGTTCCTGCTGGTAAGCCAGTTGCTGCTAATAAGTCTATTCCTGCTGATTGGAGAAGCAATGGTTCTAGACCTTACTACAGACCTACCATCACTTACTTTCAAAATAATATGTGGCCTGTCTATTTCGACACCTTTAAAATGGGAAAGGCAAGATGGGGAACTGCTGTTAAGTCCTCAGCAGGTTGTTCTTGGAGAAACAGTAACAGATATATGAGAATGGGGTCCAAGAACAATGGTGGATCTCATCAATCTCCATGGTTTAATTTTTATTGATCCACAAGGCAGACCCAAGTCAGTAATGACTTGGGCCTCCCATGTATCTAACATTGTTGTATGTTATTTTGTTCTGTAGGATATTCCTTTTAAGAGTAAAGAAGTAGGTATTGTTGATAGTAGTTGTTCAAGGAGTATGACAGGAAATTTGGAAAGGTTGCATAACTTTGTACCCTTTTATGGAGGCACTGTGACATTTGGAGGAGGTGATGGAAAGATTACAGGGAAAGGAACCATTAAGACTCCTAATCTGGACTTTGAGAATGTTCTCTATGTGAAGGAACTTAGGAACTTTAATTTGTTCTCTGTCTCACAAATATGTGATAAGAAGAATGGAGTTCTCTTCACTGAGACTGACTGTCTTGTGCTCTCCAAGGATTTCAAGATGCCTGATGATAGTGAGATAGTGCTCAAAGTTCCAAGGACTCACAATCTGTATTGTTTCAATCTGAATGATGTAAACCCTGAGGGTAATCTTGCTTATATGGTGGCAAAGGCTTCTGTGGATGAAGCAAACAAATGGCACAGAAGGATGGCACATGTGAACTTCAAGACAATCAACAAGCTGGCAAAGAATGGACTAGTGCATGGACTCCCTTTCAAGACCTTCACTAATGAACATAATTGTGTTGCCTGCAATAAAGGAAAGCAACACAGGGCATCATACAAGGTCATTACTGCTGTGAGCACAATCTCTGAACCTCTGCAACTGCTTCATATGGATCTTTTTGGTCCAACTTCTATCAGAAGTAGAGACCATAAGTGTTATTGTTTGGTGATTACTGATGAGTTTAGCAGGTTTTCTTGGACTTTCTTTTTAGGTACTAAAAATGAAACCTATTCTGTGCTTAGGGATTTTATTACCTTAATTGAAAATCAGCTAAATAGAAAAGTTAAGGCTATAAGGTGTGATAATGGAACTGAGTTTAAGAACTCTAGTTTAATTGAATTTTGTGGGAATAAGGGAATTAAAAGGGATTATAGTAGTGCCAGAACCCCACAACAAAATGGGGTTGCAGAAAGAAAAAATAGGACTCTTATAGAAGCAGCTAGATCTATGCTAGCTGACTCTAAGTTGCCTACCATGTTTTGTACTGAAGCAGTAAGCACTGCTTGCTATGTGCTAAATAGGGTATCTATTACTAATCCCCACAACAAAACTCCTTATGAGCTTTTGTCTGGAAAGGTTCCCAACATAAGTTACCTTAAGCCTTTTGGATGTCATGTTACTATCTTGAATACTAGTGATCACCTAGGTAAATTTGAAGAGAAGGCAGATGAAGGGTTCATTGTTGGATATTCTGCTCATAGTAAGGCCTATAGGGTTTATAACTTGTCTGCTAAGAGGATAGAAGAAACACTCAATTTAAGGTTTCTAGAAGACAAACCCAATTTACAAGGTGCAGGTCATGATTGGTATTTTGATTTAGATTATTTGACTGATTCTTTAGGTTATTCTAGATATAAAGCTAATCAATCTGTAGGTCCACATGTTTATTCATCTAACAATGCAGGTACCTCAGATGATGAGTCTGATTCAGAGTGTGATGAACGACCAATAGTTGTTCCTTCTTTTCCCTCTAACCACTTTTCAGGTACAGAACTCAAAGATTCTTCTGATAAGACTGAAGATAATTCAAGTTTTGCAGAAGACCTTGCTAGGCTTCAAAGACAAGAATATCAAGCCAAGAGAGCTGCTGAAAAGTTTGGTTCTGGGTTTTCACAAGAAACAGTGGAGCTATTGAGAAATGCTGAAGCTGAAGTTAGAAGAGAAATGGCTTCTGCTGGTGGGATTCCTGTTCCTGCTGATGTCAATTCTGCTGATAGTTCACCTGTTACTGCTGATACATCTGCTGTTCCTGCCGATGTCACTGATCCTGCTGCTTCTTTGTCTACTCCATCTGCTGATTTGTTGGGATTCAGTGAGCCTCCAACTAGATTCCCAAGTCCATCTGATCTGGGAAATTCACTCTCTTCAGCAGCTAAGCTGAGTGATCCTCATCATCAGTCAAGATCTGGAATTTTCACTCACTCCTCTTATGATGGTGAAGCAAATCCCTCTATTACTAATCAAGCCACAACTTATGAGGTAGATCCTGTTGTTACCAAGAGGATTAACACAGTACATCCTCAATCTTTGATTCTTGGTGATCTAAATTCTCCTGTTCAAACAAGAAGAAGGTTGAATCAATCCAAGTTTGGAGAATCTGCTTTTCTAAGTTACATTCAGGAACAGTTAAGAAGCAATCACACTGACTATCTTCATTGTCTCTATGCTTGCTTTCTATCTCAAACTGAACCTAGTAGTGTAGCTCAAGCCCTTGATAATTCTGATTGGGTTGAGGCTATGCAAGAGGAAATGCAGCAGTTCAAGAATCAGAAAGTATGGATATTAGTACCATTGCCTGAAGGAAAACATGCAATTGGAACTAAATGGATACTCAAGAATAAACGGGATGCTAGAGGAATTGTGGTTTGAAATAAAGCTAGATTGGTTGCTCAGGGACATAGACAAGAAGAGGGTATTGACTATGATGAGGTGTTTGCACCAGTAGCAATAGTTGAAGCTATTCGACTATTTTTGGCTTTTGCTTCATTTATGGGGTTTGTGGTTTATCAGATGGATGTGAAGAGTGCTTTTCTGTATGGGAGTATTGAAGAGGAAGTGTATGTTACTCAACCACAAGGGTTTGTGGATCCACAACATCCTGATTTGGTTTATAAAGTGGTGAAAGCACTCTATTGATGAAGCGAAAAGTGTACCGCTTTTAAGGGGTCATTTAAGCCCTAAATCGTATTTATTTGATCAAATATCGCCCTAAATCGTTCCTTTTGTCATTTTAGGTACTTTTGAGGAGAAATCTGGAAAAGGAGGCATTTTGGACGTTTTTGGAGCATAAAAGTGAAGAAAACGGCAAAGTCTCAAAAATCGGCTAAAAGTTACTCTTGACGGCGTCAGACTTTACTCTGGACGGCGTCATGCCTTGGCAAGAAAAGTTGGACGTGAAATTTACTCATGACGGGCCAGTGAAAATAGCATGTGAATTCTGACGGCGTCACGCTTTAACTTGATCAAGGGCGTCACGGCTTAAATCATAAGGGGACGGCGTCACGTTCATGGTTGGACGGCGTCAAGCCTTGATAAGCCAGAATGGATTTTTGAAGAGCTAAAGAGGGACGGCGTCAAGAAGGTCACCCGGGAACCCTAAAAGCGGCGAGGTGACGGCGTCACACTCCATAAGGTGACGCCGTCAGATCCAAAAATCTATATATAGTTTTCTAATTTTTTGTCATTAGGGAGAGCTTAGTGTGTGGAATTTTGGGAGAAAACCCTAAGACGATTTTATCTACTTTTTCAGGGCTTTTTGCCTTGAGATCTTCCATGTTTCATTGAAAGATAAGTTATCAATTAATCATTCAATATGTCTATGTGTTGTTTGATTCTATCTTATTCTTGTCTTTTGTTTAACATGTTAGGCTAAATTTATCTTGTGTTTGCTTAGATCTAATGAAACCTAGCTATTGATTATTGGTTGTTAATGTGTTATTAGTTGTATTGGATGATTGTTTATCTATGTTAGGCTTAAGAAAACTGGCTAACTTCCTATTCGGTAACTTGCTTGAACGTCTTAAGAAACATGAACCAAACGCGTACTAAAGGTTTTTATGGTTGTATTTAATGCACAAGCGAATTCTAGTGATCCCATGTTAGGAGCTTCCTAGCCGGCTCGACATAGGAGTGAAGTAGGAGCTTGTAGAGTTGGGGAAGTAAGTACGCCACCCCACGAATGGTATTAAGGAATACACCCGTCATCCACGCAACTAATACACACTAATTAACCGGTAAAAGATAGTTAGGGAGTAAGGAAATCTAAGTAAACACATTTCTCTACACATAAGTTTCTCACCACATTTTATTTTCAGTTATTTAATTTTATTGCATTCGTAGTAATTTGGGTTAGTTGACTAGCAACTAATTCCGCCCACTCCTTCAAACCCGAGATTTTACTTGCTTTCATAAAATTATAAAAACATAAAAAAGAATCTTCCTCAACCCTTAGACCTAATTAGAGTAGCCTTTCATACCTAACGAACACTATTCCCTGTGGAGAACGATCAATCCCCCGTACTTACCACTACACTATACTACATCGGTCAGGTACACTGCCTGGTGGGGTTGTAAGCCTCTTGAGATCCCTCGAGAGGTAAAACCTGTTGTAAGGTTACAAAACCACGCATCAAGTTTTTGGCGCCGCTGCCGGGGAATAGTTATTGTTTAGGTTGAATTTTTATTTCTATTAGGTCTACTCACTAGATTCCTTTCTAGTGAGATTTTTGTTTTATTTTTCTAGGTTTTCTTTAGTCTATCTATTTTCTTTGTGCTTTTGTTCGTAACAGATTTTCATTAACTATTCAGTTTGCCATTATGGAAAACGCGAATCCACCCCTTACACCTGGCGAAGTGGCTTTGTTGCGTAGCCAACTTGAGAATGAGATTAGTGAGCTCAGGGAGCTCAGTAGAATGATTGATATAGAGCTTGATTATGCCTTGAACAACTTAGGGACCGCCATATACTCAGATAATTACTTAGAACGTAATAATCTTACGGTTGATAAGTTGATTGAGAAAATTGAGGAAGTAAAGGTAGATCCTAGGTTGGATGATTGTTTCAATGAATACCCCACTAAGGAGGAGATTGCTTACTATAACAACCTAGTTGATAACCCTCGACCACCTTTTGTTAGAATTGACCCAAAGATTAAGAGAGGTGATACCGGGAATGTGAAGATACCATGTATGATTGGGTACCAATACGTTGAGCATGCTTACATTGACTGTGAATCCCCAATCAACGTTATGTCCTCAGGCCTTTATAGCCAAATCATAAACACACCACTTGAGCCTAGGATGGACCCCAAGTGTCCAGGCGGAGTTTGCAACTTCGTTGGAAGGATTAAGGATATACATATCCTTGTTGGGAACTTTACCTTTATCACCAACTTCATGATTTTAGAAGATATGGCAAGTGTTGTTGACTGCCGCCTATCTCGCGTTGTGTTAGGTAAGCCATTTATCGAAGCATCCAATTTAAGGTATGACCGTTTGAAAGGCACGGTTCAGTTTTCTAATCACATAGATAGGATCACATATAGGATGCCTTATCGGGTTAATGAGTTTCGTTTTGTGCCTCGATTTGACATGGACAACATTGGTGCGATTGAGGACATCAATGAAGAGGATAAAGAAAAAGGCATGGACCATGTTTGGAATAAGAGAAGCCTTTATTATAAAGATTGCTTAAACCTTGGACCTAAATACAAAATTGATATGGAGGTTGTTAGGATGATTAGAGGGGCAATTGAGAAGCAAAACGGAAAAAACGTAGACCCCGTGACTTTGAGTCTAGCTACAAGACTCGTTAATAAAGAAAAGCGCTTCTTGGGAGGCAACCCAAGCTTTATTTGTTTTATTTGCTTTGTGTGTTTATTTATTTGTTTGTTTGATTTTATTTGTTTCCGTATGTGTGTTTAATTTTTATTATTATTGATTCATGTTAAAAACTAATTTGTGAAAATGCTTTATGTTGTTTTTAACTTCGTCTTAACTACATATAAAGGTATTTTGCAAAAGATAAGTGTAAGGGAAATCTAAATCGGTTTATTAGAACACAAATTAACATGAATCGTAATAATAATAAATTAGCATACATATTAGTATTTGTTTGAGTCAAATGCTTGTATCGAGTCATAATGATGTTTTGCAGGATTTCCAGGAAGTAAGGTAAAGGTTTTTCCAGAAATTTTCCGGAAACTTAAAATGAAAATTTTTGTCAGGTCATTTCTGACGGCGTCAGGGGTTATAACCTGACGGCGTCAGATTTAATTTCCAGAAATTTTTGAAAGTTTTGTTTTCATAAAAAGTTTTTATTAAAATCTCCAACTTATAATCTCCAGGAATCTGCAAAATTATCATTCCACAAGCATTATATCCTTATATATAGATTTTTCCCGCCGATGTTATGCAGGTTTTCGTGTTTGTTTTCTCAGGTTTAACAGGTTATTTTGGACAAGGAGATGTTTATGGAATCAAGCTTATGGCGATGCATTAGTCATGGAGTTTCAACATTCTCTTTGGAGGAAGATTTAACCGTGTAATTTCATTATCCACCGAGCGAATCAGGGGAGTATTTGATTTCATTCTTTTACTTTATGCTTTTACATCTTGTTATTTGAACATTGGGGACAATGTTCATCTTAAGTGTAAGGGAGGGTAAAAGTACGATTTTAGAGAATGCCATTGCGCTTGATTTTTGTTTGTTTAATAGTAGATGTGTAATAAAACTGAGATAAATACCTGTTAAGGTAATTTTAGTGCCAAATTTAAAATTTTTTACAACATATAGGAGTGAAACTTTGATCTTAATGAGCGTCTCACGGATAGGAGTTATATGACTAGCACAAAACCGTACCACTAAAAAAATTTTCCACCCCCAAATATGTGAGGTTCGCCCCTAGAATTGGTAGGAAAAGCATTTATGCTATGATGTGTGTACCGGTAGCACTTAGATTCTAGAACTTGCGTTAGGACCATTCCAAGGCCACAAGTGAGACTACATTCGTGTAGTTAGATTTACTACATGATAAGAGGCATTAGGATTAACCCATTGTTTTACACCTGTGTTTTTGTTATAATTACTTTGGCTACATTGGTCAAGTAATTCTCCCACACCCTTTGCGTTGTACTCATTTTTAGTACACGATACCCCTAGTACACCCCTCAGAGCCTATCTTTTCGTTTCGACCTTTAAGCATTTTACTTAAAGGAAGAATTTGTTACACCCCACTAAAATGTACACCCAAATCGCCTTAGCCTACCTTGTATGCGCTCATTTTTGGTGCATTATTGTTACAACATTTGTTTAAACCCAAGTTAATTATCTAGTTGATTACATGGTTGCTAAGTCGAGTCATATCCTTGTACATATTGTTTTGGGACGATTGGGACGATTGGGTAAAGTACTAGTATAATGGAGTAATGGGGAAGAACATCATTTATTACCCCCATATGTGCTAAATGTTTTAAAAAGTACTCTAAGTTTTTCAATTATCTTAATTCGAGTCATTAGATTAGTATTTGTAAAGTTATGTAAAAATTCAAGTGTAAGGGGAATGCAATGCCCCTATGATGAATTATTTTGGATGGTAGGGTAAAAGTGTATGCAAAAAAAAAAAAAAAAAAAAAAAAAAAAAAAAAAAAAAATTGAAAAATCAAGAAAATTACAAAAAAAAAATGAAATGAGAAAATGAAAAAATAGAAAAAAAAACATACGGACTACCATCCCGTTTTATTTTATGTTTGTTTTATATTTTTGTTATTTTGTTATTTCGTTTCTAGCTTAAGATCGAGTCTAGTCTTGGCTTAGCAACGTTGTATAGTACATGTAATTGATCAAGATTTTTAACTCGCCACCAGTAAAATATCCCTTATCCAACAAAACCGTGTTTTCCTTTTCCCTACACCTAACGTTATAACCCATTTAAAAGCCCTCTTTGATAGTTTATCTTAGGTGCTTACGCCTAGTGGAGGAGGTTTTCGATCCTTTCCCAAGCCTATGGTAATCTATTTGCTATGACAGGTAGTGAGAGATATTATCCGTTTTCATTTATGAGATTTATTTTGATGACACTTGAGAGATGTGAGTATCTAAACACTACTTGTGAGGTGCTAGTTTATAATCTCCGTGCTTATTATGATTGAAGTGGAACGAATATTTGTTGTAATTACTTTTATGTTAGCATTAAATGACCCCTAACTTGTATTTTAATTAGAATAAAAGCACATTTGCTTGAGGACAAGCAAATCTCAAGTGTAAGGGTATTTGATGAAGCGAAAAGTGTACCGCTTTTAAGGGGTCATTTAAGCCCTAAATCGTATTTATTTGATCAAATATCGCCCTAAATCGTTCCTTTTGTCATTTTAGGTACTTTTGAGGAGAAATCTGGAAAAGGAGGCATTTTGGACGTTTTTGGAGCATAAAAGTGAAGAAAACGGCAAAGTCTCAAAAATCGGCTAAAAGTTACTCTTGACGGCGTCAGACTTTACTCTGGACGGCGTCATGCCTTGGCAAGAAAAGTTGGACGTGAAATTTACTCATGACGGGCCAGTGAAAATAGCATGTGAATTCTGACGGCGTCACGCTTTAACTTGATCAAGGGCGTCACGGCTTAAATCATAAGGGGACGGCGTCACGTTCATGGTTGGACGGCGTCAAGCCTTGATAAGCAAGAATGGATTTTTGAAGAGCTAAAGAGGGACGGCGTCAAGAAGGTCACCCGGGAACCCTAAAAGCGGCGAGGTGACGGCGTCACACTCCATAAGGTGACGCCGTCAGATCCAAAAATCTATATATAGTTTTCTAATTTTTTGTCATTAGGGAGAGCTTAGTGTGTGGAATTTTGGGAGAAAACCCTAAGACGATTTTATCTACTTTTTCAGGGCTTTTTGCCTTGAGATCTTCCATGTTTCATTGAAAGATAAGTTATCAATTAATCATTCAATATGTCTATGTGTTGTTTGATTCTATCTTATTCTTGTCTTTTGTTTAACATGTTAGGCTAAATTTATCTTGTGTTTGCTTAGATCTAATGAAACCTAGCTATTGATTATTGGTTGTTAATGTGTTATTAGTTGTATTGGATGATTGTTTATCTATGTTAGGCTTAAGAAAACTGGCTAACTTCCTATTCGGTAACTTGCTTGAACGTCTTAAGAAACATGAACCAAACGCGTACTAAAGGTTTTTATGGTTGTATTTAATGCACAAGCGAATTCTAGTGATCCCATGTTAGGAGCTTCCTAGCCGGCTCGACATAGGAGTGAAGTAGGAGCTTGTAGAGTTGGGGAAGTAAGTACGCCACCCCACGAATGGTATTAAGGAATACACCCGTCATCCACGCAACTAATACACACTAATTAACCGGTAAAAGATAGTTAGGGAGTAAGGAAATCTAAGTAAACACATTTCTCTACACATAAGTTTCTCACCACATTTTATTTTCAGTTATTTAATTTTATTGCATTCGTAGTAATTTGGGTTAGTTGACTAGCAACTAATTCCGCCCACTCCTTCAAACCCGAGATTTTACTTGCTTTCATAAAATTATAAAAACATAAAAAAGAATCTTCCTCAACCCTTAGACCTAATTAGAGTAGCCTTTCATACCTAACGAACACTATTCCCTGTGGAGAACGATCAATCCCCCGTACTTACCACTACACTATACTACATCGGTCAGGTACACTGCCTGGTGGGGTTGTAAGCCTCTTGAGATCCCTCGAGAGGTAAAACCTGTTGTAAGGTTACAAAACCACGCATCATCTATGGACTTCATCAAGCACCAAGAGCATGGTATGCCAGGTTGTTCGCCTTTCTACTTAAACATGGTTACAGAAGAGGAACAATAGATAAAACACTTTTCATTTAGAAGAATTTTAAAGATATCATCTTGGTACAAGTATATGTAGATGATATCATTTTCGGTTCCACTAATGAAGCTTGGTGTAAGGATTTTGAGGATTTAATGAAAAGTGAATTTGAAATGAGTGCTATGGGGCAGATGACATTCTTCTTGGGCTTACAGGTTCAACAGAGACCAGATGGTATCTTCATTAATCAAGAAAAGTATGTTTATGACATACTTAAGAAGTTTGACTTGGATAATGTGAGGACTGCTACAACACCTTTTGAAGCTCCAAAGCCTAAATCTAATCATGAACCTGATGATGCTGTAAATGTTCACTTATACAGATCTATGATAGGTTCTTTGATGTATTTGACAGCTTCAAGGCCTGATATCATGTTTGCAGTCTGTGCTTGTGCTAGACATCAGGTTACACCATTGACTTCCCATTTAAATGCTGTTAAGAGAATCTTCAAGTATTTAAAAGGACAGCCTAAGCTGGGACTTTGGTACCCAAAGGATTCTTCATTTGTGATGGAAGCTTATAGTGATAGTGACTATGCTGGGGCAAACTTTGATAGAAAATCTACTACAGGAGGTTGCCAGTTTTTGGGAAGAAGGTTGGTTTCTTGGCAATGCAAGAAGCAGACTATTGTAGCTACATCTTCTACTGAGGCAGAGTATGTTGCTGCTGCTAGTTGCTGTGGACAGGTCTTTTGGTTGCAAAATCAATTGTTGGATTATGGGTTCAACTTCATGAACACTAAAATTTTCATTGACAACCAAAGTACTATCTGTATTGTTA
Organism: Artemisia tridentata subsp. tridentata; assembly: GCA_021014915.2. Taxonomy (NCBI): domain Eukaryota; kingdom Viridiplantae; phylum Streptophyta; class Magnoliopsida; order Asterales; family Asteraceae; genus Artemisia; species Artemisia tridentata. The sequence continues at coordinate 160,359,224 of CP139505.1, forward strand.
AAAATCCAGTGTTTCATCAAAGAACAAAGCATATCGAGATTAGGCATCATTTCATAAGGGATGCTTATGAGAAGCATCTTATTCAGGTGCTTAAGATCGACTCTGATGAGAATGTGGCTGACCTGTTGACTAAAGCATTTGATGGTCCAAGGTTCAACTATCTGGTGGTTCATATTGGAATGCTCAATCCTTAGGTGCTGAGATTAAGGGGAGGTTTAAGCTTAAGGGGAGGCTGTTTCTTGTTGTTGTTGTACATCTTTTTATCTTTTCTTATTTTCTTTCTTTTTCTTTTGGTGTGTTTCTGATTTCTTTTATTTCAAAAAAAAAAAAAAAAAAAATTGTATATTTTGTGTGCTAATAAGTGGTTTTGAGGAACACCTTGCAGGTACAGTGTTGGTGTTTACACCTTCACCATAAATGGTACTCAACTCACCATGTCTTGCAGACAAGAAAGAGTTGACTCACCATGAGGGTACGGCTCTGGTGTGATAATCAAATCCGTTGATAGCTGTAATAGCTTGCTCAAAGCTATAGGGTACTTCAACTCACCCATGATTCAGTTCTGAGAGTTGAAAATGGTTCTCAATTCACCATGGATGTAACCCTTTATGGGATCCAAAGGATTGGCTAGTCCACAAAAGTATGGTTTGTGGTAAAGACAATTGGTATCCATATTTGGTATTCACTTCACCAAGGTTCAGTTGAAACCAAAGAATTGGCTAGTCCTGAGCAAACGGCTACAGGTAAAGACATGTCAAATCCGTTTATAGTTACTGATTTGCTAATAAATCAGATGGTTATCAATGTACCATGGTCTAACACACCTAAACATTGGCTACTCCAGTAGTGATGGCTATTGGTAAAGAGACATCAAATCCATTAATTTTCAATGATTCACCTCTCACAGGAGTTAACACACCTGGATGTGATGAGAATAGTATGAAACTTAAGTGATTTGATGTACATATTGTCATAGTAGTAGTCAAGATCAAGAATGACATGGTGACCAGCTTAGATCTTCTTCTGAGGATGATTTCCATTACTGCTGAACTATCGAAGTTGCTGCTGGAAATTTCACGTGTTGCTGCTGGTTACTTATTAATGCTGCTGCTGGTCTAATCCTCACCCTATGAACTTCAAAGTTATTTCAGAATAGAGTGCTCACCTAGGGAATCTTTTCGGAAATACACTATTTCCTCAAGATTAGGGGAGGATTGTTGGGAATTCTGGAAATAAGATATTTCTTGTTGCTGCCGATAGTGAAAGTTGGTTCCTGCCGATAGTGTTGGTTCCTGCCGAAGCTCATTGCTGCTGATAGTTATATTTTGTTTCTGCTGATAGTGTTTGTTGCTGCGGATATTATTATCTGTTATCCGTATGTTTAGTAAGTTTATTTATAGAAGAGATCATGTTTATCTCTTTACACGTATTCTTGTAGGACGGGTTAGGGTTAGGGTTCCTTGTCATTATAAAAGGAACACCCCGTCTATGAGTTTAGACATCTTTTTGTAACTTAACAATCATCAATAAAATCATCTTTTAGTTCATTATACTATCCATAGAGGATCATAGCATTAGTTCTTTTCTTTTCTTGTTCATAATCAGAGGTTCTCTTGTAGTGTGCTTGTGATTACATAGGCATCCTACCGATCCACATAGGCTCAAAGATCTAGCAGGAGTACTAGATTCAACATTGTTGTTATCGCTTGAGCTGATGGGATGTTATTATCACTTGAACCTGATGGGCTGTTATTATCAGAGGCACCATTCACTGATATAGAACCACTTGAACTACTTGAAGTTGTACTGTTGGAATTAATAGAACCAACATCAACTATATTACCCCAACTCACAATAAAATTCCCAGGTTCTAAATCTTTCTCAGCCTGTGATTTTTTCTAGTTCCACCCCCTTGACTCGTCAAACTCAACATCTCTATTAACAACAATTTGTCTTGAAATTGGATCATATAATCGGTACCCTTTGGATCCGGGTTCACTTCCAAGATGTACCAACATTTGGGACCGATCATCTAACTTTTGGACACCCGTTACCACCTTCGCAAAGGCTATACAACCAAACACTCGCACGTGTTCCAAATTTGGTTGTTTGCCTTTATATTTTTCATATGGAGTCACTCCCAATAATGTACGCGTAGGAGTTTGGTTTATCAAGTAGGTCGCATGCCTCACCGCCTCACCCCATAAATAATTCGGAACTCTCATAGCCTTCATAATGCTCCGAACCATCTCCATAAGTGTTCGGTTTCGCCGCTCGACCACGCCATTTTGTTGTGGCGTATAAGGCGTTGTCAAGTGCCTTATTACACCTTCATCATCACAAAACCGATTGAATGCACGGGAAGTAAACTCGCCACCTCTATCAGTTCGCAAGGTCTTGAGTAGATTTCCCGTTTGTTTTTCCACCATCGCCTTGAATAGCTTTATTGTCTCGAACGCTCCACTTTTATCCTTCAACATGTAAGTCCACATATATCTTGAAAATTCATCGATCAAAACTAAAATATAACGATTACCTTTCAAGGTCGATGGGGAGATTGGTCCACATAAGTCACCATGGACCAATTCTAGAGTTCTTGATGCTCGAAAAGACGCCTTCTTTGGGAATGGTTTTCGTGTTTGCTTTCCAACCATACACGCTTCACAAACTTTGTTCTCGTGACGTATCTTTGGAACTCCTAAAGTCATCCCATTCATTTGCTCCAAGGTCTTGAAACTTGCATGCTCGAGTCTTGCGTGCCATAACCATGAATCTTCATTGATTTTCGCCATAAGACAAACGGGAGTACCCACATTCAACTTTACCTTGTACATGCGGTTTTTCGAGCGAGCAACACGTATTAATGATTTTCCTCCACTATCAAACATTGTAAGAAAATTATCTTTCATCTGAATTTCACATCCACATTCGGTTGCTTGACCCAAGATAATCACGTTACTTTTCAAATCCGGAATGAAATAGACATCGGTTAATATTTTTTGTTCACCGGTTTTTCCCACAAATATAATCGACCCTCTTCCTTTAATCGTCACACGCGAACCATCACCAAACTTCACAGTACCTGTTATCCGCTCGTTTAACTCCGCAAAATAACTTTGGCCTCCCGTCATGTGGTTGCTAGCTCCGTTATCAAGATACCAAGAATCTTCTTCATTAGAATCGGCTTCAAGTTTCTTGGGCAAAACCTTTTCTTCGTTCAAAAATATTGTTTCTTGAACGGTCTTCATCATGAAAAATGTTGCATCAACCCCATTGTCTTGTTCTTTAGCTTGTGTCAAGTTCGCCTCTTGTTTCTGGAATCGATCTGGACACTTTGAAACAAAGTGTCCATATTTATCACACCGGTAACACTTAATCCCCGATAAATCACGCCTTTTATTCGTTTGCTTTCCATTATCTTGGGTTTGCTTTCCATTATCTTTGGTTTTATCTTGCTTTTGACCATGGTTTTGGGTGTTACCCCTTCCACGGCCTCGACCTCGCGACGTGTTGGATCCTTGACCTCGACCCCTACCAGAACCACGTCCATAGTTAGAAGAAGATTCAGTTTTAGAGAGCATTAACTTACTTGAGCTGTCATTATCTTCTTCTTTAATTCTTTCTTCGTAGGCTTTCATTCTACCGACCACATCTTCGTACCCGATTGTCTTCAAGTCCAAGACTTGTTCAAGTGAAGCCACGATGTGAATAAAACGCCTCGGTAAACTTGTGAGAAACCTCTTTACAAGTTTTCGTTCTTCTATTGTTTCTCCAAGTATCGCAGCCTTTGATGAAAGTCCTGACAACTTAGAAGCGAATTCATCAATAGTCTCGGTATCACGCATCTTCAAACCTTCAAACTCGGTCATTAAAGTTTGAAGTCTCGCCTCCTTCACATGCTCCGCACCAAGATTTCTTGATTTTATAGCTTCCCACATGTCTTTCGCTGATTTCATAGTTCCTATTTGAAGTATCACGTCTTCTGGTACTGACTGGAACAGAAGTGCCTTCACCAAGTTGTTCATATTTGCATCCGTAGAACCTGGTTCAATTACTTCCCACACTCCATGAATACCCATGATTACTTCCATTCGCATACTCCAGATGGTGTAGTTAGTTGACGTTAACATTGGGCATTGAAACGTCAAATTTGACTCTTTTGTTGGCGGTGGTGGATGGTTAGAACCTGATGCACCTCCTGTCATCTTGGTTCTTCTTCTTGATCGAGAATAAGTTTGTAACGGGGAACTATCCAGCCCTTGATCACACGGCTAGATAATTTCAACAAGTGGCGAGAAATCAACAGCCTTGCTGTATATTCTGCTCCAACACTCTACGTCTAAACCAACAGGGTCACAGGTTTGGACGATTGCTGCTACGAATCTTTGTAAACCCTTACACGCGGTTACAAAGAACCTGTCTCTTGATACCAATGAAGTAGCCGTTGAGCATATATCCGGCAATGATCAAAGAGCGGATATATTGACTGTTAGGATCTCTGGGAAATAAGAGTTTCATTGTTGCTGCCGATAGTGTTAAGCTGGTTCCTGCCGATAGCTTTGGTTCTTGCTGAAAGCTCATTGCTGCCGACAGTGTTATCTTGTTCCTGCCGATAGTGTTGTTGCTGCGGATAGTATTATTTGTTATCCGTATATTTAGAATGTTTGTTAAGATTTATTTTTAGAAGAGATTGTTGTTTATCTCTTCACACGTTTTCTTGTAGAACGGGTTAGGGTTAGGTGATCGTGTTAGTATAAAATATAAACCCGTCTATGAGTTTATGTACGCCTTTAACGTTTTTCAATATTCAATATCACAATTCCTAGTTCATAGTTTGATCCATAGAGGATCATTGTCGTTTAGAGTTTTCTTCTTTATTATACTTGCTGTTTAGTTTCCGCATAAACACTTGTATAGCATACAGAGGTTCTTGTTTATACCAAGCTCAATCAAGCTCGAAGTACTCGATCCTACAAGTGGTATCAGAGCCTGGTGAGGATCTCTGATAAAGAAGGAAACATTGTTAAAACTTCTCTCTTGAACCTTGTCACAATGTCATTATCAGGAGATGGTTTTGAAATGTGCGCAAGGAAGATTAGGAACTTGTTCCACAATAAGTCCTATGAAGAAAAAGAAAATTTGGAAGAATATGCTCTGTTAGGATTCCCATCTCAGGTACAAAGATGTAACTCAGCATGTCAAGAATTGTACTCAACTCTTAATAATGAATATGATGACATGAAATCCAAGTATAATGAATACTTTATTAAGGTGCAAGCTTATGACAAAGCAGTTAAAACATTAGAAAATCAAAAAGCTTGGTACCAAAGTAATCAGTTAGCTTATGAAGAAAAGATAAGAGTTTTAGAAAGGAATTTGAAAAACACCACTAATGATCTTAAATATTCCGAGTCTCAAAAAGCTAAGGTGGTGTTAGAAAAACAGGAATTGCAGTCTCAGCTTGACAATACCTTGGCTAGGTTTGATAAATGGAAAGATTCATCTAAAAACCTAAACAAGTTAGTTGATAGCTCTATGTCTACAAAAACTAAAAGAGGTTTAGGGTATGGTAATTTGATAGGAGAAAATCAATACTATGATCCTAATGAGTATAGTGTCTTTAACCCTGAACCTGTAGACTATCAAATGCCTGTTAAATATGTGCCTGAAGGAGGAATGAATGTTGTTCCTCCACCTATCAGAGGAGTCTTTAAGCCTGTCCCTATTCATTCAGGCCTTGACCTTGACTCAGATGAGTCACACATGAACTATGGCAAAAACTCAAAAGACTTACCTAAACCTGATGACTTTGTCTCCTGTTCCTCAAGTGACAAGTCATCAGAAGCAGAGTCTAAAGACTTTGTTTCATGTAACTCAAGTGAAAAGTCAATCACACCCAAATACAAGAAGCCCTTTAGTTCAACTAATGATAAATCTTCTTCTAAATCAGCCTTTACAGTCAACAGCTCAATTAATTCATTTGAAAAAAAAAGTGTCTCTAGTTCCACTAGTGATAATGGTGTCTATATTAAGAAAAGTTGTTGTAAAAATAAGGCTGTTAGGAAGAAGACATGTTTTGTGTGTGGCAGTCAATATCATCTTATTAAAGATTGTGATTATCATGAGAAAAGAATGAAAGGTGGGCAACAACAAACCAGATCATTGTGGAAAAATGTTAAACAAATACCACCATATGTTCCACAAGCAGCAGGAATGAACTTTTATAGAGGTCCCGTTCCTGCTGATAGACCTGTTCCTGCTGCTACCTCTGTTTTTGCTGATATTCAGAGAACCATTTCTGCTGGTTCCTCTTCATATATTCAAAGGGATTTCAGACCTGCCTATAATAATCACATCTTTGGAGGGGGAATGGCTTATTCTCCATGGTATCCTTGGTAATTGTCTTGTTTGGTTTATCATGTTGTTGTAATTTTGTTTGCTGATTTATCTGGTTGCATTGGCCTAAGGGGAGGCTAATGCTTGTATGCTTGTAGTTTTATCTTGTTTTCTTTTGTTTATGTCTATGGTTTGTGTTTCTCTAATTTTGTTTTGCAGGTTTTTCAGTATCTTTTGTTAGATATCTTTGTTTTGCAGTTTCTTAATGCTTGGACTTAAAGCTAAACACATCAATTTTCATTCATTCATAAGGGAGATAAGTACATTCAGTTGCTGGTTACAAAATATTTCAAGTTTCAAAAGCTACTAGTCAACAACATTCAAATCATCATACCAATCTTCTAACATCAATCTACCTGAACTCTACCACCTATTCCATCTTCTCTTTACCCTTACCAAGATTGTCAGGCATGAACCTCTTTCCTCTCTGACGACAGATCTCTTCATAAATATGGGGAACTGGAAGTGCCAATATCACTGGCAGTGGTTGTCTTGGTTCAGGGGGTGGCTTTGAAGAGCTTGAGGTAGTTGGCCTTTGATGAGTTCTTGAGCGTGTCCTTGCAGTTGGATGGCTTGGTTGTGGAATAGGGTTGCTTGATTGTGGAACTGAATGGCTTGATTGTGGAATAGACTTGCTTGATTGTGGAGCTGGATGGGCTGGCTTAGGAGTGGGTCTGGTGGGATTCTTCCTTTGTCTTGGATCTTGGCCTTCATGATGTCGATTTTCTCGACTTCGAGGGTTTGGTTTGTCTCGACTAAAGCTTTCTTGATGTTTAGCCTTGCCTTTTGGTACCGGTACTTTATAGAAAGCTGCAGTTGTCCTTTCCATCTCTTCAGCTAGCAGAGCTTCAGTTTCCTTCATCTGTTTCCTGAGCTCATCTGTAATGGGAAAATTGGGAGGGAAAGTCTCCCATTCACCCTGACAATAAACCAAAGACTTCAACTCTGATGAATCTTCATCATCAGAGCTAAAGTACTCAAATGAAGAAGGGGTAGATGGAAGAGGATCAGATGAATCCTCCTCAACCTTGGCCTTACCTTTGGTTTTAGAGGATGATGCTGTTTTGGGAAAGTAGTTGTTCCATCCTGAGTCACTCGAGGAGGAAGAATCTGATGAGATTTCGATGATTGGATGTTTGGATGAACTCATGTTTTTGCTTGATTTTGAAGATTTTTGGTTTAGTTATGTGATTTGAGGGTTATATAATGATATGGAGATTAGTGCAAATTTATTGGTGGTTGGTATTGAGAGTTAATTCGAGTAAGTTATTCTTAATGACTAAGTTCGGAAGGTTGACTTTGGTCAAACCACCTCATTCCTGCCGATTGGTCAAACCTTCTTAATTTAATTGGTCAATGTTACGTGCAAAGAATTGCAGCAATTTAAAGTGATATTTTTGGCAACTAAACATATAATTGCACATCTCTCATCTCAATTTCTCAAAAACCTATCGAACCCTAATCTTCCCATTTCAAACCCTAAATCATTCCTTCAACACAATGACAACTCTTCGTTACAAGGATGATCATAACAAGGTTGCTTATTTGGAGTCTTCTTCAAGAAGTGTTGGTTATGATGAAGTTCTGGCATTTCTTCGTGGGTCATCTATTTGTTATGCCCTCACTTATTGTCCAGTGACGGTGTATGATTCATTGGTCAAACAGTTTTGGAGGACAGCTAAGGTAAGACACATCGTGGGAAGGGAAGTTGATATTGTTGCTACCATTGATAACCAAGAAGTGATTATTACTGAGGAGTTGATTCGAGTTCAGCTTCAATTTCCTGAGGAGCAAGGGGAATATGATCTTTCAAGGCAAGATATTACTGATGGTATGGCAGCTATAGGGTATCCTGTTTCTGGTAGTTGCACTTTCTTGAAAAGTAAGTTGTCTCCTCAATGGAGGTTTCTGATTCATACTTTACTCCAGTGTCTTAGTGTTAAGACAGGTGGTTGGGATCAATGTCCAAGTCCTATTGCATCTGGTCTAGTTTGCTTATCTCAGGGTAGGATCTTTAATTGGGCAAAATATATCTTTGAGGGAATGATTGAGAATATCAGTAATGGTAAAAACAGCTTTTTGATGTACCCTAGATTTTTTCAAATCATATTAGGTATTCAGACCATTAATACATCCCCTAAGATTATCAATAGGTTGACTGCCAAAATGTTTGCCCTGATGAAGATGAACTTTACTGGCCAACATTTGCCTTTGTTGCCCCCTATGTTGCACAACCCTGATCCTGCTGATGACCCTGATCCTGCTGATAATGCTGGTATCCCACCATCACCTAATGCAGCTGATGAAGGGAATTCGGTTGCTGCTGATGCATCTGCATCTGTTGCTGCTGATGATCCATTACCACCATCACCCAGACCAGTGACACCTACACCTGCACCTAATGACCATGTTGAACCCAATGATCAGACCATCTCAGCTGATACACCTATTATCCAGCCAACTCCTTCTGTGGATTTACCTTCTTCTTCAAGGCTTTCGTCACCTAGTCCTACTAGGCAGCCATTTAGTTATGACACCAATGCAGGGGAAGGATTTAATGTTTCTCCACCCAGAGTCAATGAAGCTCCTCATACCTCAAGTGCTCCTGCTGGTGGAGCTGAGGATGCTGTTGATCTCACCTCTATGTCCCAGTTACTTGACAGATCTGTGAAGAAAATTGAGGCATTGGAGTCAGAACTCAATGAGACAAAAAGGAATTTTAGTGAGAAAGTGGAGAATTTGGAAAAGGAGCTCAGGGATTCTAATGAAGCTTTTAGTAGAACTATCCAAGAACTAAATGAAAGGATCAGCATATTGGAGGGTAGTCATGTGCAAAAGAAAAGAAGGGTTATTCTTTCTGAGTCTGAGGAAGATCAAGATGATATGATATTTGATGGGCTTAATGTCCTAGCATCTGTTTCTCTTAATGGTGCAAATACTGAAGTACCTACAACTTCTGAGCACAACATCACTACTCAAGCTCAGGTCTGCACTGAAGCAAGGAGTACTGCTGCTGATGTCTCCATTGCTGCTGATGTCTCCATTGCTGCTGATGTCTCTGCTGTTGCTGCTGATGTTGGCAGTATCTCTTCTGAATCTGAGGTTCCTGTTGATACTACTGAGAGTCCACTCATTGCTGCTGAAAGCAACACTATTCCTTCTGAAGCTACCCATAATGATGATGAGGTAGCTAGACAGATTCATGCACAGGACATTGCTGCTGAACAAGCAAGATTAGCTCAGGTTGCTCAAGATGAAGAGCTTGCAAGGCAATTGTCTCCATTGCTGCTGATGTCTCTGCTGTTGCTGCTGATGTTGACAGTATCTCTTCTGAATCTGAGGTTCCTGTTGATACTACTGAGAGTCCACTCATTGCTGCTGAAAGCAACACTATTCCTTCTGAAGCTACCCATAATGATGATGAGGTAGCTAGACAGATTCATGCACAGGACATTGCTGCTGAACAAGCAAGATTGGCTCAGGTTGCTCAAGATGAAGAGCTTGCAAGGCAATTGTCTGTTGATGAGAAGAACATTGCTGAAATTATGAATAACCCAAGTTCAGATGATCCTTCTTCAGAAGTGTTTAGTGCACAAGTTGAATATTTATTGAACACTGACATGATTATTAGAGCTCATGGGTTTATGGTTCTTCAAATGTCAGAATTGGACTCAGATGAAAGGTCAGATCTGCTCAAGGCATTCATCTTAAAGAAACAAAGAGCATCCACTTGGAATGAATTGATGCACAGGATCAAGGAAAGACAAAGGTCAGGATTTAAGTTGCCAACAAATAAAGATAATATCAATTTTATGAAGGTATATCTGAAAAATGAAGCCAATTACAAGATCAGTGACTTCAAAGGTTGGGCTGATGGTGCAGTTCAAAAGTTGTTTCTTGATACCTATGCAAGGATCAATTCTTCCATTCAGACAGATATTTCACAAAGCAGGAAAAGAGAGTCTTCATCTTTAGAGTCTGATGTTGCAAAGAGAATGAAGTCTGGAGAAGGTTCTCAGGATGCTTCATTCATTGCTCCAAGTTCTAATGTTGATGCATCTGAGGTACCACAAGAAGGTCTTGTTACTGCTGATCTTCCTACTGCTAATGTTTCTGTCTCTGCTGAGCCATCTGTATCTGTTCCTATCTTTCAATATGGTCTAAGAACAAGGCAGAAGAGTCACTCTTTTCACTCTTCTTCTGTGGATATTTTTGAAGTGGATGATCATGATTTGATTAGGGTTGATTCTGAAAGTGATTCAGAGGGTGATTCCATTCAGTCTTGGGGTCATATTGCTCATTGGGAGCTTAGGTCTACTTCTGAAGGTGAAGTAAATGTTTGGTTTTCTCTTGATGGGACAGTCAAATTCTTTACATTTCTGAGGGAGATCTTGAATAAGGTTGAAAGAAAAGATTTGGAGCATCTTTATAAGATAGTGGATAATCATTATCAATCTCATACTCCTACTGGGATTGGCTTGCTGCTTTGGGGTGATTTACAGGTCTTGATGAATACATTGGATGGAGACAAGACTAAATTGGTGTGGGGAAATCAATCATCCTGGAGAGTCTTTTCTTGGAGATTATATCCATCTTCCAATGTTCATGTGGTAGAACTCATCTCTGGCAAGTTCTTGACTATGTTTGTGGATGACATTTATCCTTTATCTGAGGGTGTGTTAAAAAGAATGCTAACACAGAAGGTCAGAGTACCCAAGCATACAATTGGAAATGATTTAACCACTGCTGAACAATTGGTTAAATTCATTAAGGCTCAACTTGAAGCTAAGGGATCATCAGTTTAAGGGGAGGATTGCAGATTAAGGGGAGGATGAAGCTTAAGGGGAGGATGATTCTTGTTGTTGTTGTATATTTTCTATCTTTCTTTCTTTCTTTTGATTTCTTTTCTTATTTTTCTTTCTTTTATTTTGGTGTGTTTTCTTAGTTAAAAAAAATAAAAAAAAAATAAAAAAAATCTTTGTATATTTTGTGTGCTAATAAGTGGTTTTGAGCAACACCTTGCAGGTACAGTGTTGGTGTTTACACCTGCACAATAAATGGTGCTCAACTCACCATGTCTTGCAGACTAGAAAGAGTTGACTCACCATGAGGGTACGGCTCTGGTGTGACAATCAAATCCGTTGATAGCTGTAATAGCTTGCTCAAAGCTATAGGGTATTTCAACTCACCCATGATTTATTTCTGAGAGTTGAAAATGGTTCTCAATTCACCATGGATGTAACCCTTTATGGGATCCAAAGGATTGGCTAGTCCACAAAAGTATGGTTTGTGGTAAAGACACTTGGTATCCATATTTGGTATTCAATTCACCAAGGTTTGCTGTAACCTAAGAATTGGCTAGTCCTGAGCAAACGGCTACAGGTAAAGACAAGTCAAATCTGTTTATAGTTGCTGATTTGCTAATAAATCAGATGGTTATCAATGTACCATGGTCACACACACCTAAACATTGGCTACTCCAGTAGTGATGGCTATTGGTAAAGAGACATCAAATCCATTAATTTTCAATGATTCACCTCTCACAGGAGTTAACACACCTGGATGTGATGAGAATAGTATGAAACTTAAGTGATTTGATGTACATATTGTCATTAGTAGCAGCTAAGTTCAAGTGCAAGTCATGGTGACCAGTATGTATGTTTTGAAGAAGATTTCTTATTCCTGCTGAACTATTGAAGTTGCTGCTGGATGCTATAGAGGCTGGAATCTTGCAAGTTAAGGATTTTACTGGTTACTACTTATTGCTGCTGCTAAGTCGCAGTCCTCAAGCCTGAGAAGTTCAAAGCTCTATCACAGTGGAATCTTGCAGGTTAACCTAGTCAACCTCAAGATTAGGGGAGGATTGTTAGGATCTCTGGGAAATAAGAGTTTCATTGTTGCTGCCGATAGTGTTAAGCTGGTTCCTGCCGATAGCTTTGGTTCTTGCTGAAAGCTCATTGCTGCCGACAGTGTTATCTTGTTCCTGCCGATAGTGTTGTTGCTGCGGATAGTATTATTTGTTATCCGTATATTTAGAATGTTTGTTAAGATTTATTTTTAGAAGAGATTGTTGTTTATCTCTTCACACATTTTCTTGTAGAACGGGTTAGGGTTAGGTGATCGTGTTAGTATAAAAGATAAACCCGTCTATGAGTTTATGTACGCCTTTAACGTTTTTCAATATTCAATATCACAATTCCTAGTTCATAGTTTGATCCATAGAGGATCATTGTCGTTTAGAGTTTTCTTCTTTATTATACTTGCTGTTTAGTTTCCGCATAAACACTTGTATAGCATACAGAGGTTCTTGTTTATACCAAGCTCAATCAAGCTCGAAGTACTCGATCCTACATTGATAAAGGCATTGGCAAAGATCAAGTTCAAGGAGATGCGAGATCTACTTGGTGTTGAAGACCTCCTGTAATGCTTAGAATTCAAAGATCTATTTCCAACAGAGTGATCTAACTTCGACCGCTGTGATAGTGAATGATGAACTACCAATGTTGGATTTGAGCATGTGGACGTTGATAATCTGACCTTCTATTATTTTATTTCTATTCCAAAATCTTCAAAGGTGAAAGATTAAAGGTTAGAAGAGGATCTGAAGTAAGCTGAAATCTACCCTCTAGTGGGCAACTCAGAATTCCTCGTTGAGAAGATTAAGCGCGGTATACGTGTGTTGTATACTTATATGTCTACAAACGAAGAGCATAGTAAAAATGTGTAGAAATGAAAAAGGATTTTGCGAATGAGATTAGTAGAGTGATTGTTTAGAGGCACATGATAACAACAATATAAAATCATCATAACTCTTGGTGTAATGTTCATATCTGATGACGAGGTCTAACTAGGATGGTACAGAGGTCTAACTAGGACGGTATGTACCAATCGCCTATAGATTGAGCCATTTGGTGAGCCGTATAAATCAGATTAACTATACATTTTACCATAATATGCCATTTTTTTACTACATTACACAAGATTTTCTTGACATTTTGCCAATCTATGAAGGATATTCAACTCCAATTGCATTGTCTATCTTTTATATGCAAATTAGTATGTCTCTAAGAAAACTTTTTATATTTGGTTACTTTTGTGAAACTTCCACCTCCACGGCCCTGGAGATTGTCCACAGCCGTGGTTTCAACTACTAGTGGAGGAAATGGTATTGATATATTTGAAGAGGGTTTTTGCTCATTAAATATAGGGCTAATGGCCTCTAAATGTATCATAGTTGTCATCATTTCCTTCTATATGTATTGAACAATTTTTTTTTTGCTATTATGTGTACTAAACTTTATTTTTTGGGCATTTTTGTGCACTTTATGACCATTTTGCCCCTCCCATGTTAATAAAATGAGGGGCAAAATGGTCATAAAGTATAAAAAATGCCCAAAAAATCAAGTTTAGTACATAGAATAGCAAAAAAAATTGTTCTATACATATAAAAGGAATAAGTGACAACTATAATATATTTTGGTGCCATTAGCCCTTAAATATAATGTCCACAACCGTGGTTTCAACTGCATGATTTCAAAGAAGAAAATGAATAAGAAGGTAAGAATGGTGAGATGAAAGATTAAAAACTCAGTAGTAAAGCACATACCTATGTCACAATAAACATTCTTCAATATTATCATAAGTTGGTTCGACGAAAGTACAAAAGACAAATTAGCTATATACGTTATAAATAGAAATAGTAAAACGATCAAACAACGCAAGATAGGTGCTTCTACGGAGAGCAATAAGCAAGTTTGAACACACATCGAGACCGTTAATCAAATAAACTTAACGAAGAACTTGTTAGCATTTCCCATTCTCCTTCAACACCATTTCTTACCTCACAACATTTGAGATCAGGCTAATTTCCAAATTTGTTTTCCATCACCCCCATATCAATTAGCTTCAAGAAGTAATCAGGGGCTTTGAGCCCCTCATTTGAAGATGTGCCTCTATGTACAGAGGTTGGAAAATAGAAAACAATGCATCAAAGAGGAGTACCGAGTAGTTAATAGACGAGCCTAGCCCGTTTAGGCCTATACCTGACTTCGTTCGGATCGTTAACACCATGTCTAGATCCGCCACTACTTGATCCGCCGTTTATGCCAGAGTGCCACCTTAAAAACCAAGAAACTACTTTAGCTTATATGGAATTGCGCCATTAGTATGAAATTAAAATGCAATCGACAATAGAGAATCTTTGAAAACAGGTACAATAGTTGCATTTTAATCCATGGACCGTCTACCATCTTTTTGAAACTTTAACATCTTTAACACAGTATGGGACCAAAAGTGTAACAAGTTTTATAATGGATACCGTTTATGTAAATTTTGGTATTTAGAGACCAAAAATGTAACTTGGTATAATCTTTAAGAACCACCGTGTAATTTACTTTGTTTTTTCTTTCTACAAAACTACTAGTATTATTTTGTTCCAATAATTTTTGTTGGCCTATATCAAATTCAATATTAAAATAAGAGAAAAATGAAATTAGAAAACAAGTGTGTTATTTACTCACAGACGGTGACAGGTTGTATTTTTTGGAAACACGAAGGCCTTTTAGGCTTATATTAGAGAAGAGAGGAATACTTAGAGAGCTTTTACAGTGGAACTTTATTGATTAAGCTTTGCTATAGTACAAATGCATTACAGATCGATATATTTTCCATGACTCTCTAGATTTTTCTACTAGATATTCTACCACAACTATCTAGATACATCTAGTAGATATCATCTACTACAACCTTCTAACCATTTCTATAGATATCATTCTACGACTTTCTAGAAGCTTCCATACCATTCTACGACTTTCTAGAAGCTTCCATACCATTCTACGACTTTCTAGAAGCGTCTTCTATATGGGCTCGGGCTTTTATGGATAGTTCAATTTTTATTGAACTAAATCAAGTTTACGATCCAACACCCCCTTTTAAACTTGATTTCCCGACTCCAAGCATTATCCTTAGTCTTGAGAAATCTCGCTCGTTGAGCGGCTTGGTAAAGATATCTGGAACTTGGTTTTCGGACCTTGCATGTATCACTCGTACATCCTTCCTCTTGATAGTCGATACCATGCTTCTTCTTGTAACCTTTTGCCACATGTCTTGCCTTGTACTTCTCCATTTCGCCTTTGGCGTTTTTCTTGGCCTTGTATACCCACTTAACTCCAATAGCCTTTTAGCCTTTCGGAAGGGTCGTCAACTCCCACGTATCATTCTTCTCTATCGACTTTATCTCCTCGTCTATGGCTTGTTTCAATTTCTTACTTTCCATAGCCTCTTCAAAAACTAAAGGTTCATAGTCAGCATATAAACAAAGAAGGGGTATCTCGTCAGTTACCTCGTAGAGCTCCTGCAAACTTCTTGTCTTTGGTTCTCCTTCACTTGAACTTGAAGGTGAGTCTTGGGTTGGAGTTGGACTTTGAGGTTGTTGGACTTCTTCACTTGATTCACCCGTCTCTTCTTCGTCATTTATAGGAAGAAAGTCATACCTTTCATTTTCCTTAATGCTACAATCCCATGCTTCTTCTTCATCAAACTCCACATCTCTACTCACTACCACCTTCCTTGTGTTTGGATTATAGAGCTTATAACCTTTTGACTGCTTGTCGTAGCCAACAAACACATGCTTCTCACTTCTATCATCAAGCTTGGATCACCTTTGGCTTGGAACATGAACATACGCTATGCTTCTGAATACCCTTAGGTGAGAGACGGTAGGCTTCATCCCATTCCATGCTTCTTGTGGAGTCTTGTTATCTAAACTCTTTGACGGACACCGGTTCAATAGATATACTGCACAATCAACCGCCTCGGCCCAAAACTCATTTGGCATCTTCTTACTTTTCAACATGCTTCGGACCATATTGAGAATGGTTCTATTCTTTCTCTCCACCACTCCATTTTGTTGTGGGGAGTAAGGAGCCGTTAGAAATCTCCGGATCCCATTATCCTCACAAAATTTGTTAAAGTCTTTTGATAAAAATTCTCCACCTCTATCGGATCTCATGGATTTAATTTTTAAACCTTTCTCCTTTTCAACCATAGCCTTAAATATCTTAAAAGCTTCAAAAGCTTGGGATTTTTCTTTTAGAAAATATACCCAAGTCTTTCTTGAAAAATCATCAATAAAAAGCATAAAGTAAAGATTCTTACCATGAGATGGTGGAGTAATAGGACCGCACAAAGCCGTGTGAATTAGTTGTAGAGGCTCCTTAGCTCTTGATGTCGCTTCTTTCGGGAACGAACTTCTAGCATGCTTCCTAAGAAGACATCCTTCGCACACTTGATTGGGATGATCAATTTGATCTAACCCTTTCACCATTCCCTTTGAGGATAATAACTTTAAGTCACCAAAGTTTAAGTGCCCGTACCTCATGTGCCAAAGCCACGAATGATCCTTTAAACAACTCTTTAAGCACTTAGCTTCATCATGTTGAATGTTTAGAAGGAACATTCAGTTTTTAGTCATTGGCACTTTTGCTATGAGCTTTCCTTCGAAATTTCTTATTATAGCACTACGATCCTTGAAATGAATATCGTAGTTTTTCTCTAAAATTTGTCCCACACTTAAAATGTTAATTTTAAGGTTAGGCACATTGTACACGTCCGAAATATATTGGTGACTTCCATCTTTAGCTCGGATAAGTATCTTACCTTTTCCTTTCACCGGTGCCTTTGATTCATCTCCAAAGGTGACATTACCTTTACTTGTTTCCATCTCCACGAACAAGTCTTCTTCACCTATCATATGGTTGCTCGCAACGGAATCTATATGCCATGGTTCTATCCTCTCTTCTTGTTCATCATGTCTTGCAATTAGCAAGGTAAGCTCCTTTTTGTCTTCTACCTCCACAAGATTAGCTTTTTCTTCCACTTGTCTAGAGCTACTACACTCACTGGCATAATGACCATATTTGCGACAATTATAACATTGTATTTGGGGCTTACCACCTCTTTGAGATTGAAAGCCTCTCCCATGGCCTCTTCGATATGAAAACCATTGGTTTTCATCTTCTTTGTTGACATCTTCTCTTCCTCTTCCTCGTCCTCGGCCTTGGAAACCACCACGACCTCAAAAAGTACCGCGTCCTCGTCCTTGCTCCATTCCATGTAGAAAGCTCTTTTCTCTTTCTTTGAAAGAGACCTTTGAATATAAAGCTTGCTCTAAGGGTTCTTTCCCCTTTCTTTTCTTCAACTTCTCTTCATGGGCTTGTAAAGATCCCATGAGTTGATCAATGGTCATAGAGTCTATATCTTTTGACTCCTCTATGGCCACAACAATGTAATCAAAGCTTGGTGGCAAAGAGCGAAGAATCTTTTCTATCACCCTAGTATCACTCAAGCTTTCATCATTTCTCTTCATTTCATTTGAAATGGTTAAGACACGAGTGAAATAATCCGAAATGGTTTCGGATTCCTTCATTTGGAGTTTTTCGAACTCTCCTCTAAGAGTTTGAAGACGTACCTTTTTCACCTTGTCAATTCCTTTGAAAGCATTTTGAAGGATCTCCCACTCTTCTTTAGAGGTGGTTGCATTTGCAACTTTCTCAAACATCGCATCATCAAAACACTGATAGATGAGTGTAAGAGCACTTTGATCCTTCTTTCTTGCCTTTTGCAACTCCACCCTTTGGGCGGCATTCAACGAACTTTCATCATCAACTTTCTCAACACCTTTTTCGACTATCTCCCACACATCATGTGAACCGAGTAACGCCTTCATTCGAATGGACCAACTACCATAGTTGTCTTTGGTAAGACGAGGAAACTGGAACAAGTTCATTGCACTTGACATCTCGATCTTCTAGCTCTGATACCACTTTGTTGGAAACACGAAGGCCTTTTAGGCTTATATTAGAGAAGAGAGGAATACTTAGAGAGCTTTTACAATGGAACTTTATTGATTAAGCTTTGCTATGGTACAAATGCATTACACTATCACCTATATATACTAGTCCATGGAACATTCTAGATCGAGATATTTTCCATGACTATCTAGATTTTTCTACTAGATATTCTACCACAACTATCTAGATACATCTAGTAGATATCATCTACTACAACCTTCTAAACATTTCTATAGATATCATTCTACGACTTTATAGAAGCTTCCATACCATTCTACGACTTTCTAGAAGCTTCCATACCATTCTACGACTTTCTAGAAGCGTCTTCTATATGGGCTCGGGCTTTTATGGATAGTTCAATCTTTATTGAACTAAATCAAGTTTACGATCCAACAGTATTCTTTATCTCTGAAGAAGAACTTGGGAGATGCAGCAATATCTTCAGGTAGCTTCTCAAGATCAGAGCAGTCACTAACATCAAGATACGTCAGATGTTTTAACATACAAATGCTATCAGGAAGATGTTTAATCTTTGTAGCTGATAAATCTAGACTCTCCAGAGATTCTAACTGGCCAATGTACTCAGGCAACTTCCCAAGACAAGAACAGTCTCCAACATCGAGCAACTTCAGAGGTTTTAGCATGCAGATGCTATCTGGAAGATATTCAATCTTCTCACTCCACACATATAGCTCTTCTAAACATTCTAATTTTCCAAGATCCTCTGGTAGCTTCTCAAGAAGAGCACAACCACAAAGGTTGAGATACTTCAGATGTTTTAACATACAAATGCTATTTGGAAGATGTTTAATCTTTGTAGCCGACAAATCCAGTCTCTCCAGAGATTCTAACTGGCCAATGCCCTCAGGCAACTTCCCAAGACAAGAACAGTCACTAACATTGAGCCACTTCAGACGTTTTAGCATGCAAATGCTATCTGGAAGATATTCAATCTTCTTACTCCTCACATATAGCTCTTCTAGACATTCTAATTTGCCAAGATCTTTGGGTATCTCTGGAATATCGCATTTGAGTTCAAGCTTTCTTAGGCATCGTAAACTACAAATCATGTCTGAAAATTTCTTAAAGTCTGTGCAAGCACATAGACCAAAAGAAATAAGCTTCTCAATATTTCCAACTGATGACGGTAGATTTTCTTCATATTTACAATTAAACTGAAACTTTGGGAGATTAATGTTGGGGTGCAATGGGCATAAATCTAGGGACTTGCCAACCAGACGTAAACTAGCTGAAGAACGACTAACCTTTGGTTCCAATCCACCAACGCGAACCAGAAAATAGGAAAACCTCAAACATGAGTTTAAGTTTAAGTAGACAAGCTTTCTTAGACATCCAACGGGAGAGTTAATTTCTACCAAATTATCACAACCTTCAAGATCTAACCTCTCAAGATTTGGAAACAGCTCAAGGTCAAGGCTCCTCAACCTTGATTTACAAAGTTTAAGGAATTTGAGATTTGGACATGCACTAGACACGTGAAGTTCTTCAAAATCAACACAACCTTTAAGATCTAACTTCTCAAGATTTGGAAACAGCTCAAGGTCAAGGCTCCTCAACCTTGATTCATGAAGTTCAAGGAATTTGAGATTCAGACATGCACTAGACACGTGAAGTTCTTCAAAATCAGCACGCTCATCAAGAGATAATTTCTCGAGATTCGGAGTTAACCCAAGGTCAAACGTTCTTAACTTTGAGCAACTGATACGGAGGTAGTTGAGCTTTTGACAGCTAACAGGCATGAAAAGTTTTACTAAATTAGGAGAATCTCTAAGAGATAACGTCTCAAGATTCGGAGTAATCCTAAAGTCAAAGGTCATCAAGTATGACTCATCGAGAGAAAGGAATTTGAGTTTTGGAAGAACCTGCCAGCAAAAATAAGACAAAAAGATTAATATTAGCGTAGTAACAAACCAATAAATTAATAGCATTATTAGGAATTATGCGAAACAACGAATCAACAATTATTCTACATTTTTTTCCCTCTTCCCAAAGTTGTACCATTCTGCTGTCCACCATTTCAAGTCGAACAAGATTGTTTGCTTGAAATGTTTTGGGTAAATACAAGAAAGGGTAATTCCCACATTTTAGATATTTTAAAGAGTTTGAAAAGTATTGGGCGGTATTATCAAGATGTTTGGCATGTCTTTCATAATAATCTTGAAATCGAAAATCCACTTTAAGATATCTAAGTTGCTTCATTTTTCCAAGACCTTTCATAACAGTTCCCGCATTTGTGTTCGACTTACGAAGTTCTAAACATATTGTTTTTTTAGTACCCTGCAATACAAAAACAATGTCCAGAAACCTGGAAAGTCAGAACAAATGCAATGTTTTAGTTTTCTCTACATTAAAAGTAAACTGATCTTTACCTCGTCATTAGCCAATATATCTTCAATTTCCTCTTTAATCCACAGTCGGCTATGTTTGTTAGGTTCATTTGGGTGCTCACGACGAACAATGTTCTTTCCCATTTCTTCTATATGGTCATGCATGCCCAAGACTGGCAGACCATATTTAGGAGAAATAGTTATGAGAGATCTCTGCTCAAGAACTCTTAAACCAATTCTAGCACGAAATCCACAGCATTCAAGAATTCTGATTGCATCTTCTTTGTACTTGCCTTTCAATATGCATGCAATGTCTAGAAATATTTCCTTATAATCTTTCTCCAGACTTGTATAGCTTAATTCTAGCTTTTCCTGAGTCTCCTGTAAGGGAATTTCTTTTAGTCTTTCTATGGCATCTATCCATTCATCCTTATCTTTACCACATAGAAATGAACCCAAGACTTTGAGTGTTAAGGGAAGACCAGCAGCATAGCGTACAACTTTTCCTGATAGCTCTTCGTATCCTTGAACTGGATTCTCTGTTCCAAATGCATATCTACTGAAGAGACAAATTGCTTCCTTATCTGATAAGAGATTGATATCTCGAATCAAGTTCACTCTGTGAGCGACCAGCACTTGTTCATCTCTCGTTGTAACGATAATTCTACTTCCCGGCTTAAACCAATTAGGCCCACTGGCTAACGCCTCAAGTTGGTCTATGTGATCCACATCATCTAGAACAAGAAGAACCTTTATACCACACATCCTCTTTTTGATCATGTATTTCCCATCCTCAACACTATTTAGAGTAACTTGTTCATTTAGCACATTTAAAAGGACTTGTTCTTGTAAAATTTTCAAACCAGACACTGAGCCATTTGAAAGTTCCCTCACATTCCCAACAAATCCTTTAGCTTCAAAATCAATAGATAGATGATCAAAAACAGCTCTCGTTATAGTTGTCTTCCCAGCCCCTCCCATGCCCTTGATCCCTATCATGCGAACTTCATCAGTACCAACTTCTAAAGATGAAACAACATCCTTTACTCGAGTCTCCATGCCGACTAACTTTTCATCAAAGCCGAAACTGATGGAGCGTAACTCTAGTGAAATCTCTCCAACAATTTTTTTGATAAATTCAACTTCGTGCCTGTATGCATGGTAAAAGAAGGTTTAGTTTAGCATAGTCTAAATACATAAACAATGTTTTAGATCTATATATAACATATATACAAAGTAATACTATGTAACATAATACTAGCAAGGATGAAGAAACAAAAGTAACGAATATCGCAAGTAGAGATATGTGGAGTAATTACCCATTAGCAGTCGCCTGCAACTCCCTCCCAGCCAGATCGGCTGCTTCTTTCAAAGCCTCTCTCCATTTCCCAGCAGCGTCTTTGTTTTTTTTTTTTTGCAAAAAGGCTTCACCAAATGCCCCACTTTGTTTGCGGACTTGGGTGGGTTCCACATGAAAAAAGACGGGATAGGCAGTCTGTTTGCCAGTCTTTTGACACTCCATGATCTCAACAAGCTCATCCAAGCACCAAGACGAAGAAGCATAGTTCTTTGAGAAAACAATGATGAAGAATCTTGAGTCTTTAATAGCTTGGATAAGCTGGTTGTCGATGGTTTTCCCTTGCTTCATTTCCTCATCATCTTTGAAAGTTTCAAGGCCTTTTTGCTTAAGAGCTTGATAAAGATGGCCCACAAAGGTTTTGCGAGTGTCTTCACCCCTAAAGCTTATAAACAGATCATACTTAAACCTCTTTTGAATGGAAGAGCTTGAAGCGGATGCCCCAGGAGTTATGGATGAAGGATCGGATAAACGTAATATCTTGTTGGAGGACATTGGACATATATATGGTTGAAAGAGTTTATGTAAAAAAGTGTTTGTGTTTGTGTGGGTAAAATAGTGGAATGATGATGTTGAGAAACAAAAGCTACTCGTTCCGTCTTTGGTCTAAGGCACTAAGGCCTCTATGCCTCAAGAAAACAACGGCAAAGTCTAAGGCACTAGAAGCTAAAAGATGGGGAGAGGAGGGGAGGGGACGGGGAACGAACGATACAGAATGTAAAATAAGCTAATAACAACAAGACTCTATAAACAAATAGCAAAAGTAATAACCAAGGATATATACTAAGATACTGCCGGAAAAAATTCCGGTCACAAGTGGGGGCGGTTTCCGTCAACGAAAACTTGAATCTGCCTCAGAAAAGTGTAGGGAAGCTTCACTCGCCAGAGGTGACATCCAATTCGCCAGAAAAAATAAGAAATAGAATTTGTAGTAGGAAACTAACGCCGACGCCTGGAGGCACGTGGCCGGGCTTCAAATGAGTCGGTTTGAGGTGTTTTAGTCGAGAGAAAAGTAGCTATCTGGTGGTGGTGTTTAAACTCGCCGGAAAAAAGCAAGGTCCCCGGCGGCTGTAACAGTCGTGACAGCTAATGGTGGTTATATATGTTTTCTTGTTACCGGGAAATTAGAGAGAGTTAATTATATTTTTGTAAAGGGATGGAAATTTCTTTGTCTTCCGCTTTTTAACATTCAATTCCTACCCCCAAAATTTTCTTTCGATAAAGACTACTTTTAATAAAGGTATATGCTTTATTAACACTAATTATATTTTAGTAAAGGATGGAAATTTCTTTGTCTTTTGGTAAAGACCACTTTTTAACATTCAATTCCTACCCCCAAAATTTCCTTTCGATAAAGACTACTTTTAATAAAGGTATATGCTTTATTAACACCACAATTTTACCCAGGAAAATGAAATAATTAGACGGGTTGTAAAGGAATAATGACTTTTATCTATGAAAATTTCCTTATCTTTTGATTGGGACTACTTTTTAACATTCAATTCTTACACCAATAATTCGAAATTTCCTTGTCTTTTACAATAAAGAAGAAACATCATAATAATTCCTAGCTCAGAAATTTCTAATAGCAAAAGAAACATCATAGAAACTCCTAGATAAACATATATGTCATGATAAAAGAAATATCTTGACATAGTTAACTAAAATTATATCTCGAGTTCAAAAAAAAGAAGAAAAAGTCATATCATGTCTTAATATCAACATAAAGCAATGAACTAGCAAATTCCATGAGGTTTCAACTAAAAACCCTAGAAACTTCTTATCCCATACCATTACAAGAATGGAACTCTCATGGATATTTGCAGCGTAGCGTTAATTTTTGTAAAAGACCTTTCTATTTTCCCTAAATGTACATGTTCCAAAAAAAAATTATGTTTTTATTCCTTTTTTGTTTTTTTTTTCCCCTTAAATGCGCATGGTTCCGTCCCTAGTGTTACCAATGTGAGTAGGATAATCTTTTGTTTCGTTAAACAAGGTCCACCACAACCAACTAGTACAATACCCGTGCGTTGCTCGGGTATAATGATTCAATAATTTAGAAGGAAAAAAAGATTATAAACTTGTTGTCAGTATATATATATATATATATATATATATATATATATATATATATATATATGTAATGATCAAGATACGTGTTCAGGAGGTCGGGGGAACTCAAAATAAAGGTTAAACATGGTATTTATTAGATTAAGAATGGGGGAAGGTGTGTGTGTTTTCTAGAGAGAGAGAGGATCACACACACACCTTCAAAGTGATACAAGAATTCCCAACCCTCCTAGTCTCAACTAGGAGGGTATTTATACTAGTTTACACACAAAACTTTTCCCTATATACAAGACTAGTCCCTGTGTTTATATACTATGCAATTCCCAAGTATAACATTACTTTTAAGGCTAACAATCTCTCCCCAAAGTGATGTTATACTGGAATTGCTTACAATGTTCCCTACAAGTAAAATATAAAACCATAAGCGCAGAGAATGGTCTTTAAACTTCATTACTTCGTTCAGCTAGCAGAATCTTCTCAGCTTTCATTTCTTTACTTGCAGAAGAACGTGAGCAAATCTAATTAGGGTTTTAAATCTTGACTTTCACTCTCCCCTAATTAGTGCTCTCCCCCAAACTGACAACCTTTCTGATTACTGCCCTGAATCTGAAGAAGTCTTTTGATAGTTACATGCATTCCGTCTTTAGTCTTCTAACACGCAGCGGAAAATGTAGAACAGACTGTAGACTCGACCTTCTTCAAGATTATCCATTCGGGGGAATAAAGTATCAACATCTTCATCTCACCAAATGCATCCCAGTTATCTTTCATATGATAAATCAGCCCATAACGTACACACGAAATGATAACACCAAAGTAACAAGTTGAACCACTGATCATCATGATTTTGTTGCCCGAAATTGGTGAAGGTGGATAAGGTAGAAGTACGTAGAATAAGATGAGTGGAAGATAAGACATAGAATCAACCAATCTCCGACACAAATCATTTCATAAATCATTAAGCCCGATCACGTGAACTTGTTGTGCGTCCTTGATGTACACATTTCTCTCCCCTGCTGGTTACAATTTATCGGAATCAGCATAATGATGTGTACGTGAAGCATTAACTGGAAGCACTTTATCATTAATCCAATCAGCCTATGAGAAGATGTCGATAAACCTAATCTACTAATAATACCATATGAAATTGTCTAACTCTTTATCAACCCCCTGTATCAAAAACAACGGCTTCATGTAGTGACTACTGATGGAGAAAACCTACTATGACGAACTTGAGACTGAAGTAAAATAACCCAAACTTGTGACTTAAACTTGTATGTTAGTGTAACTAAGAACCTATACTGAGCACTACAACGTAATTCCTTAAAGCATAGGTCGTTTCATATACCCATCCATCCTTCCTTAACTGTATATGAACCTCTCTTGAATTATCCACATCTTTGTGTGACACTGAGTACTACAACGTATCTCCTTTAAGTGATAGTTAACTAGGTCTTCGTCCATCCACCCCTTGACCTATGAAAACTAGATAACCCAAGACTTAATCACTTTTCCCATGAGTGCTCAAACAAGGATCTCGAAGAATTATGCATCCAACCAACCCCGATATCTTCAAGATACTAAGTACACGTACCCGAGATATTCCACTTCAACTTCAAATAAGTAATAACGAATCATCATCCTTGTAGTCACAGTTGATAACAATCAATAATTAGCCATTGTCATTTGATTGTGAATCTTGATCTTGATCAGGATCTTTTTGGCTATACGTGGTAGGATTTGAGGATGTATACCAGTAATATCATTTTTGATTTTGGTGTGGTGCGAGAATGAAATATGCCTTATTTTCAATTCTAAACATGCTAGGAAATTTTGAGTTTAAGAAATTTTTACGCCAAATTTTGCCGAAAAAAACCCGAATTTTGACCTAAAAATTTGAATTTTGGGCCAAAATTTTCATCGTTACACCATAATTTGAATTTAGCGTAAAAATGGACCGTTTAGTCTCTCCTCGAAATTAAATTTTACTCAACTTTTCCCGCCAAAAAACTTTTTTTTTTTTTTTTTTTTTTTTTTTTTTTTTTTGCATACTCGTTCGACTAGACTAGGTTCGTTCGACTAGTCACTTGGTTCGATCAGCTTAAACTCGTTCGACTAATTAGCTCATTCGACTAATCTGCTCGTTCGACTAATCTGCTCGTTCGACCAACCTACCTCGTTCGATCAACCTAGTCTTCGTTCAATCAACCTAGTCTTCGTTCGATCAACCTGTTCGACTAACTCGTTCGACTAACTCGTTCGATCAACACGTTCGACTAAGTCGTTCGACTATTTGGTCGTTCGACTATTTGGTCGTTCGACTATCTAGTCGTTCAACTATCTAGTCGTTCGACTATTTAGTTCGTTCGATCAATTTGGAAGAGTAAGTCTAGCTCGACTACCCTTGTCTCGTTCGATGAATGCTCCTTCGATGACAAACCTCGTTCGATCAATGTTGGTCGTTCGATCAAGTTGCTTCGACTAAAGATGCTCGTTCGATCAAATGAAGCTGATGAACAGTACCACGCCCAAAAATCACTTTTTCACCTCAAAACCCCACGATTCGCCCCTGGTTAGCTTTGATACCAATTGTAGAGATCGAAATCATGTAGAAACACATAATCAGGGGGACGGGGATGCTCAAAATAAAGGTTAAACATGGTGATATTAGCTTAAAGAATGGGGCGGAGGTGTGTGTGTTTTCTAGAGAGAGAAAGGAGAAACCACACACACCTCCTTATTACATGAACATCCAACCTCACTTGTTGCAACAAGTGAGGTATTTATAGTAAACAAGTGATGCCCTAGTGCATACTATGGGCTTTCGTGTGGGCTTTTGGCTTATGGACCTTACATTGGACATTTGTACAATACAAGCATACTAAACTATTCTAGTCCTAAAAGCCCAACACATTTAACTAAATGCAATTCCCAAATATGACAAAACTTTAAGTCTAACAATCTCTCCCCAAAGTGATGTCATATGAGAATTCCCGAGTATAACATTACTTTTAAGGCTAACAATATATATATAACAGGAGGCGTTACACGTAGATAATGCCACATAAGTCCACGTCATTGCCATGTAATTGTCATTAAAAGCCATGTCATCACATCATCGAATTTAATGCCACCTCATAATACCACATAAGCACATTTTATTCCATGTCATCGGTTTTGTCCATGTTGGCAATACGTTTTATTAGTAAATGAAGATATTAAAAATCGGAATTAAAAAATGGAGCGAGCAGGATTCGAACATAGGATGGTCTCCAACCATAAGAGCATCTCAACCACTAGAGCAATCCAACTTTTGTTATTAACTTTCCAAGTAAAAATTGATAAAGGCATTAATTAGAAGCACAAAAATCAGTAATAATCCAAAACATATTATCCATTTTTAATTTTATGTAAAATAATTTTCAGTTCATTCATAATAATAACTATTTCTCAAAACCCTAATATCATGTTTTCCTCTTATCCCTAAAACACGACATAAAAAAATTCATCAACCAATCATGGCGGCTGAGGTACACATGATCATTCCATTATGTATGTTACTTGTAATGATCGAACTTCCTTTCTTTATCACACAAACACGACACAATATGATGACACTCACAAGATCTATGTATAGTATAAGAGAAGTGTATATGGATCATGTGGAATAACTTGGGTCGAATGTCTATTAGCTTTGAGAAGAAAGAAATATACAATGACAATGATGAACACACACACACTCTCTTTTCACTAAACTATGAGGCTTCCTTGAAATATGAGAGTGTGTGTGGTTAATATATCGACACAACCATCACCAAATGGATTGGTGGGCTTTTCTTTGGGCTTGGTGTGGGTTATACTTGCATTACACTTATACAAAGTCAATACTAACATAACTAATACATATAGCCCACAATACTAGAATAAATATTACACTTGACACTTAAGTTCCATTTAGCAAATGACCATCACTTCACAATTAAATAAATTAATTGCTAACAATCTCCCCCTAAGGGATGATCATTTCAATGATGCTCCCATGATTGGTCTTTTGCCTTCAATGTCTTGAACTTTGAGTGTCGATGTATAATAGTCTTCATTCAATGTTCCTTCATGCACTGTGATCTTTAAAGAATCGTCCTTTGATCGTTCTTGCCTTGATCTACTTCTTCTGTTCAGATGCATCGTCGTTGTAGATGATGATGGTAAATGGACTTTCGTAGGTACCTGCATAAGACAGTTAGCAATAAATCGTCCAGCACTTATAGGTTTAGATTTCGAGATCATTATCAGCATAGTGTGAAAACTTTCTCTAATCTTAACCAAGGCCGTTGAGAGCCTCTGAAGTATACCGAAGTATTACTTCAAGACTGTAGACTGTTTGAAGCATGTTACCATCATGACATAAGGCAAGATCTTTAGATCTCATTCAGATTCATACAACTTGTATCCTTTTTGATGAATACAAGTGTATTTCATTGGAAGTGTTCCTAAGAGATCTTTGATGAATCTCATGTCTCTAGACTCAATAATGTGCGTTTTGATTTTAGTCATCGGAGGCATGGAGCAGAGTGCCACCTTTTCAATATCAACACATCTCGGAGTGAGAGGTCAATAGATTATGTAGTGTTCTCCGTGAGAAATGAAACAAATATCTTTTAAGAGATATCTGAGTGGCTATGAGGGTTTGTGCAACGCGTCACTGGGTCCATGACGTCTTGTCTTCAATATCAATATCAACTTGTGATAACCGATAGCAGATGAATTGACCCGGTTTCTGACCTAAGTTTTCATGGAGGGCTATTTCTTTTCACCCTTTCATTAAACTTTTCTTTTTCATTCTTCAACCCCTTCTTTCTCCTTTCTCATTTTACTCCTTTTTTCAATCTTACCTAAGGACTTCTAATTCTAATCTATTGGAATTGTCCTAGGGTAGATCCCTCCGGCTCTGGCGGATCATAGGACATAACCTAACCATAATCACCTTATTACTCCATGATTATCCTAGATTATTAATCACATGCCATAAAACCTTTTTTGAAAAATCTCTCAAAGTGTTTATGAATAAAACACATTTTGGTTAACACTTCGAGAGTTTTGTATTTTTTGAAATACTCCCCCTTCACATGTGCTCATGCATTTTGAAATAATCTGTACATGTTGGGTAGAGTTCGCACATTAGAAATAATCGATTTTCAATGAACATGACCTTCGCAAGACACGCTTACATCACTAGTTAGACTAGCTTGAAATTATTACCCGTCCCGGTCATATTCAAAGATCATCTCTCGCATTGGTACATTCTACTCAGACAAGTCCTTTGCGATACACGCTTACATCACTGGAAAACCAGTTTGAAATTATTACCCGTCCAGTACATGTCTTTTCGATAGCGGTCATTTAGTTTCGTCAAGTCGAGGGTTGTTCTGAGTCTTTTTGAAGAGCTCATTTGAGATTCAAGCCACAAAACTTTTTTTTTATCACATTTGAATCACGTCCTCTCCCCCTTATACCTAATTACCACTTAATTTCCCCCTCAAAAATAGCAAGAAATGATATTTTTGAAAACAGTTGATTAAAATGAAACGTTTTGGAGAGACGGACTGATTTTAGCATGAACGCGGAACATTTTTCTTTATGTACTCCCCCTTAAACAAAGCATATTATTAAACACTTGTGTTTAAAAGCAGTTAAGGGTCTTAGAGGGAGTGATTGTGAGCACAAAATGTATAGAAAGACTTTGAAAAATCTTTTTGAAACAATCTTGATTAAGTGCTTACGGTTTTTGCTTTTTGCCATTAACACTGCGAGTCCTGATCGGAAATGATCAGAAGTCATCAATGTAGCCTTTATATGAAATCTTTTCGAGTTGGAGTACCCTAGCTACAATAAAAGATTTCACTATAAAGCACGGGTTTCGTACTGATATATACGAAAGCCTTAATGAAGAAATTTGAGAAACGACATGTTTTGGAAAAAATTTAAATGAACTCCCGCTCAAGCATCTGTACATGCCCGTATCATTGTTGAATGAAATTTCTAGATACGTACAGAATATTGATTATACGAGAGACATGTCGTGAGAAGAATTTTTTTGGTTTCTGGTTTACTTTTTTTTTTTTTTTTTTTTTTTTTTTTTTTTTATATATATATATATATTTTGTTTTTGTTGGTTTTTCAAATTTTGTATTTTGTTTTTTTCAAAAATATTTACATGCGAAGCTTGTTGATATAAATCAAGAAGATTCGAGAAGACTTTCTAACTCTTCGGGAGTTAGGCTTCGCATTCCAATTCGACGAACTAAGTTTTCAAACCGCTCTTATGGGAGGGCTATAGTAAATAGATCGGCGAGTTGGTATTCAGTCTTCATGAAAAATAATTCAACAATACCCTCTTCGACGTGTTCCTTTATGAAGTGGTAGCGGACTCGAATATGCTTGGTCTTCGAGTGTTGCACTGGATTGCACAAGATGGCTATGGCACTTTTCGAGTCACAATACATAGGTATGCGGTCGAAAGAGAAGCCATAATCTATGAGTTGTGTCCTAATCCATAGAACTTGGGCACAACACGTAGATAGAGACACATACTCGGCTTCTGCGGTTGATAGTGCAGTGCAGTCTTGTTTCCTTGATGACCAGCCTACTAGCTTTTCTCCCAAAAATTGTGCTCCGCCTGATGTACTCTTTGCTGTAAGTTGGCAACCAGCATGGTCTGCATCTGAAAATGCTATTAGTGTAAACTCCGAATCCTTCGGATACCAAAGTCCCATGTTAATGGTTCTTCGTAGGTACCGAAAGATCCGTTTAACCTCTTGGAGGTGAAGTTCGGTAGGCCTTGCCTGAAACCGTGCTAATAAACAAATAGCAAAATGTATATCGGGTCGACTAGCAGTTAAGTACATGAGAGAACCAATCATGCTCCGATATTTCTTTGGATCCATGGGTTTCCCATATAAATCAGCTCCTATTTTTGGTGAGGTGACTATTGGTGCACCAACAGTCACAATTTTCCATTCCATGTTTTTTCAAAATCTCAATTGTATATTTAGCCTGATTAAGAAAAATACCATGTGAGGTTTGATGAATTTGTAAACCCAGAAAGAATTTTAATTCACCCATCATGGACATTTCAAATTTGCTTTTCATGAGATTTTCAAAATGTTTTGAATGTTGCGGATTAGTGGACCCAAATATTATGTCGTCCACATAAATCTGAACAATCAAAATGTCATTTTTGTATTTTCTTGTAATCAAGGTCGGATCAATTGTTCCATTGGTGAAATTATTATGAAGTAGGAAAGATGATAATTCGTCATACCACGCCCGTGGGGCTTGTTTAAAACCATAGATTGCTTTCTTTAGCTTGTAGACGTATTCTGGATGATCTTTGTCAGTGAATCCGTATGGCTGACTCACATATACTTCTTCTTTCAGAGTTCCATTCAAGAAAGCAGTCTTGATGTCCATCTGATAAACTGTGATGTTCTTGTGAGCGGCATATGCTAAGAAAATCCTGACTGCTTCAAGCCTTGCAACTGGCGCGAATGACTCTTCAAAATCTATCCCTTCTTCCTGTCTAAATCCCTCTGCCACGAGACGAGCTTTGTTGCGAATGACAGTCATTTCTTCATCCTTTTTGTTTTTCCATAACCACTTAAGATCAATGACGAGTTTGTCAATTGGTCTTGGAACTAAATCCCAGGTTTCATGTAACCGATATTGAAGAAGTTCTTCCTGCATCGCTTCAATCCAGGCATTATCTGCCATTGCTTCCCGAATGTTCTTAGGTTCTATGAGACTGACTGAGCAGACATAGATGCACATGTCACAATCGGTGATTAGTTGTTTTCTCGTCTGAATTGGCCTTGAGGGTTCACCAATAACCTGTTCTATCGGATGGTCTTTTGTCCACTGTAATGTTGAAGGGTACCTTGGTGTTGAAGAATGTGTGTTAGATGGTTCATGTAACCGTGAAGATGATTCAGCGGAATCCGTTGCAAACGGGTTTTCAAATGGTTCTTCATCTAACACAGCATTATTTTGATCTTGCTCATCAATTCTTGGTAGAACAATTTCAATTACTGGAGATGGTGGAGTAAATGTTGATGACGTGGAGGGAGATGGTGCGTCAGCTTCGAATGTTGTGGATGCATCTTGATTTGGTGGTGGTGGTGGTGGTTGTTGATTTTGAGTGGGTGCAGCGGAACGTTGGTTAGATGCATTTGTCGAAGCGCCACCATAGTATTCATCATACATAAACTCGAAGAAATTATCCAGTTCCTGATTTGTGGGTTGTTCGTTATGAATTGATTGAGCTCCTTGAGGTGCGAGTCCTGAACTGATATGTCCAGAAGTCATTCTGTTAGGTGCGGGTCCTAATCCGGTATAATTAGGAGCCATTGGGTTAAGCGCGGGTATATAAAAACACACTCTCTCATTTGTCAAGTGTGTGTCTCACTAGGATGCCTCATTATTGTATCAAGTGAGAGAGTGTGTGTGTGTTCCCATAGAGTCCTTTGTATTATCTCTTCATTGAAATAATCATTCGACCAAAAGTTTTAACATATGATCCACATCTACTCTTCTTGTTCTATACATCGATCTAGTGAGTGTCATCATCTCTTGTTGTGTGTGTTTGTGTGATAAAGAAAGGAAGTTCGATCATTACATTACTATCACGTTTATGGTTTTTTTTACTAATCTAACATTGAAAATTATTATATGTTGATGCTTTGCCCTTCTATAAGTAAATATGAATCTTTGTATCACGTGTTATGGTTTTTGTTTGACTGATTACAGAAAAAAGGTACGTCTCTTTTCCCTCAAAACCCTAATGATCAAACATTGTTACCATGTATGCATATGTTGGTTTCTTTGCAGCTTTTTGTAGGTTAAACGTCTATTTTTGTAATGAATCTCTCATAATTGGATAAGATGTTCATGTATGTTCAAGCAAACTTTGTATATTGTTGTATCTTGCAGGTCTAATGACATACTTCTGGAAAGAGAGTTCTGCATACGCAAGAGCTTTTAGATTTGTTGTTTAAAAAGGTTGTGTCTTTTTCGTTTGACGTATGGTGAGTTTCTTGATATTCTGGTATTGGTTTGTTCATGTGTTATTGACTAAATTGGAATATTAATTTTGACTTGGTTGGTGTTTGGACAAGTTTTTTTTAGGTGTTTAATAGCTTATTCTATAAGCTCTAACAAACACATCAAAGGTACGGGTACTATTTTATATGAGCTAGCTTTCACATTCTAAAGAAACACAACCATTTCCTTGATATTAAATTTAAAATATTCTTATCAACTGTAATTTTATAATCATCTACTATGCTTATCCTTTTGTTTGTTTGATTTTCAGAATGGGGTTGGTAAAAGAGGAAAAGAACAACTATATTGACCTGACTGACTTGATTCTAGACGATTCAAAGCACAAGCTGTTTTATTTTGTTTGATTACTACTTGATGAAGCGAAAAGTGTACCGCTTTTAGGGGGTCATTTAAGCCCTAAATCGTATTTATTTGATCAAATATTGCCCTAAATCGTTCCTTTTGTCATTTTAGGTACTTTGGAGAAGAAATCTGGAAAAGGAAGCATTTTGGATGTTTTTGGAGCATAAAAGTGAAGAAAACGACAAAGTCTCCAAAGCTGCTGGAAAAGTACACGTGACGGCGTCAAGGATTGCTCCTGACGGCGTCACAGCTTGGCAAAAGAGGTGGATATGACAAAATACACGTGACGCGCCAGAGAGTTTTGCAATGAAAATCTGACGGCGTCACCCTTTAAGGTGATCAAGGTCGTCACGGTTTAAGTTAAAGAGAGACGGCGTCAAGCACAATTTTGACGGCGTCAACCCTTGACGCGCCAGAGCGGATTTTGGAGGATTAAAGAGGGACGGCGTCAGGAAGACCATCCGGGAACCCTAGCCGCGGCGAGGTGACGGCGTCACCTCCTACAACGTGACGCCGTCAGACCCTAAACTCTATATATAGTTTTGCAATTTTTAGTCATTAGTGTGCAACTTTGTGAGGAGAAACCCTAAGAAGAATTTTCTGCCATTTTTAAGGGTTTTATACCCTTGGATCTCCCATGTTTAATTGAAGATAAGTAATCACTTAATCATTCAATATGTCTATGTGTTGTTTGATTATATCTTGTTCTTGTCTTTTAATTAACATGCTAGGCTAGATTTATCTTGTGTTTGCTTAGATCTAATGAAACCTAACTATTGATTATTGGTTGTTGGTGTGTTATTAATTGTATTGGATGATTGTTCATCGATGTTAGGCTTAAGAAAACTGGCTAACCTCCTATACGGTAACTTGCTTGAACGTCTTAAGAAACATGAACCAATGCGTACTAAGGTTTTTATGGTTGTATTTAATGCATGAGCGAATTCTAGTGATCCAATGTTAGGAGCTTCTTAGCCGGCTCGACATAGGAGTGAAGTAGGAGCTTATAGAGTTGGGGAAGTACGTACGCCACCCCACGATTGGTATTAAGGAATACACCCGTCATCCACGCAATTAATACACACTAATCAACCGGTAAAAGATAGTTAGGGAGTAAGGAAGTCTAAGTAAACACATTTCTCTCCATATAAGTTTCACAACCTTTTTATTTTCAGTTATTTTATTTTATTTGAAATTGTAGTTATTTGGGTTAGTTGACTAGCAACTAATTCCGCCCACTCCTTCAAACTCGAGATTTTACTTGCTTTTATAAAAATATAAAAATACAAAAAGAATCTTCCCTCACCCTTAGACCTATTAGAGTAGTTTTTCAATCCTAACGACACTATTCCCCTAGAGAACGATCAATCTCCCGGTACTTGCCACTACACTATACTACATCGGTCAGGTACACTGCCTGGTGGGGATTGCAAGCCTCTTGAGATCCCTCGAGAGGTAAAACCTGTTGTAAGGTCGCAAAACCACGCATCAAGTTTTTGGTGCCGCTGCCGGGGAATAGTGATTTCTTAGGTTGAAATTTTATTTTTATTAGGTCTACTAATTAGATTCTTATTTATTGAGATTTTTATTTTCTTTTTATTAGCTTTCTCGTAGTCTATCTTTTCTTAGTGCTTTTGTTCGTAAAGTTTTTCCATTGACTCTTCCGTCGCCATTATGGAGAACGTGAATCTACCAAATCCGCGACTAGAGTTTTACATGAAGAAATATAATTTTACTAATTTGGATAAATCAAGATGGTGGAATGAAGTAATGAGAACAGGATCTTACATAGATTTTAGTGAGTACCTTGAGAAAAGAGACCAAGTGCATAAAACTTTTGAGGAAATCACCTTAGGAGCCCTATCAAACCCTCAAAATACCTCATTAAGTGAAACCTATGCACCATATGAGCCTTCACCTAGGATAGTTTCTTATGAACCCGACCAAGATTGTGAGATGGTTAATGTTGAACTACCTAGGTTCATGCTTGGATTAGATTTCACCAAGACATATGATGAGTATGAGGAATCCTTTAGGCAAATGGAACATAGTGATCAAGTTATTGAGAATGATTCTTATGAATCGGACCAAGAATTTGAGATGAATAGAAAAGGATTTGAGATACCTAGGTGCATGTTGGGGATAGACTTCAGCAAATCACATAATAAGCACATAGGTAATCAAGATAAGATGGAGGATAAAATAGAAAATCCAAGTCCACCAAGTACTCCACAAAACCCACCATCATTCGAGGCACACACACCGCCCGTGACTTACCCGGAAGAAGTAGAAGAGACTTTAGGAATCCCGATGGAGGTAGAACCTTTGAACCAAACACAACTAGAGGATATAGGTTTGAATGCTTATAGTGATCACAACCTTACTCTTAGTTCTAGGGGATTTCCTATTTTTGATGAACCGGGGCCTCAATCAAAACCGTTACCTAATCTTCCATCTTTAGATGTGAATTTAGGAATTAAAAAAGGTCCCGATCCACCCATCAAACCATGTAGTCCGGGTAATGTTAAGATTAAGGTAGTAGACTCTAGGCCATGTGGAGTGGAAGCTAATATAGGAGTGAACCATGACCTTACATACTTACATCACCCATTCATGATTGATCACAAGAAACATTATGGGTTTAAACCGGGTTTATTAGGTCAAGATGGATTCCCAACTAGGAATCTCTCGAAGTTGATAGAAGATGATCCCTTTTTAGGAGAAAACTTTAATTCACCCATTGACCAAAGTGAACTAGGTAAGGTTATGATGAAAGGAGCACACCCCTTTGAGTATATAATTCATCCACCACTCTTTCCTCACGCGGCATGATTCCACCAAGATGGTTTGTATCGCTACTATCACCCGCACTTAATCCTAAGTATAGGAAAAACCTCTCCTTTATCCGTTAAATAAGGGTAGAGTCAGGCTCGTGACTCGAACAAAAACAAGCGCTTCTTGGGAGGCAACCCAAGCATTATTTGCTTTGTGTGTTTATTTATTTGTTTGTTTGATTTTATTTGCTTCCGTATGTATGTTTAATTTTTATTATTATTGATTCATGTTCGAAACTAAATTGTGACAATGCTTTATCTTGTTTTTAACTTCGTCTTAACTACATATAAAGGTATTTTGCAAAAGATAAGTGTAAGGGAAATCCAAATCGGTTTATTAGAACAAATGAACATGAATCGTAGCAATAATAAATTAACATACATATTAGTAATTGTTTGAGTCAAATGCTTGTATCGAGTCATAATGATGTTTTGCAGGAATTCCAGGAAGTAAGGTATAGGTTTTTCCAAAAATTTTCCGAAAACTTAACATGAGAATTCTGTTAGATCATTTCTGACGGCGTCAGGTTTTAATTTTCTGAAATTTTTGAAAGTTTTGTTTTTCTACCGGAATCATAAAAAGTTTTTATTAAATCTCTAACTTATAAACTCCAGGAATCTGCAAAATAATCATTCCACAAGCATTATATCCTTATATAGATTTATCCCGCCGATGTTATGCAGGTTTTCGTGTTTGTTTTCTCAGGTTTAACAGGTTATTTTGGACAAGGAGATGTATGTGGAATCTAGCTTTTGGCGATGCATTAGTCTTGAAGCTTCAACATTACCTTGGAAGAAGATCTAACCATGTTACCTCTTTATCCACCAAACGAATCAGGGGAGTATTTGATTTCATTCTTTTACCTTATTTACTTTTACATCTTGTTATTTGAACATTGGGGACAATGTTCATCTTAAGTGTAAGGGGGGGTAAAAGTACGATACTTCAGAGAATACAATTGCACTTGATTTTTGTTTGTTTAATGGTAGATGTGTAATAAAACTGAGAGAAATACCTGTTAAGGCAATTTTAGTGCCAAATTTAAAATTTTTTACAACATATAGGAGTGAAACTTTGATCTTAATGAGCGTCTCATGGATAGGAGTTATATGACTAGCACAAAAACCGTACCACTAAAAAATTTTTCACCCCCAAATATGTGAGGTTCGCCCCTAGAATTGGTAGGAAAAGCATTTATGCTATGATGTGTGTACCGGTAGCACTTAGATTCTAGAACTTGCGTTAGGACCATTCTGAGGCCACAAGTGAGACTACATTCGTGTAGTTAGATTTACTACATGATAAGAGGCATTAGGATTAACCCATTGTTTTACACCTTTGTTTTTGTTATAATTACATTGGCCACATTGGTCAAGTAATTCTCCCACACCCTTTGCGTTGTACTCATTTTTAGTACACGATACCCCTAGTACACCCCTCAGAGCCTATCTTTTCGTTTCTAACTTTAAGCATTTTACTTAAAGGAAGAATTTGTTACACCCCACTTAAATGTACACCCAAATCGCCTTAGCCTACCTTGTATGCACTCATTTTTAGTGCATTATTGTGACAACATTTTTTTAAACCCCAAGTTAATTATCTAATTGATTACATGGTTGCTAAGTCGAGTCATATCCTTGTACATATTGTTTTGGGACGATTGGGACTCATGGGTAAAGTACTAGTGTAATGGAGTAATGGGGAAGAACAACATTACTACCCCATATGTGCGTTAATATCTTAAAAGTACTCCAAGTATTTTAATTTTCTTGATTCGAGTCATTAGCATAGTCATTTGTAAAGTATGTAAAAGTTCAAGTGTAAGGGGAATGCAACGCCCCTATG
Source organism: Artemisia tridentata subsp. tridentata (assembly GCA_021014915.2). Taxonomy (NCBI): domain Eukaryota; kingdom Viridiplantae; phylum Streptophyta; class Magnoliopsida; order Asterales; family Asteraceae; genus Artemisia; species Artemisia tridentata. Next base: position 160,397,383 of record CP139505.1, read on the forward strand.
ATGTATTATTTTGGTTGGTAGGGCAAGAGTGTATGGGAAAAAAAAATCGAAAAAATCAAGAAAAATACAAAAAAATGAGAAAAAGAAAAGTAGAAAAAACATACGGACTACCATCCCGTTTCATTTTATGTTTATTTTAAGTTTTTGTTATTTTGTTTTTAGCTTAAGTCAAGTCTAGTCTTGGCTTAGCAACGCCATATTGTACATGTAATTAATCAAGATCTTTAACTCGCCACCAGTAAAATATCCCTTATCAATCAAATCCGTGTTTATCATATCCCTACACCTAACGTTATAACCCATGTAAAAGCCCGCTTTGATAGTTTATCTTAGGTGCTTACGCCTGGTAGAGGAGGTTTTTGATCCTTTCCCAAGCCTATGGTAATCTATTTGCTATGACAGGTAGTGAGAGATATTATCCGTTTTCATTTGTGAGATATACTTTTATGACACCTGAGAGATGTGAGTATCTAAACACTACTTGAGAGATGCTAGTTTGTAATCTCCGTGCTTATTATGATTAAAGTGGAACGACTATTTGTTGTAATTACTTTTATATTAGCGTTAAATGACCCCTAACTTGTATTTTGATTAGAATAAAAGCGCATTTGCTTGAGGACAAGCAAATCTCAAGTGTAAGGGTATTTGATGAAGCGAAAAGTGTACCGATTTTAGGGGGTCATTTAAGCCCTAAATCGTATTTATTTGATCAAATATTGCCCTAAATCATTCCTTTTGTCATTTTAGGTACTTTGGAGAAGAAATCTGGAAAAGGAAGCATTTTGGTCGTTTTTGGAGCATAAAAGTGAAGAAAACGACAAAGTCTCCAAAGCTGCTGGAAAAGTACACGTGACGGCGTCAAGGATTGCTCCTGACGGCGTCACGGCTTGGCAAAAGAGGTGGATATGACAAAATACACGTGACGCGCCAGAGAGTTTTGCAATGAAAATCTGACGGCGTCACCCTTTAAGGTGATCAAGGTCGTCACGGTTTAAGTTAAAGAGAGACGGCGTCAAGTACAATTTTGACGGCGTCAACCCTTGACGCGCCAGAGCGGATTTTGGAGGATTAAAGAGGGATGGCGTCAGGAAGACCATCCGGGAACCCTAGCCGCGGCGAGGTGACGGCGTCACCTCCTACAACGTGACGCCGTCAGACCCTAAACTCTATATATAGTTTTGCAATTTTTAGTCATTAGTGTGCAACTTTGTGAGGAGAAACCCTAAGAAGAATTTTCTGCCATTTTTAAGGGTTTTATACCCTTGGATCTCCCATGTTTAATTGAAGATAAGTAATCACTTAATCATTCAATATGTCTATGTGTTGTTTGATTATATCTTGTTCTTGTCTTTTAATTAACATGCTAGGCTAGATTTATCTTGTGTTTGCTTAGATCTAATGAAACCTAACTATTGATTATTGGTTGTTGGTGTGTTATTAATTGTATTGGATGATTGTTCATCGATGTTAGGCTTAAGAAAACTGGCTAACCTCCTATACGGTAACTTGCTTGAACGTCTTAAGAAACATGAACCAATGCGTACTAAGGTTTTTATGGTTGTATTTAATGCATGAGCGAATTCTAGTGATCCAATGTTAGGAGCTTCTTAGCCGGCTCGACATAGGAGTGAAGTAGGAGCTTATAGAGTTGGGGAAGTACGTACGCCACCCTACGATTGGTATTAAGGAATACACCCGTCATCCACGCAATTAATACACACTAATCAACCGGTAAAAGATAGTTAGGGAGTAAGGAAGTCTAAGTAAACACATTTCTCTCCATATAAGTTTCACAATCTTTTTATTTTCAGTTATTTTATTTTATTTTGAAATTGTAGTTATTTGGGTTAGTTGAATAGCAACTAATTCCGCCCACTCCTTCAAACCCGAGATTTTACTTGCTTTTATAAAAATATAAAAATACAAAAAGAATCTTCCCTCACCCTTAGACCTATTAGAGTAGTTTTTCAATCCTAACGACACTATTCCCCTAGAGAACGATCAATCCCCCGGTACTTGCCACTACACTATACTACATCGGTCAGGTACACTGCCTGGTGGGGATTGCAAGCCTCTTGAGATCCCTCGAGAGGTAAAACCTGTTGTAAGGTCGCAAAACCACGCATTATTTTGTTTGATTACTACTATACATAGACCTATATGTTTTATATCTCATGATTGGAACAGATATAGTTGACGGACGAATGAATTGAAACTTAAGTTTTGATTCAATTGGTCTTTAATATCCTTAAATCTCTATATTAAAGTCATGCTTATTGTTGGATTTATTTTTTTAACTGGTTATAGTAACCAAGATTTTAACTGGTAGGACGTTATGGAAATGCCTGAAGGATTTGGCCATGGAAGTTTGGATACACGTGTGGCGATTGGGTTTAATTTGCACTTGATATAGCTCGTGGAATGGAGTGTTTGCATGCCCATGGGATCATTTACCGTGATCTAAAACCTGGTAAGTCACATTACTCCTAATATAATTAAAGTGAGTAACTGGATCGTAGCACAATGGAGGCCAATATAGAGATACATATTATGTGGATGGATTTATTAGCTCTTTTAATGGGCAGAATCAAATTTGTCAAACAATATAAAACTGATTTTCATCACCTCGATTTATAAAGAGCGATTGATTACCAAATACTATAAACTGAATGGTGCAACTTCATGAATGTTTGATTTAACAGCTTCCAATGCTCTTTAAAACACCTGAAGTATCTGCACCCGATGGTAAGGGTAAAAGAAAATTGTGTCAACTTGATTACTAGCTATTGGTTATGCGTTCGTAAATTAATAGGTTATACGGCTAGAAATTACGTGAGCCTATCGGGGCACACACGTATACATTTAGAGAGCGTTTATTAAATATAATTAATATGTTTAATGTATACTATTAATTATAATTAATATATTTCACGAAATAATTTAACGGTTATTAGTTTAAATCGTTAGACGCTTTAACTAATTTAAATATATGTTAAATATAAAAGAGAGGGACTTGGATGTCGGAAAACGAAACTCCCGGACTTCCTTCCAATGTGGCCAGTTATGGGAAGGTTCTAGGAGGGGAGGAGAGTGTCGATTTTGTGTAACTAAAGGAGGTGAAAGCAATGACTTGTTGGACAAGTTGAGGTGCTATATAAACACACCTTTGGCCTCATTGTATAAGAAGACACGATCCAAGATTAAACCAATAAAAGATCCTACGTATTAAATATTGGTTTCTTTTTCTTTTGTTCGGTCAGTTGAAAACAAATATATTGTTTTCGTTTGACTTTTCAAACGTAAAAGACTAATTAGCAACAAGAATATTATTGTTGTTAATTTAGTTCCTGTTCTTATATTACACGTTCGAACGTATACCATTTGGTATTCGATCGTGTTTAAGCTACAACAAGAACACAAGTTTGTTTGGTTGTATATGTGAAGTAAGCACTAGCATCCTAACGCTCTTGTTAGACGTGTAGTGTGAGTTTTCGATAGAGATCAACTCACTATAGTTGATTAGGGTTTCGTGGTGATACGGGATCCATTGAAGTGTTTGTGATCAAGATCAAGACTTGGTGGTTATCTATTTTTCAATAGATTCGAGGTTAGTATTTATTATGTGTTTTAATTATGTGTTTTAATTCATAACATTAAACATAGATCCATCCGCTGCGTACTCTTGGTATTGATGGTTTAATCAATATGAAATCCCAACAGTGGTATCAGAGCCAGGACGTTTGGTGTTATGGGTTACACATAGAGTCGCTTGCTACGCTAATTAAACACATATATTAATTGTTATGACAATAACATGCATTATTGTCATTTAATTAAATCTTGATCTTGTTTAATTATTAATGGTTAATAAGAGTTAAAAGGGGCTAGGAAAATTAAAAAGATTATTGTAACATGTACTTCTTCTTTTTCTTTTCCAATCTTAAGGCTTACGCGGTCATTTGTAATGACGTCTGTGGTCCACAAGGTACCTAGCTCGAAAACTTGTGGGAGCCTTAGATTCTCCAATTGGGGAAGACTCATTCTTGAGTTTTGGAGCATTACATGTTTTACTGCTTTCCATTAGAGTCTGTCTTCTCCTTCTACCCCTCTTTTGTCTGTTTTAATTGCTTATATGTTTTATTCCTTGTGACCTGTTTTACATATATGCTGTTGATTTTGGAAATAAAAACAGACTAATTACTTATATCGAAACTTGCTTTTAATTAAATCGTGGGTTCCATCAAGCTATTGAGGGTGTGGATCATTACTCGAAGCTACCAGGATATAGCTTGCTGGATATCGTGAGATTTAATTATTGTCTGTTAATATACACACTTAATTCCTTGTGACCAGTTATGTGTTATGTGTGAAATTTTTTTTACACTTAAACGGACTATAAACTATTGAAATATGATTTAATTAAATCGCGGGTTCCATCAAGCTATTGAGGGTGTGGATCATTACTCGAAGCTACCAGGATATAGCTTGCTGGATATCGTGTGATTTAATAAACTTTAACTATAAGATACCTAAAGTTTTGTGCTTTTATTAATGATCTTTGATCAAATCAAGATCTAGGGTTTTGTGTGGTCTATTTCCGGCCCCACTACATGCTTCGGCATATGAGGGAATTATTAGAAGAACTTGGGTCTTTTGACTCATGCAGAGTACAATATAGGGTTTTTGACCATTCTTTGCCTGTGATAAAAGTACACCTAATAAGTTGAAAAATTGTTTTTTGCAAACTTGTGTTACAAAGATGTATGCATGCCTCTTTGTACACAATTTTTGATACATGTATTTGTCAAAAAATTATGTGATACCGTATTTGAAATTTAAGTTTATGCCATCCAAAGTTGAGGACACTTGCACTTACCTTTTGCTCTTCGTGGGACATGAGTGAATTGCAACCCAAGGTGTTTATTCTCTGGCGTGAGACCTAGAGTTATTTACACATGTTCTCTAATTGGACAACTTAATCGAGTCAAGTGGTGAGATCCTTGAGCCCGAGGCATAGGATGAGACAAAACATGCATGACACTAGTAGCTAGTACTCTAGTGCCATAAGTCTCATAAATCTAAGAGTTGCACTTGTAATGCAATTGTCACACGCCGCCTACCTCTTGTACCCACAAGACTTACCAGAGTAGTAAGCACTACCGTGATGAGTGGGAGTTCAAGAGGGTCTTAGTCTTTTAGTAAATTAATTGTTTTATCTATTAAGACAAGGGTAGTTAGTTTCTAAAAGAATCAATTATCAAAAATACTAAAAATTAAACTTAATTGCTAATTGTATATTGCAACATATACTGTAAACAATGGTTTGTCCTTTTTCCTGGAAAAGGCAAGGAAAAAATGGGTCTCCTTTCCTTGTAAGAAAGAGAGAGACATATTCCTATTCATTTTCCTTGCTAGAAAAGTGGATAAAAGATACGATTGAATTTACCCCAAATTCTAATCATACTCATAAGTAAACATACTCATGAAATTGTTTTGCCTTGCAAAATTCAAAATGGTTAAGTATGGTTACTAAATCTTATACTTTCAAACACGTTTCACTACCCCTGTTCGGTTTTGAACTCTTTGAAACTTATAAGATTTGTTTTCAATAACTATATAACGTGTTTTATAGCCATTAAATATTAATGTCTTGTTATTAGCGAGACATCTTATGAGTATTAATTAGGAAATTAAAATATTACCGTAAAATTGTAAAAGCAATAACTAGCATGATTAACCTAGTTATTTGCTTTAACCAAATAAAGGTAATACACCCTTGTGGCAAGGTAGGCCAAATAAGGAGGAATTGCATGCCAATTTCAAGTTAACATTAGCATAAATGGCTAGTCCATCGTTTATGTCATAGAACTTGACACACTCCCTTGGATATCTAAGTACATGCTTACTTATTCACATTAGCAATAATGTGTAGATATTCAAGATAAGGAAAGTAAATAAATTGTCATTTTCTTCTCACCAATAGGAAAACACTTGTAATGTTTGTCTAATTCAGTGGGAGCAATACATTTTATTTTCTAAGATGGCATTCTAGTAATGTTATCTGATTCAGTGGGAGCCATGAGCTTGTCAAACTTATAGTTGTCCCATATTATTTCTGGCCTGCCCAAAAATAATTTATTACTTTCCAAGTGTGATACACTTTCATTTAGTACAAATCACTGCATATTGTTTTATATGATAACTTGTCGCTTTCTGTAGCATTATCTATAAAGTCATCATGCAAGATTACTTATTAATTGAACCTGTTCTATATACACTTTTCATGAGGATATGATTTAAGCTTGACTTAATTCATATTCTATATCTGACATAGTCATATTATCTATACAAGCAAATGATTGTCGTGTTGTTTTGTATACTTGCTTAATGTTGCATCATGCACAAGTGGGAGAAATCTTAATTGTGTGCAAGAAACAACATATAATAATATGACTAATGGTTTTCCTTGACCATAAGGTAAGGAAATTAATATTCTACTAAGACTTCTACACATAAAATGTATGTTGCCCTATTTAAAATAAGTGTCAAGATATGATGAGAGCTACTTCTAAATTTTCACTAAATGATTTAGTTAGTATGATTATGTTTTCTTGCAAAGTCATAATTATTCACTGAATTGTTTAGGCAATATGATTATGTTTATTTATAAAGTCATAATCATGAAGTAAGCAATTAACTTGAAATTACTATTGAGACCAACAGTCGGTACTCATAATTACTTTAGTTAAATATGTTTTATGTCTTCTTGTAAAGACACAAACATAAAGTCCTTTAATTGTTAAAAGACTTGTAACGTAAGGTAAGACGTTAACTTGTTATGTCTTCTTGTTAATACATGAACATGAAGTCCTTGAGTTGATCAATGACCTATAACGTATAGTAAGATATTAAATGTTTATGTTTTCATTTAAGGACATACACATAAAGTAAGTGAATTGTTCAACGAATAATATCTAGTATGCAACTGGTTTCAAAATACTATGTAAACAATTTGGTTTTACCCAATTGGCAAGTATATGACCAAAAGAGTATTAAGTTATCTACGGAATTGTGGTATAGTCTCACAATCCCATAGAATACCAATCCTTATGGTATGTCTAATATGTTATATCAAACTCTTCTGACATTGTTTGATTCATGATAACTTAAACTGCTTTAATCTCCAAAACTATCAAGGTTAGAAAATTGAGTATATCATGCATATACTCAATATGACTCTAACATAGAAGGTAATTAAGACATCATCTATTGACGGAATGGAATGATTTCCATTATGTCTTAATTGAAGTTCAAAATTTTGTTAAATCTCTTGGAGCATGTCATTAACAAACTAGAGTTGAGAACTGTGGATGCATTTTAAATATTCCAAGTGGAACAATTTATTGTGGCTCAAGACGCTTAGTATTTAGAGAATAGTCTCTACTTACAAAAGTAAGTGGGAGCATCTTGAAGATATTTAGAACAAAATGCACAACCTTCTAGATACACTTGCAAATGTCATACTAAGGTCAAACATGAAAATGTTGAACCAAAGAATGATGTAACTCACATTCATAGATCCGCAAGGATACCTCATGCACTTGAGTGATATTGTATATCAATGCTGAGGAATGAAAGTTTGAGAATCTCTGAGAACCTGTTAACTATACAGAGATGCATTATCAAGATCTTGAATCTGGTAAATGTCTCAAAACTATGAATGAAAAGATGCAGTCCTTGAAAGACAATCATTGTTTTGAACTTGATTGATCTCTTACTAAACAACTGAACTGTGAGATTAAGAATGAGTTTCTTTAGAAGAAAGACTCATAAGGACAAAATTGTACAAACATTAATGTATGTCTTGTGATAGAAGTTTTAATCATACTCAAGCATCTCTACACGCATTAATGATATAAAGATGGTTAATTATCATACTTGTTTTCATGCATATGAAATATGACAATTGTTGATTACCTTTGCGAGGACGGTGCGTAATCAAAAGGGTGATGAATCCATATGATCTTTATTAAGTACACAAAATAGTAGAATCCAAGTGTGGATTAGATCATGCATCTAGGAGCTGAGATCTTAAGTTTAATTGTAAATCAATATTTTGATTTTGATTAAAATAAGATAACTCCTGACCTGAGAGCAAGTGGGAGTACTATGTTTGTTCCTTAGATCTAATATGTCGTGCAACATATTGAAAGCTATTTTCCATGCGAGCAAGATTTTATCCCTCGACTTGGAATATAGTTTTCACTTCAGAGATTTAGGAATTAAAACATACAATCTTGGAAAAAATGTTTATGGTGATAAACATGTACGGTAATTAAGTATAACACAATGTAACATATCATTGAGCAAGTCTCAAAAGATATATTTCACTTGCGATAATTTAACACATGGATGGATACCTTAAGTTTTACTAAGTTTTCATCATGTACATTAAATTGTATATGGGGATAGTTGTAACTTTTGCATGAGTGCAAAGTGAGTTAACAACAACAGTATCTAAGTGAGAGTCTTTAGATGACTGTTAAAACAAATGTCTTATTGGATGAACCTGGTAGTTCAGAAAGGCACCAAACATTGCCTAAGAAAGGTTCAATCGTTTAAGAGCATAGTGTTATTGTATACACTGATGCTAGTCTGATTGAGTGGATACTCAATCCTAGTCATTGTAGGATTTCATCATGAATGATGATGTTGTTGACTAGACATGCTCAGCTGAGAGCATTGTTTCAATACACATTAAAGGACAAGAATACTTTACAGTTTAAGAAGCTGTTGAGATGACTGTCTCATATAGGTGTTGTGCTAGCTTCAAACACCCTATAGAATGCACCATGGCAATACTAGTGTATTAGAATGTGCACGTACAAAATGACGCTCATCATGTTATTCAAACTTTCACTATTGTGAGTTTGAAATAAGTACTCTTAAATTTTACTCAGATGACTACTTAGCTATCTTGTACCTTACAAGTTGATCATGTTAAGAACATTGGATTTTAACTTACTAAGTAGTCTCATGCGAATCTGTGTTTAGTATTTGGATAATGGGATATGTAAAAAAATTATTATTTTGATGATTAATATACGTGGTAATTGAGTTATTCATTCATATATTAATTGTGTCCTATATTTGCATGTTTAATCCATAAGTAATTTATTACTTTAAATTGTCCATTGTTGATCAATAATATGGGAGTATTGTTGAATTAAGGCAAATGTGAGAGATTGGTTATATTTTTTGAATACTAAGGATGTGTCTGCCAAACTCACATGTTATCCACATGCTATGGATATTGGACTTCCCCAAACCTACGAGTCATCACTTTATGGATCGGCGTCATTAAGTGATATCTCGCAAATGGTTATTTTATTTGTCCTCTGACTTGAGATGTAAGCAGGTCTTGCATGTGTGGATCTTTCTTCTTGACTATAGTCAAACGCTATCCTGAACAAGGTGGTTATAAAGGCTATTCTCAGAAGTTGGTTGAAGCACATGAATGACACGTTTAGTCAAAATAGAATTTGTTCCTCCACTTGTCTTCTGGAGTATGATACTACTGGGCCCCTCGCTGAATTAATCAGATGTTTGCATGGCCGTGCCCAAAGTGTAAATCAAGATGATGCTTGTTTTACGTTTGGTAATCTTGATTAATTTCTAAAACGAGAAACAGAATAGTTGAACAATATAGAATGACTTTGATCCATATCCATAGTTCAACAAGTATCTAAAACAAAAGGATAATTTAAAATTGTAAACCATTTACCTAGTTGTTTTATGAAACCACACTCAGGTATTTCTGGGAGCAATGCGGTGTTGCTAGACACTTAGCATTGTTAGTATACATTATTGATTGTTACGATCGCAAGTGGGAGCTATTGGTTATGCGTTCGTAAATTAATAGGTTATACGGCTAGAAATTACATGAGCCTATCGGGGCACACACGTATACATTTAGATAGCGTTTATTAAATATAATTAATATGTTTAATGTATACTATTAATTATAATTAATATATTTCACGAAATAATTTAACGGTTATTAGTTTAAATCGTTAGACGCTTTAACTAATTTAAATATATGTTAAATATAAAAGAGAGGGACTTGGATGTCGGAAAACGAAACTCCCGAACTTCCTTCCAATGTGGCCAGTTATGGGAAGGTTCTAGGAGGGGAGGAAAGTGTCGATTTTGTGTAACTAAAGGAGGTGAAAGCAATGACTTGTTGGACAAGTTGAGGTGCTATATAAACACACCTTTGGCCTCATTGTATAAGAAGACACGATCCAAGATTAAACCAATAAAAGATCCTACGTATTAAATATTGGTTTCTTTTTCTTTTGTTCGGTCAGTTGAAAACAAATATATTGTTTTCGTTTGACTTTTCAAACGTAAAAGACTAATTAGCAACAACAATATTATTGTTGTTAATTTAGTTCCTGTTCTTATATTACACGTTCAAACGTATACCATTTGGTTTTCGATCGTGTTTAAGCTACAACAAGAACACAAGTTTGTTTGGTTGTATATGTGAAGTAAGCACTAGCATCCTAACGCTCTTGTTAGACGTGTAGTGTGAGTTTTCGATAGAGATCAACTCACTATAGTTGATTAGGGTTTCGTGGTGATATGGGATCCATTGAAGTGTTCGTGATCAAGATCAAGACTTGGTGGTTATCTATTTTTCAATAGATTCGAGGTTAGTATTTATTATGTGTTTTAATTATGTGTTTTAATTCATAACATTAAACATAGATCCATCCGCTGCGTACTCTTGGTATTGATGGTTTAATCAATATGAAATCCCAACACTAGCATGATGTCGCTATTAATATTGGCCAATGTGGTTAGCCTTCTTTTCTCTTTTTCTTTCTCTTATGCCTGTTAATCTTTTCAGCTATTGCGTAATGCTGTATTAGATGGTTATATTCTTATGGATCTAAATGACTGTTGCAGGCAAAAAGCATGTGCCTAAGATACTTGATTTTGATGCTGGTATTGTTCGTGAGCCTGTCGATACTTATCTGTAAATTGGTATATGAAACCAGTGTTCATGCTAATTTATGTTTGGATTTTAGTTGAGATATGCCAGACAGCTTTTGTCATTCCATCCGAAATCCCCAAGCGGCCGCGTCTTGCAAGGAAAAGTAATAAAGAACTGAAATTTACAATGTATCATAAAATAAAGAATGTAATTGTTGGTACTCTTAACCCAATGTAATTGGCCCTAGATCTGCATTATTTGTTCCAGAAGTAGGTCTTACTTCGAACAGTTTTTCTATCATTTATGGCTTTTCTATGATTCAAATTTCAAAGTTCTATTTTCAACATGCAATTGCAGGTTCCGTTTGAAGTTCTTATCAGAAGACAAATTGCTTGTCTGCTAGATCCTAGCATCCAGTGTGCAAGATTTATTTTTGATGAGTTGATAAAGGTCAGTGTTAATCAAAACCTATTAGCTATGTTATGTTGTACTCACCCTGGATATTGATTTTAGTTTTTATGTCTCAGATCAGTCATAGTTGTTTGGCAAATGAACTGCAAAGAGTTTTAGTTCTCAGGAAACGAATGGATGACGTCATCGGGAATTTCTTACGAGATGGTCTCTAACCTTCTGAGACAATTATTGGACACATTGTTGAAATGGAGGTATATCATTGTAATTTTTACCACACTGTTCAGTAATGCAAAAGATTACACGCGTCCCACATTTTGTTTATCTTTTGCAGATGGACTATATAAATACTTCACACCCAAATTTTATTGGTGGAAGTAAGGCTGTTGAAATGGCAATACAACAAGTCAAGTCTTTTAAGATTTCAACAACAATTCAAAAACAAAAGGTGTAGCAACTATCAAATAGTTTGGTGTTAGCTTTGTGTAATTTTTGGTTTTGGATCTCAAAAAGATACACGTATACTCATAATTATAACAGTTTAACCATTTATTGCTATTAGGAGATCCGAGTAGCAAGAAGCAATCGTCAATCAGTGCATAAAACGTAAGTTTGTTGAATACTTTTCACCTTTCGATCAGATGGAATAAATTCCAACTTGGAACTTGATCTGAGTTGTGTGACAAGTTCAAAACATTTTGTTTTTTTGTTTGTTTTTATATATATATATATATATATATATATATATATATATATATATATATATATATATATATATATATATATATATGATCAACTATTTCTAAAAATGTTAAAAGGGATTTTGAAATTGAGAATTAGTCCTTGAATAAGTAAAGGCTTGCAGATTTCTTTGAAATAAATGATGTAATTTTTTTATGCTAATGCACAGATTTGTACACAAGCTCGCAGTCCAGTTGTTTAATGGAGATGACCATCAAGTAGCCTTTCGGGTATTGTCGGACTTTTGAAAAGGTCGATTGGATAATATTGCAGTCGAGAGACCACCTGTTCAATTTTGGGTTGAATAGCCAGGTAAAATTACTTGAAGAGACTACCGTTTAGTGTCTTTGCACAGAGCATGCCAACGAGGAATACAAAGGATGGTGAGTTATCTGATTATGCTATATACCTTTTAAATGCTATGTTACCATAATCTTAACTTACTGATGCATTTGTATGCTTTTTCTCTTTACCTACTGTCATCATTAACTATTATACTATCTTATTGCGCTCATAATTATTTGATTTCTATTTGTAACAGGCAACAACTAAGTATGCCGCAACACACACCACCAGCGCCACAACAGTATAAAGGAGGTGGTGGTCGTAGTGGTTGAGGCAATTCGAGTTGTGGCCATAGGTGTAGTAATGACATTAGAAGTCAAGAACGTAGTCGCTACAACCTGTAGCAACTTTGTAGCAAAAGTTTAATGTTATTGTGTTTTGGTATTAACTTTTTGAAAACAATGAGCAACTGGTCCTACATTGGGGGCTTGAATGATTAAACTTTTTTCAACAACATTCACTTAAATATCCTCCTTCACTACTTGCATCATTTGTTTTAACATTGAAGTATCTTTGGGTCAACATATGATTTTTTCTGGATACTTTAGTCTTGGCCCATGGTTTTTTATTTTGGAGATCCTTGAATAAGTAATGAAGTTAGTAATATAGTTCTGTAACAAGTGTAAAAATTAGAGGAGGTATTGTCTTTTTAAGCATTTTCAAAGCTCTAACATATTCCTTTTTTTTTTTCTAAAAAAAAGAAAAAAAATTCATGATAGGTAATTGATTACCATACTCTTCCAGATAGTAACTCTGCTACTGAAGAGCAAAAAAAGGTATGATGTTGTCGACCTCAACTTTTTCACTGACGATGAAAAGTTTTAGCACTTGCATGGGTCACCTTGCTTTTAATTATTATCCACGACAAAAACTAAGGAAAATAACAATCATGGTTCACATGAATGAATGTGTTTTGCTCTCATAACCGTGTGGTTATTGAGGGAAAGAACTTGGTAATTATCAATATGTTACATCTGGACTCACTTTGAAAACGTATATTTGCAGGTAAAGAAGCGTATATAGCAAGGGCAAGGCCATGAAGGTGGTATATTTATATATAGTAGAAGCCCCTTTCCATTACATATGGTGCTCTTTTTGGACTGTGAAATGAAGGAGTGTGTACAAAGAAGTTGTATACAGAGAAGCTATATTTCGCATTTGAATTGACAATGTATACATTGTTCTTGCGGATAATTTAATAACTTTTATTTTCCTATATCGGATGATCATTTATTTATTTTTGTAATTTATGCATTCAATAAATATCTTAATTGGTATGTTTATAATTGATTTACCTATACTTAATTTGTTTCAATGATATTCATAAGGCTCGCCCGCCCATCGGGCAGGCTATGCCACTATTAATAAAATAAGATGCTTTTAAACTTAACCGTAAGCAATTCTATGTACAGTGTGTATTGCTATAACTATTAATTAAAGTCAAGGCCAAAAATTGTCACAAGTTGGACAATTTCTCCATATGCCAGCTTTCACCCATTTCCAACTTTATATCGTTGTTTCTAGAGTGAAGAGCAGGAAGGGATTGCTTTTGTTCAGATAATGATGGTAACTACGCAAAATCAACAACAAACGTTGAGTATAAATTAAGAATCTTTATTTCGCATTTGAGTTTAAATAATATACTTTGTTGTTACAAAGAACTTTGTATATTTTAATTGTTCTATAAATGTTAATGTTCATTTATTTCCCATTGTTAATGCATTCAATATACAAACTGGTACGTTTATATCTTATTTTTTGTTAACTTATAACTTTCAATGATATTCATAAGTCATGCCCGCCCATCGGGCGGGCTTCAAAAACTAGTATATATATATATATATATATATATATATATATATATATATATATATATATATATAAGTGCACAATCATTCTTATTTAATGATAAATATTAAATCTAAAACACACCAAAGTACTAAAAAAATGATTTAATGCAGTAGCCGAATTTGCAGATTTGTTATTGTGACTTGAGTGAGAATATGTCACATTACATTACAAATTTTAGCTTATCTATGTGCATTAGCATAAAGTTGCACTTCAGCTCAAAACCGCTAGTCGGTGGTTAGTTGAGAATGTAATTTTCCCTTGAGTTGGATAATATTAAAAATTTACTATCCTATTATTGATTCAAGTCTTAGTTAGTTTTTTTTTCTTCCATATACACAATCTGAAAACATTTACAGCTTACTTATAAGTCACTTTTGTAGGATTTATATTATTGCATACTTGTCATTTACAGCTCGTGATCTTTTTTATCAATTCATTAAATTGTATCATATATACAATTTGAAATCATTTACAGCTTACTTCATACATGCTTGACTTTTTAAGTTTATATTCATTAAATTCCTCTTGATATTGGCCATTGATAAAACATCATTAAGAGCATAGTTGTCAAGATCCTAATCCTGATCTTGGGATTTTACGATTTTACGATACTGCAAAGCAAAAACGATCCGGATCCTACATAGGATCTTTGAAAGCTTAAGATCTTATAGGATCCCTATTTTGACCATACGATTTTAAGATCTAATCCGGTCCGATCTTACTTTTCTCGGGTTAAAAACTAAATACCTATAAATTTATGGGTTGTTTTATTGTAGAATTCAAAAAACAACATGTTAATCTTTTTAAACATTTCATAATCATAATTTAGGACAATATTTATATTAAACATTCATAATATTTTGTGTTTAAATGTATAATAATTTATAGATTTGTATAATATTACAAAAACTATTAAGAAATAATATTAGAGTAGGATCTTAAGATCTCGATCCGATCTTACGATCACGATCTGGCAAAGACGAAAAAGATCATGGGTAGGATCCCGATCTTGAAAACCCTGATCAAGAGTATCATCATCCCCATCGAAAATGCACTCATCGTCCGAACTTTCAATTTGAATAACATCGTTCCATTTCCATGTCGCCAAGTTTTGCTTCCCTTTTCCTTTTCTTAGATTCGCGAATCACCTCATCAACCAACGGTTAGGTATCAACTTTCACGTTGTCGTCAAGCTGTTGTTTAAAGTCGAAAAACAACATTACGCCTTTATACGAATAAATGAATATCAGAAACGAAACCGAAAAAGTGTAGAAAGGAGTGTTACCTCATGATCATGAAGATTGACATTATCGTTCCCGGCTTGTTGTTTAAAGGAAGAATAAAATGTCACGTATCGATAAAAAAAGTTTGACGTGAGATATTGTAAAATAACTTAACCTGAATTCCTTCGTTGATTGTCATTTTCGCAATACCGAACTCATTTTTTATTGCTACGATAGTTGACACATTGTTTGATTTGTTAATCTCTATAAATGCACAAAAAATCAAATGTTAAAGTTACTACATAGAATTACTACTTTGATCTATAATGGATGAAAAAGAAAGCATTTGATTCATACCCCATCTTAGTTGAGTGAAAAGGTATTGTTTTTGTTAGGCTAGGAATTGTGAATGACTGTGAAATGAAGAAGAGTCGATGTCTATTTATATGGTTCATGCAAGGTTAGAGTATAGACGCCAAATTGTTTGTTTCAAAAGTTAAATTTATAAAGATAAGATAAAATTTGTTTGACTCAAACTATGAAACCGGCATGTGGGAAAAGAAGTGTTTTAAATTAACCATTATTTCCTCAATATTGTTACTAAAAGATAATTAGTGAATTTAAGTGGTCAAGATTTAAAGTGTGATTGATCCAACGGGCAAAAATGAGTTTCAAATGCATAGATGCACCGGCGGCAATAGATAGATAATCATTCAACATTGCACAAATTAACCAAGTACAAATCTATGACATTACACAGCCCACATATATAAAAAATGTGCTAAACCAACATATAAAACAAAAATACTTATCAACTATGTTTGAGATCATATTTGAATATCTTGTATGTTTAATCACATGCAATTATCCCTAGTACTCCGTATCAGTATCAAAATAAAAACTCTCTCACTAAAAAGTCATTATTTACTTGTCATATTCATAAACTTTTTGACTCGATTTTTAAAAGCGAGATATTTTTCGTCTGTGCATTGCAACGATTGCAAAAACATTCATTTTATAGTTAAGAAATATAGACGTGATATGTAGTCCTCTACATTACTTTTTTTTTTTCGTGCGTTTTTTTTTTTCCGTATTCTAATTTGTATTTGTTATTTTAATAAATGAAAAATTAGTTTGTTTGAAAAACATGGAGGGAAAAAAATAGTAGGTCCCAAAAATGGGGTTTTGGCTTGAGTGACTAGTGAGAATGTATTTTGGTTTGTGAGTGATAAGGGAAAATGCTGAGGTAGCATTACGTGCCACACATTTTTTCATTTAGCTTGAGTCACCTGGTGCTCCTAACGCTATGTTCTCGAGTCCAAATTTTAAAGAATGGAAGGGGATGGTATGGGAAGGGCAAAGTAGGGAATGACACTGTGCAGAAAGTGGTTATTGAAAGTTGTTTTCTTGAGTTTGTATTTTTAAGTGGCAAGGAAAGGATAAGGAAACTAACAAAATACCAATTTACCCTCAAAACTATATACATTGTTTGTTTCTTTGTAGTGAATGTACCTCTATTTCACCATTTGGCCAGGCAATATTAGTAATAAAAGGAAAAAAAACAAGAAAGTTACAAATCATCATTTTTACGCAAATTGGAAACTTGCGAGCAAGTTCTAACTTCTAACCATTTAGGCTATAGAAAGGTCCAACTTTAAAAAAGATACTCACTTTCGTTAAATTTCAATAATTTACTTAATTAATTGTGTACAAGTTATTTCGATAACCAGAATACTTGATTATCAACTAGCAGGGTACCCGCGCGTTGCGGCGGCGGGTACCCTGAAATAATATTTTTCGGTGAATCATGTATTTTAGTTTATTATGTTCTTTTTAATAATAAATTTACGGATATCAAGAATTTCATGTGACGTATTTCAAATCCTTAACTAAGGAATTTATGTCGTCTTTTTGGGTCTTTTTTAAAGTCATTCGTATAACATGAGCCCGTTTAGCCCGTGCTCGTTTGGCCCGTGTCCGTTCAGGCTGTAGCCCGTTTGGCCCGTGCCTGTTCGGGCTCGAGCCCATTTGGCCCGTTGCTCGTTCGTGCTTGAATATTTGTATAATGTGGTTTATTATTTGTATTAGTAACATTTAATGCAGGAATTGTGTTTAAGTTGGTTGTACAATATGCTTGATAATTTGTATTTCTTATGTAAGGGGTGTTTTAATAACTAAATTAATTGTATTTATTGACCAATTAATTAATTGACTACATTAAATATCTTGACCAAATTAATAGTGCTTTGTATTTTATACATTAAGCTTTAAGACTTGTAAGTCTTAAAATTAATTAAGATGTATGAGAAAGATCATTAATAGTGCTTTGTGTATTGTACAATAAGCATTATAGCTTGTAAGTCTTAATTTTAAGACTAAGAGGAGAGAGATTCATCCCTACATTATATGTAGTATAGATTATAGGTTGGTGACATCACTTTATACATAAGCTCGTTAGGATTTGATGAATAACATGTACTCATGGTTTGATGTACACTAATGAAACTGCATAATAATCACTTTATACTAATATGAATAAAAAAAGATGTTACCTTCGGATAATAATCACTTTATACTAATATGAATAAAAAGTTACTGCAGAAAGTTAATGCGAAATGTAATTTCTAGGTCGAAGTTATGCAGTGCATTGAAAAAAAGAAAGGATATAATTGTAATTTACCACAAGCCCATGATGTTAGTAACCCACTTTCCTTCCTAATCCCTCCAATTTTGGAAGGAACAAATCTACACAAAGAAACCATAATTTCCCTCCCTCACCCTTCCAGTAATACCTAAAATTTCAAAACATGCAAAATGACCAAAATGCCCCTATAACTTTAAAATTTGATTAATAAGTACTTAAAACATCAAATAAATCCCAAACCTTTGGAAATTAACCAAATATGAAGTAAGGTAATTTTGTGGCAACATTATAATATTTTGCAATGTACAAAAAATATATATGACACATAAAAAGGTCCCATGGCCGAAATTTTAAAGTTATATATTTTAATTTTATGTTAAATATTTATAATAAATAAATATAAAGGGATAAATATTAGATAAAAAGGAAAGATATTAAAATTATGATTTGGTCTTATCTAGATCACCCTAGAACCGACCTTACCTCCCCCCTCCTCTATTAAAACACGGCATTCTATAATTTTTACATAATTCCTAAATAAAACCCTAAAAACTACACGATATACACACAAAATTCCCTACTCTTGATCCGATTTTTCTGAGGATGTGGAGTATTTTTCTGGTGTTCATCTAAGTCCAGGGAAGGTAGGAAAAATAGTGCTAAGTCTGCTGGATCATTTTTTTGATCATTGGTAATTGTTTGGTGTCGATTTAATTAAGCCGAGAGGTATAAAATTCTCACAACCTATTCACTCGTTCTAAAATTCATCCGGTATTTTTCTAGTCTTCTTTATATCATATATGACTTATATAAAATGGTAGATTCGAATCATGCATGCTCTATTGATCGTATGAAAATTTATGAGACTTAAACCCTAAAAATATAAATAAATTCTAAATGGTTCATGCTATTTTTCTGGGTTTCATACATATTTTTCTTGGGTTCCATATGTATCATATAGCATCATAAAAATGGTCTTTGTAATTTTAGAGGCCTAGATCATACTTTGTTGATTTATTGTTTTATCGGATTAAAGGGGAAAAAGAGAAAAAAATAGAAACCCTAATCGAATTGAATTAGGGTTAGGGATTTGGTGTCATAATTGGCTGGAATTTAATGTTTTAAGGTTGTAATAATGATTGGTCAATGATTGGACAATTAGGGTTAGGGTTTTAAATAGTTTTGTGGTTTACCGAATTAAAAATAAAAACAAAAGGGGTTGTTTTGTAATTTTTGAAACTTGTGGGCTATTTTTGTAGTGTATTTTAGTCTAGGGGCTATTCGTAGAAAATATTATATCGGGGTCCTATGTGTAAAATTTGTAACTAAAAGGTTTAAAGGGTAAATTGGTTATTTATTTTATTCGAATTATATTTTTAATAATTAGAGGGACTAGTTTTGTAATTATGTAAAATTGAAGGGTAATTCGTACCCTATATTAAATTGATGTGTAATTGTGTAATTTTGAATAAATAATGGCTTAATGTGTAAATATGAATATTGTAAGGATTAATTTGTAATTTATTTAATTTTAGGGTTTAAATTGTAATTTAATTTAATTAAGGGGTTTAACTTGTAAATTGTTATAATTAGAGGAATAAAATGGTAAATACGGGAAATTTAGGGGTTAAAAATAATAACTTGTAGTAATTGCATTTTAGACCTTTATCTTTAATATATTTGCACTTAAAACCCTAAAATATGGAAAGTTGTTATATTTAACCCTAAACTTTGATAACTTGATAAAACAAACCCTATTTCCATAATATTATTAAATTAATGACTTAACCTAATGTTATCTTTCTAATTATGGAAACCTGCTAATTATAGAAACTTACTAAATAAGGAAACTTTCTAAAAATGGAAACTTACTAATTTTGGAAACCTGCTAAAAATAGAAAGTTACTTAAAATGGAAATATAACTAAATCAGTAATTAGAAACATTAGTAATTCTGTCTTTTACTCCTCTAGGTCCGAAGAAGGAGTGACCGGTTTTCCTGTTAGTGTTTGTTTTGTGATTTCTGCTTGCTTGGTTAATAAGGTACAGATATTCTGCCCTTTTTCAGTAAGGGTGTCTTCTTTCTCATTTCATTCTGATTTCTGATTCATCTTAGGATTCCCTAAGCCATTGCTATGTTCCCCTTGAATTGTGAACTTGCTTTGATTCTCTCTTGATATGATCTGTTTGATATTGAACCTTTTTGATATTGAACCTTTCTGATATTAACCTTCTGATATTGACCTGTCTGATATTGAACCATCTGATATTGAACCATCTGATATGACCCTTTTGATATGAACCATCTGATATGAACTTTCTGATATAACTGAAATGGAAATTGGACTTGAACCACTTAAAATGAAACTGAACTGGATACTTGACCATTGACCCTCAGTTTGAGACTACGAGCCACTATCTGTATCACTAGGCATGAGGGTTTCATGTCCATGTCATTGATGCACCAATGGCATGACTCTAGGGTAGGAGAGTGATGTCCTATCCCGTCCCTGACTTTATTTTATTTGGTGTGTTGAGGAGGTTTGGCCACCTGGGGCGTATGGATGCATCCTAGATCTGTTATCTGTTATTTGTATCTGTTATATTATTTGTAATATCTGGTGACTGATGGTGTGTGCGATACACGTCACTCACATATCTGGGAGCTAGCTACTCCACTTACTGATTGAGGACTCCCCTCATATTATCTGATTATCTGAGAGGTCTCCCCTCTATATGGTTATATGGTTACATGGTTATGATATCTGTATCTGGGCTCGTAGTGGATTACTGATTTCCTACACCTTATACACTTGTACTTTTCATTACTGTTACCACTTACTTATACCTTATCTCTGACTGATTCGTACTTCATTTACTGTTCATTATTCTGTATTACTGCTTTGTTTCCGTTATATCTGTTCACTGAGCTTTTTTAGCTCAGCCGCATTTCCTTTCCTGCGGCAGGTTTTAGTTTGGAAGCTGGGTATGAGTGGAGAGTATCTTGGACTTAGAAGACCTTACTAGCTAATTGGATTAGAGATGACTAGAAGAGCTTATATTTAGACTAGTAATTATTGTATTTCTCATTTGTAACCTTGTAGTTTCAGATTTTCCATTGTAACCATTGAAATTCAATTGTATTATTTATGTCATATGCTTGTGTTTGTTTCTGATACGTCACCATTATTGTGACATCTCTACCCTTGTCGGGTTGGGGTGTTACAATTTATGGTATCAGAGAAACAGGCTGCGACTCGTAATACATTTACCCTTGGCCTGTGAGTTTTGGACCATTAGGCTTCCACTGTAAAAACATAGGAGAACACCTTGAGAACTTGCTTTAGGATTTCTTGATATGAACTTAAGTTTTGACCAGTGAGGAATGGGTAGACTATAAGGCAATTGTTTAAGTATTATTGCTTCCGCATCACTCTGATTTGTGCCTTGCTTTTGGTTAGAGCCTGTTGAGTAGTTTTGTTTTCCCTCTTGACTATGATATTTGATCTTGTTGACCTCTGAGACTATAGAAGTACTAGGTGGATTAAGATAGGTTGTTTTGCTCACGACTCGAGATAAAGTATGATCATCATGAAGGCATACTTATGTGGTGCTAGTATTATGACGCCTGATCAACGTGATAATACTTACACCATATAAAGTGCCCTCATTGTGGCCATAGGATATCTTGGGAAGTACCTAAGAAGTTTAGAATTTGATCTCCGTTGGATTATCCGTGATTAGTGAGACTTTAGGTTCATTCTACCTATGCGTATACTCTGCCTTTGTTCATTAGATATCTGGATGAGTTTGAATTCTCGTTTTGCATTCTGTTGACCTCAGTTATGAATCTTAAACTCTTTGTAGAGCTCTCTACTGTTGATACAGTTAATTTGATTTGAAATCTTGCTTGCATTCCGTATGAGCTTTCCAGAAAATCCACTTATCATCCATGGACCTTTTGATCAGAATCAACTTAATTTGTCTCCTTCTGAGAAATTTTGAACCCACCTTGTTTTGATTGAGTCGTGAGAAACTATTGGTTTGGAGATCCTTTTTGGAAGAACCTCCCCGGGCATAAGAATGTCTGTGACGATCTTTTGCGATTTGCAACGACTTCGTCTAACCTTGCGACTTCAAATTTTGAGGATGAAAATTTTCTTTTAGAGGGGAAGAAGTTGTAATACCTAAAATTTCAAAACATGCAAAATGACCAAAATGCCCCTATAACTTAAAAATTTGATTAATAAGTACTTAAAACATCAAATAAATCCCAAACCTTTGGAAATTAACCACATATGAAGTAAGGTAATTTTGTGGCAACATTCTAATATTTTTCAATGTACAAAAAATATATATGACACATAAAAAGGTTCCATGGCCGAAATTTTAAAGTTATATATTTTAATTTTATGTTAAATATTTATAATAAATAAATATAAAGGGATAAATATTAGATAAAAAGGAAAGATATTAAAATTATGATTTGGTCTTATCTAGATCACCCTAGAACTGACCTTACCTCCCCCCCCCCCCCCTCCTCTATTAAAACACGGCATTCTATAATTTTTACATAATTCCTAAATAAAACCCTAAAAACTACATGATATACACACAAAATTCCCTACTCTTGATCCGATTTTTCTGAGGCTGTGGAGTATTTTTCAGGTGTTCATCTAAGTCCAGGGAAGGTAGGAAAAATAGTGCTAAGGCTGCTGGATCATTTGTTTGAATGTTGGTAATTGTTTGGTGTCGATTTAATTAAGCCGAGAGGTATAAAATTCTCACAACCTATTCACTCATTCTAAAATTCTTCTGGTATTTTTCTAGTGTTTTTTATATCATATATGACTTATATAAAATGGTAGATTCGAATCATGCATGATCTATTGATTGTATGAAAATTTATGAGACTTAAACCCTAAAAACGTAAATAAATTCTAAATGGTTCATGCGATTTTTCTGGGTTTCATACATATTTTTCCTGGGATTCATATGTATCATATAGCATCAAAAAAATGGTCTTTGTAATTTTGGAGGCCTAGATCATGCGTTGTTGATTTATTGTTTTATCTGATTAAAGGGGAAAAAGAGAAAAAAATAGAAACCCTAATCGAATTGAATTAGGGTTAGGGATTTGGTGTCATAATTGGCTGGAATTTAATGTTTTAAGGTTGTAATAATGATTGGTCAATGATTGGACAATTAGGGTTAGGGTTTTAAATAGTTTTGTGGTTTACCGAATTAAAAATAAAAACAAAAGGGGTTGTTTTGTAATTTTTGAAACTTGTGGGCTATTTTTGTAGTGTATTTTAGACTAGGGGCTGTTCGTAGAAAATATTATATGGGGGTCCTATGTGTAAAATTTGTAACTAAAAGGTTTAAAGGGTAAATTGGTTATTTATTTTATTCGAATTATATTTTTAATAATTAGAGGGACTAGTTTTGTAATTATGTAAAATTGAAGGGTAATTCGTACCATATATTAAATTGATGGGTAATTGTGTAATTTTGAATAAATAATGGCTTAATGTGTAAATATGAATATTGTAAGGATTAATTTGTAATTTATTTAATTCTAGGGTTTAAATTGTAATTTAATTTAATTAAGGGTTTTAACTTGTAAATTGTTATAATTAGAGGATTAAAATGGTAAATATGGGAAATTTAGGGGTTAAAAATAATAACTTGTAGTAATTGCATTTTAGACCTTTATCTTTAATATATTTGCACTTAAAACCCTAAAATATGGAAAATTGTTATATTTAACCCTAAACTTTGATAACTTGATAGAACAAACCCTATTTCTATAATATTATTAAATTAATGACTTAACCTAATGTTTTCTTTCTAATTATGGAAACCTGCTAATTATAGAAACTTACTAAATAATGAAACTTTCTAAAAATGGAAACTTACTAATTTTGGAAACCTGCTAAAAATAGAAAGTTACTTAAAATGGAAATATAACTAAATCAGTAATTAGAAACATTAGTAATTCTGTCTTTTACTCCTCTAGGTCCGAAGAAGGAGTGACCGGTTTTCCTGTTAGTGTTTGTTTTGTGATTTCTGCTTGCTTGGTTAATAAGGTACAAATATTCTGCCCTTTTTCAGTAAGGGTGTCTTCTTTCTCATTTCATTCTTATTTTTGATTCATCTTAGGATTCCCTAAGCCATTGCTATGTTCCCCTTGAATTGTGAACTTGCTTTGATTCTCTCTTGATATGATCTATTTGATATTGAACCTTTCTGATATTGAACCTTTCTGATATTGACCTTCTGATATTGACCTGTCTGATATTGACCTATCTGATATTGAACCATCTGATATGACCCTTTTGATATGAACCATCTGATATGAACTTTCTGATATAACTGAAATGGAAATTGGACTTGAACCACTTAAAATGAAACTGAACTGGATACTTGACCATTGACCCTCAGTTTGAGACTACGAGCCACTATCTGTATCACTAGGCATGAGGGTTTCATGTCCATGTCATTGATGCACCAATGGCATGACTCTAGGGTAGGAGAGTGATGTCCTATCCCGTCCCTGACTTTATTTTATTTGGTATGTTGAGGAGGTTTGGCCACCTGGGGCGTATGGATGCATCCTAGATCTGTTATCTGTTATCTGTATCTGTTATATTATCTGTTATATCTGGTGACTGATGGTGTGTGCGATACACGTCACTCACATATCTGGGAGCTAGCTACTCCACTTACTGATTGAGGACTCCCCTCATATTATCTGATTATCTGAGAGGTCTCCCCTCTATATGGTTATATGGTTACATGGTTATGATATCTGTATCTGGGCTCGTAGTGGATTACTGATTTCCTACACCTTATACACTTGTACTTTTCATTACTGTTACCACTTACTTATACCTTATCTCTGACTGATTCGTACTTCATTTACTGTTCATTATTCTGTATTACTGCTTTGTTTCCGTTATATCTGTTCACTGAGCTTTTGTAGCTCAGCCGCATTTCTTTTCCTGCGGCAGGTTTTAGTTTGGAAGCTGGGTATGAGTGGAGAGTATCTTGGACTTAGAAGACCTTACTAGCTAATTGGATTAGAGATGACTAGAAGAGCTTATATTTAGACTAGTAATTATTGTATTTCTCATTTGTAACCTTGTAGTTTCAGATTTTCCATTGTAACCATTGAAATTCAATTGTATTATTTATGTCATATGCTTGTGTTTGTTTCTGATACGTCACCATTATTGTGACATCTCTACCCTTGTCGGGTTGGGGTGTTACACTTCCCGTCCCCTATCTTTCCACCTAAAAAAAAAAACTCAAGAACACCAATATTTGTTATTTCCCTTCCCATCCCTTACATTTCTATCTAAAAAAAAAACTCGAGAACAGAGTGTAAGGGTAGGTGTGTGGTAACGAGTTTTCCTTTGCTACATCAACACCACATCAGCTCATCTCAATTTTTTCTCTCTCCAAAACATTTTATTTAGCTTTCCTTCAACTCTTGCAACTAGGGGTGTCAAAAAACTCGACCCTACCCAAACCCGATTAAGCTTATTCGGGGCGGGTTACTTGGGTCAATAATTGTATTCGGGTCAACCTGAATACAAAACAGGGTCAACTATCATGTTGAAAGTGTTAGGCTAATTTGGTTCAGGTCGGCCTGATCGACCCAAATTAGGGTTTTTGTTTGTACTTTTTTTTTTGGTAAAATTTGTATAAATTATCTATTTAAACTAGTTCAGTCAGACTATTGGGTTTATCCGAACCCGAATGAACCTGACCCGAGTTCACCCAAAGATCGAAAAGATGGAGGAAGGGGGTGGAAAGATGGAAGGGGTCAAGAGGTTCAAATAGTTATAAAAAGGTCCACAAAAGGTTAGAAAATGGGGTTTTCATGGGGTTCGAAGTAGTCCACAATTTTAGTTCACAATTTCATCATCATCATCATCATCATCATCATCATCATCATCAATTCATCATCATCATCTCAATCTCAAAAGTCAAAACCCTGTTAATTAGCACAATCATATCAAGGCTCATCGTTATTTCTCAAATAGTGAAAACAACGACAACAACAAATCATCATAATTAGGAGGAGAAGAACAAAGTATTGAATCTGTATTTGGTGATGTTAAAAATCAAGATGATGATGGTGACGTCAGCAAGTCTTGGGATCTTTTGACTAGGGATGGAAATGCTATAATAATTATAATAATCATGGCATTTTCGCCATGTCTTCAGTCCGAGATGAGAGAAAGTAGTAACCTTGGAGGAAGAAGAAAATAGATAGACTATTGGATGAAGAAGCCCAATATGTATCTCATCTACTTAATGGTATACCCGTCTTTTTTTTAAGTTGTCTTTAGCTAGTCAACTACAGGTGCGACACACATAAAACTCGATGTCAACAAATGTCATCCTTACGTTTTGTAAATTCTTTGGTCCTGTTATAAGTGACAATTACACACATAAAACTCGATGTCAATAAATGTCATCCGTACGTTTTGTAAATTCTTTGGTCCTGTTATAAGTGACAATTATACACGATTATTATGTTCTATCATGTGTACCTTATTTCATCGAGTTAATTTCAAAACTGTTTCATGTGGTCTGTCGGGTTTAACGCTTTTAGTCCCTATACTTTTTTTAACGGATCCTCTCCCTGTGGTTGTGACCCATAACGGGTTTGGTCCCTTGACCAAATTTTCGGTTAGTTTGACCGTTAAATTAGTCATGTGACGTGTATATGGGAGGGTAATTGTGTCATTTACACCAATAAACACACAAACACATACAAAAACATAAAAACATGCATGTGTGTGTGAGATTTAGTGGTGTTCTTTCTCCGTCAAGCATTCAAAAACATAAACACATGGTGTTCTTACCCAGAAAATACTACAAAAACTTAAACACATGGTGTTCTTACCCAGAAAATGGGTTCTTACCCAGAAAATACTACAAAAACATAAACACATGGTGTTCTTTTCTCCATCAAAGTTCATAAATACCCATTACAAGACTCCCCAAAACCCAAAACCCCCAAATCTTACTGATCCTTTGAAATCAATGCATAAATATGTCCAAGGAATACAAGGAAGTTTGTAAACCCGGGTCGTTATCTCCAACGAAGGATTGAATGGAATTTTCGGTTTTAGTCGTGATTGTGTGATGAACAGTGAAAAGGGATATTTTGGATTATTAAGCTACAAATATGTGAACATAAATTAAAAACGAATTAAAAAGCAAGTAATTTAATTAAGAAAAGCATATGTAAATAAAAACGTAAAGAAAAACTTAAAAAACGCGAATTATCAAAAACGGGAATTTGAAAACTAACTTGGAAAATGGAAATTAAGCAAGGTACAACTACGGGAAGCATACATAGGCTAAATAAAATTTAAAAAGCATAAGAAACAAGTCTACAAATCATAAATGAGCAAAAACGCAAAGAAAATCAAAAACGAAACTAAACCGGGAAATCCTGAGCCTTAGAAAAGTGAAATTGTGAAATTTTAACTCTACTGGTACAAATTTATTTTTCCTAGGTTCTAAATAATAAAAGAAAATTTTAGAAAAAAGAATTATATTTTTTTGACTTTTATTTAATTTATTATGAATTAAAAACTAAATTTAAAAGAAAAATAAATTAAAAATACTTACTGAAAATGGAAAATTATGAAAAATTACAGGAAAGTATTAAACATTATTATGGTCCTAGGAAAAATAATTTGGAATTCCAGCTTATCCAGATAAGCTAGAATTAAGCCAAAATTGGAAATAGGCTATTGGAAAAATAAAGGGGTTAAAAGAAATAAAGAAAGGAAGAGGGACAGAAAAGTCCCAAGGACAGAGATAGTTAGGGTGTGTGTTGTTGGGGCTGGAGACCAGGTTTCGAACCCTGGTCCTGGCTTTTTGTAATTTTTTTTTTCTTTTGAAAATCCTAAAAAGCGCTAGAGAATAAGCAATTTTTGAAAAGACAACTAATTTTAAACTAAGCTATAAGCACAGAAAAAGCACTAACAGAAAGGATAGAGCAGAAATTAAAGGAAACTAAATAAGGCAAATGACCAAATAAGCTATTGAGCAAACTAGAACAAATAAGCAAACTCAAATAAGCTAAGGTGAACTATAGTAATCTACATAAGCTAAAAGAAACAAATTAAGCTACAAACAATAGCAAATAAGCACTGAACTAATCAAATTAAGCAAAAAGGCTACTGAGTGCAGGCTTAATATACCCTACTGTCCTACTTTTGCAGCTAAGAAAAAGCTATTAAAAAGCTAACAGAAAAATTCAAAAAAATGTGGAACAAGTCTACAAGCAACCCAAGAGTATTTGTACCAATTTTGAGCTTAATTGAGCTTATAATGAACAAATGTAAATTCGAAAACATGAGCTGATTTAGACATATGAAATGTGCAGGGCAGATTACTCCAACAAGGGCAACTTTGAGCTTATTTTTAAGCTCAAATAAGCTCAAAATTAGGATTCACTTTGCAAAATATTACAATTCAACTAGAAAACTCTAAAAATCAAGAAAATTTAAGAATTTAGTACCTCAAATAAGCACTCCAATTGGCCTTAGAACACTGGGTCAGGACATAAATAGCCTAGCATTCTGATGCAGACTGTTCACTGAATTGCCTCTAAAAACCATAACACTTGTTGAAATCGAACCAACTTGCTTCTGTACATTTGAAACACTCTTTTGAACTTTAAGAAAGAAAAATCCAAACTTAAAACTGCTTATTCCTATAATAAGCAGATATGAACAGATCCTACATTAAAATCCTCTACATCAAACTTAAATCTATTAAAACCTCCAAATCAGGTCACAATAGCCTATTTTCTACTGATTTGAGCTATTTTAAGCAAGATCTAAAAGCACCAAAGTGCCAATGAACAATATTAATCCAAATTGACCCATTTTGCTACTTATGCCAAACACCCCTATCATGACTGTTTTTTTGAGTTTTTTTAACTAGAAATGACCAATTAAAGCTAAGATTAGGCAACTCAGATGTTAAACTAAATTCATTAAGCACTTACGAACAACAACTAACCAGAAATAAGCCCTGAAATAAGCTAAACAAGATTATGCAATATATTTGGAATTTTAAGCTTTTTGTTACAAAACTAAATTTAACTGAATACTAAACTAAGGGAAAGCAACTATTGGCAAATATAAACTAAAATAAGCTAAAACAGTCAGAAATCAAACTAATAAGTAGAGGAAATAAGCAAATAAGCAATGTTGACTTTCTTTGACTTTTTGACTCTTTTTGAATTTAAAACAGAATTAACACCAATTAACTTACAAAGGCTATGAATAGCTTGAATGAGCTTATAGAAACAGTATTAAACACTTATCAACCAAATGTAAACACTTATTAAAGAGATTATAAGTAAGTCGAATTTTGAATTTTAAAAGAGAAATGTAAATTTCATTAAACTACAAACGTTTACAGAACTTAAAGAAGAAAATACAATGAACCCTTAACCTAAATTAAGCTATTACTCTAAAAATTACCATAAGCTATAATAAGCTATCCTCTGGTCTACTATCTAACTAACTCCTCTTCTGTGTGTGTGAGGATGTGTTTTATATCCTTCAAAAAGCTTCTCTGAGCTTCTCTGATCATTCCCATCCCTTGGATTGCTTCCATTCAATCTTGTCCGTCCAATTGGTTTTTGGCGGGAAACTTAGTTATTGGTTTTACAGCGAGGTACAGTGATGAGGGAACACGTGGGTAGCATGTGAGGTTTGCTGGAGGAGTATGGGAGAAATGATGGGGTGAGGTGGTGGATGGCAGGTTGTACAGAGGGTAGAGATAGTGAGGAGGCTGTGGAAGATGAACAGTACCCTTGGATTATTTATCCCGCTTTTTCTATTTCTGTTGGGTTTGACCTGGGGTTTGATAGAAGGTTTGAGTTTAATACAAATGGTTGGGCTTTTCATTGGGCTGGGGTGTGTTGGTTTATTTTGAGTCCAGTAAGATTTAATAGCTTAGGATAGGATTAGTTTTGGAACTTAGTTGTAAATTTAGGGACTAAAACTGCCATGTTTGTAAATTCAGGGACCATTTGTGTCAATTCTGCAAAATATCACCAAGGATCGTTTCTGACATTTTGATATTCTTTAGGGTTGATTTTGACAACTTGAAGCATAAATGTGGTCCAACTCGTAAATTCCTTTCCGGCATCGGAAGGGCCGGCGGCCGTTCAACTGTTCGAGCGCAATGAAGTGGTATTGGTTTCGATCGACAAAGGTAGAATGCCTGGTCGAAGGTCTAGTACGTTTCTGACATTTTGATATTCTTTAGGGTTGATTTTGACAACTTGAAGCATAAATGTGGTCCAACTCGTAAATTCCTTTCCGACTTCGGCTTTTTGAACTCTTTCCAAATCTCGTGCCCGTTTTTGTCCGTTTTTCCTTGATTTTTGTTTGTTTCCCACATAACCGTACCTGCATATGCATAAACACAAAAACACAACATATTTGGCATATTTGGTTAGTTTTTGGTTTATTTGGGTCATTTTCAAAGGTAAAAGGTATGTGTATTTTGACACATATCACTTACACATCGCCGGAAAAAAGACCCCGCCGAAAAGACAAACCCTCGTCTAAATTTGCGGCACCACCACCTATCTAAATCTGTTTCGAGAACATCACATACCCTTGTCTATTTCAGGAAAATCAAAAACCCATAACACGAGTACTTCAACCTAAACAAAAACCCGAAATCCCCAAATCTTACACATCATGAACCAAAGGTGTGATTTGTTGGTGGCGATGGTGATGTGATTTGGTGGTGGTGGGTTTGTGGTTGAAATTATTGATGTTACACATCACGAACCAAAAGGGTTGTGATTTGTATGGTTTGATTTTGCTTAGTGTTTTGTGTTTGTAGCATCTGGTAGAAGGGAAAAAAAACATAAAGATTTTGTTTTGCAAATGTGTGTGAGGAACTCAGGATCTCTTTTACATGTTATTGATATAATAACAACAACAACAACAACAACAACAACAACAACAACAACAACAACAACAACAACAACAACAACAACAATAGTAGTAGTAGTAATAATAATAATAATAATAATAATAATAATAATAATAATAATAATAATAATAATAATAATAATAATAATAATAATAATAATAATAATAATAATAATAATAATAATAATATGAGGGTAGTTTGGTCATTTCATCCTTTTAAACAGTCGAACAAACAGAAAATTTGGTCAAGGGACCAAACCCGTTATGGGTCGCAACCACAGAGAGAGGATTCGTTAAAAAAAGTATAGGGACTAAAAGCATTAACTCTATTTCATCTCTACAATTATAGAGTTACCACAGGGACCATTTTTGAAATTAACTCTATTTCATCTCTACAATTATAGACGTTTATTTGGCAATAGTCGTAGTTGTTCCTAGGTAAGTTGAAATGAATTGGCTTCGTGTTCCACAACCGGTTCATCTTCTGTTGAAAATGCCGAAAATATATTTGATGGTGGAGTGTTTTGTCGTGAGAAGTTTTGAACGTCGGGAAACTGTTGGGAGAAGTTTTGAATGTCGGGAAATTGTTGGGAGAAGTTTTGTTGAGACATTGTTGAGAATCTGTGCTAGAAGTTGTGTGTGTGAGAAACAAATCAATGAACGGGTATATATAGGCAAATTTTTTATTTTGAATTTGAATTTCAATTATTTGAATTTGAATTTGAATGATTTAAATTTGAATTCGAATTCATACTTTGAAAGTTTTGAATTTGAATTTGACGCAGAGTGTGTGTAATATTATGTTGTTTTTATTTTATTTTATTTAATGTAAATGAAGAAAAAGAAAGAAAAAAAAAGGCCAACGGCACCACATTTTCTGGTGCCAACGGTAACGGCACAAAATGTGGTGCCAAAGGTTTTCTGGTGCCGTTCTGTGTTTTGCTGACATGGCAGTACTTTTGGAGAATGGCACCACATAAATGGCACGATGATACCCTCTGCTCTGATAATGAATGGTGAACTTTGATTACATTGTCACTGAATAACCAAACTTGAGTTTGGTATCAATTTTCTCTAGCTTCATAAGAAAGAAAATGAATGTGTGATAGGAAGACAAATAAGATTTGATTACGTCAATATATTAAAAGTTACATTTTCTATGAAGTTACTCTTGTGAAACTTGTTTTAAATTGCAATCCCACATGGGGTAAAGAGAAAAAGTTTAGCTTACTTATATGCTCTAGTAAATATGTCTAAATAAGTTGCGATTAGTATTATGTTGTTGGTTCTATTCTTAGATGTTGTTTAAAGAAATAAAAACAATTGCTAAGACAATTTCATACAAAATCTGGACCTTTTTGTCATTTTGACTACAATAAATATGTCGAGATACACTTATGTTGTTGACTTCTATTGTTGAATGTCCTTTAAAGAAAAATAAAGAACATCATCAATTCATAATAATTGGTAAATTCATACGGGATACGAACTTTTTGTCATTTTCACTACAGTTATAATACTTATTAATGTTTCGACTTTTTGTCAATTTATTGAAGGATTCATCACGTCATCCAAAACTTGAGTAACTTTTAGTGTTGGAGACATGCATGGTGAATGTATATGTTTGCACCAAATAAAAGTTTAAATGTGCTTGGTTGAAGCTATTAAAGTACTCCCTCCGTCTCAAAATTATTGTCAGGAGAGACAAATTACATAGTTTAATAAAAGTGGAGCTATTTTAATTTTCAACAACTAAAACATAATATTAACTTACTAAATTCTATAGTTTTTACTTAAAAAAGAAAATGAACAATTATTTTGAGATATTCCAAAAAGGAAATATGGACAATAATTTTGAGACGGAGTGAGTATAAAAATAGTAACATTAGTAATGAATATAAATGGTTGATTAACTACTTAAAAATGTGTTTACATAAACCGATTTGACTATATTTTGTGTAGCCTCAACGTGGTGTTTGTTTGTTTGTATAACTGTCATGGTTATTTATTTTTTTGATTACTTTTAAACAACATCAATTAAGTTTGCATATTTTTATTTGCTCATTTTATTAAAGAAAAATAAACTATAACAACCACAATAATGTTATTGTTTCTTATTTTGTTTTTTATTCATATTTTTTATGTAATTTTTATTTTTATTTGAATGAATAAAAAATTATTTTTATTTTTATATTTTTGTAGTTTTATTTTCATTACCGTATCGTAGTTTGTGAATCTTTAATGTATGTAATGTTTTTATTTTTAATGAATTTTAAGTTTTTTTTTTTTCAAAATATTTGAATTAGAAAAAAAAAAAAAAAAAAAAAAAAAAAAACTGACTTGATAAAGCTAATCCCCAACTGGCTCTTTAAGATTAGTCAAATTCCTTTGTTTAATATGAATATGAAGGGAGGGTGAGATTAGCCTTTTCTCTCTTTTCTCTAACCAATTAATACATAATTTCTAAATCTAATCCGATCATTTGATTCAGTTTTTCATTCTACACATACTTTTCCCCAATTTTAACCAAGTAATTGAATAGTTGACTATTTGGCGCCAAATTACAAAATGATTGAATCCTCAATTACTAGTGGTTAGGTTACTTGTATTTGTAAGTTTTTATCAGTATTTCTATGCCTACTGATGTGGAGAATGTTGTTAAGATTAGTGATAGTACCTCTTATGCAAATGTTTTGAAGAAGAATGAATTTCCTAAGGAACTCATGTTCATTCCAACTGTATTGTCTGAGACCGGTAATGAAGTTGTAGTGTTTGATGAATTGCTTGTGAAGAATGGAAGTGAAAGGTGGTTACTAACAGCTTGCTTGTGGACAGTTTATTGGTTATAATATGAGTATTCATGAACTAAGGTACAATATAAGAAGAATGTGGAACAAGTTTGGTATAGATGATATAAGTGCTAGTAAGAATGGGCAGTATTTGTTTAAGTTTAGGGATGAGGAAGGTTTGAATGCTGTAATTGAGAAAGGGCCTTGGATGCTCCAAAACAAACCTCTCTTTGTTCAGATAATAGAGCCTAAGAAGTTGCCTGTTTGGGTTAAAATGACAAATATTCCCCCTTGAAGCTTGGAGTATGAAAGGGGTAAGTGCTCTTGCTAGTAGCTTAGGGAAACCTATGGTAATGGATTCTATGACTGCATCTATGTGTTATAGTGGACTGCTGAAAACAGTTGATGAAAATGAAGAAGGTTAATAATTATTTAAAACAAAATCAATCGCAGAGAATAGCATTGATAATAATAATCCCTAATTTCTTTTTCAACCTCTCAACAGTTAGCGTTTAGTGTTTTTGTAATAACCGGTTTTAGGCTTCAATTATTGAGTTAGAAATTAAGTGTTTTAGTATCTTCCCCTGACACAGATTAAGGCTGGCATACATACCATACGCTTTACTACTTTTAGATAATTTCTATGTAAACTTATGCTAATTTGTAGGAATGGAATGCTCCAAGTGCTAAGCATGTTCGTTTATTAGAGGCTGCTTTGCTTCAACATATTGTGAGTAGGTGCTATAACATATATGAATTAAGTTCATCTAAAACTCGTTTCAACAGTTATTGTTTATGTAATCTAATACCCCATACTTTCTTTATAACCAGTCGGAGAAACAAAATTCAGATATTTGGTCTCCGTTGCCTGACCAAGGATGGAAACCTTGTACAGACTCGGCTACCGTTCCATGTGAGATCCTTAACCTGCGTTTTTTTATATTTTGTACCATGTTGTGAGTTATATAACTGTTCCTGTTTCATCTCTCATCATAATGTAATCGAATCCCGATTTTATTTTTCAAGCCATTCCAGAGAAATCACGGGTACGCGCTATTTTATCTCTTAAACAAACATAAGGGGGTGTTTGGCGTATGGGCTTATTCAACTTTTGAAAAGCTAATAAGCTCAGATTTCAAGGCTTATGAACTTACCAACTTGAGCTTGTGGCTTATCTAAGTTCATAAGCTCATAAGCCTAAAAGGTTGAGCTTATTAGCTTTTCAAAAGTTGAATAAGCCCATACGCCAAAAATATAAGCTAAAACAAACACCCCCTAAGAAAAAAAGTAAGTAAATAATAATAATTTTTTCCTAAATTTCTTGCCTGTGTTAAAGATTTGTGATGCAGTAGCTGTTGCTAAAATCTTAAACGCGACGCTAGTAATACCACACCTTGAAGTCAATCCGGTCTGGCAAGATACAAGGTATTTTTACGGCCGCTATTTGACTTTATATCGTGTTTTTAAGTTAACTCGCAGTCTGGTGGTAAGATGTTACGTTAATGTGCAGTTCCTTCACCGATATATTTGATGTCGACCACTTTATTGAGGTCTTGCAAGATGAAATCTCCATAGTTATAGATCTGCCGAGCATGTACTCTTGGAGCACAAGGGATTACTGTGGTACAGGCATACGACCTACTAGAATAAAAACGGCGCCTGTTCATACTTCTGCTAATTGGTATCTGGAAAATGTGCTGCCAATGCTAAATAGGTTCGTTATAATCTTTTCTTTGACATTGTAATTCAATTCGAGCATAAACAATTTCAAATTACAATGTTTCGGTCATGGAATTACTGCGATTGCCCCATTCTCGCACTGTTTCGGTTTTGATAACCTACCAAAGGAGATTCAGCTTCTTCGATGTAAGGTTAACTTTCAAGCATTGGTTTTTGTTCCTCACATCAAAAGACTAGGAGACACCCTCATTCAACGCCTTCGAAACTCTCCTACTACAAACAAAGGAACAACGAATGATAAATTGGAGGATGAAAGGGGAAGTGGAAAGTTTATCGTTTTACATCTCCGCTTTGACAAAGTATGTATCCTTCCATGTCTCATGTACTGCTTGATTGTATATATCTTATTGTGATTCGAGAGTGGCACCAAGTGGGTCAAAATGGGTCGGGTTGACCCACCAACACTTGCCATCTCAATTACTTTTGCATAAGTTAAAAATAGGTGATTGTGGGACTATGAAGGACATGTTGTTTACAATATTATTATCGAACATGATATGGCTGCCCATTCAGCTTGTGATTTTCGTGGTGGAAAAGCTGAAAAGTTGGCACTTGCAAAATACCGCCAAGTCATATGGCAGGGAAGAGTGATGAAAACTCAGTTCACTAACGAGGAGTTGAGGCATCAGGGACGATGTCCACTCACTCCTGAAGAAATTGGACTGCTTTTGAAAGCTTTGGGTTTTAACAATGACACACGCCTCTATCTTGCATCCCACAAGGTATCATCTAATCCACCCCATGGAAAATTTCAACTTTTAGATTCATACACGATTTGAAGGAATTATTTGACTATTTTTTTAATTTGCACATAATTTGGAGAAATTTTTTAAGTGTCTGATAAATTCTGCATAATTTGAAGAAATAATGTTACTTCTTCATCAAATGTCTAATCACCATTCAAGAAAGACGATACACGAAATCTTCTTAGACCCAAATCAATATCATCAAAAAAAAAATAATAAAAAAAAAAAAAAGAGAAAAGGTATGCTGAGAATGGGCAAACTAGTATTTGACTATTTTATGACCTACATCAAGTGTACCAAGGCCAAACAGTCAAAACAGAAACTTTTACATTATCAGCTTTGCTTTATCCCTGAAACATAGGTATATGGTGGAGAGGCCAGAATTTCTGCACTGCGTAAACTATTTCCGCTTATGGATGACAAAAAAAGCCTTGCATCTAACAAAGAACGGGCAGAAGTTGAAGGAAGAGTGTCGTTGTTAGTGGCTGTTGATTATTATGTCAGTATGCATACGGACATCTTCATTTCAGCTTCACCAGGCATTATGCACAATGCAATGGTATGTATGGTTGACCTCATTCAGCATATTCTCTACCTTTTTATTTGGATATATTCGGGAATGACCCTATAATTCGCAATACTAACTTTTTTAGAAACAGCAAAAAGGTAAAAAGTGCATAATATTTGTAAAACTGTTTTGACTTTAATCACAATTTTTTTTTTGTTTTATTTTTGTCATAATTTATGATTTTTTATTGAAAATGTGAAAAATATTCCAAGTTTTTTACTTATTTGAGAATTTTATTTTGCAAAAATTTAATTTGCTAATTTTAAGGTCATTTGTGGATATGGATGAATAAAATGATTATTCCTTCATTTGTATAGGGGTTCACACCAAAAATCCATTTAGGTGATTTCGAAAATATGCAAATATGACTGTTGTACTTCACGTTCTCATAGAAAATTGCTCTATTTGCAAAAAAAATTCTTGTATTTTCAAAAAGAATGATGTTTTGCTTTAGAAACCGCTATTTCAACCAATTTAAATAAAAACGGATAAAGTCTGGTTGACTCTTATTGATAAGGAATCTAACGGGCCAAATTTTAGTTTAATGAAAAAGTGAACGGGTTCGATCCTCGCCCCTTGCAAGGCCGGAGGTCCTTTTCTACCTTTGGTGGAACCGGAAGCAGTCTCTCTACCTTAGGTAGGGGTAAGGCTGTCTACGTCTCAACCTGCCACATACACCGCGGAAGGCGGTATTGGGTGTTACTTTACTTTTTAAAAAGTGAACGGGTTGAATGTGGTCTAAAGTGTAGCCAAATTCAAAAAGACTTGGGACAAAACTGTGCTGGTGTCCAAATCCAACCCATCTAAAGGGTCTTTTGACCCTTACTTATAAAACGAATCATTGTTCCTTGTTTTTCAGCTAGGGTATCGAGCATACAAAAACTTAAAGACTATCTGACCAAATATAGTGCTCTCGAGCCAGCTCTTTCGTAACGAAACTATGGACTCGCCTTAGTTTCAGTGGGCTATACAAAACGCGCATAAGAATAGACAAGGTCAAGTTAGGTTAAAAAAGGAGACACGATCCATATATACCTACCTGTAACACCCCCATTTTTGGGATACGCAGCGGAATATATGCTTGGGGTGTTACTTCATGGTTCACAGTCATGAGAATAGAAAACGACTCGAAAAGAGACATTTTTAAATAAAAATTGTTATCATTCATTTATTTAATATCAGAGTACATAAGATAGGTCCCAGAGGGAGGTTCGGAAATACATTATAAAAGTTACATTATTCATTGAATGATAACAAAGTGGACACTTTTTTAAAAAGAAAGTCCACAGCCACTTCGTGCCATCGCCATACTCCTAGTTACCTGAGATAAACATGCTTAAAAAGTCAACACAAAGGTTGAGTGAATCTATAGTGTTTAAAGTTATAATCAGTTTGAACACAAGCTAAATAAGAGAAATCAGTTATATCATAGTTCGGGAATATTGCACTAAACCTCATGACACGCAATGCGTTAACAGTTTCCAGGTTCCACAAACATAATTAAATAAGAAAAGTGGGACTATAAACTCACCTGGATAATCTGGATGGAAACAAAGTTTAAATAAAGTTGATAAACGTCTCCGGCTTGCAACCTGGGTTGGTTATGTCAAGTTCTCAGTAACTGTTTCTGAACATATAAGTTTTATCATTTGTTTCGTTACATTTTCGGTAAATTTTAATTTAAGATAACATGAAGTTTCTCCAAAAGTTATAAGATTTTATCTTATGCCTTATCTGTAAGTTTTGGTTCTGTCTGTTCATTATTTAGATATACCGTTTGTTAGTTACTGTACAAAACGTATATTAGGTTTAAGATTTCTAATAATAATAATAATAATAATAATAATAATAATAATAATAATAATAATAATAATAAATAATAATAATAATAATAATA
Source organism: Artemisia tridentata subsp. tridentata (assembly GCA_021014915.2). Classification (NCBI taxonomy): domain Eukaryota; kingdom Viridiplantae; phylum Streptophyta; class Magnoliopsida; order Asterales; family Asteraceae; genus Artemisia; species Artemisia tridentata. Next base: position 160,436,337 of record CP139505.1, read on the forward strand.
ATAATAATATTAATAATAATATTAATTTAAGAATTAGGGTTTTAGTTAAGTTTTGTTCTAAACCTTTTAGTTTCTAAGTTTGGCAACTTTTACCCTTGAACTAGTTGGAAATGACAACTTTTACCCTTGAACTTTTAGAAATATACAATTTTTACCCCTGAACTTTAGTTAATTGACACTTTCTACCCTTAAGTTTCAAAATCGACAGTTTTCACCCCTAAGGTTTCACTCGGATGCGATTTTAATCCAACTTATGAAACTTACTAGAGTCTTGGCAGAAATGGTCCTTGAGACTCTTAATCCATTTCATACGACATCCTTATTATACAAAAGTAATTTATTTCTCTCGTTTAGTGACGGGAACCTTTACAATTCTTTTACCAAAACATTTATAAGTGTCTTAAGATTATTTCTGTAAAAGATTTCACCTTGATTTGAATTCAAGACCTCAAAAACAATTTATGTTTGCTCGCTATTCTGGTTCGCTCGACACAGAAAAGGACTCAACAAGATACGCTTCGTTCTCACTCGGTTCTCAACGAATTTTAATGATTCCTTTTCCTAAACGTAGCCCTTTTAGTGATCTTTAAACATGCCAAAATCTAGATTTTTAAATATCCGTTTACTATCCGAAATTAAAGACCAAAGCACAGCATTTGCTGTTCGATCGACAGGAAGAAAAAGAAAGAAAACTTAGTTTTCTTGCTATCCGATTTTTATACCTATTGTTTTTAATGTATACTTTGTAATTCTAACATATTTATAGTACTCTTAGTCCATTTTTATGATCCTAGGATTTTTAGAAAATTATTTATGTATTTATGTATTAAAATGGCTCGGTTTGAAATAAAAGGAACAAAAATTAGTTTCTTGTGTTTCTGGGTTATAACACTACTTAAGACATGTTCTATAAGAAAGTAAATGAAAAAGGCCAGAAACATACCTTGTTATCTATAGTCGATTAGGGCAAATTTTGGATGTTAGGGTTCGATTTGACTCCACCAATGGTCTAGCCTTCTTCTAAGCTTCTTATAGGTTACTAAGATCTTAATTGTGGGTTGTGGGATCAGAAATGAAGTTGTGTGTAGCTGTGATGGTTGGTTCAAATGATGGTGATGGTGAATTAGGGTTTCAAGGGTTGGTGTCTATTTATAGAAGGTAGCTAGGGTTTCTAAAGGCTTCTAGGGAGTTTATGGGAGAGTGTGTGTTGAGGTGTGTGGCTTTAATAGGTGCCACATGTAGAGGAGGGGGAAAAGGTGATGTGTTATATTCTCCATCATGCATGTAAGCATCCTAGGAGGGGGGGGGGGGGAAATATGTGGAAGCTTAATGTCTTCGCATTTGGCTTTCTAGGGTTTAGTAATATTAGGGTTTAGTTGGGGATTTAGTTGGATTCGAATGGAATTAAGGAAATGGAGATGATTTGGTTTGATTTGTGCTTGCATGGTTTGTACCTTAGGCTTAGTTGGGTAGTACTCTAGGGTTTTAGGCATAGTTAGGGTTTCTAGGTTTAGAGTTTCTTTAAAAATGATTTTTAGATTTTTTGAAAATATTTTAGTACATATTGATTTATTTATATAAGTAGGAAAAATGATTTTGTGCTTTAAGAGGCTGTACTCTAGGCTTGAAGGACTTGTACTAGGGTTAGGAAAATAAGAAAAATATAATTTTAATTATTTCTTGATTTTATATAATTTTTATATAATTTTTAAGCTTTATATACATTTTAATAAGTTTTTAAGTCTTTATGCATTGATGGGTTGTACCTCAAGTTTAAGGACTTGTATACTTATTTTATAAATAAATAAACTCATTGTAAAAATTAATATATAAAATTATTACATTTTATGTCTTTAAAACAATTACTAATAAGTTTTGTATAAGATATAAATAATTAGTTTTATGCTTCAGGGACTTGTACCTTAGTTTAGAAGACTTGTACTTTTATATTTTATAAAAATATTAATTAGGGTTTGTGGTGTTATTACATATAATAATAGTTTTGAGAAATTAGGGTTTTATCGGGAGTTTAGTGGAATTAAGGTTCTTGTGCTTTAGTGACTTGTACATTATTTAAAGAATTTATATGTTGCTATTCTTATGGTTTTGTTATCTTCTCATATTGCTTTGGTAGTTTTGGGTTTCATAAAAACTCTTATTAGTTAAGAAACATTCAGTTTTAAACGTATGTTAGCGAAATAACGCAAAGTGGTAAGTGGGACCTCATAACGTTTTAGGTCAAAGATGTTTACATAGTTAAATACTAAATTAGTTAAGGTTGGGTTGCAAGCAGGGTTGTCAAGGATGTAATCTTCGTCGCATAAGATATTAGTTAAAATCAAGAAAGAAAAAAAATTCTATGTGGAAAAAGGATAAATATTAGATAATTATAGAGGGAAATCTTACAGTGGTTACATTATCTCCCCGTTGAAGGGAATCTCGTCCCGAGATTCAGTCAGTGTTGGTTGGTGGATTAGGAAAAAGATGTGGGTACTTAGCCCGAATTTGGTCTTCTCGTTCCCAAGTAAATTCTGGTCCTCTCTTAGAGTTCCATCTAACTTTTACGATAGGAACGCGACTTCGTTTTAGCTGTTTGATCTCTCTATCCATGATCTCCACAGGTTCTTCCACAAAATTGAGCTTGTCATTGAGACGAAGCTCTTTCATGGGAATCACGAGTGTTTCATCTGATAGACACTTCTTTAAATTTGAGACGTGAAAGATAGGATGTATTTTACTAAGTTCTACGGGAAGTTCAAGTCGGTAAGCTACTGGACCGAATTTCTCCAAAATCTTAAATGGCCCAATATATCGGGGATTCAACTTTCCTTGTTTTCTGAATCTAACCATTCCATTCCATGGTGACACTTTTAACATAACTCTGTCTCCTACTTCAAATTCCATAGGCTTCCGTCTGGTATCTACGTAACTTTTCTGTCTATCTCGGGTTGCCTGCAAATGCTGTCGGATCTGCACAATTTTATCGGTGGTTTCCTGTATTAACTCTGGTCCGGTAAGTTGGAATTCTCCGACTTTCGCCCAACATACAGGTGACCGGCACTTTCTTCCATAAAGTGCTTCAAACGGTGCTGCTTTGATGCTTGAATGGTAACTATTGTTGTATGAGAATTTTGCCAAAGGCAAATGTCTATCCCATCCTTTACCAAAATCTATTACACATGCTCTAAGCATATCCTCCAGCGTTTGAATAGTTCTCTTGCTCTGTCCGTCAGTTTGTGGATGATAAGCCGTACTCATATCTAATTTTGTACCCAAAGCTTTCTGAAGCTTTTCCCAAAATCGAGACGTGAAACGAGAATCACGATCCGAAATAATAGAAATTGGTACTCCATGTCGTGAGATTATCTATTTTAGATATAATTTGGCTAAATCTTCTACTTCATCGGTCTCTTTAATTGGCAAAAAGTGTGCGGATTTCGTAAGGCGATCAACTATGACCCAAATAGTGTCATATCCACTTGACGTTCTAGGCAATTTGGTGATAAAATCCATTGTTATTCGTTCCCATTTCCATTCAGGAGTCTTAGGTTGAGTCAATAAACCAGATGGTCTTTGATGCTCCGCTTTAACTCGTGCACAAGTCAAACATTTGCTAACATATTCAGCTATGTCAGCTTTTATGTTTGGCCACCAGTAAAGCTTCTTGAGATCCTGGTACATCTTTTCAGATCCCGGATGGATAGAATATTTGGACTTATGTGATTCGTGCATAATCACATTTCTTAAATCACCAAAGAGCGGTAACCAACTTCGGTTCTTTATACAACGAGTCCCATCAGAACGGATTTCAAATACGTTGTCCATACCTCTCAAATTCTCAGCCTGAACATTTTCTTCTTTTACGGCTTCAGCTTGTGCGTTGAGAATTTGGGATGGCATGTCCAAATTAATGGTCATTACTAAAGCTCTAACTTGAAGTGGCTTAATTCGTTCCTTTCTGCTTAGCGCATCTGCTACGACGTTTGCTTTTCCAGGATGATAACGAATTTCACAGTCGTAGTCGCTTAGTAACTCCAACCATCGGCGTTGTCTCATATTCATTTCCTTTTGGTCGAGAATATGTTGAAGGCTCTTATGATCTGTAAACACAACGCATTTTGTGCCATACAGATAATGTCTCCAGATTTTAAGGGCAAATACAACTGCTCCTAGCTCAAGATCATGAGTAGTATAATTTTCCTTATGAGGTTTGAGTTGTCTAGAGGCATACGCAATCACTTTATTCCTTTGAATCAACACCGCTCCTAAACCTTGGTGTGATGCGTCGCAGTAAACAACAAAATCATCACTTCCTTCTGGTAAAGCTAAAATTGGAGCTTCACAAAGCTTTTGCTTTAACAGCTGGAAAGCTTTCTCTTGATTTTCTCCCCAGACATACTTCTTACTTTTCTGAGTTAATTCCGTTAAAGATTTGGCAATCTTTGAGAATCCCTCGATAAATCTCCGGTAGTAACCAGCGAGTCCTAAAAATTGTCGCACCTCCGTGGGAGTCGTTGGTGTCGGCCAATTCTTGACAGCTTCTATTTTGGATGGATCTACGTGAATTCCATGGCGGTCAACTACGTGTCCAAGAAACTGCACGGTATGAATCCGAAAATCACATTTGGAAAATTTAGCGTACAACTGTTCTTTCTTGAGCAGTTCCAAAATAGTCTTCAAATGCTCTGCATGTTCCTCTTCACTTCGAGAATAGATGAGAATATCATCAATGAACACGATCACAAATTTATCCAAATAGGGTTTGCATACACGATTCATGAGATCCATGAATATAGCTGGTGCATTGGTTAACCCAAATGGCATTACTTGAAACTCATAGTGACCGTATCTTGTTCTAAAATCTGTTTTAGGAATGTCCTCTTCCCTAACACGCAGCTGATGATACCCAGATCTTAAGTCAATTTTTGAGTAAACGCTAGACCCTTGCAGTTGATCGAACAAATCATCGATCCTTGTTAATGGATATCGATTCTTTACCATAAGTTTATTTAACTCTCGGTAATCAATACACATCCTAAGAGTTCCATCCTTCTTTTTAACAAATAGGACAGGTGCTCCCCAAGGCGATGAGCTCGGTCGAATAAAACCTTTATCCAATAACTCCTGCAGTTGATTGGATAGTTCTTGCATTTCTGATGGCGCTAAACGATATGGAGCTCGTGCTACTGGTGTTGCTCCCGGCACTAAGTCGATCTGAAATTCTACTTGACGAACAGGTGGTAGTCCAGGTAACTCTTCAGGAAACACTTCTGGAAAATTTCATACTACAGGTACGTCTTCCAATCATTTTTCATCCGTTTTCTTCTCAGTTACATGAGCTAAAAACGCTGGACATCCTTGGTTGATATATTTCATGGTTTTGATGCAAGATATTATGCTTAACCTGGTTTTGCTTTGATTACCACGAATAATCAAAGTCTCGTCCTTAAAAGGAATGTGAACCACTTTTTCGTCACATAATATCTTTGCATGATATTGAGATAACCAATCCATACCAACGATTACGTCAAAGCTTCCTAGTTTAATGGGCATAAGGTTGATGTCGAAAGGTTGATTTAATAGAGTTAAGGTACAACCTTGAATTACAGAGTTAGTGCCTACTAATTTTCCATTAGCTAGCTCAATTTCATATGTTTGGGTTAAGGCAGTGGTATTAAGTTTAAGTAAAGAAGCGAAAGTAAGAGATATAAAACTTTTATCGGCTCCGGTATCAAATAATACTCTAGCTAAATGTTGGTTGAGAGGAAACGTACCCGTGACTATGTCCGGGTTTTGCTGCTCGTTGCCATCACCCAACACGTATACTCGTCCGCGGGCACCATTGTTCGAATTAGCATTCATCTTTGGGCACTGATTTTTGTAATGTCCTTTTTCACCACATCCGTGGCATGTCACGATCACCGGCTGCAGATTTGCTCCTGTTGCCCTACAGTCTTTGGTCTGATGTCCTATCTTCTGACACTTCGTGCACTTAATGGTGCATGGGCCAAAGTGATGTAACAGGAATCGATTGCAATGCGGCTTCGTGCCGACATAACCACTCTTGTCAGCAGGAGTGGTAGTATAGGCTCTAGCTGCTTCTTGTCGGTGGTTTTGCTGATGATGATATTGGTTACGGTTTTTGTGGTAGTGGTTTTGATTGTTGCGGTTGTTGTTGTTGGAACGATAGTCGTATTGATGAGAATTTCTTCTATCATCAAACCTTCATTTGAGATCATTGTTTCCCTGAACTGAACCTCGCTTAATTTCCCTATCCATCAGTTTCTGAGCCGTGGTCATTGCTTCTTCCAATGATTGAGGCTTTGAAACAGTAACATTCCCCTCGATGCTCCGAGGTAACCCTTCAACATATTTCTCTAGCAACTTCTCAAGATCAGGCACCCTAGTAGGACATAGGAGAGCAAGCTCCTGAAACCTTCTATTATATACCTTGACATCTGTTCCTTTCACTGCTAGCTGTTGAAATTCATCCTCCAGTTTCTTGATTTCGGTATGAGGACAATACTTATCTAACATTCTCTTCTTGAGATCATCCCAAGTGAGTTGATGAGCTGCTTCTATTCCCATGGTCCGGGAAGTAGCAGACCACCAAGACAAAGCATCATTTAACAAAGTACCTGTTGCGAAGGCAACTTTGTAGTCATCAAAACACCCGCTCCTTACAAAGACCACTTCCATACGTTTAAACCAACGAGCTAATTCTGTAGCTCCTTCGGTTCCCTTGAAGAAAGTCGGTTTGCAGTTCATGAAGTCTTTGTAAGTACACTTACGAGCATTGGCTGACTCACTATCTCCATTGGGTCAGCTTGAGCTTCCAGTACGAGCCATTTCTGCTGCTTGAGTCTCAAGAGCTGCAGCGACACTGTCTGCAACAAGCTATCGGATAGCAGCTTGTGACATGGCTGGTTCTGGGGATTTGCGAGACATCTTTCTATTATCATCACATGAAAATATATATTCAGATTTTTGTGATTATATCTTTCACAGCAGAAATATCTTAACCATATATAGCCATAAATAACTTGGTATTTTGTTACACATAACAAAATTGATACAAGTATCGTATCTAGGCTACATATCTTATGGTTGATATAAAGTACAAAAGCTGTTTGATACAAACTATATATATTAGTGCCATGTCTATACCATATATTCCAAAATTTAGACGTAGCACTCAAAAGATAATATATATATATATATAGTGATTCGATCTACTGTCCTCCAGGAGCTCCCTTAAGCTGACTGCCGAGTTCGGCTATCTTACTAATGAGAACCTGTATGTTCTCCTGGTACAGCGTCTGCATCTCTGCGACCGTCATTTCTAGAATCGCGATCCGATTTTGTGCTGTTGCTAACTCCTCATTCCTTTTGAACATTTCTTCTGTTAGCTTCAATTCATTTTCATAGACAACGGGTATTTCACGTCTAACCTCCTCATAATGTTTCTCAGACTCTTCGCGATTTTCATTTACCTTTTGCTTTATCACCTCCTGATCTGTCATCAAATCTTCTATTCTACATTCAATGCCTTCAATGCGCTCCAGTGGAAGTTCGTCGAGATGTCCCAATGCAGTCTCAATCTGCTCCTCTTGGCGCTCTAGCCGTGACAGAAGAGTAGAGACGGACGGTTGACGTTCCTGTGCTGCCTGGGAACTTTCTCCTATTTCGAAAACTCGCGGAGGGGTAGAGATATCAGAAGTGGGAGATTGAGGCATAGCATTATATCGAGCAATAATAGCTTGGACCTCATCACTCAGTTCAAACGGTATGGATGGAGGTGTGAAGTCGGTAGATGATGGTGGCGGCGGAGATAAAGACGTCGGGACTATGAGTTCAAAATTAGGTAACATATATGGATATAGACGTGGTAAAGGTGAGGAAAACACAGGGAGAGTTCTCATTCGTGCTGTTCTTCGAATTCTCTATGGAGGTCTCTCCAAAACTGAAGTGGGATCGGGTTCAGAGGATTCTCCTTCTGCAATCGTATGAGCTCTTTCTCTGACTTGCACATAAGGATCATCGGGATTTGGCATGGCATCCGGCATCAGGGTATCTTCAGATGGCTCTTCTATAGGGTCTGATTCCGAATCATGCCCAAAAGCTGAAGAAATCTCTGGTACTACCATAACATCCTCTGCTGGATCCAACTCTGTTATTTGTCTAGGTTGTGCCATGACGTCCGGTACAATTGCGATATTTTCGATTTCCGTGTTCGACATAGAGATAATAGAATGAGGAGGGAAATTTATAACTCTGTAACCACCCGAAAGTCATGAATATTCCACTATATAACTAAATAATGAACAATAAGTCATATATAAATAATATTTCAATATCGTCGTGGCACGAAGGACTCTGGTTAAGTTTTTGTGAAAAGTGGTTATAGTTCAATGTTTGAAAACATTTGGTTCTCTATAACCATGAGCTCTGATACCAATCTGTAACACCCCATTTTCGGGATACGCAACGGAATATATGCTTGGGTTGTTACTTCATGGTTCACAGTCATGAGAATAGAAAACGACTCGAAAAGAGACGTTTTTAAATAAAAATTGTTATCATTCATTTATTAAATATCAGAGTACATAAGATAGGTCCCAGAGGGAGGTTCGGAAATACATTATAAAAGTTACATTATTCATTGAATGATAACAAAGTGGACACTCTTTTAAAAAGAAAGTCCACAGCCACTTCATGCCATCGCCATACTTCTAGTTACCTGAGATAAACATGCTTAAAAAGTCAACACAAAGGTTGAGTGAATCTATAGTGTTTAAAGTTATAATCAGTTTGAACACAAGCTAATATAAGAGAAATCAGTTATAACATAGTTCGGGAATATTGCACAAAACCTCATGACACGCAATGCGTTAACAGTTTCCAGGTTCCACAAACATAATTAAATGAGAGTGGTCTTGCCCCCAGGTTAACGAAATCAAATATAATGCATCTGCCTAACCGGCTACCACGAAGATATCCATCCGGTTAGTACAAATGGGTCGTCAGGCCAATAGATCTATTCACATATTCGCGCTCACCCAGCAGGTGACTAATGGTGCATGATATGAGGGTCTTTTAAATAAATAATACAATCTCAATAATAAAGGACAGTTAGCCTAGTGCAATAACAATCAGGAAAATACTTGTGTTCGGTTTAATAGCATGTATCTCCCCACATATTTGGAAAACATGTAAATAAGAAAAGTGGGACTATAAACTCACCTGGATAATCTGGATGGAAACAAAGTTTAAATAAAGTTGATAAACGTCTCCGGCTTGCAACCTGGGTTGGTTATGTCAAGTTCTCAGTAATTTTTTCTGAATATATAAGTTTTATTATTTGTTTCGTTACGTTTTCGGTAAATGTTAATTTAAGATAACATGAAGTTTCTCCAAAAGTTATAAGATTTTATCTTATGCCTTATCTGTAAGTTTTGGTTCTATCTGTTCATTATTTAGATATACCGTTTGTTAGTTACTGTACAAAACGTATATTAGGTTTAAGATTTCTAATAATAATAATAATAATAATATTAATAATAATATTAATTTAAGAATTAGGGTTTTAGTTAAGTTTTGTTCTAAACCTTTTAGTTTCTAAGTTTGGAAACTTTTACCCTTGAACTAGATGGAAATGACAACTTTTACCCTTGAACTTTTAGAAATATACAATTTTTACCCCTGAACTTTAGTTAATTGACACTTTCTACCCTTAAGTTTCAAAATCGACAGTTTTCACCCCTAAGGTTTCACTCGGATGCGATTTTAATCCAACTTATGAAACTTACTAGAGTCTTGGCAGAAATGGTCCTTGAGACTCTTAATCCATTTCATACGACATCCTTATTATACAAAATTAATTTATTTCTCTCGTTTGGTGACGGGAACCTATACAATTCTTTTACCAAAACATTTATAAGTGTCTTAAGATTATTTTTGTAAAAGATTTCACCTTGATTCGAACTCAAGACCTCAAAAACAATTTATGTTTGCACGCTATTCTGGTTCGCTCGACACAGAAAAGGACTCAACAAGATACGCTTCGTTCTCACTCGTTTCTCAACGAATTTTAATGATTCTTTTTCCTAAACGTAGCCCTTTTAGTGATCTTTAAACATGCCAAAATCTAGATTTTTAAATTTCCGTTTACTATCCGAAATTAAAGACCAAAGCACAACATCTGCTGTTCGATCGACAGGAAGAAAAAGAAAGAAAACTTAGTTTTCTTGCTATCCGATTTTTATACCTATATTTTTTAATGTATACTTAGTAATTCTAACATATTTATAGTACTCTTAGTCCATTTTTATGATCCTAGGATTTTTAGAAAATTATTTATGTATTTATGTATTAAAATGGCTTGGTTTGAAATAAAAGGAACAAAAATTAGTTTCTTGTGTTTCTGGGTTATAACACTACTTAAGACATGTTCTATTATTTATAGACACAAAATAAGTATAAGAAAGTAAATGAAAAAGGCCAGAAACATACCTTGTTATCTATAGTCGATTAGGGCAAATTTTGGAAGTTAGGGTTCGATTTGACTCCATCAATGGTCTAGCCTTCTTATAAGCTTCTTATAGGTTACTAAGATCTTAATTGTGGGTTGTGGGATCAGAAATGAAGTTGTGTGTAGCTATGATGGTTGTTTCGAATGATGGTGATTGTGAATTAGGGTTTCAAGGGTTGGTGTCTATTTATAGAAGGTAGCTAGGGTTTTTAAAGGCTTCTAGGGAGTTTATGGGAGAGTGTGTGTTGAGGTGTGTGGCTGTAATAGGCGCCACATGTGGAGGAGGGGGAAAAGGTGATGTGTAATATTCTCCATCATACATGGAAGCATCCTAGGAGGGGGTGAAAGATGTGGAAGCTTAATGTCTTTACATTTGGCTTTCTAGGGTTTATTAATATTAGGGTTTAGTTGGGGATTTAGTTGGATTCGAATGGAATTAAGGAAATGGAGATGATTTGGTTCGATTTGTGCTTGCATGGTTTGTACCTTAGACTTAGTTGGGTAGTACTCTAGGGTTTTAGGCATAGTTAGGGTTTCTAGGTTTAGAGTTTCTTTAAAAATGATTTTTAGATTTTTAGAAAATATTTTAGTACATATCGATTTATATATATAAGTAGGAAAAATGATTTTGTGCTTTGAGAGGTTGTACTCTAGGCTTGAAGGACTTGTACTAGGGTTAGGAAAATAAGAAAAATATAATTTTAATTATTTCTTGATTTTATATAATTTTTATATAATTTTTAAGCTTTATATACATTTTAATAAGTTTTTAAGTCTTTATGCATTGATGGGTTGTACCTCAAGTTTAAGGACTTGTATACTTATTTTATAAATAAATAAACTCATTGTAAAAATTAATATATAAAATTATTACATTTTATGTCTTTAAAACAATTACTAATAAGTTTTGTATAAGATATAAATAATTAGTTTTATGCTTCAGGGACTTGTACCTTAGTTTAGAAGACTTGTACTTTTATATTTATAAAAATATTAATTAGGGTTTGTGGTTTTATTACATATAATAATAGTTTTGAGAAATTAGGGTTTTATCGGGAGTTTAGTGGAATTAAGGTTCTTGTGCTTTAGTGACTTGTACATTATTTAAAGAATTTATATGTTGCTATTTTTATGGTTTCGTTATCTTCTCATATTGCTTTGGTAGTTTAGGGTTTCATAAAAACTCTTATTAGTTAAGAAACATTCAGTTTTAAACGTACGTTAGCGAAATAACGCAAAGTGGTAAGTGGGACCTCATAACGTTTTAGGTCAAAGATGTTTACATAGTTAAATACTAAATTAGTTAAGGTTGGGTTGCAAGCAGGGTTGTCAAGGATGTAATCTTCGTCGCATAAGATATTAGTTAAAATCAAGAAAGAAAAAAAATTCTATGTGGAAAAATGATAAATATTAGATAATTATATAGGGAAATCTTACAGTGGTTACACTATCCAATACCAGATTGTATGTGTCAACAACATTAATTGGTTCTTTTTTTAGTTTTGTAGAGTTAGAGAAATGTGTGTAAACGAGAAGAGATAACAGTAAAAGACAAATTCGATATGTATTTTTGCTTCTCTCTGAGGGCGTTATGTGCATCCACGATATTTTTTATAGGGTCGCAGGTCGGTAGGTGAATGATGCAACATCTGGTTTAGTTTCCAAGTTTTAATCCAAATGTATGTTTCGCATGTGTATTATATTGTTGTTGATTAGTTATATTGGATTTTGCTATACTAGATTTGTTGTTACGCGTTATCTATGGGAGGGTGTTTTAGGCGACTTACACATTGTCAAATAGATTGAACTATATATGGACGTCGTTATCAAGGAGTGAAATTATACGGCACACCCATTACCGAGAACAAGTATATGGGATCTACTTCAGATATCACAAGGATTGCCGCACGTCAACCATAGTTCCTATCAATGCCATGGTTCCTAGCCATCGGATATTGCAATATGTAAATGTTTATTAGAGGACATGTATTTCATTTTGCTCAATGAAGGTTTTAATCACAGTATGGTAATCATTTTTTCCACTCCTCCACCTCCACGGCCCTGGAGACTGCCCACAGCCGTGGTTTCAACTACTAGTGGAGGAAATGGTATTGATATATTTGATGAGGGTTTTTGCTCATTAAATATAATGTCCACAACTGTGGTTTCAACTACATGATTTCAAAGAAGAAAATGAATAAGAAGGTGAGAGTGGTGAGATAAAAGATTAAAAACTCAGTAGTAAAGCACATACAGATCATTTCACACTACATATAAGTTCACACATAATTAGTTTACCTATGTCACAATAAACATTCAACAATATTATCATAAGTTGGTTCGACGGAAGTACAAAAAACAAATTAGCTATATACGTTATAAATAGAAATAGTAAAATGATCAAACAATGCAAGATAGGCAGCTTCTACGGAGAGCAATAAGCAGGTTTGAACACACATCGAGACCATTCACCAACTAAACTTAACGAAGAACTTGTTAGCGTTTCCCATTCTCCTTCAAGACCATTTCTTATCTCACAACATTTGAGGTCACGCCAATTTCCAAATTTGTTTTCCATCACCCCCATATCAATTAGCTTCAAGAAGTAATCAGCGGCTTTGAGCCCCTCATCTGAAGATGTGCCTCTATGTACAGGGGTTGGCAAATAGAAAACAATGCATCAAAGAGGAGTACCGAGTAGTTAATAAACGAGCCTAGCTCGTTTAGGCCTATACTTGACTTCGTTCGGATCGTTAACACCATGTCTAGATCTGCCACTGCTTGATCCGCCGTTTATACCAGAGTGCCACCTTAAAAACCAAGAAACTACTTTAGCTTATATGGAATTGCGCCATTAGTATGAAATTAAAATGCAATCGACAATAGAGAATCTTTGAAAACAGGTATAATAGTTGCATTTTATCCATGGACCGTCTACCATCTTTTTGAAACTTTAACATCTTTAACACAATAAGGTACCAAAAGTGTAACAAGTTTTATAATGGATACCGTTTATGTAAATTTTGGTATTTAGAGACCAAAAATGTAATTTGGTATAAACTATAAGGACCACCGTGTAATTTAATTTCTTTTTTCTTTCTACAAAGCTACTACTGTAGTATTATTTTGTTCCAATAATTTTTGTTGGCCAATATCAAATTCAATATTAAAATAAAAGAAAAATGAATTTAGAAAACAAGGAAAGTGTGTTATTTACTCACTGACGGTGACAGGTTGTATTCTTTATTAAAATAAGCTTGGGAGATGCAGCGATATCAGGAAGATGTTTTAACATACAAATGCTATCAGGAAGATGTTTAATCTGTGTTGATGACAACCAGAGCTCTTCTAGACATTCTAATCGGCCTAGATCTTCAGGTAGCTTCTCAAGAATAGTACAACGACGAAGGTTGAGAAACTTCAGATGTTTTAACATACAAATGCTATCAGGAAGATGTTTAATCTTTGTAGCTGTTAAAACTAGACTCTCCAGAGATTCTAACTGGCCAATGTTCTCAGGCAACTTCCCAAGACAAGAACAGTCTTCAACATCGAGCGACCTCAGACGTTTTAGCATGCAGATGCTATCTGGAAGATATTCAATCTTTTTACTCCTCACATATAGCACTTCTAAACATTCTAATTGGCCAAGATCCTCTATTAACTTCTCAAGAAGATCCTCTGTTAGCTCCTCCGAAGGATCATCATCATAATTGACTTCAAGAGATTTGAGACATTTCAACATACAAATGCTATCCGAAAGATGTTTTATCTTTGTAGATGACAAACAGAGCTCCTCTAGACATTCTAATTGGCCAAGATCTTTGGGAAACTCTGGAATATCGCATTTGAGTTCAAGCTTTCTTAGGCATCGTAAACTACAAATCATGTTTGAAAATTTCTTAAAGTCTGTGCATGCACATAGACCAAAAGAAATAAGCTTCTCAATATTTCCAACTGATGACGGTAGATTTTCTTCATATTTACAATTAAACTGAAACTTTGGGAGATTAATGTTGGGGTGCAATGGGCATAAATCTAGGGACTTGCCAACCAGACGTAAACTAGCTGAAGAACGACTAACCTTTGGTTCCAATCCATCAACGAAAACCACAAAATTTGAAAACGACCTTAAACATGAGTCTAAGTTTAAGTAGACAAGTTTTCTTAGACATCCAACGGGAGCATTAATTTCTACCAACTTATCACAACCTTTAAGATATAACTTCTCAAGATTTGGAAACAGCTCAAGGTCAAGGCTCCTCAACCTTAATTTACCCCCAAGTTCAAGGAATTTGAGATTTGGACATGCACTAGACACGTGAAGTTCTTCAAAATCAACACAACCTTGAAGATCTAACTTCTCAAGATTTGGAAACAGCTCAAGGTCAAGGCTCCTCAACCTTAATTTACCCCCAAGTTCAAGGAATTTGAGATTTGGACATGCACTAGACACGTGAAGTTCTTCAAAATCAACACAACCTTGAAGATCTAACTTCTATTGGAAACAGCTCAAGGTCAAGGCTCCTCAACCTTAATTTACCCCCAAGTTCAAGGAATTTGAGATTTGGACATGCACTAGACACGTGAAGTTCTTTAAAATCAGCACAACCTTCAAGATCTAACTTCTCAAGATTTGGAAACAGCTCAAGGTAAAGGCTCCTCAACCTTAATTTACCCCCAAGTTCAAGGAATTTGAGATTTGGACATGCACTAGACACGTGAAGTTCTTCAAAATCAGGACACTTATCAAGAGATAATTTCTCGAGATTCGGAGTTAACCCAAGGTCAAACGTTCTTAACTTTGAGAAACTGATATGGAGGTAGTTGAGCTTTTGACAGCTAACAGGCATGAAAAGTTCTACTAAATTAGGAGAATATATAAGAGATAACGTCTCGAGATTCGGAGTAATCCTAAAGTCAAAGGTCGTCAAGTCTGACCCACAGAGAGAAAGGAATTTGAGTTTTGGAAGAACCTGCCAGCAAAAATAAGACAAAAAGATTAATATTAGTGTAGTAACAAACCAATAAATTAATAGCATTATTAGCAATTATGCAAAACAACGAATCAACAATTATTCTACCTTTTTTTCTCCCTCTTCCCAAAGTTGTCCCATTCTGCTGCTCCAGTCAATTTCAAGTCCAACAAGATTGTTTGCTTGAAATGTTTTGGGTAAATACAAGAAAGGGTAATTCCAACATTTTAGATATTTTAAAGAGTTTGAAAAGTATTGGGCGGTATTATCAAGAACTTCGGCATAATCTTGATTTCGAAAATACACTCGAAGATATCTAAGTTGCTTCATTTTTCCAAGACCTTTCATAACAGTTCCCGCATTTTTGTTCGGCTTAAAAAGTTCTAGACATATTGTTGCTTCAGTACCCTGCAATACAAAAACAATGTCCATAAAACTGGAAATTCAGAACAAATGCAAAGTTTTAGTTTTCTCTACATTACAAGTAAACTGATCTTTACCTCGTCATTAGCCAATATATCTTCAATTTCCTCATTAATCCACAGCCGGATATGTTTGTTAGGTTCATTCGGGAGCTCACGACGAACAATGTTCTTTCCCATTTCTTCTATATGGTCATGCATGCCCAAAAACCCATTTTCATCAACAGTTATGAGAGATCTCTGCTCAAGAACTTTTAAACCAATTATAGCATGAAATCCACAGCATTCAAGAATTCTGATTGCATCTTCTTTGTGCTTGCCTTTCAATATGCATGCAATGTCTAGAAATATTTCCTTATAATCTTTCTCCAGACTTGTATAGCTTAATTCTGAGGGAATTTCTTTTAGTCTTTCTATGGCATCCTTCCATTCATGCTCATCTTTACGACAAAGAAATGAACCCAATACTTTGACTGTTAAGGGAAGACCAGCAGCATAATGTACAACTTTTCCTGACAGCTCTTCGAATTCTTGAGGTGGACTCGCCCTTCCAAATGCATGTCCACTGAGGAGAAAAATTGCTTCCTCATCTGATAAGAGATCGATATCTCGAATCTTCACTCTGTGATCGACCTTATCGATATCTCGAAAGTTCACTCTGTGTGCTTGCAATACTTGCTCATCTCTTGTTGTAACGATAATTCTACTTCCCTTCTTAAACCAGTTAGTCTCACCGGCTAACGCCACAAGTTGGTCTATGTGATTCACATCATCTAGAACAAGAAGAACCTTTATACCTTGCATCCTCTCTTGCATCATGTTTTTCCCATCATAAACACTATCTAGAGTGACTTGTTCATTTAGCACTCTTGAAAGGACCTGTTCTTGTAACTTCTTCAAACCAGACATAGAGGGTTCTGAAACTTCCCTCACATTCTCAACAAAGCTTTTGGCTTCAAAATCAGCAGATAGACGATCAAAAACAGCTCTAGCTGTAGTTGTCTTCCCAACCCCTCCCATGCCTTTGATCCCTATCATCCAAACATCATCATCTATTCCCATTTCTAAAGAGTCAACAACATCCTTTACTCGAGTCTCCATGCCGACCAACTTTTCATCGAAGCCGAAACTGATGGAGCGTAACTCTAGTGAAATCTCTCCAACAATTTTTTTGATAAATTCAGCTTCGTGCCTGTATGCATGGTAAAAGAAGGTTCTGTTTAGCATATTTAGATCTATATATAACATATATACAAAGTAATACTATGTAACATAATACTAGCAAGGATGAAGAAACAAAAGTAACGAATATCGCAAGTAGAGATATGTGGAGTAATTACCCATTAGCAGTCGCCTGCAACTCCCTCCCAACCAGATTTGATGCTCCTTTCAAAGCCTCTATCCATTTCCCAGCAGCGTCTTTGTTTTTGTTTTGCAAAAAGGCTTCACCAAATGCCCCACTTTGTTTGCGGACTTGGGTGGGTTCCACATGAAAAAAGACGGGATAGGCAGTCTGTTCGCCAGTCTTTTGACACTCCATGATCTCAACAAGCTCATCCAAGCACCAAGACGAAGAAGCATAGTTCTTTGAGAAAACAATGATGAAGAATCTTGACCCTCTAATAGCTTGGATAAGCTGGTTGTCGATGGTTTTCCCTTGCTCAATTTTTTCATCATCTTTGTAAGTGTAAATGCCTTTATCCTTGAGAGCTTGATAAAGATGGCCGATAAAGGTTTTGCGAGTGTCTTCACCCCTAAAGCTTATAAACACATCATACTTAAACCTCTTTGGAATGGCCGATGAGCTAGAGGTGGACGCCAATGAAGTTATGGATGAAGGATCGGATAAACGTAACCTCTTGTTGGAGGACATTTCTACAAACTTGATAATATGAAGAAAAGTGAATGAAATGGATCGATAACCGTGATCAAAGCTAGGCGTTTACTCAGAAGACGACTGTAAAGAAACTTGATTGTGTTTGTGTGGAAATAAAATGTGAATTACGTGGAAATTTGGTTGAAGCAGTTGAAAGAGTTTATGTGAAGAAAGAAACTAGTTCCAGCTGCAGTGATGTTTTATGATGAGAAACAAAAGCCACTCATTTGATCTTTGGTCAATGGAATAGAAAGATAAAATTCACTTTTTTAACTTTCAACCAAATGACCAATACATACACACCATTTTTTTATAGGGGAAATGATAAAAATACCCATAAACAAATGTAAGAAATTACCCATCATTGAGCCCCCAACCAGCCACATCGGCTGCTTCTTTTAGAGCAGATGAGTTAGAAGAAGATGACATTGAATAAAAGTAATAGATAAAAGATGAAGATGCCATTAGCAGTGTATAAATAACCTGTGAATCATAAGCAACGTTAAATCAATATGTCATAGCAAACAATCACGTACGATCTTATCTTTTATATAATAAAACAAAAGCCCTAGTGGGGACTTTTTCATTTCAAAAAAATCAAATCATACCTTATTTTGTAATAAATTTTTTAATTAAATATTTATATATAAATGTAGGAAAATAATAAAAGCTAATTGTTTCCTAATTTGTCAAAAAAAAATCGTTTTCACGAAACGTATATAGGTAAAACTAAAAATACACATGTACTTGAGATTTAATAAATGATAGTTTTGGGTGCAAAGTGTAAAAGTGAAAAAAGCGGAAGGTTAAACTCTTCTCAAACTCACAAAAAGAAAAAGAATGTAAAACACTACTAGATCTATATCGAACCAACCTTAAACACAACAAACTAAAGATATATAAATACTACTACTATGACTACTCTAACAATATAGAATACGTGACACTCTTAAAGAAAAGAAGTAAAGATGAATAAGAAGAAGATGCGTGTGACTATTAAAGTTGGCCGAATGTTATTTAATCCACAAGAGAACAAACAATAATAATAAAACACACACACACTCTCACACCTTTACAAGACTAAGAGGCACACAAAATAAGTGTGAGAGTGTGGTATTTATAGAGTAGTGGTAAGCCTTTGTTGCCCTAAATGGCTCTGAGGTGGGCTTGTGTTGGACTTGGGCTTTTATTATATTTCTTGAACTTTACTAATCAAAGTCCAACACAAGCCTTACAATATTTTCCTTATACCTACACGACACATAATTTAAAACACATACAAATGACCATCACTTTCTAAAAATATAAAAGCTAACAATCTCCCCCTAAGGGATGGTCATTTCAATGATGCACTGGTGATTGGTCTTTTGTCTTCAACATCTTGATCTTCATGTGTCGTTGTAGAGTAGACTTCATTCAATGTTCCTTCATGCACTGTGATCTTTAAAGTAATCGTCCTTTGGTGGTTGTTCTTGCCTTAATCAACAATCTTCTCGTGATGATGATGTCGTAACCTCCAACATACTCATACGTCTCGGACTGTAAACTTCTGCTAACAATCTCCCTTTGATGACTTGTCTTGAACTTTTAACACTTGAGCTTTGATGAGGGATGTTTTTCATAAGTATGAGCATGCTAAGGTGAAGATGTTTGATGAATCTGATGAAGTGGATTGGTCTTCCTCCTGGTGAAGTTCCTCAGCGGCAGCACGTCCAGCACTTACCGGTTTGGATTTCGAGATCGTCTTCAGCATAGTGTAAAGACTTTCTCTAATCCTAACCCAGGCCGTTCTGAACCGGATACCCTCGAGAGGGCTTACACGGACACACCGAAGTGCACCCACGATTCAGTGAGTAGCTGGAGATCACCCCACTACTGTAGACCGTTTGAAACCATAGTAACCATCAAGATATAATCGGCAAGATCTAAGGATCTCATTAAGACTCTTGTACACCTTGTGTCCTTTTAGGTGAAAACAAGGGTATAAAAATGGAAGTGTTCCTAAGAGATCTTTTGATAAATCTCATGGCTCTAGACTCTATTGTGCATTTTGGTTTTAGTAGTCGGAGGCATGGAGCAGAGTGCCACCTTTTCAATATCAACACATCTCGGAATGAGAGGCCGATAGATTATGTAGTGTTCTCCGTGAGAAATGAAACAAATACCTTTTAAGAGATATCTGAGTGGCTAGGAGGGGTGGTGCAGCGCGTCACTGGGTCTATGACGTCTTGTCTTCAATATCAGTATCACCTTAGTGAATACCAATAGCAGATGTATTGACCCGGTTTCTGCCCTAAGTTTTCATGGAGGGCTATTTCTTTTCACCCTTTCATTAAACTTTTCTTTTTAATTCTTCAACCCCTTCTTTCCCTTTCTCATTTACTCCTTTTTTCAATCTTACCTAAGGACTTCTAATTCTAATCTATTGGAATTGTCCTTGGGTAGATCCCTCCGGCTCTGGCAGATCATAGGATGGTTTTTCCTAACCTTAGTCACCTTATAACTCCATGACTCTCCTAGATTTGCCATAAAACCTTTGAAAAATCTCTCAAAGTGTTTATGAGGAAACACATTTGGTTAACACTTCGAGAGTTTTGCAATTTTGAAATACTCCCCCTTCACATGTGCTCATGCATTTTAAAAATTGCACATGTTGGGTAGAGTTCGCACATTTTGAACTGATTGACTTTCAATGAACATGACCTTCGCGAGACACGCTTACATCACTAGTTAGACTAGCTTGAAATTATTACCCGTCCCGGTCATATTCAATGATCATCTCTCGAATTGGTACATTCTACTCAGACAAGTCCTTTGCGAGACACGCTTACATCACTGGAAAACCAGCTTGAAATTATTACCCATCCCGAACAAGTCTTTTGATAACGGACATCAAGTTTCGTCAATTCGAGGGTTAAAATTGAGTTTGTCTGATGAGTTTCCATTGAGATTCCACGAACTTAGATCACATTTTAATCACGCCTTCTCCCCCTCAAAAATAGCATTGATATTTTTTATATCAACTGATTAAAATGAAAGTGTTTTGGAGAGAGACGGATTTTAGCATGAAAATGGAACATTTTGCATTTTTAATTTTATACTCCCCCTTAAAGAAAACATATTTGAAAACATTTGAGTTTTAAGAGGGAGTTTCTTGAGCACAGAATTTTGAGAAAGATTTTGAAAAATCTTTTTGAAAAATCTTGATCATATGCTCAAGGTTTGTTTTAATTTTCCATTAACAATGCGACTCCTGATCGAAAATAATCAGAAGTCATCATTGTAGATCGGGTTTTGTACTGAAATATACGAAAGCCGTTTGATTAGAAATTTGAGAGACGACATGTTTTAGGAAATATTTAAATGAACTATCACTCAAGCATCTGTACATGCCCGTATCATTGTTGAATGACATTTCTAGGTACGTACAGAATATCGATTATACGAGAGACATGTCGTGAGAAGAATATTTTTGGTTTTTATATTTTATATTTTTTATGTCTTTTTGAAATTTTTCTATTTTTTATTTTGTTTTTAATGGTTTTTCAAATTTTGTATTTTGTTTTTTCAAAAATATTTACATGCGAAGCTTTTTGAGATAAATCAAGAAGATTCGAGAAGACTTTCTAACTCTTCGGGAGTTAGGCTTCGCATTCCAATTCGACAAACTAAGTATTCAAACCGCTCTGTTGGGAGGGCTTTAGTAAATAGATCGGCAAGTTGGTATTCAGTCTTCACGAAAAATAATTCAATAGTACCCTCTTCGACGTGTTCCTTGATAAAGTGGTAGCGGACTCTAATATACTTGGTCTTGGAGTGCTGAACTGGATTGCACGAGATGGCTATGGCACTTTTCGAGTCACAATACATAGGTATGCGGTGGAAAGAGTAGCCATAATCTGTGAGTTGTGTCCTCATCCAAAGAACTTGGGCACAACACACAGATAGAGACACATACTCGGCTTCTGCGGTTGAAAGCGCCGTGCAGTCTTGTTTCCTCGATGACCAGCCTACTAGCTTCTCTCCCAGAAATTGTGCTCCTCCAGATGTACTTTTTGCAGTGACTTGGCAACCTGCATGATCGGCATCTGCAAAGGCTGTTAGTTTGAACTCCGAATCCTTCGGATACCAAAGTCCCATGTTAATGGTTCTTCGAAGGTACCGGAAGATCCGTTTAACCTCTTTGAGGTGTAGTTCGATAGGCCTTGCCTGAAACCGTGCTAATAAGCAAACAGCAAATTGTATATCTGGTCGGCTAGCAGTTAAGTACATGAGAGACCCAATCATGCTCCGATATTTCTTCGGATCAATGGGTTTCCCATATAAGTCAGCACCAATTTTGGGTGAAGTGACCATTGGAGTACCAACAGAGTCACAATTTTCCATTCCATGTTTCTTTAAAATCTCAATTGTATATTTTGCCTGATTAATGAAAATGCCATGATGGGATTGATGGATTTGAAGTCCAAGGAAGAATTTTAATTCACCCATCATAGACATTTCAAATTTACTTTTCATGAGATTTGCAAAATGTTTTGAATGTTCAGGATTAGTGGACCCAAATATTATGTCGTCCACGTAAATCTGAACAATCAAAATGTCATTTTTGAATTTCTTAGTAAACAAGGTCGGGTTAATTGTTCCTTTGGTGAATTGATTTAATAGCAAGAAAGATGATAATTCATCGTACCACGCCCTTGGGGCTTGTTTCAACCCATAGATAGCCTTCTTGAGCTTGTAGACGTATTCCGGATGATCTTTGTCAACGAATCCATCTGGCTGACTCACGTACACCTCTTCCTTCAGAGTTCCATTCAAGAAAGCCGTCTTGATATCCATCTGATAGACCGTGATGTTCTTGTGAGCCGCGTAAGCTAAGAAAATCCTGACAGCTTCAAGTCTGGCTACTGGCGCGAATGACTCATCAAAATCAATTCCCTCTTCCTGTCTAAATCCCTTGGCCACGAGACGAGCTTTGTTGCGAATTACAGTCATCTCTTCATCCTTTTTGTTCTTCCATATCCACTTAAGATCAATGACAAGTTTGTCGAGAGGTCTCGGCACTAAATCCCAAGTGTCATGAAGTCGATATTGGAGAAGTTCTTCCTGCATTGCTTCAATCCATGCATCGTCCGACATTGCTTCCCGAATGTTCTTTGGCTCTTTTAAACTGACTGAGCAGGCAAAGATGCACATATCACAATCGGTGGCAAGTTGTCTTCTCGTCTGTACTGGCCTTGAAGGTTCACCAATGACATGTTCTATTGGATGGTCTTTAGTCCACTTTAACGTTGAAGGGTACCTTAGATCTAACGAATGCGTGTTTGTTGGTTCATGTAACCTAGAAGAAGATTCAACAGATTCCATTGCAAATGGATTTTCAAATGGTTCTTCTTCTTCTAACACAACATCATTTTGGTGTTCTTCTTGAATTTGAGTTGTGTGGTTTTGCTCATCAACTGTTGGTAAATCAATCTCAATCACTGGAGTTGGTAGAGTATATGTTGATGATGTTGAGGGAGTTGGTGCGTCGGCTTCGATTGTTGTGGATGCATCTTGAGGTGGTGGTGGTGGTTGTTGTTGAGCTGGTGCAGCGAAATGTTATTGTGATGCATTTATCGAAGCTCCACCATAGTACTCATCATACATAAACTCGAAGAAGTTATCCAGTTCTTGATTTGTCGGTTTATCAGTTGTAGTTGATTGAGCTCCTTGTGGTACGAGTCCTGAACTGATATGTCCAGAAGTCTGTACGTTTGGTGCGGGTCCTAATTTGGTATGATTAGAAGCCATCGGGTTAAGCGCGGGTTCTAGAGCGAGTCTCTCAGAAGCCATTTGTGAAATTTCATCAAATTTCACATTCATCGTCTCCATTACTCTTTTTGTTCGTTTGTTATACACCCTGAATGATCAGAAAATTCCCAAACTGTAGATCTCCATAACCCAGAATAGCTGCTACATGATCATTTCCAAACCGAACTGTTCCCATGAACTTCCATACAAAGTTGACCAGCAGCTTTAGATTCCCGGTCATGTGCTTGGAGCAACCCGAGTCGACAATCCAAAGACATATTTCGATAACCTGCCAATAACAGATGATTTGGTATTTGGAAACCGTTTATCATTTGGTTCCATGGGGTTATGGGTAACAAATGTATCACACTCATAGAAGGTTTCTACTTGCTCTTTTGGAGCTATTCTTAAATTACCATTCTCTAGTGTAAACTTTCTACCCGTTGGTTTCCAACCGCACATCTTAAGATAGTTCCTAGGCAGCAGACTACTAGTGGTTTTCTTAGACTTTGTAATGAGTCTTTGAATGTATCTAGTCTTAGCACTAGTTCCTGAAGGAACATCTTTCTTAGCATGCTTATCATTTACATGCACAACATTAGAAACAATATCATCACACACATTTTTAGACAAAGATTTCTTGTTTATTAAACAAACTGGTTCATTACATGCACTAGAAATATTGTCTTTAACATTACATCCAGATGACATATGTTTCTTCTTGGAAAGCGATAAATTCCTAGGGTGTTCTTCTACTTCTTCCGTTTTATTCTTGTTTTCGCTCTTAAATGCAGGCGAGACTCTATTGTTCCTTGTATTGCTCCTAGGCTTTAGTCTGCTGCTCTTAGAGCTACTTTCTATTCCTGTAGAAGGTAAGGCACACGCATTAGGATTTATCTTGTTGTCCTTTGATTCAGTTTTAGCATTCTTAGACTCCTTTGGATTATCTTTCACGCTTTTGTCTATTGCCCTATATACTTTAGATGTAGAGGTAGACGCAGTAGTGGTACTAATCCTATAAAGTCCAGGTGCTATCACATTTGGTGTGTCGACAACTGCTTTCCCTTTTCCTTTTTCATTTTCTTTAGGAAAGGGTGTTGGAGTGACTTGAACACTTTGAGAAATAGACATTTTTGGTTTGACAATTGGCTTGTCCTTAGTTTCCTCACCCTTCCTATTTTGACTTTCAAGCTGAGACTTCAAAAGATCAATTTGCTTTTGCATGTCTTGGTAAGAACGCTCATACGACAATTTGTCATACTTGCATTCTTCCTTTTTTCGATCAAGTTGTTTAAAATATGTTATATTTTCCTTTTCAATCTTAGCAAATGCATTTTCATATTTTTCAACAATTGCAGAAGTCTCAGCTCTCAGTCTTTCATCATCCTCTACAGAATATGTTTTTATAAATAATGGACATAATATCAGTTGATAGAGCTTCGAAGGAGAGAGCGTCATTTTGTTTTTCCAAAACTTTGATTCGTTCAATGTTTTCATTAGCTTCCTTCACCAAGGATTTGTGGTCCTTGACAAATTCGGCTGCTTCTTTCACAATTGCATTCTCAACATGGATTACTCTTGCATGTATTGCAGTTACAATGGGAGTAATTTCTGTTTTGAACATCTTTTTCTGTTCAGTTTGAAAACTTGAAAACCAATCGTTGATATTAGCGTTTGTTTTGGTTGCCACAACAGTTTGAAGCATTTCAACTCTCTTTTTAAGATCATCCAAAAGTATTCTAGCTTCACTTGTGTAGCAAGTGTTGTTAGAGTACATTTGTTCGATGTTAGAAAGATGTTTTGAAACAACTTTTCTTTTTGTTAGCATTTATATTTTATAGAAAGTGATGGTCATTTGTAGTTGTTTTAATTAGTATGTCGTGTGGAAAGTCAAACGTGTAAGGGCATATGTTGGACTTTGATAAAAATGTTCAAGTTAGTTAACAAAAGCCCAAGTCCAACATAAGCCCACCCAAGAGCCTTTTAGGGCAACAAAGGCTTACCACTACTCTATAAATACCACACTCTCACACACATTTTGTGTGCCTCTTAGTCTTGTAAAGGTGTGAGAGTGTGTGTGTGTGTTTTATTATTATTGTTTGTTGACTTTGTTCTCTTATGGATTAAATAACATTCGGCCAACTTTAATAGTCACACGCATCATCTTCTTATTCATATTTACTTCTTTTCTTTAAGAGTGTCACGTATTTTATATATTGTTCGAGTAGTCGTTAAGTAGTAGTGCTTAATATAGCTTTAGATTGTTGTGTTTAAGGTTGGTACGATATAGATCTAATGTTTTACAAGTGGTATCAATCGCCAAACATAGATTTAGGTGTT
Organism: Artemisia tridentata subsp. tridentata; assembly: GCA_021014915.2. Taxonomy (NCBI): domain Eukaryota; kingdom Viridiplantae; phylum Streptophyta; class Magnoliopsida; order Asterales; family Asteraceae; genus Artemisia; species Artemisia tridentata. The sequence continues at coordinate 160,462,275 of CP139505.1, forward strand.
AGTTGTGTTTATTTTTGAAGTTTTACGTGGGTTTTTAAGGTCAAGGTTGTAGCTTTTTTCTTTTTACGAGAGTTTTACAAGTAAAGGTTCAAGCTTTTTGGTGATAACGTGCGTATAATTGAAATAGGTTAAAGCTTTTTGTGTTGATCGTGAGTTTAAGGGAAAAAGTCGTGAACTTTTTGTGGGTTTAACGTGGTTTGTGAAGTGTTGCTCATGAAAAAGTTCATCACCAAAGGTCCACGGTTCGAATCTTCTTGCTACGCATTGATTTTTATCATTTCTTGTACAAGAAATCTGATAAAAAGGGCTTCACATCGTCATTGGATAATTCACTTTCTTGTATAAGAAAGTTGATTCAAAGTTTCATTTGCGATAAGTAAGGGTTTATCGCTATTTAAATTGCGACAACTTAGGGTTTATCGCAATTGGAACTGAGCTCTTATCGCAAATCAGCAAAACCAGTTTTATCGCAAATCAGCTTGGGAAGGTTATCGCAATCCAATTCCGACAAAAATATTGCAATTGGCCTTTGTCTGATTATCGCAAATCAATCACAAGCCTATCCGATATCTTTATCGCAATTCAGGTATCGGACAGCTTATCGCAAACTGATCTTGGACAGAACTGGACTTTCAGATATTGGCAGATTCAGCCCCTCGCCTTTGCAGCAGATTTCTTGAACTTTCGGATTTGGCAGATTTGACCCTCGCACTTTACATAAACATTGTTCAACTTAAATAACTTTTATAAATTTGATTCGATCGTGATTTCTTCAACACCAAAAGTGAACTCGGTATTTTTGCGCTTGTATAAGTGTAGAAAATACTTCGACAATCGGATATCTACTCTCTTGTATAAGAGTGTTAGATCTTTTATATAAATTATCAATTTATATAAATTAGATATTTCTATCTAAATTGAAATTTTACCATAATTTGTATAAATTTTGGACAAATTGAAATTTCTATAGAAATTGACATTTTATCTAAATTATAATTTACATAACTTTTGTCGAATTTGTAAACTTTTGATTTTGTCTAAATTATAGTCTAGTCAAATTTAGTAACTTTATTTAATTTGTTTCGTTTATCTAAATTGTATCTTCAACGATCATCAACAACAAACCTGGCTTTGATACCACTTGTAAAACACTACTAGATCTATATCGAACCAACCTTAAACACAACAAACTAAAGCTATATAAATACTACTACTACGACTACTCGAACAATATAGAATACGTGACACTCTTAAAGAAAAGAAGTAAAGATGAATAAGAAGAAGATGCGTGTGACTATTAAAAGTTGGCCGAATGTTATTTAATCCATAAGAGAACAAACAATAATAATAAAACACACACACACTCTCACACCTTTACAAGACTAAGAGGCACCAAAAATGAGTGTGAGAGTGTGGTATTTATAGAGTAGTGGTAAGCCTTTGTTGCCCTAAAAGGCTTTGAGGTGGGCTTGTGTTGGACTTGGGCTTTTATTATATTTCTTGAACTTTACTAATCAAAGTCCAACACAATCCTTACAATATTTGCCTTATACCTACACGACACATAATTTAAAACACATACAAATGACCATCACTTTCTAAAAATATAAAAGCTAACAAAGAATGCTCGCCCATCGGTGCATCCAAGGAGAATCATAATTCAATTTTCCTCTTCTTAATTCATCATAATCTAACACAAATTTTCTTAATTAAATTGATGTCAATCGTCAATTTATGTAAAAACCTCTAATTGATCATCTTCGCTCAATTTATGAACCCTAATTTATTAATTTTTCCAATATGATGGTACCAATAGTTTCCTCAATTTCGGAACATTCTCAACAATGGTAAAACTATTCCTAATTTAAATTTGATTTTGATGAATTAGTGAGTTTTGTTTAATGAAGGTGTGAATTTATGATGTGTTTTTGTGAATGTTGTTGATTACTTTATTTTGATTTTAACAATGTGACTTGCAGTAATTACTATATCTTTTGTTTGTACAACAAATGATCTGTTTGTTCGTCCTCTGGTGGTAGAGAAAAACAATGGTATGTTGCAATTTTTTGAAGTCAAAATTACTGCTTTTTATGTGCCAACTTAAATTACAATATTATATGTTTAAATTAATTTTTTTGTGATATTTAAAACCCCGTGAGACTTTCCCAACTGCCACTCATATAAACATAGTAGCCGTGTTTAAATCTCTGCAAATAATGTAAACGTGCTTTGTGTAAAACTTATAGTGATCGCATTTAGGGGGTGTTTGGAACTGCTCATTGGGTTTTGCAGTGATTTATTAGTAGCAAATATAGGGACCGTTTATAAGAGGGTGTTTAGGATTTCTTATTAAAACTTCTTTATTACTTAATGCATTTTGAAGTAATAGTTTTAACTTGCTTATTCAGTACATGTTACTTTTCACGCGCATATAGTCACATATGCAGTGTAAATTAGAAACCCTTAGCCTTTCAGTTTAGCTATTAGGGGAAGGAGATGGGGAGGGGGTTGATTTGCTCACTAATTTAAGAGGATGAGATTCTTGAGGACTATAAACTTGATAGTTGATTGAATTTACAGTGGCTGCGTTCGCTTGGAGAAGAACTTATTGTAATTTGCATTTGTTCCTCATAGTTTAATTAATTGTTGTAGTAAGAATTATGAATAATAAAAATACAAGTGTGTATTGTGTAATTACAATTAATATTTTTTTCATTTATTAATTCGTGGAAAATCCCGCATGTTGGTTGACTGCGTTAAACCATTGTATTAAACAGGATGCACTAGAAATTGCTATACTTAGGGATCGAAGGTGGCCTTTAGAAATGTTGACTGCAGCAAAGGCTAAACCTAATGCATACAAAACTAAGGGTGAGTTTTAATGTCCTTACAATCAAGTTTGATACAAACTTCATTACCTTATTCACATTCTAAAGTTTTACCTTTTGAGCTTATAGAAAAATATTACAGCCCAAATCAACTTCTTTACCTATAAATGGATCAACGTTGCGACCTCTACTTTTGTGCTCTTTTGGCTTTTTGCAATCTTGCAAAGCAATGGAGGGTAAAGCTCACTCAAAAGTCAAAATAGACCCAACTAAGCATATATAACAGGTAAGCAGTTTCTTTGCGACTCCTGCTTAATAGCATCATGCTTGGGTTGAAACAGGTTAATTTTCTCTGTGTCACAATTTGAATTGGGAGAATATTTGACAAATAGTTAGATTATTCTTCAATAAATAGCTTTAGTTGTAAATGAAATTGACACTTCTTGATTTAACGATTTGGGGTTATTTAGGCAGTCAGAATCATGTTAATTGGGACATATGTATCATAGTAAAATTACACATAAAGCTAACTACGGATTATGTTCAGTTAGATTTACGTGAAACAAGTCAAGCAGCTTTCGGTTTCTAAACAGAACAGTGGGTAACTTTTATGGGCATAATAATACTGGGCAGATAGGTGGCAAAATGTTTTCATATGAGCCTGAAGATCGTCCCACACTCTTACGACTAAGGAGTTAATGTCCTATTTATCTAAATTCATTTTATCATTATAGGTTTTTATAGGGTATTATTTATGTTATCGGGTCAAGCTGACTCTACAATTTTTTTTATTTTTTTTTAACTGATGACTAAAGGGGTGTTTGGTTGCTGTTGTTTAAAGGTGATAGGTTATTATTGTACTGTTGTCTAATGGATCAAAAGGGTAAAAAAAAAAAGGTAGTATGGGTCAAGTGAGTCAAACCACGTTGTAAGTCACCCAAACTTTATATTCTAAGGCCATTTATACTTAAGTTCTGGTATCCAAGAAGATAATTGGTGGGTGCCTACAAGAAGATACATGAAAATAGTTAAGCCATAAGCGTGAGCATGCTAATTAGATTTTAAAAGCTCTCATGGCCATCAATAGTGTTTCTTTAACTGAAATAGAAGTTCCCCTGATTTTACTTTTATTAACTTCTCGAGGAAATGTCTTTTATTCACATGTCATGACTATTTTTCGTGCTATTCGTTGTTGCACTCTACAATTCAAATTCATAAGGTTTGGTTACCGGAGGAGCTAATACCATATCACCTAACTGTTCGGTGAAGTACAAAATCAAACCAGATTAACTCCATTCCAGGTTAGCAATGCATTCAGCCCAAGAATCCTATTCTTATCAAGATTCCCATTTTTTTTTTCCTACATTCTGAATCCATTTAATTCTTGCAGGAATTAAGAATACATGTAAGAGCTCCAAGGGAACATTTAATAAAGCAAGCAAGGAACACAAGGAGCTTGTCGATAATGATGGCAATGCATTCAGCCCAAGAATCCTATTCGCCTTGCCTCCTGATAATAGCGGTCTTATGCTTGAGTACACGAAATATGCGGATTCTTTTGGTGGATGTCTTACTCTAATATTTTAAATTGGTTTATCTATCACATGTAAGTTTCAGATTTGTTATTTGCTCTTTACAACAATGTCTAATTTTTCGAGCAGGATTAGAGTGGGCCATTTGTGAACATTTGGTTTGTTTGCTACTCACTTTCATGAGTTGACGTCATTAGCTCACGAGAATAAACCCAAATTGTATTGTCGATGTAATGTAAAAAACTCTTGATCCCATATTATATTGTCGATGAAATGTAAAATCACTCTCGATCCACTAGATACTTATAATTCCTTCTTGGATAGTTAAATGCACATGGATGTATATATATATATATATATATATATATATATATATATATATATATATATATATATATATATATATATATATATATACTAGTTTTCTAAGCCCGCCCGATGGGCGGGCATGACTTGTAATTATTTGTTGCGTAATATTAGATGGTCGTTAATTATTTGTAATTATTGATTATTTGTGATTGAGTATTAAATAATTATTTTTTTATATAGATATATGTGCGTAATATTAGATGGTCGTTAATTATTTATAATTGTTTGATTATTTGTGATTGAGTATTAAATAATTATTTGTAATCGGGCATGACTTATAAATATCATTGGAAAAAGTAACTTAATGAAAATAAATTATAAACATACCAAATTATTATTTGAATGCATTAAGAACGAAAAGAAATATATGTTCATATAAAAGATATAACTTAGCAATGGATGATAGAACTTGAATCTTCTCTTTATGGGATAGTTACAATTGGCTTATCTTCAACACTTACCAGTGGGTTCACATTTTACGTGTGTTGGCCTTTTTTTATCATTTAACGACTTCAATGGTAAAATAGTAAATGTCAAGAATTTAATTCTTAATACGCAACATTAAAGCTGATTATCTAATGATCACATGACCTAATAAATTTGCCATCCAAACACACTAACAGAATAATCATATACGGAGTATTATTTATAATAAGAATGTTATGATTATCAAATTGCGTATCAGGGACTCTACTCGAGTTTCACATGATCGATACCATTTTTCTGCATACTATAACATGGAACATACAACATCAATTCAAGAACATTATATTTTCATACAATAAATTTTTCTTCTACTCCCCTCTAAATGCTATATGGAGCTACTGAATTCATTTTGCACTCTTTGGACTTGTATGATCTGTTCTATAATTAATAAAGCTTTGGGTCATTGCTCCTCCACTATAAGAAACAATTGAAAAAACTTCAAAACTATGATACTAACAAAGACATGCAGGAAGCATACCTTGAGATACCCTTTATTTATTCCATGCCAGGTGTTGTCTGGTCAATCGTCTTTCGAAAAGTGTAGACTGCATAGTCAAAGCAACGGAATTCAGACACCCCGTTATCACATACCCCACCATGATGGTTGCATTGTTCATCACAAACCGCTGCAAAACCATTGAATATATAAGCCTTTAGCATTTTGTCAACTGTCTCTAATAGGTCAAAACATACCATATGGTGATTGCCATTGATTGCAACTGAAATGAGCAAGCCTTTAGCATTTTGTCAACTGTCTCTAATAGGTCAAAACATACCATATGGTGATTGCCATTGTTTGAAACCCAGTTCTTCTCTTTGAAGCTGATTTAACCTCACAGCCACACTATAAGATTCCTTAAGCCTCTCAAGAGCAAGAATAAGAAGCTTTGTATCGTGCTTGTAAGACAATGGTGGAAACGGTATAGGTGTGACCTTTCTAGATTCCAACCAATGCACTGTAGTTGTGTAGATAGCCACAACTTCTTCTGGGGTGACATACGGACCATCTTTTAAGTAGTTGTGCTGGCGCTCCTGTAAGAAACATAGAAAAGCAGGAAATTAATTATCTCCAAACATGCGTCAGATGTGATATTGCAGATCGCTAGTAGCATATTATACACACACACAATCACCATACCTGCTCTGCCTTCAACCAAAGACGAGTCAGCCTGCCTAAGTTCATCCTACAGACAGTCTTATCAACTGTGGCACCACTCCGTATACGTTCACGATTATAGTGAGAAACATTTGTCCACCAATCAGCTTTTGACTTCACGTACCAAATGTATTATCTTGTAAAACACTTCTAATTTATATATATTATTTGGTTAAGATTATGATATAAATGTAATTTTGTTTATTATTGTACTGAGGTAACCCTTTTACCAAAAAAAAATGTAATTTTGTTTCTTAAAAATTTGTTATCAATATTAAAATATTAGTAATTTTCGTATATTGTATCATAGCTTCATGACCCGGCCGATGGCCGGGCGAGTCTCATGTAATATATTGTTAAACACTTGTAACTTATATATCTAAATTGGTTAATATTATGATCTAAATGTAATTTTGTTTCTTATCAATTTGTTATTAGAAATAAAATTGTTTTGTTGAATTGTATAAAAACAAATTTGCAGAATGGGCGGGCGAGCTTCATGAAAATTCATATACTTGACCCTGTGGCTTGCTTAATTGCTTTGTTCTAAAATCATGCAAAAACGTGTCCCCTACACAATCAGTACATGATACTATCAAATTAAAGTTGAAATTAGATTGCTACACATTATTTTCTTGCTTTATTTAGCTTCTTGGCTGGCCTTCACTTCGCTTCTTGCCTCAACACGTGTTGTGGCTTGCAACGCTTCACGTCTCTTCTATTCTTGGCTTGCTATTAGTTAAGTAGGGCTTCTTTGTTAATGTGTTAAACATGAAAATTAGTTGACTGTTATTAATTATTAAAAAAATTGAAAAATAACAATTTTCAAAGTGCTTATTTTATTCACTTTTTGAGATAATTGCATATTGTTTGTCAGGGAAGAAAACTCATCACTGAAGACACTGGAAAACATGCGGAGATTTTTTGTATTTACTTTTATTAATAGTTATAAATACCTATTTCGTCCCAATTCATAACAATTTGCACAAGGTTTAGAAAAATAGGACCATGATGCTATGCACCAATAAAATTTCGATCTTCACTTTTGAAAAACATTTTGATTGGTTAAAAGTTGTAAATGAACACTTATTTTGAACAAAATTTAATTATGTACATCTGATTTGGGACTGAAGGAGTATATGAGTCTTTCATATTGGATTGTTGCGATGATCACTTTATTAAACATTATTTAGCAGTATAAAAAAGTTTTAGTGAAATTTTGTATATCAAACTCATTATTTTTGTTTACACAAGCAAAGACGAGATTAGCGAGGATGCTGATGGTAGAGGAAATGCGCTATCTAATATGCTGGATTAGCAAGGGTGTAAATGTTTCGGTTCTCGTGGAATGATACATATGCTAGGGTTTTGTCCATCCAAATTTTGGTAATCTACACTGTTATTCGGTCCTTTTAGCCCTTACCCATAAAGAATTGAAAGAATTTGATTTAACTAACATACTCAACTGTATTAATTAGATACCAGACCAATGTTACTAATAATGTCATGTAACTATCTCAACAATGAATGCAATGTCTATACATAATCAATCACTCAACCAAACAAAGCTTGCTTTTAAAACTCATCGCCACATTCCTCAGCCGAATAGCTTTTTGTTACATAATCTGGCCCTTCTCGTGCCATCACACTATTAGCATTCCAGTACCATGGCTTAACATAAACCGATCTCAACAAAGAGTCATCAAAAACCATGACAGACCCCCAATCTCGAGCCCCGAGGTTTGCTTCTTTCAACCTCCTCCTAATCAACAAACTTCCCACATCTTCCTTTCTCATTTATGTAACACTTCTTAGTATTGTCATGCTAAGAAGCAGCACAAACACCGCATCTTCTTCTGGCAAGAATTCTACTGCGGATAACTTCCAGTTTATAAGACCTGTCGCTCTCCCACTCGGGTTTTCCTCAGTGAACTGAATAATCATCACAAACCCTTTTTCATCTTGTTCTGCTTCTTCTTTCTCTTCGTTTTGGTACTGCATATGTCGCCCTTTTAGCAAGCGAATCTGTGAGTCGCTGGAGGTGCTATTATGAAAGTGGCGCAGCTTGCATCAACTCTAGCTATTTCTGCCCCAGCTATTGCATTTGCAGTGACCGACAAACCCGGACATCCATAACCCTGAAGAATACAACTATTACAGCAAAGTAATGTTCATAAAGTAGTAGTATTATAAGTATAAAAAGCTACATAACCAAACGACCTTGATAATTCCACCAGATATGTTCAAATCACCTAGCTTTGGAAAAACTTGAAACGAAAATTCAGCCTTCTCCCAGTACTGCATTCTGACATTATAACTGAACATCACAACTACACGAGACATTATCAAATAACTGTGTTCAGTTTGAGCGCATTAAGATAATAAACTTTTTGACCGGCCCTGTTTTGACCCGTTACCCAATGACCTAAACCTCTGAATTTGCTGTTGTAAAAGTGGATAAAAGTGTTTAGTGGTTTCCTATCTTGATCACTTGACCTGTATTACATCATTACCTGTTTTAACCCAATACCGTGTGAACCGTTACCCAAATAATCCGTTTTACACCTTTAATGATTACTCTATTTAATAAACATCAATAAGAGAAGAAAAATGCCTTAAAAATACACCCATTTCAGTAGAATATAATATAGTATTCTAAGATAATAAGAGTGATTTGATGGCATTGTTTGATTTTCATTGAAACTGTTATGCAATCGTTGTGTGGGTTTCATCATGTTACATTTTAGCTGTCACATAATTTTTTTTCAATAAAAAACCAGCTTCTTATCAAATGCTAAAATAACCTGGTGTCCAATTTGAGGATACTTCAATATAGTCCAAACACATAGTCAAACTCATAAACTGAGACAATAATCGTAGTGAGATCAATAACAGCTTAAAGCATGAGTAACTCGATGTTCAGTTGAAAAGAAAAGATGTTAATTATCGAAGTAAGAAGTATATTTAAAAATACAACACCAGATATAAGGCTTATAACCCCCACCCTTCCTCAATTCTTGATGCATATATCGAACAAAGAATAGAAGATCCTATTATCCTAATACCTAAATTTATTAAAACTCTGAATAGTCAATTCCTACCCAACACCACATATACCATCATCCCAGCCTGACTCCCTTGACCGACATTAAATGCATTATGCCATTCGTAGCCTTCATTTTCCTCTGCAAGACCTGATAGGACCGAATCTACAAAGTAAATAAATTAGTTTGCTATGTTCAACAATAATTGAATCTACAAAGTGGTACAACAAATTACAAACCTCGGTAAGAGTCTGCACGTTGCAATGCTTCCAATGCCCTTTGACCAATGCCTGCACGTGTCCCAAGGAGAATTAGGTCATCATCCAACTAAAACGAAGGTGTTTAGACAATAGCCTTGATAATGCAAATTATAAAGAAAAAACTGTGAATAAGATGTTACCTGACTCCATCGATTCATTGTGCAACACATTTTCAGATATTTTCCTTTTTTGAGGGGGTTTTTTTGCATTTAATATATTATTTGCCCTTTGAAATATAGCAAGAGTTTGTCATTCAGTTCATTTCAAATCATACATTTCCTTAAAGAGGCGGTTTAAAATGTTCAAAACCTTTTCAGGAATTCAGGAGTAGTATAAATATGGACTCCATCAAAACTAATGTTTAGAGCTCCATTAAGATGAGCCAATACTTTCAGTGACTACATACCAGCGTAAAGGACAATGATGGTTACAGACCTGCACCAACAATCTCTCTAAATTACCTGCATATGATACATACGTATCTTAATTCTGGAGTACAAAAAGTTTTTGTTTCAATTTCCTCAACATATGACCAAAGGCCCCTTGCAATATACCTAAACGAATATCCATATCTCGGATACTTACCAAATAATATGTCAAACTGACGAAAATGAGTTGATGAGCGTTGTTATGATGATCCAAATGGAATCTAAAACACTCTCAGTTTGAGAATGACCTTACCAACAAACCATTAAAGTGGCTCATATAAGTATATAACACCAACTCTTTAGTAATTCCTCACCATCCTGAAAACATGACACAATTTTCAAATATTAATATATTAGTAAATATACTAAATTACATTTGATACGTTGTCATATCATTCATAAAATGTGGATAAAGAGCCTAACGCTGGAATGAAACATAGCAAACTCATATAAACATGTTACCCATCTCTATGATAAATTTTATGTCGGTTTACACGTTAAAGGCTGCTGTAAATAAGCTATCCAAACAGGCCGGAATAACATTTTCCATACGCTAAATGGCTTCTGAAATAGGCTATACAAACAGCCCTTAGTGACATGTTTAAGGTGATATAAATGATTGCAGAATGACTGCAACGCCATAACTTCTTATTAAAACTATATTGCAGCTCACTTTTTTAAGTGGAAAATCGAAAAGTAATAAATAAAATAACAAAGACAAAAAAGAAGAAGACTGAGGTATGATAAATATGCATGTGTTGGGAAGACAATGTACATAGATCCTTATTGTGGAGTTGATGAGTTTCATGAGAACACAAATGCTTGAGAGCTCAGAAACAGACTTATTCGGAAGGCTGACCTGATGATTTAATATAGAATAGACTTGATCTAAGATTGGGCGTACATGTATAGCAATCATTCCTTCAGATGGTTTAATAGCCATTCAAAAAAAAGATGGTTTAATGGCCACCACCGTATCCATCATCCATGAAAGCCTTCTGGATGTGTCGTTGCAGATATCATACGCCAACTGTTGCAGCAACGATAGCAGTACCCCTTGACTTGTGATTATATCCCCTGTAGGTCAACCTACTTGCGAAAAAACATCAGGTCCACATGAAATTAAATACATACGTTTCTTACCGCTAGAGGTTGCAATTTTGACCCGTTTACTTAAAAATTGATAGATTGGGGCTATATTTCATCAAAAACAGGTCAGATGGGTTGAACATGTTATAAGTTGCACAGGGTGTAACTGTTTAATGTATCGAATCTCCTAAATATTTTAATTTAAATATCAGAAATTATTCAAAAAATATAATTTGTTCAATTTATTTGATACACTGTTCATTATTAATAAACAACATATTATTTTGATAAATATGTTTTGGTCAACCCAACCCGCCCATGTTGCTATGTTTACTTGCCATATTGACAACATACCGATTTGGAAAATAAAATGGTTCAAGTGCTCCTCCCAATCGTTGGTGAGACTCTTGTAGAAAGCAGCATACTCTTCCTTTGTAATTTCCTCGGGCTTCCTCATCCAGATTGGCTTTTGCTTATTGACCAAAGCGTGATCAACCTTATCAGAAACCAAATATTTCACATATTCAATTGTGCTTGTATAAGGTTCAAACCAATAGGCAAAGAGATTTATTCCAACAAAACCATGTTGCATGGCCTGCATCATCACCAATATCAGGTATGCAAAGAATTAGTGAAAGTTCCTAGAACAGATGACCAATTACAATGCAAGCACAAATAAGTGCTGAAAATAAGGCTATGTGGTGAAGAAATTCAGACTCAGGCTCTGATGTCAATAGACCAACACTTGTTTCCATTGAGTCCACGTCGTTGTCCAATATTTGAAACTGAGAAAAGTTCCTGAAATAGTATGCCATGTGTGAAACAGAAAGTCAATTTAAAGTCAAGTAAACAAACATAAAATCTTGTTAACTATCCTTTCCTCCTAATAAATTATTACTACCTGTAATTATCGGTTTGTTCAGCATTCATAATCTTTCCTCCCAACTCCTAGACAAGAATGACCCTTTTACGACCAAAAAGTTTTTTATTGATACCTGTAACAGAAACACGTTACAGATATTCAGTATAATCAGGATATTATCGATAGGAAAAAGTGGTATGAATAACACCACATTGATATGGATGGCGATTTGTAAACCATTTTTTTTTTGCCATACACCACTATGCTAATGATTTCAGTATATCACGATGGTTAAAGAGTTAATTATATATTCTAGAAATTTTTTCCATGAAACCGGAAAAAGGTTACTATGTATTACATGTTGGAAGGATTGTTAGGTGTAGAAATATAATGAATCCAAAAATCACTTATTTGTAGAGCATAAGAGAAAGCCTCCTCATATTTGTGCTCATAAACCAACCTAGACAATTCTTTTGTCGGATCCACAGGTGCTCAATCAATAGCACAAAGTACTACATGGTGAGAATCTCATATGGAGTAGCTTAAGTTGGTCATCAACGAACCTCCTGTTCTAGAATTTGCTCCAACAACTGCAAGAGCAACCAAATTCCTTTAACCATCAGCTACTTCACTGCTCAAGGTTCGAGTTATTGATGACGCTGAGTTGATTGCATCCTTGAAACATCATAGCATTATTGAGAATATGGGAAATGTGTAACAAAAATATAAGAAAATAACAGTAAGAAGAGATGATAGTATTGGAAGAAATGGTCAAAATTCCTTACCCTCAAAGCAACCGCCAAAGGCGAATGTGTAGAATCTACTTGCTGCTGCAATCCCTTCTGAAATGTAGCATTGCTATGCATATAACTTAAGAATACATACCTCTTGAAAATCTCCAAAATGAACAGAAACCACACAAAATGCTTACTGATAATGGGCTTTTTCGTCAACCAATGCTGACCTATCTGTTGCTGCTGCAGTTCGTACGCTTGTCCAAATCCTTTTCCAGCTGCCCTACTCATTGTAGCTGCCCTACTCATTGTAGCCATGGCATTACTGTCAAGATGGAAGATAGGGCTTATGTTTATTCATTTTAGACCTGTCACATCATGAGGGGAATCTCCATTTGGTCCTCGTAGTGAAAAGCCAGCTAAGATTGCAATATGAAAGAAAGAAAAATAAAAAATTACCATTTGTTAAATAACATAACCAATTTAAATAAGCAATACCAAACATCCCTAATATGATGAGTTACCTACTTCATTGTAATCGTGGGTTCATCTTCCAACATATCATTCTTTTATAGCTCAAAATTCCAAGTTGCAGCCCGCTCGTATACATCTAAAACTCCAACATGCAACATCAATTAGATATAACAAAGTTCAGACGTAAAGTTACGATTTTTTTTTTTTTTTTTTTTTTTTTTTTTTTTTTTGAAGCATAGATATATTAGCTTAAATGGACGTTTTTAAAAATGATATCAATATGAAACTCTACATTGGAGTTTAAAAATCAAGAAGACATATTTGATTTAGATCTGTAGGACAGAAAACATACCCTCTTTACAGTACTAACTGAGGACAGCCTCACTGTGCAACTCTTGCTATGGTACAATATCCACACGGGATTGAATTTCATATCGCGGTAAGTTGTAAACTATAACTAAACACAACATAATCCTACTTTATAAGCACCTATAATTTCTTAATTTACAGCTTGACAACATAATCGACAATATAAACACCAGCAATCACAATCAAGGTACATAACTCAAAGTTTGGTATAATACTAATGACAGTGTTTCACCAACACAAAGTACAAAGGATCTTTTTAAGATTCTTCGGGTGTCAGCTTGAAGAACTGCAAGATGATGTACCCACTCTGAGATTTGCACATTGTTCTGACTTTAAACTTGCAATCTTATAAAAAAAATGCAAGGGTCATTTGGCTATCTTCATTACGTAGGGTTTTTTCTCAGAGGAGGGAAGAAGAATGGCGTGGTATGATCGTTTATTGTTTTTGATGGGCTTAGGGTTTTTACTTTAGTCATATTCCAGTTGCACACAATTTATAGATTAGAAGTTGGGAAGTATATTCCAAATAAGGTGGTGGCTCAATGGTTAAGATGTTTGTTAATCTTCCAAGCATGTAAAGTTCGAACCCATGCAGTTTCATTTTTAAAAATATTTATTCCGAATTTATGTAATATTGACTTATGATTATGTGGCATTTTTATAATTATGTGGCATTGAGGTGGCATTTATGTGGCATTATCTACGTGTAACGCCTCCTGTTATATATAATGTATAGATATATATATATATATATATATATATATATATCTTAGTCAAGGACTCACTTTCTTTGGACAACTTGAACACTCATCTGATTACTCATCTGATTATCCGTTTTATTAGTTTAGGTTATAGAAACTTCATTACTTTTTAATGCTAAAGGACAGCTAAAATCCTTTAATTTGGACTATCTCAATAAAAAAAAAAAATAAATAAACATAACTTTTTTGGTTTAAAAGAAAAAAATAAATGCACTGTCCAATAATAACAAAAACTTAAAAAAATATAAGTACGAATTTATAGTAACAAAATGGGCTAAACATAGCTTTAGTCAATTCCATTTAAAATTTAAAAGATGATAAATCTACAACATATTATATTAGTGTTCTTTGTTGTCTAATTATAAAATATTAGAATGGCTGAACTTACAAAAGTGACATGGTAACACAACCATTAATATTTCAGCATAAGATTAAAAAATAAAAATTGATCTAAATTATCGATACACAAACACAACATGCGATAGCTAAACTTTGTACATAAAGATGACCGATGTCTATGAAAGTACTATATGTGAACTTTTATCACGTACATCAAACATAATTATAAATCAAATTTAAGAATCATAATTAAAACAAAAAACAAAAATTAAGCTATTTATTTTTTGATAAACAAAAATACATTAATAAAATTTTTAGTAAAAACTCCGCGCGTGCGCTGGCATTATAACTAGTAATATCATAAAGCAATTACATTTGTTCCAAACTACCTCCTATGACATTATCAAAATTTATATCCATATTAATCAAAATCCAAATAAAACATAGAGTATTCAGTACGGTGTGTATCGAAGTACAAAACTCCTCATATCAATCTATCCTTAATAAAATTATGCACTCAAATTAAACATGATAAAATTTTAAATCTTTTTGGTTCACGAACCTCCTCGTAAGAATATAGTGATCAATTAAAAATAAATATGATGAAACCCTAACATCAAAGCATCTACAGTACAAGCAACACTAATTATCGGTAAAGAAAATGTACCTAAAAAATAAGAAGCTGTGAGCAATGATGAAGATAACTACACGGATTATCGGCCGCTGTTTTCGAAGATCAGCTCCCGGCGATGACGTCATTCGTTATGATAACACCGGAAATATGATTATTATTTGGATCTGTTCAAGGGAAAGTGTTTGGACTGTCTAAAAGTACCAAATTACCCTTTAGTTGCAAAACTTACTAGAAAAGTTGTTAACACCAAAATCGTTTTTATCTTTAGAGTAAAAAATATCTATAAACTTTTAGGTGTCTTTTCTTTTTTTCCAATAATTATTTTTTTTCCTCTTTTCACTTCTTTTGTCTGTGGGAGGCAGAGCTTTTTGTTTATTTTTTACAGACATAAGTGCTCATTTCACTTTTTTCCTCTTCTAAATTTCGGATATTATTTTTCACTTCTTACCTCTTCTTTTACAAACGCTACATCTCTTTCTAAATATCCGTTTTTATACGTTTTGGTACGTTTTTTTTACGTTTTCGTCTGTTTTTTTATGTTTTCGTCTTTTTTTACATTTCGGCCGTTTTTTTACATTTTCGTCAATTTTTTATGTTTTCATCTTTTTTTTTTACGTTTTCATACGCTTTTTTACGTTTTAGTCTGTTTTTCACTCTTTTTTTACGTTGACATTCGTTTCCTTACGTTTTCTTACGTTTTCGTATGTTTTTTTTACGTTTTCAACCCTTTTTTTACGTTTTCGTCTATATTTTTACGTTTTTATCTGTTTTTTGAAAAAAACTTAAAAAAATAGACGAAAACGTAAAAAAACAGACGAAAAAGTACAAAAAAAATGGACGAAAACGTAAACAAATGTACCTAAACATAAAATAAAGGACGGAAACGTAAAAAAAAAGGCAAAAACCTAAAAAAATGGTCGAAAACGCAAAAAAATAGATGAAAACGTTAAAACAGACGAAAACGTGAAAAAAGGACGAAAACGTAAAAAAACAAACGAAAACGTAAAAAAAATGGTCGAAAACGTAAACAAACGAAGGTAAACGTAAAATAAAGGATGAAAACGTAAAAAAGACAGAAGAAAACGTAAAAAAAGGACGAAAACGTAAAAAACAGACAAAAATGAAAGAAAACGTAAAAAAATAGGCGAAAATGTAAAAAAGCGGACGAAAACATAAAAAACGAACAAAAACGTAAGAAAATGAACGAAAACGGAAAAAAACAGACGAAAACTTTAAAAAAGGGACAAAACGGAAAAAAAAAAATACCGTAACGTATGCAAACGGATATTGATAAAGAGGATTTATATTCTTAAATCATAAAACACTAGTGAAAAAAAAGGGAATGAAGGAAGTACTTCAATAGCAAAAAAAACAAACAATCTTCCACTATGTTGATGAAGACTTTAGATGTGCATTTTCTGCTGCAGACATGATTTGCAGATGAAGAGGTAAAAGCTCTAAAAAAAACAAATGACACCTAGTCTTTGAAGACATTTGTAGCACTTGGCTTTTTTAGTGTGATGTAATGTAACAGTGTTTATTCATGGGATTTGCTAGCCACAACTCTGTGGGTTGTGTTTAAGCTTTATTTAATTGACAAATCAACACTTAATTAACATCACATATTCCATATTTAACAACACTTTTTATAAATATGATTATCAAAAAAGTATGAGTACAAGTTCATTAAATGTTATTTTACAGTTTACACAAATGATGAGAATTAAACACAACCTATATGGATTGTTATTTTGAATATAGCATGATCTTGTTGGATTGAGATCTTAAGATGATCACGATTCCATGTCAGATTTTGTTCCTAAAAGTAGGCAACACCTACACATTCTCGTTGCTTATTGCCGTAGAATCGTAAGGTTTTAAATTGAAATCCTGAAACTTATACTAATTTTTTTATTATAAATATCAAACCAAAAGGTAAGCTCATTTTGGTAGAATAGTCGTAGTCATATATCATAAAACTGATGTCGATTATACATATTTGGATGGTGAATGATCTCTTTGAGATAATTATACCTTAAATTTCATAAACTTTTGTTAGTTTTGATTGCCTACTTAATAACCAAACAAGTATAACATGATATTGAGAGTTGGCCTACTTTGCTAACACCATAACCGGATTGAGGAAAAAATCATCAAATAGTAATGAAGTTTCATTAGTGTTCCGATTTAGTCACTTATACTTTTTTTGATAGTGTTTAACCACTCAAGTTTCACAAGTGTTCTATTCTTATGCAATTTTTCAAATCTTTTAGCCATTTAAGATGACATGTCCATTCTTGATGACATGTATACCTTGTGTTGCTGACATGGACATATGAGTTGGCAATTATGGGTTTTATGGAAAAAAAAAGGTGTTTTGCAAATACTGCATATACGATTTGTAAGATTTAAATATTTAGTTTTTCCCAAACGAAGTTAAATGGTAACGTGTGTCAAGTATACTAGAATGCTAACCATTATTTTTATTTCATTGATTTGTATCTCAACAAAATAAAGAGATTTACCTTTAACGAGCAGGTTTGCCCGCGCGTTGCTGCTGGGCAGCCGTGTTTTTTTTTATTACAATTATGTTAGCCCGTTTTTGGAGTAAGCAATTATGTTGTTAACCACAGACGGTGGGTTTTGCACATATGTTCTAGGACAAATTTGAATAAAAAAGTTTAACGACAGCAACGCCACAAATTAGACAAAAAAAAAAAAAAAAAAAAAAAAACCTGGTAATGCAAAATATTTTATTACAACTATCACGTTGCTGCGGGGCGGCCATGTTTATGTTTATTAGAATTATGTTAATATTTTGTGGATTAAGCAATTATTTTAGTTTGTAATTTTTTTTGTAACCACAATTGTTATGCACGCTGCTTCACGATTGCATAATATGTTTGTTATACGGGTCAAATACATTTTTAGTTATAACATATTGACCATATATAGAACCGGCAACCTAGAAAGCTCGAAACGAATCGTATTTGCCAAATATATTGATTTCTAGAAAATATTGCATATTTATACTCGTTTTTCTTGGAAAAATTATTTCGTAAACAATGGTGCAAGCTTCATAATTTTTCGAGTCCGTTTGGTACATCAAATGAGTCCTACAGTGTTTATTGCAAAAGTTTAGCAATTTCATCAGAAATGGTCCCTCCGCCCAAAGGTTTTATTTCCACCCTTTCAGTTTTGTCTTTGCCCAAGTTTGGTCCCTCTTGAAAATATAAAAACCCAAAATTATTTATTTATTTCATTTTAACACACACACACAAACACACTCCTCCCCTTTCTCTCTCTACCCTCGCCGGCGTCAACTCCGTCCGACCACCGCCGTCACTTCCGTCCAACCATCGTCGCCGGAATATTTTCCGGCGAGCTCTTTTAATTACCAAATCAATAGATCGGTTTATCCCGATGATTTCTGGAGCTTGTTGGCTCGTGGCTCCCAACGGAACCCCCTCACGCGTCACCCACCACCACTGCAACACCGCCGCCGCTACCACCTCCTTTTCTCCATTTCCTCTCTTTAAAAACCCTTCACGCGCCTCCCATCTTTATTTTTATAAAACTTTTTCAAAACCCTAGTTTTTATTTTTTATTAAATCCGACTCTATAAAAGTTTTGGTTAATAAAAAGATGGTTTTAAGATCTTTGACATGTGTGGAGGTGTGACCATTCTTTTGGCAAAGATCTGAGAAACTTATGATTTGCATCTTCAGTAGACACAGCAGCACCATGAGCTTCCAATTGTGAGAGGAGATGTTGGTTACAATGAATGCTTCAAACTCTTGTTTAAGAACAACTTTCTTCATCTTCTTTGAGTTAGCATTTCCTCCAAACGTTGTTCCGATTGCTTCCCAAATCTCCTTAGTATCATCCATTCCATGAAATCTTCTTAAGTACTCCTTGGGAAGTGCCATCAGTAAGATGGTTCTTGCCTTTCTCTCCTTCTCCACAGCATGAATCTCTGCAGCAGAGACTTGTGGAAGCACCCTAACAACACCATCCTTTCCAATAGAGATCCTCTTCTTTGAGTTTCCATTCTGAATTACCTTCCATACATCATTGTCAATATACTCAAGGTAATGCTCCATCTCCATTGCCCAGATGTCATACTCCTCCTTCTTCAGAATTGGGGGTTTGATGTTTGAGATAGTGGTTGTTGCAGGAATGTTTTGTTGTTGTTGTTTAGGTCTACTGGTTTCTGATGCATCATCATCATGGTTTGAAACTTCATCATCACTAAGATGATTTGAGTACACATCAGGGTGAGACATTATGCAGGATTTTTGAGTGAATTGTAGGTTTGTGATTTGTGTTTCTTCGTACTCAGAGTCCCTCTATAGGCTCTGATACCACTTGTAGGTCCACACGAGTTATGGATCTAAGTAGCCTGTGTAAGACTATAGATAACTTGAATAAATCCAAATTAATCTATGTGAGAAACTCCTAACAATGTATTGTTTGTTAATGCGTAATCTTAACAAGCAATAAGTATGAAGAACACAATTGATAACTAACTTCGTATTTTCTATTAAACTTTTATAATCTTCACTTAGCGTACATTACATAATGCCGTAGGGTTCCTTTTATACTCTAAGGAAAACCCTAAAGTTACAAAACGTGTGAAAGGATAAATATATCTTCTAATAAGATAACTAATATGATTATATCCTTTCCTAAAATATAGCTAACTAACTATTCTGATAACATAAACAGACTTAACTATTACTAATGACCAGACTTAACTATGTAACTATGCCTGCCAGACTTAACTTTGTACTGGCAGTATTAACTAACACTAACAGACTTAACCATGTCACCAGCAGACTTAAGTCTATTCTTCAATAATTCCCAACAGAGAACTCAGCTAGTGCTTGGATGAACTTCATGGTGGTCAGATCACCCTCTCAATACAATGGCATAATTGGTAGGCCGGGGATAAGACAGCTCAAAATTATCCCTTCCACGGCCCACGGTATGATTAAATTCCCCACCCAGGGCGGGTAGTCACCTTACATAGTGACAAAGTTATTCCGGTAGAATGCCAAATGTTCGCGGAACCACTATCACAGCAGAGTTTCGAGGAAACTCCGGCAAAAGAAGGAGTTAAAGGGGCAATACATCCAGAATTCCCGGACCAGACTGTCACTGTGGTAAGGAGCCTGATGGATGGAGGAAAGAAGGACTTGTGTGAATTATTGAAGAGAAATCTGGATATCTTCGCCTGGCAACCATCAGACATGACTGGAGTGCCGCGGTGCGTAGCAGAACACAAGTTGAACCTCCGGGAGGGGTATGCCCCGGTAAGACAAAAGAAACGTGGGCAGGCTCCGGAAAGAAACAAAGCAATTAACGAGGATGTGGCCAAATTAGTAAAAGCTGGCATAATGAGAAGGGTCCACTACCACGACTGATTGTCAAATTCGGCCCTGGTCAAAAAGAGTGACGGAAGCTAGAGAATGTGCATGGATTTCAAAGATTTGAACAAGGCATGCCCGAAAGATTGTTACCCTATTTTGGAGATCGACTGGAAAGTCAAATCCCTCTGCGGTTAGACCTTTAAGTACTTTTTGGACGCATATAAGGGATACCACCAGATACAGATGGCCACAGAAGATGAGGAAAAAACTGCGTTCCACACAAACTAAGGGATTTTTTGCTATAAGAAAATGCTTTTTGGATTGAAAAATGCAGGAGCCACGTAACAGCGTCTAGTGGAAAAAGCCTTTGAAAAACAGATTGGGAGGAACCTGGAAGTATATGTGGACGACCTGGTCATTAAGAGCCACTCGGAGATATAAATGTTAAGGGACGTGGAAGAAACCTTTGCGACTCTTCGAAAGATAAACATGAAGTTGAATCCGAAGAAGTGTACCTTCGGAGCAGAGGAAGGAGTGTTCCTGGGGCATCTGATCAGTAAAAAAGGAATTAGGGCTTGTCCAGAGAAATCCGAGGTCGTTGCCCAGTTGCCTTCCCCACGGACCCTTAAAGAGGTGCAAAGTTTAAATGGAAAATTGGCAAGTCTCAACCGTTTCTTATCAAAGTCATCAGAAAAGTCTTTACCATTCTTCAAGACACTAAAGAAGTGCATTAAAAAGAGCAACTTTCATTGGACGCTGGAGGCAGAATAGGCGTTCAAAGAGATGAAGGAGCACATTGCCAATCTTTTAATCCTCATGGCTCCCCAACCGAGGGAAGAACTAATAATGTATTTGTCTGCGGTAAAAGAGGCCATCAACGCAGTTCTGTTGGCAGAAAGGGGACAATGCCAGGAGCCTATCTACTTCATCAGCCGCTCATTACAAAGTCCGGAGGTGAACTATAGCCCAATGGAAAAGTTGGTGTTATTACTGGTCCACGCGGCCAGGAGGCTCAGGAGGTACTTTCAGGCACATCCAATATTGGTCATCACAGACCAACCAATCAGGCAAATGCTTGCAAAGACAGAAAATACAGGCAGGATGGCTAAGTGTGCCATTGAACTGGGAGAGCATGACACCAGTTTCAGGCCGTGGACCGCCATAAGAGGACAAGTATTGGCCAACTTTATTGCAGAGATTCCGGAGGAGGAGGCTCCGGCAACAGGAGTAAACGCGGAAAAGCTGTCATACGCCGAGCCGTGGAACTTGTACACCGATGGATCCTCTTGTCAAGAAGGATCCGGGGCAGGCCTAATCCTTACAAACCATGAAGGTACATAATTCACTTGTGCTTTGAGATTTGAATTTAATACATCCAAAAACGAAGCAGAGTATGAAGCATTACTAGCGGGTTTAAGAATAGCGGAACAGATGGGGGGTGAAGGACCTGTCCGCAAATGTAGATTCTTGGCTGGTTGCGAATCAGATCAATGGTGTGTATGAAGAAAAAGAGGAGAGTATGGCACAGTATCTAGCAAAAGCCAAGGCCCTGATACAAAACTTCTACATTCTCAATCAGACAGATTTCGCGGAGTCAGAACAAGCAGGCGGATGCACTGAGTAAAATAGCCTCAACCAGCTTTGCCCACTTGACAAAACAAGTTTTGGTTGAAGTCCTGAAAAATAAATCGATCAAGGAAAAAGAGGTCATGGCTGTGGTTGAAGAAAAAGGGGACACTTGGATGACCCCACTCCTTGAGTACTTGAAAGATAGAGTGCTTCCTGCGGATCAGAAAAAGCCAGAAAGCTAAAGATCAAGGCAAGGTAATACTCCGTCATCGACGCAGTCCTGTTTCATAAGTCATTTCTGGATCCGTGGTTGTGATGTGTGGGCCCAATACAGGGAAACTATGTGATTAGGGAAATTCACGAGGGTTCATGCAGCATGCACTCCGAACCACGGGCTATTGTGGCTAGAGCAATAAGATCCGGATATTATTGGCCTACCATGCATAGGGATGCAAGGGAAGGGATCAACAAGTGCCAAGACTTCCAAGTGCACCGGCCGGTGCCCAGAAATCCTCAGCATAACTTGACTCCTAACACCTCCCCCTGGTCATTTTATAAATGGGGCATAGACATCTGCGGCCCGTTCCCAGAAGCTCCAGGAAGAATCAAGTATTTGATAGTAGCAATAGATTACTTCACAAAATGGATTGAGGCCAAAGCCCTTGCAACTATTATCGGCAATCAAGTCAAGAACTTTGTATGGGATAATATCGTGTGCAGGTTTGGCCTGCTGGGGGAGATTGTGACAGATAATGCCAAGCAATTCAGGGATAATCCTTTCAAAGATTGGTGCGAGAAGCTCAATATCAAGCAGCGGTTTGCATCGGTAAAGCATCCGCAGGCAAATGGATTGGTCGAGAGGGCAAACAGGAGCTTGGGAGAAGGGATTAAAGCAAGAATCAATCAGGGAAGCCGAGATTGGCTGGAGGAGCTGCCGAATATGTTGTGGGTGCACCGAACAATGATCAAATCCAGTAATGGGGATACGCCTTTCTCCATAACCTATGGGACGGAGGCCGTAATTCCCATGGAAATAGGAATGCCGTCTCTAAGGTGCGCTCTGTTCGACCCAATAGCAAACAATGAAGCCCTACAGCTGAACTTGGATCTTGTGGAAGAAAGAAAAGAAGTCGCGGCCATTGAAGAAGCGAGAAGTAAAGCCAGGATGGAAAATACGATAACGCTAAGGTCCGCGGCAGAAACTTCAAGCCAGGAGATTTTGTCTACCGCAACAACGATGCTAGCCTGGTTAAGAGCACCGGAAAGCTGGGCCCCAAATGGGAGGGCCCGTACAAAGTTGTGGAGGCATTGGGAAAAGGAACATACAAGCTCAGGAACCAAGATGGCCAAGACCTGCCCCGGACATGGAATATCCGAAATCTCAAGAAATGTTACTTGTAATTAAATGTAAGTATTCCCATCTTTTGTGGCTGACCGCGGTTCAATCTGGCAGCGGGAATTCATCTTAGCACATCTAGTCATCTTTTATGTACTTTGTTTTCTAATTAATGATATGTAGAGTCCGATCAACTCCGCAGATTTTCTAAAAATTTACTTAAGTCATTTTTTCTTTTATTACTTCTATCATATGCATGCATAACCCGGAAATCAATTCCGCAATCACAAAAATGCGTAAGAGGTGTTGCAAGCCCGGCATGAGGACAATGTACCTCAGAATTATCTAAGGCATATAAGTGGTATTGCAAGCCCATTGACCAAACCAAGCTATCCCCAAAAATCCAAAGTACGGATATACAGAGATAGTAAACTAAGTCTGGCCATACAAGCCCCGGCAAAAAAGAAATAAATACATGATATAAACAACCAAGTGTTAGACATAGTAAAAATGGTTAAGTTATATTCATAATCAATTACAATATATGTGGATGCATACATCCGGATTACATCATGTTAGGATCTCTGGGAAATACGAGTTTCTCAGTGATGGGAGGATTGTTGGGATATGAGAAATAAGGAGTTTCTCATTGCTGCCGATAGTGAAGACTGGTTCCTGCCGATAGTGTTGCATTGCTGCTGCGGTTGGTTCCTGCCGATAGTATGTTTTGTTTCTGCCGATAGTGTTTATTGCTGCGGATATTATTGTTTGTTATCCGTATGTTTAGTAAGTTTGTTAGATTTATTTTTAGAAGAGATTGATGTTTATCTCTTCACACGTTTTCTTGTAAGACGGGTTAGGGTTAGGGTTTCTTATCATTATAAAAGAAACATCCCGTCCATATGTTTGATACACTTTTAACGATTTCAATATTCAATAACACCTTTCTTAGTTCATAGTCTGATCCATAGAGGATCATTAGCTTTCTTCTTTATTATACTTGTTGTTTAGTTTCCGCATAAACACTTGTATTCCATACAGAGGTTCTTGTTTAACCAAGCTCAATCTAGCTCGAAGTACTCGATCCTACAAGTGGTATCAGAGCCTGGTGAGGATCTCTGATAAAGAAGGAAACATTGTTGAAGTGTCTCTCTTGAATCTTTTCACAATGTCGCTATCAGGTGATAGATTTGAAATGTGTGCAAGGAAGATTAGGAGTTTGTTCCATAATAAGTCTATGGAAATGCTGACTGATAAAGATGAATCCTATGAAACAAAAGGAAATATGGAAGAATATGCTCTGTTGGGATTCCCATCTCAGGTACAAAGATGTAATCCTGCTTGTCAAGAATTATACTCAACTCTTAATAATGAATACGATGACATGAAATCTAAGTATAATGAATACTTTATTAAGGTTCAAGCATATGACAATGCAGTCAAAACATTAGAAAAACAAAAAATTTGGTTTCAAAATAATCAGTTAGCTTATGAAGAAAAGATAAGGGTTTTAGAGAGAGACTTGAAAAACACCACTAATGAACTTAAATATACTGAGTCTCAAAAAGCTAAGGTGGTGTTAGAGAAACAGGATTTGCAATCTAAACTAGATAATGCCTTGGCTAGGTTTGATAAATGGAAAGATTCATCTAAAAACCTAAACAAGTTAGTCGATAGTTCTATGTCTACAAAAACTAAAAGAGGTTTAGGTTATGGTAACCTGATAGGGCCAAATCAATTTTATGATCCTAATGAGTACAGTGTTTTTAACCCTGAACCTGTAGACTACCAAATACCTGTTAAGTATGTGAAAGAAGGAGGAATGAATGTTGTTCCTCCACCTATCAGAGGAGTCTTTAAGCCTGTCCCTGTTCATTCAGACTCTGACATTGACTCAAATGAGTCACAAATGGTTTATGGTCAAAAGTTAAAAGATTTACCTGAACCTAATGATTGTGTCTCTTGCTCTACAAGTGACAAGTCCTCAGAAGCAAGTGAAAAATCAACCACACCCAAATATCATAAGCTCTCAAGTTCAACTGATGATAAATCTGCTTCTAAATCAGTCTTTTCAGATAACAGCTCAATTAATTCTGTTAAAAGCAGATGTGTCTCTAGTTCCACTAGTGATAATGGTGTCTACATTAAGAAAAGTTGTAGTAAGAACAAGTCTGTTAGGAAGAAGACATGTTTTGTGTGTGGTAGTCAATATCATCTTATCAAAGATTGTGATTTTCATGAGAAAAGAATGAAAGGTGGGCAACAACAGACCAGATCATTGTGGAAAAATGTTAAACAAATACCACCATATGTTCCACAAGCAGCAGGAATGAACTTTTATAGGGGTCCCTTTCCTGCTGATAGACCTGTTCCTGCTGTTACCTCTATTTCTGCTGATACTCAGGGAACCATTCCTGCTGGTACCTCTTCATATTTTCAGAGGGATTTTAGGCATGCCTATTCTAATCAAATCTTTGGAGGGGGAATGGCTTATTCTCCATGGTATCCTTGGTAATTGTCCTGTTTGGTTAATCATGTTGTTTTAATTATGTTTGCTGGTTTGAAGGGTGTCATTAGCCTAAGGGGAGGCTAATGCTTGTATTTTTGTCTTGTTTTTCATTCATGATTATGCTTGTGTTTCTCTAATTTTGTTTTGCAGGTTTTTCAGTGTCTTTTGTTAGTTAACTTTGTTTTGCAGCTCTTCATATCTCAATGCTTGGAATTTAAACTTAAGACAGTGATTTTGATTCATCATGAGAAAGATAAGTACATTCAGTTACAAGGTTCAAAAGCTACTTATCAACATCATTCAAAACATCATACCAACCTTCTAACATCAATCTACCTAAACCCTACCACCTATTCCATCTTCTCTTTACCCTTACCCATATTATCTGGCATGAACCTCCTTCCTCTCTGATGACAGATCTCCTCATAAACGTGGGGGACTGGAAGTGCCAATATCACTGGAAGTGGCTGTCTTGGTTCAGGGGATGGAATTGAAGAGCTTGAGGTAGTTGGCCTTTGATGTGTTCTGGAGTGTGTCCTTGCATATGGATGACTTGGTTGTGGAATAGGGTTGTGATGCGTGGTTTTGTAACCTTACAACAGGTTTTACCTCTCGAGGGATCTCAAGAGGCTTACAACCCCACCAGGCAGTGTACCTGACCGATGTAGTATAGTGTAGTGGTAAGTACGGGGGATTGATCGTTCTCCACAGGGAATAGTGTTCGTTAGGTATGAAAGACTACTCTAATAGGTCTAAGGGTTGAGGAAGATTCTTTTTTATGTTTTTATACTTTTATGAAAGCAAGTAAAATCTCGGTTTTGAAGGAGTGGGCGGAATTAGTTGCTAGTCAACTAACCCAAAATTACTACGGATGCAAATAAAATAAAATAACAAAAATGAAAATGTGGTGAGAAACTTATGTGTAGAGAAATGTGTTTACTTAGATTTCCTTACTCCCTAACTATCTTTTACCGGTTAATTAGTATGTATTAGTCGCGTGGATGACGGGTGTATTCCTTAATACCATTCGTGGGGTGGCGTACGTACTTCCCCAACTCTACAAGCTCCTACTTCACTCCTATGTCGAGCCGGCTAGGAAGCTCCTAACATGGGATCACTAGAATTCGCTTGTGCATTAAATACAACCATAAAAACCTTTAGTACGCATTTGGTTCATGTTTCTTAAGACGTTCAAGCAATTTACCGAATAGGAAGTTAGCCAGTTTTCTTAAGCCTAACATAGATAAACAATCATCCAATACAACTAATAACACACTAATAACCAATAATCAATAGCTAGGTTTCATTAGATCTAAGCAAACACAAGATAAATCTAGCCTAACATGTTAAACAAAAGACAAGAATAAGATAGAATCAAACAACACATAGACATATTGAATGATTAATTGATAACTTATCTTCAATGTAACATGGAAGATCTCAAGGCAAAAAGCCTTGAAAAAGAAGCTAAATTCGTCTTAGGGTTTTCTCCCAAAATTCCACACACTAAGCTCTCTCCTAATGACAAAAAATTAGAAAACTATATATAGATTTTTGGATCTGACGGCGTCACGTTATGGAGTGTGACGCCGTCACCTCGCCGCTTCTAGGGTTCCCGGATGACCTTCTTGACGCCGTCCCTCTTTAGCTCTTCAAAAATCCATTCTGGCTTATCAAGGCTTGACGCCGTCGAACCTTGAACGTGACGCCGTCCCCTTTTGATTTAAGCCGTGACGCCCTTGATCAAGTTAAAGCGTGACGCCGTCAGAATTCACATGCTATTTTCACTGGCTTATCATGAGTAAATTTCACGTCCAACTTTTCTTGCCAAGGCATGACGCCGTCCAGGGTAAATTGTGACGCCGTCAAAGGTAACTTTTAGCCGATTTTTGAGACTTTGCCGTTTTCTTCACTTTTATGCTCCAAAAACGTCCAAAATGCCTCCTTTTCCAGATTTCTCCTCAAAAGTACCTAAAATGACAAAAGGAACGATTTAGGGCAATATTTAATCAAATAAATACGATTTAAGGCTTAAATGACCCCTTAAAAGCGGTACACTTTTCGCTTCATCAAATACCCTTACACTTGAGATTTGCTTGTCCTCAAGCAAATGCGCTTTTATTCTAATCAAAATACAAGTTAGGGGTCATTTAATGCAAACATAAAAGTAATTACAACAAATAATCGTTCCACTTCAATCATAATAAGCACGGAGATTACAAACTAGCACCTCACAAGTAGTGTTTAGATACTCACATCTCTCAAGTGTCATCAAAATAAATCTCATAAATGAAAACGGATAATATCTCTCACTACCTGTCATAGCAAATAGATTACCATAGGCTTGGGAAAGGATCGAAAACCTCCTCCACTAGGCGTAAGCACCAAAGATAAACTATCAAAGAGGGCTTTTAAATGGGTTATAACGTTAGGTGTAGGGAAAAGGAAAACACGGTTTTGTTGGATAAGGGATATTTTACTGGTGGCGAGTTAAAGATCTTGATCAATTACATGTACTATACAATGTTGCTAAGCCAAGACTAGACTCGATCTTAAGCTAGAAATGAAATAACAAAAACAAAAACAAAAACATAAAACAAACATAAAATGAAACGGGATGGTAGTCCGTATGTTTTTTTTCTATTTTTCTTTTTCTCATTTTTTTTTGTATTTTTCTTAATTTTTTTTTTTTTTTTTTTTTTTTTTTTTTTTTTTTTTTTTTTTTTTTTTTTTTTTGCATACACTTTTGCCCTACCATCCAAAATAATACATCATAGGGACATTGCATTCCCCTTACACTTGAACTTTTACATAACTTTACAAATACTAATCTAATGACTCGAATTAAGATAATCAAAACACTTGGAGTACTTTTAAAATATTTAGCACATATGGGGGTAATAAATGATGTTCTTCCCCATTACTCTATTACACTAGTACTTTACCCATGAGTCCCAATCATCCCAAAACAATATGTACAAGGATATGACTTGACTTAGCAACCATGTAATCAACTAGATAATTAACTTGGGTTTAAACAAATGTTGTAACAATAATGCACTAAAAATGAGTGCATACAAGGTAGGCTAAGGCGATTTGGGTGTACATTTAAGTGGGGTGTAACAAATTCTTCCTTTAAGTAAAATGCTTAAAGGTCGAAACGAAAAGATAGGCTCTGAGGGGTGTACTAGGGGTATCGTGTACTAAAAATGAGTACAACGCAAAGGGTGTGGGAGAATTACTTGACCAATGTAGCCGAAGTAATTATAACAAAAACACAGGTGTAAAACAATGGGTTAATCCTAATGCCTCTTATCATGTAGTAAATCTAACTACACGAATGTAGTCTCACTTGTGGCCTCGGAATGGTCCTAACGCAAGTTCTAGAATCTAAGTGCTACCGGTACACACATCATAGCATAAATGCTTTTCCTACCAATTCTAGGGGCGAACCTCACATATTTGGGGGTGGAAAATTTTTTTAGTGGTACGGTTTTTGTGCTAGTCATATAACTCCTATCCGTGAGACGCTCATTAAGATCAAAGTTTCACTCCTATATGTTGTAAAAAATTTTAAATTTGGCACTAAAATTGCCCTAACAGGTATTTCTCTCAGTTTTATTACACATCTACTATTAAACAAACAAAAATCAAGCGCAATTGTATTCTCTAAAATCGTACTTTTACCCCCCCTTACACTTAAGATGAACATTGTCCCCAATGTTCAAATAACAAGATGTAAAAGCATAAAGTAAAAGAATGAAATCAAATACTCCCCTGATTCGCTCGGTGGATAATGAAATTACACGGTTAAATCTTCCTCCAAGGTAATGTTGAAGCTCCATGACTAATGCATCGCCAAAAGCTTGATTCAAAACATTTCCTTGTCCAAAATAACCTGTTAAACCTGAGAAAACAAACACGAAAACCTGCATAACATCGGCGGGATAAATCTATATATAAGGATATAATGCTTGTGGAATGATAATTTTGCAGATTCCTGGAGATTATAAGTTGGAGATTTTAATAAAAACTTTTTAAAAACAAAACTTTCAAAAATTTCTGAAAATTAAATCTGACGCCGTCAGGTTATAAACCCTGACGCCGTCAGAAATGACCTGACAAAAATTCTCAATTTAAGTTTCCGGAAAATTTCTGGAAAAACCTTTACCTTACTTCCTGGAAATCCTGCAAAACATCATTATGACTCGATACAAGCATTTGACTCAAACAAATACGAATATGTATGTTAATTTATTATTATTACGATTCATGTTCATTTGTGTTCTAATAAACCGATTTAGATTTCCCTTACACTTATCTTTTGCAAAATACCTTTATATGTAGTTAAGACGAAGTTAAAAACAAAATAAAGCATTTTCACAAATTAGTTTTGAACATGAATCAATACTAATAAAAATTAAACACACATACGGAAAATAAAATCAAACAAACAAATAAATAAACACACAAAGCAAATAAAACAAATAAAGCTTGGGTTGCCTCCCAAGAAGCGCTTTTCTTTATTAACGAGTCTTGTAGCTAGACTCAAAGTCACGTACATTACGTGACTCCATCATCGGTCACGGTTCCTAGGCCATTCTCCTTCCCGGTTTTATATTCCGGTCCTAATTTCAAACAATCCTTGTAGAAACCGAATATCCTTTCCATAACATAGTCTACTCCTTTACTTCTATCCTCATCATTCCTATAGTAGACCGCTTGCTTGAGCTCCTTCTCAACATTTGACAAGTGTTGGAATTGTTCTATCTTATATGGCATTTGGTAGCTTACTTCATCGGTCTCATCCTTAAATCTAACTATCCCTAAGGAAGGTTCATAAGTCATTCTAGAGACCTCAACAAATGGTTTTCCAAAAACCACTTGAGTCAAGGATGCATCGACTATTGGGCGGATATCTTCTACAATTACAAAGTCGGTGACATAGGTGAAGTTTCCTACATAAACCGATAATCCCTTAACTCTTCCCGTGAAGTTACTCATCCAACCCTTGTCAGGGAACATCCTATACCCAAGTTGATTCTTCATTATCAAGTTGTAGTGGGCTCTAGTCATGATGTTTATGGGTGATCTAAGGTCGATGTAGGCTTTCCACACATGCAAATGTCCGATGTTGCATGGTATGTTGAGATTAGAAGGGTCGCCTATTTCTATGATTGGTCTACCTAGGAAGTATGGTGCCTCGGGGTCATCGAATAAGTTTGTATGATATGCGCGCTATTCCTTAGTGGGTAGCCTATTGAAGTAGTCCTCATCATCATCTACTTCTTCAATCTCACTTGTCCTAACTTCCTTATCAACCTCGACTTTCTTATCCTCATCCTTAGGTTCACTATTATCCTCATTCCTATCAATTGGTTTAATAGTGACAATGTTGACAAAGTGGACGTGTTTGGATGAAGAGGGGTCTTTTACTTGGGGTCCGCTATTTGTGTTCCTAGCGTCCTTATGTGGAGGTGATAACACTTGGTTATGGAGAGCTTTCAACAAGTTGTCAATTTTATTGGTCATCTCCGTTTGTTGTTGATTGAATTCGGTCTCGAATCTAGCTATCCGAGCTTCTTGAGATGCCATAAATTGGGACATCAATCCTTCAAAGTTATTGGTACTACCATTTCCGGAAGGATTTTTGTTGAAAGTACGGTTCGAGTTGGAGCCGCTTGATTGGAAACGATTAGGTGGGTTGGAAGAATTTGTTTGTTGTGCGTTTTGGTTTTGTTTCCACCTAAGGTTCGGGTGATTTTTCCATGAGGGGTTGTATGTATCACCGTAATGGTTTGGATCGGGTTTGAAAGTGTACCACTTGTCTCCCGCTCCATCGGTACGCGAGGATGCGTAGTCCACAAAAGCTTGTTCGGGGAGTTCCATGCAATCACGAGTGTCGTGGGGACCACTACATAATTCACATGAAGAAGTGATTTTGTTCACTTGGCTTGAAGGGTTAGGAGCCTCGTAGGATTTCATGAGAAACTTGACTTGGTCTTCAAGTTCTATGATCCTACGGTCGGAAGTGCTTGAATTGTTCGAAGGCAAAGATATTGCCTTGACCGTTTTATTCAAATCACGGGGATCACTCCAACTTTCGTTGTCATAAAGAGCAAGATCCTCTATGAGAGCCCATGATTGTTCCGCACTTAGATCACGTAGCTTGCCACCGGCCGATTGGTCAATGGTTTGCCTCGTGGAGAGATTGATATGGTCATAGAAGATTTGGACTTGGAGCCAAAGTTCTATGCCATGGTGGGGGACTTTTTGGAGTAAGTCCTTGAATCGAGTCCATGCCTCGTATAGAGTTTCGCCTTGACGTTGTTGGAACATCAAGATATCATTCCTTAGCTTGGTAGTTCTTCCCGGTGGGAAAAACTGAGCAAGGAAACGAGTAGTGAGATCATCCCAAGTGGTAATGGATCCTGCGGGTTGACGTTCTAGCCACTGACTAGCTTGGTCCCGCAGAGAGAATTGGAAGAGACGCAATCGGGTCGTCTCTCGAGTGGCAACATCAAGGTCTATAGAATCAATGATTTTAAGAAAGTCCTTGAGATGTTGATTAGGATCTTCAGAACGAAGTCCATGGAATGCGCATCCGCTTTGCACCAACCGGATGGTGTCGGATCGCAAGGGTGTGATATTGGCTCCTTGAGTGAGCTCAATGGTGTTTCGATAGCCATGGTGGCTAGGACGGGAATACTCTCCTAAAGTACGGGCTCTAGGAGGTGGTGGTGGTTGTTGTGGTGGTGGGTTGTGGGGGTTAAGGATATTACCATCTTCCATGATGTCGGATGGTAATGGTTACGAACAAAGACACGAAGAAAATAGATAGACTAAAGAAAACCTAGAAAAATAAAATAAAAATCTCACTAGAAAGGAATCTAGTGAGTAACTATTCCCCGGCAGCGGCGCCAAAAACTTGATTGCGTGGTTTTGCAACCTTACAACAGGTTTTACCTCTCGAGGGATCTCAAGAGGCTTACAACCCCACCAGGCAGTGTACCTGACCGATGTAGTATAGTGTAGTGGTAAGTACGGGGGATTGATCGTTCTCCACAGGGAATAGTGTTCGTTAGGTATGAAAGACTACTCTAATAGGTCTAAGGGTTGAGGAAGATTCTTTTTTATGTTTTTATAATTTTTTATGAAAGCAAGTAAAATCTCGGGTTTGAAAGAGTGGGCGGAATTAGTTGCTAGTCAACTAACCCAAAATTACTACGAATGCAAATAAAATAAAATAACAAAAATGAAAATGTGGTGAGAAACTTATGTGTAGAGAAATGTGTTTACTTAGATTTCCTTACTCCCTAACTATCTTTTACCGGTTAATTAGTGTGTATTAGTCACGTGGTTGACGGGTGTATTCCTTAATACCATTCGTGGGGTGGCGTACATACTTCCCCAACTCTACAAGCTCCTACTTCACTCCTATGTCGAGCCGGCTAGGAAGCTCCTAACATGGGATCACTAGAATTCGCTTGTGCATTAAATACAACCATAAAAACCTTTAGTACGCATTTGGTTCATGTTTCTTAAGACGTTCAAGCAATTTACCGAATAGGAAGTTAGCCAGTTTTCTTAAGCCTAACATAGATAAACAATCATCCAATACAACTAATAACACACTAATAACCAATAATCAATAGCTAGGTTTCATTAGATCTAAGCAAACACAAGATAAATCTAGCCTAACATGTTAAACAAAAGACAAGAATAAGATAGAATCAAACAACACATAGACATATTGAATGATTAATTGATAACTTATCTTCAATGTAACATGGAAGATCTCAAGGCAAAAAGCCTTGAAAAAGAAGCTAAATTCGTCTTAGGGTTTTCTCCCAAAATTCCACACACTAAGCTCTCTCCTAATGACAAAAAATTAGAAAACTATATATAGATTTTTGGATCTGACGGCGTCACGTTATGGAGTGTGACGCCGTCACCTCGCCGCTTCTAGGGTTCCCGGATGACCTTCTTGACGCCGTCCCTCTTTAGCTCTTCAAAAATCCATTCTGGCTTATCAAGGCTTGACGCCGTCGAACCTTGAACGTGACGCCGTCCCCTTTTGATTTAAGCCGTGACGCCCTTGATCAAGTTAAAGCGTGACGCCGTCAGAATTCACATGCTATTTTCACTGGCTTATCATGAGTAAATTTCACGTCCAACTTTTCTTGCCAAGGCATGACGCCGTCCAGGGTAAATTGTGACGCCGTCAAAGGTAACTTTTAGCCGATTTTTGAGACTTTGCCGTTTTCTTCACTTTTATGCTCCAAAAACGTCCAAAATGCCTCCTTTTCCAGATTTCTCCTCAAAAGTACCTAAAATGACAAAAGGAACGATTTAGGGCAATATTTGATCAAATAAATACGATTTAGGGCTTAAATGACCCCTTAAAAGCGGTACACTTTTCGCTTCATCAGGTTGCTTGGTTGTGGAGCTGGCTGGGTTGCTTGGGAGTTGGTCTGATGGGATTCTTCCTTTGTCTTGGATCTTGGCCTTCACGTTGTCGATTGTCTCGACTTCGAGGGTTTGGTTTCTCTCGGCTAGAGCCTTCTTGAAGATTAGCCTTGCCTTTTGGTACCGGTACTTTATAGAAGGCAGCAATTGTTCTCTCCATCTCTTCAGTAAGCAGAGCCACTGTTCTCTTCATCTGTTCTCTATCC
This sequence comes from Artemisia tridentata subsp. tridentata, assembly GCA_021014915.2. NCBI lineage: Eukaryota > Viridiplantae > Streptophyta > Magnoliopsida > Asterales > Asteraceae > Artemisia > Artemisia tridentata. The sequence continues at coordinate 160,497,101 of CP139505.1, forward strand.
TCATCAGTAAGGGGAAAATTAGGAGGGAATATCTCCCATTCACCCTGACAATAAACCAAGGACTTCAACTCTGATGAATTTTCATCATCAGAGCTAAAGTACTCAAATGAAGAAGGGGTAGATGGAAGAGGATCAGATGAATCCTCCTCAACCTTGGCCTTACCTTTGTTTTGAGAGAATGATGCTGTTTTGGGAAAGTAGTTTTTCCATCCTGAGTCACTGGAGGAGGAAGAATCTGATGAGATTTCAATGATTGGATGTTTGGATGAACTCATGTTTTTGCTTGATTTTGATGATTTTTGGTTCGGTTTGTGATAACCAAGTTCTGTGATTTGAGGGTTATATAATGATATGGAGATTAGTGCAAATTTATTGGTGGTTGGTATTGTGAGTTAATACGGGTAAGTTATTATTAATGACTAAGTTCGGAAGGTTGACTTTGGTCAAACCACCTCATTCCTGCCGATTGGTCAAACCTCTTATTGCTGCCGATTGACCAAGTGTTACTGCCGATTGGTCAAACCTTCTTAAGTTAATTGGTCAATGTTACGTGCAAAGAATTGCAGCAATTTAAAGTGATATTTTTGGCAACACAACGTATAATTGCACTTCTCTCATCTCAAATTCTCAAAAACCTATCGAACCCTAATTTTCCCATTTCAAACCCTAAATCATTCCTTCAACGCAATGACAATTCTTCGTTACAAGGATGATCATAACAAGGTTGCTTATTTGGAGTCTTCTTCAAGAAGTGTTGGTTATGATGAGGTTCTAGCATTTCTTCGTGGGTCATCTATTCATTATGCCCTCACTTATTGCCCAGTGACGGTGTATGATTCATTGGTCAAACAGTTTTGGGGAACAACTAAGGTAAGACACATTGTGGGAAGGGAAGATGATATTGTTGCTACCATTGATAACCAAGAAGTGATTATTACTGAGGAGTTGATTCGGGTACAGCTTCAATTTCCTGAGGAGCAAGGGGAATATGATATTTCAAAGCAAGATATTACTGATGGTATGGCAGCTATAGGTTATCCTGTTACTGGTAGTTGTACTTTCTTGAAAAGTAAGTTGTCTCCTCAATGGAGATTTCTGATTCATACTTTACTCCAGTGTCTTAGTGTTAAGACAGGTGGTTGGGATCAATGTCCAAGTCCTATTGCATCTGGTCTAGTTTGTTTATCTCAGGGTAGGATCTTTAATTGGGCAAAATATATTTTTGAGGGAATGATTGAGAATATCAGTAATGGTAAAAACAGCTTTTGATGTACCCTAGATTTCTTCAAATCATCTTAGGTGTACAGACCATTAATACATCCCCTAAGATTGTAAATCGGTTGACTGCCAAAATGTTTGCCCTGATGAAGATGAACTTTACTGGCCAACATTTGCCTTTGTTGCCTCCTATGTTACACAACCCTGATCCTGCTGACAACCCGGATCCTGCTGATAATGTCAGTATCCCACCATCACCCAATGCAGCTGATGAAGGGACTTCAGTTGCTGCTGATGCATCTGCATCTGTTGCTGCTGATGAACCATTACCTCCATCACCTAGACCAGTGTCACCCAGACCTGAAACTAATGAGCCTGTTGAGCCCATTGATCAGCCCATTTCAGATGATACACCTGTTGTTCAGCCAACTCCTTCTGTGGACTTACCTTCTTCCTCAAGGCTTTCATCTCCTAGTCCTACTAGGCAGATATTCAGTGGAGACACCCATATAAGGGAAGAATTTCATATATCTCCTCCTAGATCCAATGAAGCTCCTAACACCTCAGATATTCCTACTAGTGGAGCTGAGGATGCTACTGATCTCACCCAGTTGCTTGACAAATCTGTGAAGAGAATTGAAGCATTGGAGTCAGAACTTCAAGAGACAAAAAGGGTTTTTAGTGAGAAAGTTGAAAATTTGGAAAAGGAGCTCAAGGACACTAAAGATACTTTTGGTGAAATTATTCAAAAGCTTGATGATAGGATCAGTTCTTTGGAAGCACAACATCCTCAGAAGAAAAGAAGGGTTGTAATTTCTGAGTCTGAGGAAGATCATGATGATATGTCATTTGATGGACTTAATGTGCTGGCATCTGTCTCTCTTGATAGTGCACATACTGAAGTACCTACCTCCTCTGAGCATACTATCACTACTCAACCTCAGGCCTTTACTGGAACAAGGACCATTGCTGCTGATGTCTCTGGTGTTCCTGCTGAAGTTGTTAGTGTTTCTTCTGAGTTTAAGGTTCCTGTTACTACTGTTGGTAGTTCATCTGTTGCTACTGATAGTAACATCATTCCTCCTGAAGCAACTGAAAATGATGAAGAGATAGCTGAAAAGGTGCATGAACAGGAAATTGCTGCTGAAGAAGCTAGATTAGCTCAGGTTGCTCAAGATGAGGATCTTGCAAGGAAATTATCTGTAGATGAGAGGGATATAGCTGAGACTACTTCAGAAGAGTTCAGTGAGCAAGTTGAATACTTGTTGAATACTGACATGATTATTCGAGCTCATGGCTTTATGGTTCTTTAACATTCAGAGTTGGATTCAGATGTAAGGTCAGATCTGCTCAAGGCTTTTATCTTAAAGAAACATAATGTAGCCACTTGGAATGACTTGATGCAGAGGATCAGTGAAAGACAAAGGTCAAGATTTAAAATGCCTACAAACAAAGATAACATCCACTTTATGAAGGTATATCTGAAGAATGAAGCTAACTATAAGCTGAATGAGTTCAAAGGGTGGACTGATGCTGCGATCCAAAAGTTGTTCCTTGATACCTATGCAAGGATAAATTCTTCATTACTGACAGACATTCCACAAAAGAAGAAAAGAGCTTCTTCACCTTTAGAATCTGATAGTGCAAAGAAAATGAAGACTGGAGAGACATTGTCTGGTACATCAAGTCTTAATGTAGATGCATCTGAGGCATCACAAGAAGTTCCTATTTCTGCTGGTATTCCTGCTGATCATGTCTCTGTTTCTGCTGCACCATCTCACTCAGTTCCTATCCTGCAATATGGGTTAAGAACAAGGCATAAGAGTCTCTCTCATCATTCTTCTTCTATGGATATTTCTGAAGTTGATGATCAAGATTTGATTAGGATTGACTCAGATAGTGATTCAGAAGGTGATTCCATTCACTCTTGGGGTCATATTGCTCACTGGGAGATTAGATCTACTTCTGATGGTGAAGTCAATGTTTGGTTTTCTCTTAATGGGACAGTCAAATTCTTTACTTTTCTGAGGAGATCTTGAATAAAGTTGAAAGGAACGATTTGGAGCATCTTTACAAGATAGTGGATAATCACTATCAAACTCATACTCCTACTGGAATTGGCCTACTGCTTTGGGGAGATTTACAAGTCTTGATGAATACATTGGAAGGAGACAAGCTTAAATTGGTGTGGGGTAATCAATCATCCTGGAGAGTCTTTTCTTGGAGATTATATCCTTCTTCCAATGTTCATGTTGTGGAACTCATCTCTGGCAAGTTCCTGACTATGTTTGTGGATATCTCTTATCCTTTATCTGAGGGTGTGTTGAAGAGAATGCTAACACAGAAGGTCAGAGTTCCCAAGCATACAATTGGAAATGATTTAACCACTGCTGAACAATTGGTTAAATTCATCAAGGATCAACTTGCAGCTAAGGGATCATCAGCTTAAGGGGAGGATTGCAGATTAAGGGGAGGATGAAGCTTAAGGGGAGGATTGTTCTTGTTGTTGTTGTATATTTTTCTATCTTTCTTTCTTTTGGTTTCTTTTCTTATTTTCTTTTAGTGTGTTTCTGATTTGTTTTTCTTAGTTACAAAAAAAAAAAAAAAAAAAAAAAAAAAAAAAAAAAAAAAAAAATCTTGTATATTTTGTGTGCAGGTACAGTGTTGGTGTTTACACCTGCACAACAAATGGTGCTCAACTCACCATGTCTTGCAGACAAGAAAGAGTTGACTCACCATGAGGGTACGGCTCTGGTGTGATTATCAAATCCGTTGATAGCTGTAATAGCTTGCTCAAAGCTATAGGGTACTTCAACTCACCCATGGTTCATTCCTGAGAGTTGAAAATGGTTCTCAATTCACCATGGATGTAACCCTTATGGGATCCAAAGGATTGGCTAGTCCACAAAAGTATGGTTTGTGGTAAAGACATTTGGTATCCATATTTGGTATTCAATTCACCAAGGTTCAGTTGAAACCAAAGAATTGGCTAGTCCTGAGCAAACGGCTACAGGTAAAGACAAGTCAAATCCATTTATAGTTGCTGATTTGCTAATAAATCAGATGGTTATCAATGTACCATGGTCTAACACACCTAAACATTGGCTACTCCAGTAGTGATGGCTATTGGTAAAGAGACATCAAATCCATTAATTTTCAATGATTCACCTCTCACAGGAGTTAACACACCTGGATGTGATGAGAATAGTATGAAACTTAAGTGATTTGATGTACATATAGTCATAGTAGCAGCCAAGTTCAAGTGAATGTCATGGTGATCAGTATACTTCTTTTGAAGAAGATTTCCTGTTCCTGCTGCACTATTGAAGTTGCTGCTGGATGCTATAGAGGCTGGAATCTTGCAAGTTATGCATGTTGCTGCTGGTTACTACTTATTGCTGCTGCTAAGTCGCAGTCCTCAAGCCTGAGAAGTTAAAGCTCTATCACTTTGGAATCTTGCAGGTTAACCTAGTCAACCTCAAGATTAGGGGAGGATTGTTAGGATCTCTGGGAAATACGAGTTTCTCAGTGATGGGAGGATTGTTGGGATATGAGAAATAAGGAGTTTCTCATTGCTGCCGATAGTGAAGACTGGTTCCTGCCGATAGTGTTGCATTGCTGCTGCGGTTGGTTCCTGCCGATAGTATGTTTTGTTTCTGCCGATAGTGTTTATTGCTGCGGATATTATTGTTTGTTATCCGTATGTTTAGTAAGTTTGTTAGATTTATTTTTAAAAGAGATTGATGTTTATCTCTTCACACGTTTTCTTGTAAGACGGGTTAGGGTTAGGGTTTCTTATCATTATAAAAGAAACATCCCGTCCATATGTTTGATATACTTTTAACGATTTCAATATTCAATAACACCTTTCTTAGTTCATAGTCTGATCCATAGAGGATCATTAGCTTTCTTCTTTATTATACTTGTTGTTTAGTTTCCGCATAAACACTTGTATTCCATACAGAGGTTCTTGTTTAACCAAGCTCAATCTAGCTCGAAGTACTCGATCCTACACATCATCAGAGGTTAAAGATAAAAGCTTCACAGATTTACGGCAGGGTAGATATAGTCCAAATATCACCCGAAGAACAGCCGAAGAAACAAAACAACTAACTCCCGAATTCCTTAGGCTCAAGGACAGTAGTATCAAACATGTCATCATGCTGAACACTATCATCCCCGGTCAGAGCAGTCACCGACCCTGAAGGAGTAACAATAGTTACAGGCTCAGCAGCCGTAGGATCAGCACTGGAAGATGGCCTGGAGGTGGTAGGAACAGGAAGGACAACAGCGAGGCCCTTGTCACTATAATCAAAGTCCACCCCATACTTCCTATTCTTTTGCTCTTTGTAAGCAGCAATAGCCCTGAGACGACGAGTGACAAACCTGAGCACGAATTTTGGAAGGATAGACTCTTCCGCAACTGGAGACTTAAAAGTAAACTCCGCAGACCCAGGACGACGATCTTCCTCCAACACCAGCTGCGACATTAGAAACTCCAACGGAGCATCCTTACATACCTCAAGGGATTCCAGCAAAGGGAAAGGAACATTTGCCAACCTCTCTACCGCGTCCTGAAAGCACTTTTGTGCCTTGGGTTTGTAAGCTTCCACATCTTGAAGTTTAACACCTTCTGATCCATGGAAAACCCTAGCCTCCAACCCCTGGCGCACCCCCTCTACTATCACTGCGAAAATACATGCCCCGAGCTTGGTTTTCAGTTCTAAAGACTCTTTGAATTTATGGAAGGCGTAACGAAAGCCGTGCCCGATGATCCAGCGCCAACCTTTAACAACCCTTAAGCATTGAGGAAAGAGGTCCGTATCAAATTCCTCATTAATTGCGGCCATCCTCTTATCCAAGTCCGCTATATGTTCCTCAAAACTGGCGCGGGTAATGCTTACACTTTCCTTAATATGCTTACCCACCTACTCCTGAACCTGCTGCTCCAATGTGCCACAAACTATTTCCAGCCCTGACACCTTCTGACCCAGTTCCTCATTCTTTGCAAGAAGCTCTACATTTTGCATGGCCAACTCCGCGTTCTTCTTACCGTACTCCCAGACCAAAGCCACACTTGCAGACACCCTCTCGCATTGGGCACGAAGCTCAGCCAACTCCTTATCCTTAGCTTCCGCAGCCGCCTCCAATTCGGATACGCTGCTACGGAGAGCAGCAGTCCCAGAAGATTCACCCTCCAACTCATCCACCCAGGCTCTCAAATCAGAAACCAGCTTCTCCTTCCTTTCCAACCTCTTACCTAGCTTCTCATTCTGCTGCAGCTCATATTTCAACCGCAGATGTATTTCAGAATTCATGCATATCTGCTGAGAAGAGAGCATGTTGTCCTGATTCAGAAGATCTTCGGCTTCCATATTTTGCAGCACAGATACATACCCGGGGGTAGCAACATTATCAACAATAATGCGGCAAACCCAAGGGTCGTCCATTTTAAACCCGTTAGTGGGCAGCCACTTCGGAACATAGGTTGTAGAAGCCTCAACAGTATCAACCGACACAGACTAGTAGAAATCCCCGGAATCACCAAACTCCTCATCCTCGGTCTCGATATGCCTGGATGCACCCTCAGCATGATCTGGGCCCGGAACTTCAACAAACGGGCTTGAGGACTCAAGATGAACGGACTCAGTCTGGTCCGGATTGGGAGTCTCAGAAGCCTTACCCTCAGAATATTCATGGGTAGGGGTAGCAGAAGAAGAAGTGAGGACAGTAGCGTTCTTCATGATGTTGTCATTAGTATGAGGGCCAGAACGCTCCAGCTCATCCCCTGACTCATCTTGAAGTTCAAGCAGAGGAAGGTTTTCCGCGGAAAGAGCACCTGAAAAATGAAAACAGAACGTATGTCAATATAGATAACATACGCGGCAAAAAAAAAAGAGAAGAAATAAGCAAGTCATACCTGACCTGGCCGCGGTCCCCTTACGGACAAGCTTTTTCTTCTTCTTGGGTTTCTCGGGCGCATTGATAATCACCCTCTTCTTCCCAGCCTTCTTATCGGCCTTAGCCACCTCCACTTCATCCACAATGGTGCGCTCCATCAGCGTCACCACATTCTCCGACGGCTCGACAACACGCGAGGCCGTCTCTGCCCTCAGTGTAGGCTCACCTTCCTTCAAGGTGCGTTCCCCGGTCGCCACCTTGAACACATCTGGTTGGGTGATAAACGAGAACAAATCCATCTCTGCAAAAATCAAAGCATATGGTTAGAGACAGGTGCACAGAAACAAAACCTACACAAGTCGTCTGACCATAAAAAAGTTGGACGAGACTGTATCATCATCCCAGGTCTGGCTCAACCCTATCACATTCAAGAAAATGTCCGGATACTTCTTGAAGGCGGCCCTCCGGGAATCAAGGAGCCGCAGCAACTCCTGATCCACATCCGCATCAGAAGGCGGAGGGTCGCGGTCTATTGAGACCTTCTCATACCACGGAACGGAAATGGGGAAAATGGTTTTCTTCACAAAAAAGAAACGGTCCTTCCAGTTCTTGACCGAGTCAAGAGCGGCAGTATAACAGACAGGGACTACTAAAGACTTAGGACCTTTCCTTTTCTCTAAGGTCATCCAACCATTATTAATTCCGGAATAGTAAAATTTCCTAAAAAGGGAACAGTGGGAGTGCCACCGTGGACACGACAGAGGATTTCAAAATGGCTAATCCTACATGCTTCTAAAACTGACAACTGAGAAAGATGGATCTGAAAGTACTCCAAGACGTGCAATAAAAACAGCGACAGAGGAATTCTAAAATTACCTAACTCAAAAAATCTAGTATATACACCTATTTTCCCCTCTGGGGCATCCCTATAAGTTCTTTTCTAGAGAGAGGGAAAATAATTACTGTGTGTGAAAAAAGAATAACAGTGGCATACCCCTTGGTATTTATAGCCACACACACACGCCATCAGTTCTATCGAAAGGCCACAAAGTTGCCACGTCCCCGGATACTTATTGGACGGTTAAAGATCTACCCAGATGAACCGTCATGATTATCGCAGAAAATGAACGGTCAGCCACCGAAACGTCACGTCAGTCAGTAAATAAGTGGGTAAAAAACGTTTCGCGACTACCAATAACAAGCTGTCATCACCGAAACAAGCGGAAAGTGGAATATCTAGTCAGCAACATGGGACATGCGGCAATATCAGCCGCGGCAATGCAAAAGAGCCTATTCAACAAAACGCGATATCTGTAGCCGTGAAACTCCAAAAAAGTCTCGAACACTTGCTCTCAAACCAAACAAGTATACTAGACTGGGGGGACTTGTTCGTGCATAGTATTCCCGGACCCAACATACTGGGTCGGCCATGTTCATAACCAACCGCAACATACTGGGTCGGGCATTTTCATAACCAACCACGGCAGAGTCAAGATGGACAAGCATACATCATAGACTCCAGTCTTGTCAAGCCGGACAAGAACACGCCCCGGTCTCTCCAGGTCAGGCTGGAACACATCACCGACCGCCGCCAAACCGTCACGCCGCCAAAAGCCAGATCTCTTGGGATTATGTCCCCCACGTGATCTGACACCTACCTACTAGGGGAGGCGTATTTCGGCTCGCAGAGTCCCGAGGTAGCGTGTGAGGGTAGTATAAATAACCCCATCTCATTTATTACTCTCAACTAATAGCATTTACTCTCAGACAGTCCGCACATATACTTTCTCTCTCTAAACAATATACTTACTCTCACACCGGAGGCCAACCGCGGAAGCCCCCTTCCGCGGTAAGACTAACGGTGGTGCTCTTTCTTAGCAGCTCTACGAAGTACTTAGCACAAGATCCGCCCCTGCCAAGAGCTAGTCTAACCAAGGTCTTGCGTTGAGCCCAAGATTTGTAATAACATATACCGAAATCAAGTTTAGTTATTTAGTGACAATGTAATCGGACTTCATCATTGACTGTCAGTTTGGCGAACTTAGATCGTTGGAAATAGATGTTTGGTTTCTAAGCATACATGATCTTCTACAAGTGTCATGTTTATATGTTTACACTTTAAACCATTATATAAGTCAACAACTTGTATCAAGATACACCCACTAAACATAAACATTGTATACCTATCTAATTTGATATAAACAATCAAAATTACAAATTAAGCAAAAAGATGAATAAGTCAATTACAAAAATTAGGATTTTTTACAAAGTCGGTTACACATGGACAATGAATAAGTCTTTGGAAGGCGGGTCGTGGGTAGGTAATTGGTCGTGGTGTCGCCCTCTGAGAGGCAGGGCTCTCGAAGATCTGGCCTCCCTCATCTCTCGTATTGGACAACTCCAGCTTAATATGGATGGGGAGGACAGATGGTCTTGGAACATGGATGACTCAGGCTCTTTTAAAGTCAGCATGATTTCTAAAAGAATTCAAAATGCCCATCTGTCTGAGTTCATTATGGACGTGCATCACCAATGGAATTCTCTTGTCCCTCGTAAAGTTAATATTTGTGTTTGGAGGGCTTCAATTAATAGACTTCCCTCTCGGGAAAACCTTAGCCATCGTGGTATTAACATGGTTATTGATCCGTGCCCCCTCTGTGGTACTAGTGTTGAGGATATTGATCATGTTCTTATTAAATGTTCTCATCCCCTTGCTATCTGGAGGAAAATCTAGAGTTGGTGGAATTTGCCTCCCTCGGTTACGTTTACCTTCTTCTCGATTAAAGATATTGCTGAAGGTAACGTTGATGTAAATGGTTGCTCGAAAGGTGGTCCATGGTGTCCTCTTAACCACCATCTGGTCTATTTGGAATTGGAGAAATAGGTTGGTCAATGCCCACCCGGATGAGGTCCTAAAGATCAAGGATGAAGACATCTTTCCAACTATTCAAAGGCTCTCGATGACATGGATCTCAGCTCGTTTGAATTCTATGTCTCCAAACTAGATGAACTGGGTTGCAAAGCCTTTTGACTTGTTTTGTTAGTTTTGTTTTAGTCTAGTCTTCGTTGTTTCGCTGCTTGGTTTTGTTTATTCGCTGGTTCTCCTGGTTTTGTATATCCTTTTCCCCTTTTTTGGGATCTCTTGTTAATGATACTTCTCAGCTTTTCAAAAAAAAATTATTTCTAAAACAACTATAACGTTATAAAAAACTAAAATTGCTGTTTCTTAGTTCAAATATTTAGAGTCAATTTCATAAATGGTCCCTGTTTTCATCCGTTTTTATTCGTTTTCCTCTGTTTTTTACGTAAAAAATGGACGAAAACGTAACAAACACATGAAAACATGAAAAAATGGACGGAAAGGTAAGAAAACGGACGAAAACGTAAAAAAATGGACGAAAACATAAAAATGGAGTAAAACGTTAAAAAACAGACGGAAATGTAAAAAAACATACGAAAACGTAAAAAAAGGGATGAAAACGTAAAAAAATGATCGAAAACGTAAGAATACAGACAAAAATGTAAAAATGGGAGTAAAATATAAAATATTGACGAAAACGTAAAAAAATGGATGAAAATGTAAAAAACGGACAAAAACGTTAGAAAACGTAAAAAAACGAACAAAAACGTAAAAAAACTATGTAAAACGTAAAAAACTGACGAAAACATAAAAAATGGACGAAAACGTAAAAAACATAGCAAAACGTAAAAAAAACGGTCGAAAACGTAAAAAATGGATGAAAACCTATAAAAACGTATGAAAACGGACGAAAACGTATAAAACGTACGAAAACGTATAAAAACGGACGAAAACGTATGAAAACAGACGAAAACGTATAAAAACCTATGAAAACGAACGAAAACGTACTGTACAAAAACGTAAGAAAAATGGACGAAAACGTAAAAAAAGGAACGAAAACGGATAAAAACGTAATAAAAAAATGTGGGACTAAATTCATTATACCCCACAAACCACAGGGACCTTACTTTTAAAGGTATTTATGTCATTTCTTTAAGTTTGACGGTCAAACTAACTGAATTATTGGTCAAGGGACCAAACCCGTTATGGGTCGCAACCACAGGGAGAGGATCCGTTAAAAAAAAGTAAATAGATTATATCCGTTAAACCCAACAAACCACAGAGACCATTTATGAAATTAACTCAAATATTTATAAGTATTATCTATTGTAGTCAAGCCCGGTGTTAAGGGTGTGCAACCTGTGCGAGTGCACAGGGCCCATTTATTTCTAGGGCCTCCATTAATTTCATAGAACTCATTCATACATTAGCATTTTTCAGTATTTATATTAGGGAAGTCAATATTTCTTATTTCTTGACTGTTGAGTGGAGGAAAAAAAGTGTCTTTTGCTAAAATCAAGAATTCCAATATGGAGTCATTTACTACGTTTTGTTTATAAGGTACTTTTATTTATGATCTAGTATAACTCCCCTCTTGTTTTTTCCTTTTTTTAACGCAAAAAGAAATAAGGAAAGAGATTGTCTAACTTCTTTTAGTCTTCATTTATAAAATTGACATTTTTTGCCATTATAATTATATTTTTAGAGGGCCTCGTTTGTAATTGTGGCACGGGGCCACCAAAATCAACGGGACAGCCTTGTATTTGTAGTCATTGGGATATTCACTATGTTATATGAATTGTTGCTACAAAATTCAATATGGTTTCTTTTCTCGGTAAACAACATTGAACATGTGAAACCAACAGCATAATACTAATCGTAATCTATTCAAACCATATTCACCACAATATATAAGTAAGCAAAGCTTCTTCTCTTTACTCCATGCGGGAAGTTTGACAAAGTTTTCATTTCTTAGAAAAGTGAGTCAATGCAATTGGAGTATAATATCCTCCATTAGGTTGGCTAAAATTTCAAGAAAATCTTGTGTAATGTAATAAAAAAAATGGCAAATTGTGGTAAATTGTATAGTTAAAATGATTTTCAATCTATAAATGATTGGTACAAGCCGTCCGAGTTAGACCTCGTCATCGGATATAAACATTACACCAAGAGTTATGATGATTTTCATATTGTTATTATGGTGTGCCTCTAAACAATCACACTTTTTCTGAGACAAACATAAATAGAAATATGGACACTTTTTTGGGATGAAGGTAGTAATTACTATTAGAATGGAATTCATCATGGTAATTGCTAATAGGAAATTAAGGATAAGGTTACTTGCTAAATGTATATAGAAGGCAGACTTCTGAATAAAATGACAAAAAATTTAGATGTTATATGAATTATTGATTCACTACATTCTAAACTGTCTCTTTTCTCCGTAAACAATATCGAACATGTGAAACCTGTTGGAATATTAGAATCATAAAACTATAAACTAATAAACATAACATGTACATCAAAGCAAATAGCACAGCAGAATAGGATCTACAATAACATGTAAATAATTAACTAAAAATTAAATAGAAGCGTACCTTTTGATTCCTAGCAAGAACAAGGAATCACGTGATCACCAAGAACAATAGAAACCCTAAATTGTGTTTAGTATGAATCGACTTATATGTAGTCGAATAGGGTAAGTCACAACAAGCTAAAGCAAGCTTGTACTCCGTTCTTGTACACACGTAATACTAGCGTTTCAATAGGAAAAGCTAGGTTCTAATTCACAAGCAAATCAAACACTTATGTGTTATTGATCAAACGAAAATCCTAAGGTGATTGGGAAGTGTTGATCGACAAACACAAGAGGGAGGAAAGGAAGAAGAATAACTTGCTAGAGAATTAGGGTTAGGGATTAACAAATACAATGGGATTGTATTTATAGGCAACAAAGCCTTCCTCTCCAAGCTACAAAACCAACAACCCCAATCCATGGGTTGGGTCGGCCGAATCTAGCCCAAGGGAATGGGTTCTAGATCCTTCTATCCTCCTTTGCATAATTAGTCCTTTAACGACCGTTATCTCTAACACCATTAAGTACTAACTGTCGTTAAGTAATTTGTTTGTGAAATGAATAAATAAAATATAAAACTATATTTAATTATTCAAACCATTGAAACTCTTACGTATTGTGTGCAAACCCGAAGTCTCGGGTTCGAAACCGGACATATATATATTAATAAAAATCCATAATTCTAACAGCTCCCACTTGGATATTCATTAACATATTAATGACATGGGTCAGTCTAGCTTAACCTTCCCAATGCCCCCAGCTTGATCCGAGTATGGTTTTCCTGGAAAAACCACGTGATGATTATAATCATCATACTTATCCTTTTGTTTCTAATACCACGTTAATATGAATATGGATCTAGGTCATTCCATAATTAACTATAGTTTCTTGTTTATACATAATTGATCAAGATTACCAAAACATCTGAACGTCTTCCAGATAGACTTTGGGCGTGCGCACGCAAACATCTTGTCAACCCTACGAGTGGCCAAGCAGTATTAAACTTCAACACAAAGTTGAAGGAACAAATCCTTTGTTGACTACGAGCGTAACCCTTAGATTTCACATCACCTCCGAAAATAGCCCTTATAGCGACTTGTTACGGATAGCGTTAGACTACCTTACAGAAAATGAGCTACATCCTCGGCAGTCACCTGGTATCTCAAGTCTGAGGATAAATATTCATGATTTACTTAATGACTACGATCCATAAAGTATAATCATGTAGTTGGGATAAGTCCTATATTCAATTTATCCAATATTGAATATCATGTGATATTGGTATCTCAACCTTATAGTACATTATACTGGTATGTGCTTAAACACATACCTTTTCTTGACCAAATTAAGACCAAAACGACCAAAAACTAACCAAAATGCCCAAGATATTTGTGTTTTTGTGTTTGTGATTGTGCAGGCAACGGATACGAGGAAAAAGACAAAAATAAAGCAAAAACGGTGACTTTCGGATGAGTTTCGATGATGTTTTACCGTTTTATGAGGTTCAAACGAGTTCGAAATAATTACCCGAGCACTCCATTAGAAAGAGTATGAAAAAACAAGTCCATCGGTATTTTATTGAGGCAAAAGGCGGAATTTTGAAAGATTAAATGAGGCCCGAACGAAGCTTATTATTTAGTAAAATCGGATATGAGAGAAAGAGAGTTAAAACGAAATGATTGCATGATATAACACAAAACCTTGCATAGTTGAGATGGGAGGGGCGCTTGGAGTTTGGGCTCGAGGTCAGGTGTTCGAATCCCATGGTTGGCGAAATTGATTTTTATTATTGTTCTAGCCCGACCGAAATTACTAAAATGCCCTTGGACCCACTTAGCTTGGGGAACACGCTGTGTTGATTATAAAGGAAGGAGCAGTAGGCAATTTTTTGGTTGTCTCGTTTTTTTCATTCTTCTTTCTTTTCTTTTTTTTTTTTAGTTTTTTTTTTAGTTTAGTTTTAGATTTATTTTAAATAGTTAATCTTTGTAATAACTCTTGGTAATTTAAGGTATTAATCTTTATCTATTTCCTTGCATCTCTTATTAATTTCATGTTTTTATTGTTAAGTTTTATATTTTGTGTTTACCCACTTAATCTCTTATAAGATCTTTTTAATCACTCTTTTTATAAGCTTTCTTTTATAAAATCTCTACTTTTAGTCATTTAATTAATAAAGTTTGAATCTTTTTGTTTTAAAAGTTGGTTTAATCTTATCTTTTAACTAAAGTTTTAATCTTTTTACATTTTTAGTGTTAATTTAGTTTTAAAAATCAAGTTTTTATTATTTTTAAGAGTTTTAGTTATAAAAGTTGCAAACTTTATTATCCACATCCACTTAAACTTACATAAAGTCTCAAGCTTTTGAAGATTAGAAGATGATTATGGGTAAATAAGGAGTATTTTGGGTTAATTATGAGCTTTGGAGGGGTTTTTAGTTTAGTATGGTTATCGTCATCATTCTTGATCTATTCCGGGTGCTCTCTCTCCCTTTTCTTTACTTTCTTTTTGTTATGTTTATTGTCATATTTAGCTTTTTAAATGCTTTAGTTTAGATTATTAGTTTAGATAATTATGATTATGTTTGTTGGAGTTATTGTTGATTATAGCTTAGTTATTATGATTAGTTTGTAGATATATTATATGCTTGTTAAGTGTTGGTGGATTGTGAATAAAAGTGTGGAAACTTAGAAATTATTGACTTTTAACCTTTGGTTTACTTTGATTCATTATTAGTAATTTTAACGGGCAAAAGTCGTTAAGGTAACTAATTATCAAACCAAGTAATTAAGAAGGTTGAAAATTAGTAATTTCCGGATTATTTGTAGATTTGACTAGTTGGTTATTTTAACGGGCAAAAGCCGTTGGGATAATTAATTATTTAAATCTACTAATTTTTACCTAGAAAAAGAATTGTTTTCAATATAAGCCAACGTTGTGAGAAAATAATTTATTTTGACGGGTATTAATTAAAAAGGGCTTAAAATGAATATTCACAATTAATGAGCTTTTCACCACTCTTGACAAGCATATCTTTTAATATCATATTCTTAGCTTAACTTTATAGTCATTAGTTGTAGTCTAATTTTAAAATAGTTTAAAATAATTGTTTTAAAATAGTGTTTAATTTTTCTCTAAAAACCAAAACCAAAAATATTTGACAATCAAGCATTAAACAAAACACATAATGTGATTTTCAATTCAAATCTCGCCGTGGAATACGACTCCGGAAGATCGAATTGTCATTTGTCCTCAAGTGACTATTTTATCTAACGGGAATACAAATTTAAAACTGCCCGCGTACTTACAACCGTATCAGTTTTTGGCGCCGTTGCCGGGGAGGTTTGACCGATTGTTACGTTGTGTTTGGCGTTCGTGCCTTGAAGATCCTTTCTTTTGAAAGTTTATTTTCTTAAAATTCAAAAATCCAAAAAAAAAAAAAAAAAAAAAAAAAATTAAAAATTCACAAAAACCAAAAATATTTTCCTTTTCTAAAAAATCTTTCAAAAATCCAAAAATATTGTGATTAATTTTCTTTAATATAAAAACCCAAAAAGATTTTCTTTTCAAAAATTTATTTTCCTTTTACTTTTATGTTTCTCAATTATAAAAATTCAAAATAATTCTTCTTATTCCTCTTATTCGTTTGATTCTTTATCTCTTACCCTCTTATACCGTTTAATTCATATCTTCTTATCCTCTTAACCGTTTAATTCTTATCTTCTTATCCCTCATATTGTTTAATTCTCCACCATGTTCGATTCTTTCCCATCTCATCCCCATGATCCAAGGACCATGGAGGATTTCTATCATCCGACGCTCATCGGTAGAGGAGGACCGATCGCTCCAACAAACGATTTTGTTTTGAAAGATCATATGATTGAGTTTATTCAACAAATCTGCCAATTCCATGGATTTGAACATGAAGATGCTAATCATCATTTAGACAAATTTCTATCGATCACTCAATTCTTCAAGCAGAACGGAGTCTCTCACGACAACATCCATTTGAATCTCTATCCCTTCTCGTTAACCCATGAAGCCGAATCTTGGTTTTACACTCTTAAAACCAATTCTATTCATACATGGGAAGAGATGTGCATCAAGTTTCTTTCAAAATACTTTCCATACTAAAAAACTATGCAGTTTAGAAGAGACATTCTAAATTTCCGACAACTGCACAGGGAATCAGTATTTGAAGATTGGGAGAGATTCAAATATTTGCTGCAAAGATGTCCAGATCATAGAATTTTGCTCCTTGATCAAATCTTAACCTTCTATCATGGCATAAATATGATTGATCGAGACAAAATCATGTTGGCTGCCGGAGGCAATCTCATGCGGAAGACTCCTCAAGAAGCTTATGATTTGATCGAGAATATGACACAACATCACTATCAGTGGAATACTGGAGCCCTTTATGACTCTACCACTGTTTTGAGTGATCATTATTCCGATTATATTCCCGCTGAGATTGCACAAATTGGGGTCCTTGGCAATCACAAAAGTTATATAAATCAATATTGCCAGCAAGGACCAGGTTATCCTAACACTATCCACTTTTCATACTCCGATGAAAGTGATGAGGATGCTCCTTATGATGAAGAGAAATCAGATGAGGACCCTTCAGATACCTTTTTAATGGGGGACAAGGAAGTCGAAATCAATCCTCTTAAGGAAATTGATGACCTCGTTCCAATCCCAAGGGTATCCGAAGAACCTTTCGATCTTCCTGATTCTACTTCCCATACATTCAAAATGACTATCACAAATCCTTTGTTTGATTTTGATTTTGAATTTACTCTAAATTCAGATAATCCTATCTTTGATATTCAGAACGAGGAGTGTGATGAGTCCGACACGGAAACCGATATGGACGAGGTGCACATTTATAGCCCACAAAGTACCGCACAAGTCCCGCCTCCATACATCCCGGCGAAGCCCGAGCTAAAAGACGTACTACATAAGAGTGATTATCTTCTTGAGGAGTTCGCCGATGAACTCACTCGCATCGATCCAATCCCACCGGGGGATGAAGATAAAAACTTCTATTTTGAATCAGATTTGAGAAAATTGGAATTTTTACTAAGTCATGATCCTTCAACTAATTGTACCTCTAGTCTGGGGGAGTTCACCGATGAACTCACTCACATCATATCTCCGTCGGAGTATGATTACTCGGAGGGAGACGTATTGCCTATTAAGGACACTATTCCTACTCTTCCTCCTGAGGTATTATTAGATCATGACTTAAAGAGCTTTAATGATCCAATTCAAATTAAAGAAAATGAAAAATCTGCTTTTGAGGATGAAGATTTCATCATGATTGTTATCAAAATCTTTCTTCCATTCCTCACATATAATGTGATTTCTCCTCTTCTTCACTCCTACAGGAGTGAAGATACAATCTTTGACCCCAGCATCTCATTCATAACTTCTATTTAGAGCCGTGGGCATCTCATCGGAGTGGAACTTTCATATGCTTCAATGTTTATCCAAACATCTTGAACGAAAGTCTGATGGAGATTATTTTTTCCACATGCTCCCCCAAGGACAACTAAATTCGGGGCGAGTCAAGCTATACGACTCGATAAAAAACAAGCGCTTCGTGGGAGGCACCCCATGCTTATCCTTCTATCTTCTTTCTTCTTTCTTAATAAAATGACGTGAGGAGGGCTACCTCTTCCATTTGTCGTGTTTCGTGGTTGTTTGTGTTGTGTCCAGGATTTTCCCGAATAATGAAGACTCTCGTGCTCGTGGTTCTGCCTTCTCTCCACTCGAGTTTCATCATTCGTTGCTCATCCGATATCCTAATCTTATCGTCTAACGTTTATCTTTGGCATAATTAATAAACGGCCTTAGATTTATGTAGGAGAACCCTTACCTTTAAGACATTGAGGACAATGTCTCATTTTAGTCTGGGGGGGGGGGTAATCTTTCGATTTGATTTTGCCTTGCATTTTTTGCCGTTTACTCATGCAACCCCGTTTTTCCTCCAAAAAATGAAAAAAGTCCAAAAAATGAGAAAATTTTAAAAATTTTTGTGCAAAAATAGAATAAATTTTGACATTTTGTTGACTTTCCGCTGGTGAGAGTAGGAATAAAATTCTGACTTGATCGGGCGTGTTGAGCCTTAGCTTGTTCCCTTAACCATTTATAATCTATAAGCTCGTGCTAGTCTTTTACACAAGGAGCTATAAAATGCGAATTCTTTTTAAGAGTTTGCAAGTTCCCGTATTGACTTTATATATGCATGGCTTGATTATAAGGCTAAGCATTCGAGGATCTTATTATTTAAGATTTTAAATTTGCGAAGAATGAGAAATGATAGAGTTGTTTATAAGTTAGATTGCTAAACGTGGAGTAGTTGGATCTCTTTAGAGCTCATCAAAGTTACTTGTGGCTTTTTGTTCCCATAAGCTTGTTTCACCCAATAATAGTAATCTAGGAATAATTAAAGCTATTTTAGTTTTGGCGATAATTAGTTTTTATTTCTTCCTTAGAGAATTCTTGCTTATGAAAGTTGGGTACACATCAAGGTACTGTCAGTGTTACGGTGTAATAGACTATTCCATCTTGCCGGCTCGCAACCGATGTTGGGATTGTTATAAAAGCCGTAGGACTTGGGGTTTGGCAACACAAATAATTAATGAATATAATAATGTATAATAATAATCCAAAGCCATAAAAAGTTTTCTACATCTTGCCGGTTCGCAGCCGATGTTGTAGACTTCTAATAAAGGCAGAGGAAAAATTCCAAGGTCATAATAGACTATCACATCTTGCCGGTTCGCAGCCGATGTTGTGATTGTTATAAAGGGCCAAGGATTAAATACGTTAATGTGCTTAAATAATGTTAAAAAAATGCCAAACTTCGAATCCGGGGATATCCTAATAAAAGCTTCTGTCTCTGGACTCGTAGATGAGTTGTTTCGGTCGTATATAAAAGGGATATCCTCAAAATCGTGTTAAATCAGAGACCTTGATGTGGACCTCATTTTTGTATGCAACGGTTTTCGAGGGAAGGTTTGGAAATTACTTAGCGTCTAAACTAGGTATCTTTATCTGACTAAAACTTATCGAAACGAGAGTATGAAGAAATTCATTTCTCACCAAAAATAAAATAAATAGAGGAAAATAGGAATTTGGGAACAAAGAGTCCACAATTAGCTTTCTGGGTAGTGTTGGCAATCTAACATGTAATTAACAATGATTTCGTTTTTGAGCTTAGTTTGGGGACTCGTGAAAAATCAGGAACGACGAATTTTATCCGTATGGTCACTTCTTTATGAGTCGTGTTTCCTGCTCGATGACCCTAAAAGTTATTGTTAGATAATGATTGTCGACAAAGCCGTCACTAGATTATGAGAAAATACAAAAATAGAATAAAAAGGAAAATCGGAGAGTTTTTAGAACTTAAGATTTCTTAATTACTTTTGAAAATTTTGCTACTTTTCAAAGTTAGTAAAAAGAGGTTAGAAATTTTTGGTTTTAAAAACGTGTTTTTATAACATTGCGTGAGGACACAGCAATATCTTAGTCTGGGGGAATTTTGGTATGTGCTTAAACACATACCTTTTCTTGACCAAATTAAGACCAAAATGACCAAAAACTAACCAAAATGCCAAAGATATTTGTGTTTTTGTGTTTGTGATTGTGCAGGCAACGGATACGAGGAAAAAGACAAAAATAAAGCAAAAACGGTGACTTTCGGATGAGTTTCGATGATGTTTTACCGTTTTACGAGGTTCAGACGAGGTCAAAAAAATTACCCGAGCACTCCATTAGAAAGAGTATGAAAAAACAAGTCCATCGGTATTTTATTGAGGCAAAAGGCGAAATTTTAAAAGATTAAATGAGGCCAGAACGAAGCTTATTATTTAGTAAAATCGGATATGAGAGAAAGAGAGTTAAAAGGAAATGATTGCATAATATAACACAAAACCTTGCATAGTTGAGATGGGAGGGGCGCTTGGAGTTTGGGCTCGAGGTCAGGTGTTCGAATCCCATGGTTGGCGAAATTGATTTTTATTATTGTTCTAGCCCGACCGAAATTACTAAAATGCCCTTGGACCCACTTAGCTTGGGGAACACGCTGTGTTGATTATAAAGGAAGGAGCAGTAGGCAATTTTTTGGTTGTCTCGTTTTTTTCATTCTTCTTTCTTTTCTTTTTTTTTTTAGTTTTTTTTAGTTTAGTTTTAGATTTATTTTAAATAGTTAATCTTTGTAATAACTCTTGGTAATTTAAGGTATTAATCTTTATCTATTTCCTTGCATCTCTTATTAATTTCATGTTTTTATTGTTAAGTTTTATATTTTGTGTTTACCCACTTAATCTCTTATTAGATCTTTTTAATCACTCTTTTTATAAGCTTTCTTTTATAAAATCTCTACTTTTAGTCATTTAATTAATAAAGTTTGAATCTTTTTGTTTTAAAAGTTGGTTTAATCTTATCTTTTAACTAAAGTTTTAATCTTTTTACATTTTTAGTGTTAATTTAGTTTTAAAAATCAAGTTTTTATTATTTTTAAGAGTTTTAGTTATAAAAGTTGCAAACTTTATTATCCACATCCACTTAAACTTACATAAAGTCTCAAGCTTTTGAAGATTAGAAGATGATTATGGGTAAATAAGGAGTATTTTGGGTTAATTATGAGCTTTGGAGGGGTTTTTTAGTTTAGTATGGTTATCGTCATCATTCTTGATCCATTCCGGGTGCTCTCTCTCCCTTTTCTTTACTTTCTTTTTGTTATGTTTATTGTCATATTTAGCTTTTTAAATGCTTTAGTTTAGATTATTAGTTTAGATAATTACGATTATGTTTGTTGGAGTTATTGTTGATTATAGCTTAGTTATTATGATTAGTTAGTAGATATATTATATGCTTGTTAAGTGTTGGTGGATTGTGAATAAAAGTGTGGAAACTTAGAAATTATTGACTTTTAACCTTTGGTTTACTTTGATTCATTTTTAGTAATTTTAACGGGCAAAAGCCGTTAAGGTAACTAATTATCAAACCAAGTAATTAAGAAGGTTGAAAATTAGTAATTTCCGGATTATTTGTAGATTTGACTAGTTGGTTATTTTAACGGGCAAAAGCCGTTGGGATAATTAATTATTTAAATCTACTAATTTTTACCTAGAAAAAGAATTGTTTTCAATATAAGCCAACGTTGTGAGAAAATAATTTATTTTGACGGGTATTAATTAAAAAGGGCTTAAAATGAATATTCACAATTAATGAGCTTTTCACCACTCTTGACAAGCATATCTTTTAATATCATATTCTTAGCTTAACTTTATAGTCATTAGTTGTAGTCTAATTTTAAAATAGTTTAAAATAATTGTTTTAAAATAGTGTTTAATTTTTCTCTAAAAACCAAAACCAAAAATATTTGACAATCAAGCATTAAACAAAAGACATAACGTGATTTTCAATTCAAATCTCGCCGTGGAATACGACTTCGGAAGATCGAATTGTCATTTGTCCTCAAGTGACTATTTTATCTAACGGGAATACAAATTTAAAACTGCCCGCGTACTTACGACCGTATCATCTACCAATCCTCACATTTGTCTTTATTTAATGATATTCCCATATCATTAATTGACAACGGACCATTTAGAATAAATTAAATTATTCACAGATTTAAACATGCAAATATGGGATACAATATTAACACATGATAATAAACATTATCCGCACTTTATTTCATTAAAATAATATTGTTTATACATCCCTTATCGAAAATCTAATCCAACAGATTTACATGAAACTACTGGCTAAAGAAAGACCAATACCCCCAGCATGTCGAGTAAACGTTTCCTTAGGTAATGCCTTCGTAAAAGGATCAGCCAGATTGTCATCTGTGTGAACTTTGAGTACATTGATTTCTCCTTGTTTGACTTCTTCTCGAACATAGTGATACTTTCTACGAAAGTGTCTGGCGCCCTTCATAACTCTAGGTTCATTGGCGAATGTGACTGCGGCAGAGTTGTCGCAATACACATTTATAGGTAATTCAATTGATGGCATCACTCCAAGATCCGAAATGAATTTCCTTATCCAAACAGCTTCCATTGCAGCTTCCGATGCAACAATATACTCAGCTTCTGTAGCAGACATGGCCGTTGTACTATGCTTTTTGCTCTTCCAGTCTACAGCTCCTCCATTGATGACAAAAATGTAACCAGTCTGAGACTTCGTATCATCTTTATCAGTTTGAAAGGACGCATCGCAGAAACCTGTAACATTTAGTTCTGCGTCTGGATTTCCCCCGAACACAAGAAACATATCTTTGGTATTCCTTAAATACTTAAGAATGTTCTTAACAGCATGCCAGTGATCTTTCCCTGGATTCTGCTGGTAACGACTGGTCAAATTTTGCGCGAATGCCACATCTGGCCTTGTGCATCTAACTGCATACATGATCGATCCTACTGCTGAAGCATATGGAACTTTATTGATGTATTCCACCTCTTCAGGTGTAGAAGCACACATTTCACTACTTAAGCCATGATCCACTTGCATGGGCAAATACCCCTTCTTGGAATTTTGCATATTGAATCTTTTCAATATTTTATCCATGTAAGCACTTTGGCTTAATCCAATTAACCACTTAGATCTGTCTCTATAGATCTTGATTCCAAGGATGTAAGCTGCTTCTCCTAAATCCTTCATGGAAAAACATGTACTTAGATAAGACTTAACTTCATTAAGACTTGGTATATGATTTCCCATGATTAATATGTCATCGACATATAGGACAAGAAAAGTAGTGTTACTCCCACTAACTTTGTGGTATACACACGGCTCATCGAAATTCTGAGTAAATCCAAACTTCTTGATTTCCTCATCAAATTTCTTATTCCATTG
This sequence comes from Artemisia tridentata subsp. tridentata, assembly GCA_021014915.2. Taxonomy (NCBI): domain Eukaryota; kingdom Viridiplantae; phylum Streptophyta; class Magnoliopsida; order Asterales; family Asteraceae; genus Artemisia; species Artemisia tridentata. Next base: position 160,520,530 of record CP139505.1, read on the forward strand.
CCTGGATGCTTGCTTTAATCCATAAATGGATCTTTGAAGCTTGCATACACGCTCAAGAAATTGTGGATTCACAAACCCCTCAGGTTGCACCATGTAGATGTCTTCATCTAGGCGACCATTCAGAAAGGCGGTTTTGACATCCATCTGCCAAATCTCATAGTCATAGTAGGCAGCTATGGCTATAAGAATCCTAATAGCTCTAATGTCAGCCACAGGAGAAAATGTCTCCTCATAGTCAACACCGTATGTTTGGTAAAAGCCTTTGGCTACCAAACGAGCTTTGTAGGTGTGTACATTGCCATCCATGTCCGTCTTCTTTTTGAAGAGCCACTTACTCCCAACTACCTTAGCATTGGGAGGAAGGTCTACTTCAATCCAGACTTTTTTGTCTTTCATGGATTGCATTTCCCCATCCATAGAAACCTGCCATTTATCCTTCTCAGGAGTATTAATGGCAGCCCTATAACTAGTTGGCTCATCAAGATCCCCTAGTATAGTTTCCTCACACTCTACGTTTAAACATAGACGATTAGGAGCTTTTGTAGATCTTGAAGATCTACGGATGGGTACCACTTCAACTTCAGGTGGAGGACCTAAACTTTCAGGTTCCACAGGAAGTGTGTTAGTGTTCTCAGAAGGTGACGTATCTTCTTGATCATTTTCTAGATCATATACTCTCCCACTGAATTCTTGAGACAAGAAACTCTCCTCAAGGAATTCACCATACCTAGCCACAATGACTTTATTTTCTGGTGGGAAGTAAAAGTAGTAACCCCTTGTTTCCTTAGGGTATCCTACGAAGATACACTTAACAGATCTTTGTTGGAGCTTATTAGGTGAGTCACGTTTAACAAATGCCTCACAACCCCAGACCTTTAAGTAAGACAAGTTAGGAGCTTTTCCAGTCCATAATTCATATGAAGTCTTATCAACCTTCTTAGTTGGAACCATATTTAATATGCGAACAACAATTTCAAGAGCATAGTCCTAAAAGGATAAAGGAAGAGTTGTTAGATTAAACATAGATCGTACCATATCAAGCAATGTACGATTTCTCCTTTCAGATACACCATTTTGTTGTGGAGTATAAGGAGAAGTGAGTTGCTGGACAATGCCACACTCAGCTAGATAATCTTTAAACTCTTGGCTTAAATATTCACCACCACGATCGGATCGAAGAGCCTTAATCTTCTTACCGAGTTGTAATTCTACTTTATTCTTAAAAACCTTGAATGTCTCAAAGACTTCATGTTTGTGTTTAAGTAAATAAACACAACCATAACGACTATAGTCATCCATGAAGGTTAGGAAGTAGGTAGCACCGCGTTTAGACACATGTCTAAGTGGACCACACACATCAGTGTGTATCAATCCAAGTAGATCCGAAGCCTTTTCCATATTGCTATGGAAAGGTTTCTTTGTCATCTTTCCAGATATGCAAGATTCGCATTTATCAAATGAATCATCATCGATATCTTTCAAAAGCCCATCATGTTGCAGCCTTTCCATACGTTTCTTGCCTATATGAGCAAGACGACAGTGCCATAAATAAGATGAATCCAAGTTCGACTTGATTCACTTATTTCCAATGCTATACACAGAATTATTTCCGTTGGATGCATGATTTTCCATATCAATTTCAAACACACCATTTAATGGAATTGCATTAAAATAAAAAACAGAATTTAAAGAAACCGAAATTCCATTATTATTAAAAGTATGCTTAAAACCATTATCCAACAATAAAGAAACTGAAACAACACCTCTAACAATAGACGGTGCATAATGACAATTGTTCAATACTAAAATTAAACCCGAAGGTAAAAGTAAATCAAAAGTCCCTATGGCTTCCACTGCTGCACGTATACCGTTGCCGACATACAAGTAGCATTCCCCATAGTTCAGCTTCTTCGCTCCTCTAAGCCTCTGCGATGTATTACAAATGTGAGTACCACATCCTGTATCATATATCCAGGCATTTTGCTTACGAGGAAAAGAAAATAATTCAACCATAAAAATACCTGAAGTGCTCGCGCCGTTTGCAGCCTTGGCATTTTTATTCTTGCGACACTCCTCAAGCAACAATGGATAGTCCCTCTTCCAGTATCCAGGAGTGTTACAGTGGTGACAAGCAGCCACATCCTTCTTGGGAGGAGGATTCTGCTTCTTGGGCTTCTGCTGATAAGTCACAATCTGCTTGCCCTTGTCAGCTTTAGCTTTCCGCTTCTTGTTCGCATGATGTGGTTTACTGGGCTTAGTGATCCTACCACCTCTAATTGCCATCATAGCAGGTGTAGGTGCCTTCTTTGAGAGTCCCTTCTCAAAGTCAATAAGCATTGCATGCAAATCAGATACTGTCTTCCCCTTGCAATGCATATTGAAGTTGCGCACAAACTCACCATACAATTCCTCATTGAGGGATCTATTGATGAGGCCAACTTTAACATCTTCCACATACCCGCATCCAAGTGTGTCTAATTGGTCAAGATATCCTTTCATCTCCAATACATGGGCACTTGCGGATTTAGTTGCATCTCTTCACTTGATTTGAGTATCTAGCAAGTCATACAACTCTGCTGTTGGAGGTTTCTCAAACATACGTTTGAGTTCCTCAATCATATCCATCGGACCATAATTCTCAAACTACTTTTGCAGCTGAGTATCCATCCCCGATAGCATGAGATAAGCCACATCATTGTGCTTGTCATAAGCAGTGTTGTACTCTTCAAGTAATTCATTTGGAGAGTTAGCAGGAGGAGCAACAGGAAGAGGCTCACTAAGATATTCAAAACGTTTGGCCATTCTAAGAACAATCCTTAGAGAACGATACCAATCGTTGAAATTTTTAGTCCCAGTTAACTTCTCTCTTTCAATCATCATTTTGAAAGCAGAGCTCATGTTTGACATGTTCGTGTTGTCGGGTTGGGCCATTTCTACAGAAAAAAGTTCAAAAGTTAGTACTTTCGATAATTAACCTTTTCAAGAAAATTAAACACCCATGGTAAATTACCATTTAATTTTCATTCGAAAACTAGGATCTAAATTGACATCGTTTCATTACATCAGCTGAGGCTGCTAGTAATGAAAGTACTCAAAAAGGTACGGGTCAACCCCTATTGCCAATATTTAATTGCAATTCCAAGAATCATGGGACTTACATTATATTGCCAACATCAATTGTAAAATGTAAGCATGTTTTATCCCTAAATCTTTATTCCTTGACGCCGTTTCATCACATCAGCTGAGACTTCTAGTGATGAAAGTGCTCAATTAAGTTAACCAATTTAGAAACATGTAAATTGACGCCGTTTCATCACATCAGCTGAGGCTGCTAGCAATGAAAGTGCTCAATTTACCCCTTTTGATTACCATTCTTTGAATCATTACATCAGCTGAGGCTGCTAGCAATGATAGAATGTCATGTTAGGTGTTTTCGTAGTAATTGGTTGGCATATTACTTAAATTTAAGGGTATTAAATTTTGATGTGTAATCAAAAAATATGTACAAAGATGTCATGCATTCATCTTTGTATCATATGTTTTCAAAACTAGTTTACTCATTCATATTACATGATTGCATTGGGTGTCGACCCAATTAAAAAAATTAGGGTTTGTAAAAAATAAAACCCTAGAATAATCATGATTGCATGTATCTATTTAACAAGATTTAATTTTATGGTTTTTAGTAATTAATTACATGTTAAAAACGGGCTCATGATGCCACTGTTGGAATATTAGAATCATAAAACTATAAACTAATAACCATAGCATGAACATCAAAGCATATAGCACAGCGGAATAGGATCTACAATAACATGTAAATAATTAACTAAAGATTAAATAGATGCGTACCTTTTGATTCCTAGCAAGAACAAGGAATCACGTAATCACCAAGAACAATATAAACCCTAAATTGGGTTTAGTATGAATCGACTTATATGTAGTCGAATAGGGTAAGTCACAACAAGCTAAAGCAAGCTTGTACTCCGTTCTTGTACACACGTAATACTAGCGTTTCAATGGAAAAAGCTAGGTTCTAATTCACAAGCAAATCAAACACTTATGTGTTATTGATCAAACGAAAATCAAAAGGTGATTGGGAAGTGTGGATCGACAAACACAAGAGGGAGGAGAGGAAGAAGAATAACTTGCTAGAGAATTAGGGTTAGGAAATAACAAATACAATGGGATTGTATTTATAGGCAACCAAGCCTTCCTCTCCAAGCTACAAAACCGACAACCCCAATCGAATCTAGCCCAAGGGAATGGGTTCTAGATCCATCTATCCTCCTTTGCATAATTAGTCCTTTAATGACCGTTATCTCTAACTCCGTTAAGTACTAACTGTTGTTAAGTAATTTGTTTGTGAAATGAATAAATAAAATATAAAACTATATTTAATTATTCAAACCATTGAAACTCTTACGTATTGTGTGCAATCCCGAAGTCTCGGGTTCGAAACCGGACATATATATATTAATAAAAATCCATAAACTTTAACAAAACCAACGACACATACTAATCTCAACTTGTTCAAACCATGTTTACCATAATATATATGCAAGCAAAGCTTCTTCTCTTTACTCCATGTGGGAAGTTTCACAAAAGTAACCACATATAAAAAGTTTTCTTAGAGACATACTAATTTGCATATAAAAGATAGACAATGCAATTGGAGTTGAATATCCTTCATAGATTGGCTAAAATGTCAAGAAAATCTTGTGTAATGTAGTAAAAAAAATGGCATGTTGTGGTAAAATGTATAGTTAATCTGATTTATGTGGCTCACCAAATGGCTCAATCTATAGACGATTGGTACAGACCATCCTAGTTAGACCTCGTCATAGGATATGAACATTACACCAAGAGTTATGATGAGTTTTATATTGTTATTATCGTGTGTCTCTAAACAATCACTCTACCAATCTCATTTGCAACATCCTTTTCCATTTCTACACAATTTAGTTTTCTTTCAAGGTTCTCAATAATATGTTGTGTTTCTTAAAGAAAAAAAAAAGTCTAGACATTTGTACTATGCAGTCTTGTAATCTATTTGTACGTCTAACTTTTTTCTTTTCTTTAAGTATGTATTAGTCTAACAGACATTTATGGTCGTCACATTAAAGTATTTACTACTTTTGAAGCTAACATAAGAGCACACGGTATGGTGTGCATTAAGGTGTGTTAAAGTTTGACATTTTGGTGTATTAACCATACCGTGGAAGTGAGTTAAGGTGTGTTAAGTTAAGGTGAGTTAACCCCTTAACGTGCGTTAAGGTGTCTACTTTTTTGTGAGTTAAGGTGTGTTAACCATACCACCCATGTGAGTTAAGGTGAGTTAAGGGTGAGTTATGATAAGTGGTGTTTTTTTAGTTAAGGTTAAAGCTGATGTGACAGTGTATTAAAGTTTAACACGGGTTAACCATACCGACTGCTCTAACATTAAAAGAAATCAAATTACATTTTCTTAGTTCAAATATTTTTAAATATTTTACCCATTGGATTCTTTATCAATAAGAGTCAACAGGACTTTATCAGTTTTATTTAAATGAGTTGAAAGAACGGCCCTCTAAAGCAAAACAACATATTTTATTATTATTTTTAAATGCAAAAAAAGATTTTACAAAATGAGCAATTTTCTATGAAAATGTGAAGTACAATGGTCATATTTGCATTCAAAATCACGTAAACAAGTTTTTAATCGGAAGATCTCGTTTCTACGCAAATCACTCTAGAACAAATTTACAACTTGACAAATGATCAAAGAAGTGAATTTGTGTTTTGAGACTTCACATTTTAATGGGACAAAACATTTTTTCAAAAATAACACATGACAAATTATTTTTGAAATATTAAGAAATGTTTTAATGGAAAAATATGTTTGAAAATCACAACAGCTATTTTCCCCCCCAAAATCAGCTCCAACCTTCCCCAAATAAGTTTTCACCAGAAAAGACAAAATTTGGAGCGTCCTAGTCTAGGACGGTTCCACTAAATTTAGTGGAGCCGTGGCATGTTTAGTGGAGCCATCCGTACTATTTTTTCTGTAACGTTCAGATTTTCTTTGCCTATAAATACCAACCCCTTTCACAGATTTTAGGCATCCTTACACACACAAAACTTTCTGAGTTGAATACTCTCTTCACACTTTATTTCTTAGATCATTTAGGTTAGTTTTTCTTTTGTTCAAGAGTGATCCAATCATCCTCCAAGTGATCCTCTTCATTCCTCTTCATTAGCAAGAGAAGAACACAAGTATCCAAGTTGATACAAGGTGTTATCATCCCTCTTCATTAGCAAGAGAAGAACACAAGTATCCAAGTTGATACAAGGTGTTATCATTCCTCTTCATTAGCAAGAGAAGAACTCAAGGTATTCAAGAAGATACAAGAGTTGTAGTTGTTAGGTTTTGTAACACTTGTTACATCCTTGTTGTATCTTAGCATACATCAAGATTATCTTTCTTTTGTGAGAGTGTGAGTGAAGATCATTGTGATCTTAAGAGATAGTGAAGATCTCTTAAAGTCATTGGGCTTGTGTGTGAGTGATCAAAGGATCTAGAGTAGTTAGATTAAGTAGAGTGAAGTGAGAGTTGATCTTTGTGATCGTGTTGATATCGTGATGATCTCTTGTAGCCATTAGGGCTTGTGTGATTGGTCATGTGGACCTTGGTAGATTGGTGCTAGCTAAGATTAGCACTCGACATTTAGCTTAGTGTCGGTAATAGGATAAGCGACGTGTACGGTTTTCTCCGCCTGAAGGGAGGTTGTTGACATAGTGCTTGAAACTCTTGAGTGTGGTACTCGGGGAGTGGAGTAGGGCGAAGAAGAGCTTCGTAGCCGAACCACTATAAATCCTTTGTCTCGGTTTGATCTTTCCAACTCTACTCTTTACTTTCATTATTTTGTATTAGTTAGTTTAGTGTGTAGTTCATATTGGTGTTGATTGATTACACATAGAGTTCGAATCAAAGTTTCCAATAGCCAACTTTTAAAACAAGATTTTTAAAAGAACTTTAAACCGGTAAACTATTCAACCCCCCTTCTAGTTTCCCGCAGTTTATACCAAATTACATTTTTGGTCTCTAAATACCAAAATTTACATAAACGGTATCCATTATAAAAGTTGTTACACTTTTGGTCCCTTATTGTGTTAAAGATGTTAAAGTTTCAAAAAGATGATGGACGGTCCATGGATAAAATGCAACTATTGTACCTGTTTTCAAAGATTCTCTATTGTTGATTGCATTTTAATTTCATACTAATGGCGCAATTCCATATAAGCTAAAGTAGTTTCTTGGTTTTTAAGGTGGCACTTTGGCATAAACGGCGGATCAAGCAGTGGAGGTTCTAGACATGGTGTTAACGATCCGAACGAAGTCAAGTATAGGCCTAAATGAGCTATGCTCGTTTATTAACTACTCGGTACTCCTCTTTGATGCATTGTTTTCTATTTGCCAACCCATGTACACAGAGGCACATCTTCAGATGAGGGGCTCAAAGCCGCTGATTACTTCTTGAAGCTAATTGATATTGGGGTGATGGAAAACAAATTTGGAAATTGGCCAAACCTCAAATGTTGTGAGATAAGAAATGGTCTTGAAGGAGAATGGGAAATGCTAACAAGTTCTTCGTTAAGTTTAGTTGGTGAATGGTCTCGATGTGTGTTCAAACTTGCTTATTTCTCTCCGTAGAAGCTGCCTATCTTGCATTGTTTGATCGTTTTACAATTTCTATTTATAACGTATATAGCTAATTTGTTTTTTGTACTTCCGTCAAACCAACTTATGATAATATTGTAGAATGTTTATTTTTGCATAGGTAAACTAATTATGTGTGAACTTATATGTAGTGTGAAATGATCTGTATGTGCTTTACTACTGAGTTTTTAATCTCTTTTCTCACCACTCTTACCTTCTTATTCATTTTCTTCTTTGAAAGTTGAAACCACGGTTGTGGACATTATATTTAATGAGCAAAAACCCTCGTCAAATATATCAATACCATTTCCTCCTCTAGTTGTTGAAACCACGGCTATGGACAGTCTCCAGGAGGAGAGGAAAAAATGATTACCATAGTGTGATTAAAACCTTTATTGAGCAAAATGAAATACATGTCCTCCAATAAAAATTGACATATTGCAATATCCGATGGCTAAGAACCATGGAACCATGGCATTGATAGGAACCATGGTTGACGTGCGGATATCCTTGTGATATCCGAAGTAGATCCCATATACTTGTTCTCGGTAATGGGTGTGCCATATAATTTCACTCCTTGATAACGACGTACATATATTGTTCAATCTATTTGACTGTGTAAGTCGCCTAAAACACCCTCCCATAGATAACACGTAACAACAAATCTAGTATATCAAAATTTAATATAACTAATCAACAACAATAAAATACACATGCGAAACATACATTTGGATTAAAACTTGCAAACCAAACCATATGTTGCATCATTCACCTATCGACCTGCGACGCTATAAAAAATATCGTGGATGCACATAACGCCCTCAGAGAGAAGGAAAAATACATATCGAATTTGTGTTTTACTGTTATCTGTGCTCGTTTACACACATTTCTGTAACTCTACAAAACAGAAAAAAGAACCAATTAATGTTGTTGACATATACAATCTGGTATTGGATAGGTATATATGGATTGTGTCTCCTTTCTTAACCTAACTTGACCTTGTCTATTCTTATGCGCGTCTTGTATAGCCCACTGAAACTCAGGCCAGTCCATAGTTTCATTACAAAAGAGCTGGCTCGAGAGCACCATATTTGGTCTGATAGTCTTCAAGTTTTTGTATGCTCGATACCCTAGGTGAAAAACAAGGAACAAAGATTCGTTTTATAAGTAAGGGTTAAAAAGGCCCTTTAGATGGGTTGGATTTGGACACCAGCACAGTTTGTCCCAAGTCTTTTTGAATTCGAATACACTTCAGACCACATTCAACCCGTTCACTTTTTCATTAAACTAAATATTTGGCTCGTTACATTCCTTATCAGTAAGAGTCAACCAGACTTTATCCGTTTTTATTTAAATGGGTTGAAATAGCGGTTTCTAAAGCAAAACATCATTCTTTTTGAAAATGGAAGAATTTTCTTTGCAAAATGAACAATTTTCTATGAGAACGTGAAGCACAACAATCATATTTGCATATTTTCGAAATCACCTAAATGGATTTTTGGTGTGAACCCCTATACAAATGAAGGAATAATCATTTTATTCATCCATATCCACAAATGACCTTAAAATTAGCAAATTAAACTTTTGCAAAATAAAATTCTCAAATAAGTCAAAAACTTGGAATATATTTCACATTTTCAATAAAAAATCATAAATTATGACAAAAATAAAACAAAAAAATTGTGATTAAAGTCAAAACAATTTTACAAATATTATGCACTTTTTACCTTTTTGTTGTTTCCTAAAAAAGTTAATATTGCGAATTATAGGGTCATTCCCGAATATATCCAAATAAAAAGGTAGAGAATATGCTGAATGAGGTCAACCATACATACCATTGCATTGTGCATATTGCCTGGTGAAGCTGAAATGAAGATGTCCGTATGCATACTGACATAATAATCAACAGCCGCTAACAACGATGCTCTTCCTTCAACTTCTGCCCGTTCTTTGTCAGATGCAAGGCTTTTTTGTCATCCATAAGCGGAAACAGTTTACGCAGTGCAGAAATTATTGCCTCTCCACCATATAATTATGTTTCAGGGATAAAGCAAAGCCGATAATGTAAAAGTTTCTATTTTGACTGTTTGATTTGCTAAACTCAGCCTTGGTGCACTTGATGTAGGTCATAAAATAGTCAAATACTAGTTTGCCCATTCTCGGCATACCATTTTTATTATTATTATTATTTTTTTGATGATATTGATTGATGAAGCGAAAAGTGTACCGCTTTTAGGGGGTCATTTAAGCCCTAAATCGTATTTATTTGATCAAATATTGCCCTAAATCGTTCCTTTTGTCATTTTAGGTACTTTGGAGAAGAAATCTGGAAAAGGAAGCATTTTGGACGTTTTTGGAGCATAAAAATGAAGAAAACGACAAAGTCTTCAAAGTTGCTGGAAAAGTACACTTGACGGCGTCAAGTATTGCTCTTGACGGCGTCATGGCTTGCCAAAAGAGGTGGATATGAAAAATACTGTGACGCGCCAGAGAGTTTTGCAATAGAAAGTCTGACGGCGTCACCCTTTAAGGTGATCAAGGCCATCACGGTTTAAGCTAACGAGAGATGGCGTCAAGCTCTATTCTGACGGCGTCAGCCCTTGATAGGTCAGAGCGGATTTTGGAGGACTAAAGAGGGACGACGTCAGGAAGACCATCCGGGAACCCTAGCCACGGCGAGGTGACGACGTCAAGATCTACAACGTGACGCCGTCAGCTACTAAGTTCTATATATAGTTTTGTAATTTTTTGTCATTAGTGTGCAACTTTGTGAGGAGAAACCCTAAGACGAATTTCTGCCATTTTTAAGGGTTTTCATACCCTTGGATCTCCCTTGTTTAATTGAAGATAAGTAATCACTTAATCAATCAATATGTCTTTGTGTTGTTTGATTATATCTTGTTCTTGTCTTTTGATTAACATGCTAGGCTAGATTTATCTTGTGTTTGCTTAGATCTAATGAAACCTAACTATTGATTATTAGTTGTTAGTGTGTTATTAATTGTATTGGATGATTGTTTATTGATGTTAGGCTTAAGAAAACTGGCTAACCTCCTATACGGTAATTTGCTTGAACGTCTTAAGAAACATGAACCAATGCGTACTAAGGTTATTATGGTTGTATTTAATGCATGAGCGAATTCTAGTGATCCCATGTTAGGAGCTTCTTAGCCGGCTCGACATAGGAGTGAAGTAGGAGCTTGTAGAGTTGGGGAAGTATGTACACCACCCCACGATTGGTATTAAGGAATACACCCGTCATCCACGCAATTAATACACACTAATCAACCGGTAAAAGATAGTTAGGGAGTAAGGAAATCTAAGTAAACACATTTCTCTCCATATAAGTTTCACAACCTTTTCATTTTCAGTTATTTTATTTTATTTGCATTTGTAGTTATTTGGGTTAGTTGACTAGCAACTAATTCCGCCCACTCTTTCAAACCCGAGATTTTACTTGCTTTTATAAAAAAATATAAAAATACAAAAAAGAATCTTCCCTCACCTTAGACCTATTAGAGTAGTTTTTCAATCCTAACGACACTATTCCCCTAGAGAACGATCAATCCCCCGGTACTTGCCACTTCACTATACTACATCGGTCAGGTACACTGCCTGGTGGGGATTGCAAGCCTCTTGAGATCCCTCGAGAGGTAAAACCTGTTGTAAGGTCGCAAAACCACGCATCAAGTTTTTGGCGCCGCTGCCCGGGAATAGTTATTGTTTAGGTTGAATTTTTATTTTATTAGGTCTACTCACTAGATTCCTTTCTAGTGAGATTTTTATTTTATTTTTCTAGATTTTCTTTAGTCTATCTTTTTTCTTCGTTTCCTTGTTCGTAACCAATACCATCTGACATCATAGAAGGTGGTAATATCCTTGATCCCAACAACCCACCACCACAACAACACCCACCTCCTAGAGCCCGTACCTTAGGAGACTACTCTCGTCCTAGCCACCATGGCTATCGAAACACCATTGAGCTCACTTAAGGAGCCAATGTCACTTCCTTGCGATCCGACACCATCCGGTTGGTGCAAAGTGGATGCGCATTCCATGGACTTCGTTCCGAAGATCCTAACCAACATCTCAAGGACTTTCTCAAAATCGTTGATTCCATAGACCTTGATGTTGCCACTCGAGAGACGACCCGACTGCGTCTCTTTCAATTCTCTCTGCGGGACCAAGCTAGTCAATGGCTAGAGCGTCTACCCGCAGGATCCATCACCTCTTGGGATGATCTCACCACTCGTTTCCTCGCTCAGTTTTTCCCACCAGGAAGAACTACCAAGCTAAGGAATGATATCTTGATGTTCCAACAACGTCAAGGCGAAACCCTCTACGAGGCATGGACTCGATTCAAGGACTTACTCCAAAAAGTCCCTCACCATGGCATAGAACTTTGGCTCCAAGTCCAAATCTTCTATGACCATATCAATCTCTCCACGAGGCAAACCATTGACCAATCGGCCGGTGGTAAGCTACGTGATCTAAGTGCGGAACAATCATGGGCTCTCCTAGAAGATCTTGCTCTTTATGACAACGAAAGTTGGAGTGATCCCCGTGATTGGAATAAAACGGTCAAGGCAATATCTTTGCCTTCGAACAATTCAAGCACTTCCGACCATAGGATCATAGAACTTGAAGACCAAGTCAAGTTTCTTATGAAATCCTACGAGGCTCCTAAACCTTCAAGCCAAGTGAACAAAATCACTTCTTCATGTGAATTAGGTAGTGGTCTCCACGACACTCGTGATTGCGTGGAACTCCCCGAATAAGCTTTTGTGGATTACGCATCCTCGCGTACCGACGGAGCGGGAGACAAGTGGTACACTTTCAAACCCGAGCCAAACCCCTACGGTGATTCTTACAACCCCTCATGGAAAAATCACCCAAACCTTAGGTGGAAACAAAACCAAAACACACAACAAACCAATTCTTCCAACCCACCTAATCGTTTCCAATCAAGCGGTTCCAACTCGAACCGTACTTTCAATAACAATCCTTCTAACAATTATGGTAGTACCAATAACTTTGAAGGATTGATGTCCCAATTTATGGCATCTCAAGAAGCTCGTTTGGCCAAGTTTGAATCCGAATTCAATCAACAACAAACGGAGATGACCAATAAAATTGACAACTTATTGAAAGCCCTCAATAACCAAGTGCTACCACCTCCACATAAGGACGCTAGGAACACAAATAGCAGACCCCAAGTAAAAGACCCCTCTTCATCCAAACACGTCCACTTCGTCACAATTGTCACTATTAAACCAATTGATAGGAATGAGGATAATGGTGAACCTGAGGATGAGGTTAAGAAAGTCGAGGTTGATAAAGAAGTTAGGAAGAGTGAGATTGAAGAAGTAGATGATGATGAGGACTACTTCAATAGGCTACCCACTAAGGAAGAGCGAGCATATCATACAAACTTATTCGATGACCCCGAGACACCATACTTCCTAGGTAGACCAATTATAAAAATGGGTGACCCTTTTAATCTCAACATACCATGCAACATCGGACATTTGCATGTGTGGAAAGCTTACATCGACCTTAGATCGCCCATAAACATCATGACTAGAGCCCACTACAACTTAATAATGAAAAATCAACTTGGGTATAGGATGTTCCCTGATAAGGGTTGGATGAGTAACTTCACGGGAAGAGTTAAGGGATTACCGGTTTATGTAGGAAACTTCACCTATGTCACCGACTTTGTAATTGTAGAAGATATCCGGCCAATAGTCGAATCATGCTTAACTCAAGTAGTTTTTGGAAAACCATTTGTTGAGATCTCTAGAATGACTTATGAACCTTCCTTAGGGATAGTTAGATTTAAGGATGAGACCGATGAGGTAAACTACCAAATGCCATATAAGATAGAGCAATTCCAACACTTGTCAAATGTTGAGAAGGAGCTTAAGCAAGCGGTCTACTATAGGAATGATGAAGATAGAAATAAAGGAGTAGACCATGTTATGGAAAGGATATCCGGTTTCTACAAGGATTGTTTGGAATTAGGACCGGAATATAAAACCGGAAATGAGAATGGCCTAGGAACCGTGACCAATGATGGAATCACGTAATGTACGTGACTTTGAGTCTAGCTACAAGACTCGTTAATAAAGAAAAGCGCTTCTTGGGAGGCAACCCAAGCTTTATTTGCTTTGTGTATTTATTTTTTTTGTTTGTTTGATTTTATTTGCTTCCGTATGTGTGTTTAATTTTTATTATTATTGATTCATGTTCAAAACTAAATTGTGAAAATGCTTTATCTTGTTTTTAACTTCGTCTTAACTACATATAAAGGTATTTTGCAAAAGATAAGTGTAAGGGAAATCCAAATCGGTTTATTAGAACAAATGAACATGAATAATAACAATATTAAATTAACATACATATTAGTATAGTTTGAGTCAAATGCTTGTATCGAGTCATAATGATGTTTTGCAGGATTTCCAGGAAGTAAGGTATAGGTTTTTCGAGAAATTTTCCAGAAACTTAACATGAGAATTCTGTCAGATCATTTCTGACGGCGTCAGGACTTACAACCTGACGACGTCAGGTTTTAATTTTCTGAAATTTTTGAATGTTTTGTTTTCATAAAAAGTTTTTATTAAATCTCTAACTTATAAACTCCAGGAATCTGCAAGATTATCATTCCACAAATTATATCCTTATATAGAATTTATCCCGCCGATGTTATGCAGGTTTTCGTGTTTGTTTTCTCACGTTTAACAGGTTATTTTGGACAAGGAGATGTATGTGGAATCAAGCTTATGGCGTTGCTTTAGTCTTGAAGCTTCTAAATTCTCTTGGAAGAAGATCTAACCATGTTACCTCTTTATCCACCAAACGAATCAGGGGAGTATTTGATTTCATTCTTTTACCTTATTTACTTTTACATCTTGTTATTTGAACATTGGGGACAATGTTCATCTTAATTGTAAGGGGGGGGGGGGGGTAAAGTACGATACTTTAGAGAATGCTATTACGCTTGATTTTTGTTTGTTTGATGGTAGATGTGTAATAAAACTGAGATAAATACCTGTTAGGGCAATTTTAGTGCCAAATTTAAAATTTTTTACAACATATAGGAGTGAAACTCTGATCTTAATGAGCGTCTCACGGATACGAGTTATATGACTAGCACAAAACCGTACCACTAAAAAATTTTCCACCCCCAAATATGTGAGGTTCGCCCCTAGAATTGGTAGGAAAAGCATTTATGCTATGATGTGTGTACCGGTAGCACTTAGATTCTAGAACTTGCGTTAGGACCATTCCGAGGCCACAAGTGAGACTACATTCGTGTAGTTAGATTTACTACATGATAAGAGGCATTAGGATTAACCCATTGTTTTACACCTGTGTTTTTGTTATAATTACATTGGCTACATTGGTCAAGTAATTCTCCCACACCCTTTGCGTTGTACTCATTTTTAGTACACGGTACCCCTAGTACACCCCTCAGAGCCTATCTTTTCGTTTCGACCTTTAAGCATTTTACTTAAAGGAAGAATTTTTTGTTACACCCCACTTAAATGTACACCCAAATCGCCTTAGCCTACCTTGTATGCACTCATTTTTAGTGCATTATTGTGACAACATTTGTTTAAACCCCAAGTTAATTATCTAATTGATTACATGGTTGCTAAGTCGAGTCATATCCTTGTACATATTGTTTTGGGACGATTGGGACTCATGGGTAAAGTACTAGTGTAATGGAGTAATGGGGAAGAACAACATTATTACCCCCATATGTGCTAAATATTTTAAAAGTACTCCAAGTGTTTCGATTATCTTAATTCGAGTCATTAGAATAGTTATTTGTAAAGTTATGTAAAAGTTCAAGTGTAAGGGGAATGCAACGCCCCTATGATGTATTATTTTGGATGGTAGGGCAAGAGTGTATGGAAAAAAAAAAAAAAAAGGTTTCTCTCTCTAAGATTTTCATCACATTTTATTATGAAATTCATCATCTAAATTCAATCTAACCATTGGATTTTGATTTTGTTTTTTGTTTTAGATTCTTCTGTTCATCATCTTTCTACTCATATAATTTTATACCGTTATTTCTTTCCCACTCTCTTCATTAAATTCATTTTATATTTCCTTTTTCACTGTTCTTGTCTTTTCCCCTTTTCATTAATTTTCCGTTATTCATCCATTGTTGCTGGCTTTTATTCATTATTAACCTAGGATGTTTTATATCTAAAACATTATCAAATCATGTCTGAATCTAACCCCCACCCTCCGAATCCACCTAATCCAGATCCCACAAACCCTAATTCTATTCCACCACATCCTGGGTCTAATGAATTCGTACGTGCTAAGAGAAATACTAGGAACTCTGGTAGTGATAATAAGCAGGCTATGAAGAACACTGGTATGAGTTATAAAGTATCTTTGGGTGTTAAGAAAAGTAACAAAAAGGGTAGTGGTAGAAGTAAGAATTTAGTTAAGGAAATGGATGGTATGGAGTTTGAAGGTGATGAAACTAATGATATGGAGGTGAAGGATGATGAGGTTGAAGTTAATGGTGTTAGTAATGAAGCTGCTGTGTCAGATAGCACCCAAGGGTTGATTGGGAATGAAGGTGGGTTAAACCTTGGGGCTACAAGTCATGGTAAGTCTCATATGAATTCTGTGATGGTTGATACTAATGATAAAGGTGAGTCTAGTGTTAAAAGTAATGTTAGTTTGCCTTCTAGTGGTTCAATTGGGGGTGTTACTAGTGATAAGAATGTTAGTAATGGTATTGGTGTGATGCCTGTGCCTTTTAAGGAGAACCCTGTGTTGCATCCTGGTCATGGTTCTTCTGGTGGCATAGGTAAACCTAGTGTTATGAATAAGTCAGGTGGGGATGGTGGTAGCAGTCAATGGCCTAAATTAAGTGAGACTATTGGTAATAGGGGGAATAAAAATGATGTTGAAGTAGGTTCTAAGGTGAATGATGCTGTAATCACTGATAAGTTTGTGCAACACAATGTATCTTTTGCTTCTGCATTCAAAGGTTTATCTGGGTATGGGAATAATAAGCTTACTAAGATTCCTGTTAGAATGAATGATCAGGGAAAAACAGTGGTGGATATGGATCCAATCATTGAAGAGGGTAGTAAGAAATGGGACTTAACTTTAGTTGGTTATTTTGTTGGTATGAAAATGAGTTATAATGAGATTTCAGGGCATCTAAGGAGAATGTGGAGGACTCATCAACTTGCTGAAATTATTACAAATGACTGTGGTTTACTGTTTCTTAAGTTTAAATCTGTGGAAGGAATGAATTTTGTTTTAGAAAATGGTCCTTGGTTAGTTGATAACAAGCCTTTCTTTGTCCAAAAATGGGAGGCTGGTTTATGTATGGAAAGGCCAGAACCCTCTAAGGTTCCTATTTGGGTCAAGTTAATGAATGTGCCTCTTGAGGCATGGAATGTACAAGGTATAAGTAGAATTGCTAGTGGAGTGGGTAATCCAATCATCATGGATAGAATTACAACTTCAATGTGTGAAAGAGCTTATGGAAGGGCTAGTTTTGCTAGAGTTCTCATTGAAGTTGATGCTTCTAGTGATTTAGTGGAAAGTGTGGAAGTCTGGTATGAAAAGTTGGGTAAGTCTATGAAGTTGAAAGTGCAATATACTTGGAAACCTCCACATTGTTCTACTTGTAAAGTGTTTGGACATGAGGATAAGAGTTGTATTAAGAGAGATGCTGCTGTTGAAAACAAGACTGAGATGGCTAAGGATGTTGGTGTCAATTCAGTGAAAATGGGTGTTAATAATTCAGGGGAGGGTCAATGGCAGAATGCTAGAAAGCCTGTTGATTATGGGGCTAGCACAAGCAAAAGTAGTGGGCAACAAACAAATGGCTACTATGGGAATAGGGGTGGTTTCAGTAATAGGGGTAGAGGTAATATGACGGGTAGAGGTGGAATGATGGGCAGAGGTGGTGGTATGGGTAGAAATGAATTGACTCAGAGAAATGGGAAGGAGATGGATAGTTTGAAACAGGTTCCTGTTGGTAATGGTGGTAAAAAGATTGATGAAGGGTTAGTTTTTGATGGTAATAATAAGGGTGGTAATTCTAATAAAGGTAAAGAGGCCTCTACTTCAAATGGTAATGTAAAGAATAGGAGTATTAAACAAAATGTAATTAACACCAAGAATAGTTTTGATGCTTTAGCTAATGATGGTATAGAAGCTGTGGAAGTGGGTAGTGAGGAATGGGTTCAAATGAGAAAGAAAATTGATCTAGCATGTGATTTAGGTATGCAGATAGCTGAGAGTGAGAAGATGAGATGGTCTAAAGATTTAAACAAATACTATGAGGATAAATGTAGTGCTAAGGCAAAGAATAGGATGATGGAGGGGTTAAAATGGAGAATATCTAAGTTACAAAAAGACATTGCCTATGGGCATACTAATACAGCATTGAATGCTAAACTAAAGGCTGATGAGTTGTGCAAAGAAATCATGAAGGATTCAGGTATGCCACAAAGTCAAGCTTTTATGCAAGCATATGATGAGTGTTACAGGACAGAGATGGGAATAATTGATGGATGGGTTAAGGAGAGGCAAAAGGCTGAAGTTGAGCTATTTTTTCTGTCCGACTTAGTACTAACTGATGAGGTTAGAAACACTTGGACAGAAGAGATGGTTCAACAGTTTGAAAGTCTTGTTGGCCTTAAAGTTGATGAAATGATTGCAAAACAGTTTGAGCAAGGAGTTGCAGAGCAAATGGAAGAAGAAGTGGCTATGGAGTCTCATGGTAATGCTAAATTCATGACACAGGATATTGTTTCTAATGTGGTTGAAAGCAATTCATCTCAGATGCAAGGTGATACTGCATCTAACTCCTCTCTTTTTTAATGATGATGAATATTGCTTCATGGAATGTCAAGGGAATGTGTGATTCCCTGAGACAAGATGAAGTTAAAAACGTTATTAGGATGAATAATATTAGTATGTTTGGTATTTTAGAAACTCATCTTAGAAAGAAATTAGTTAATAATGCTTGTAATGAGGTTTTTGGAAGATGGAGTTGGGTTTCCAATTCTGTTGATAGTCCGAAGGGGTGTAGAATTGTTGTGGGGTGGGATCCCAATATTATTAGTGCATCGTTATTATCCCAAACTAGCCAGGTTATGCATTTCTTGGTTAGTATTAAGAATAGCAGTTTGTCCATGTATGTTTCTTATGTTTATGGAGATAATAGAGTTAAGGAAAGGTTATCTTTATGGGATAATCTTAATGATCACAAAGCTGTTGCGGGTAATTATTCGTGGGTGATGTTAGGCGATTTTAATTGTACTCTGCACAATAACGAAAACTCAAATGGCTTTAATGTGAAAAAAGTTTTGGGTATGCAAGAGTTTAGAGAGTGTGTAAGAAATTTGAATATGGAGGATATTAATAGTGGTGGTCTGTTCTTCACTTGGATTCAGAAAAGGAGAGATCCTAGTGAGGGTATTCTTAAGAAGCTTGATAGGGTCATGGGGAATAATGTTTTTGTTTCTATGTATCCTGAAAGCTCTGCCAAGTTCTTACCGTTTTTATCTTCTGATCATTCGCCTGCAATTCTGATGATGCATGATGTGAAAATTAAGAGGAAGCAAGGTAGAGCTTTTAGATTCATGAATTACTTAACTGAGAAAAAGGGTTTTATGGATCTTATTGAATGTCATTGGAAGATTAATGTTAATGGGTTTGATATGTATGTGTTAGCAAAAAGGTTAAAAGCTATGAAGTGGCATTTAAAGAAATTTAATAAGGAGAATGGAAATGTGTTTGATAAAGTCATGTTTTTAAGAGTGGAGTTAGAAAGAGTTCAAAGCTGCTTAGATAGTGATCCTCATAATGTTCAGCTTAGACAAGATGAGATGACATTTGCTGCTGCTTATAAGAGTGCTCTTATTGATGAGGAAAGGGTTCTTAAACAGAAAGCTAGAATTGAATGGTTAAGAGAAGGGGACTCTAATAGTTCTTTTTTTCATAACTTTGTCAAAGGAAGAATGATTAGGAATAGAATTGAGGAGGTTAAAGATGTTCAGGGCAATTCTTTTACTGGTGATGAAGTTCCGGGCTGTTTTGTTGAACATTTTAAAAGTTTTTTTGGTGCTAGTAGTGACATATATCCTATAGAAGATCCGAGTAGTCTTTTCACAAAGAAGCTAGATCCTGAGACTGCTTTGGAAATGATTGGTCCTGTATCTGATGATGAGATAAAGATGGCGTTATTTGACATTGATGATAACAAGGCATCTGGCCCTGATGGTTATTCCGCTAAATTTTTTAAGGCTGCGTGGAAGGTGGTTGGAAGTGATACATGTGCAGCAGTTAAAGAATTCTTCTCAAGCGGCAAATTGCTTGGTGAGTTTAATTCTACTCTTGTTTCGCTTATCCCTAAAACTAAGAATCCCACTTTGGTCACGGATTATAGACCTATCTCATGTTGTAATGTAATTTACAAAACTATAAGTAAAGTTATAACTAATAGAATTAAAAGGGTGTTGAATGACTTGGTTCATGTAAACCAAAGTGCATTCATACCAGGGCGGCAAATTTGTGACAATATTCTTTTGACCCTAGAGTTTATGAGAGGTTATGATTGGAACTGGGGGGCTAAAAGGTGCGCTTTTAAAATTGATATTATCTAAGCTTATGACTCTATGAGTTGGAAGTTTTTGGATGTTATATTAAAAGAATTTGGCTTTCATCCGGTTATGATTCAATGGGTTATGGTTTGCTTGACTACTGCTAATTTTTCTGTGTGCATTAATGGTGAAACTCATGGATTCTTCAATGCTGGACGGGGATTGAGGCAAGGGGATCCGGTGTCCCCTTATCTATTTACGTTGGTTATGGAGGTCTTGAACTTGATGATTGAAAGGCAAGTGAAAGCTGAGAGGAAATTTCAATATCACTGGGGGTGTAAGGAGTTCAAGATTACGAGTTTATTCTTTGCGGATGACATTCTAATGCTGTGCCATGGTGATATTATTTCCGCTTCTGTCCTGAGAAGAGGGTTAGATGAATTTGGTATGTCTTCTGGCCTTTATCCTAGTATGAGGAAAAGTGAAGCGTTCTTTAGTAGTAATATGTCTGATGAGGAGAAAACTAATGTTAAAATGGTTATGCCGTTTAGAGAAGGAAGTTTGCCTATTAGGTATTTAGGTGTGCCTCTTGTTTCTAAAGGTCTTAAGATTAATGATTGTAAAGCTTTGATTGACATTGTAGAAAAGAGAATAGGAGATTGGAGAAATAGAAGTCTTTCTCTAGCTGGTAGACTGCAACTGATCTCATCTGTCTTAGCGTCTATTCAAGTTTACTGGTCTAATCTGTTTATTCTGCCGGTTAGTGTTTGTGATCAAATTGATAAATTGTTTAAGAGATTTCTATGGAATAGGGGGGATAATATACAGGGTATGGCTAGTGTAGCTTGGAAAGATGTTTGCAAACCCAAAAGTCAAGGAGGTCTTGGGGTTAAATCTGTGCAATTATGGAATAAAGCGTTAATGTCTAGACATCTCTGGAATATTATTACAAAAAGAAAATCTTTATGGGTTGATTGGATTCACTTATATAGATTAAAAGGAAAAAGTATTTGGAGTATTGAGCCAAGTAAAGGGGTCCCGTGGAGTTGGAAGAAGTTGCTTGATTTGCGTGACATGGTTAGGAAGTTTATTTGGGTCAGAATTGGTAATGGTAGGGATTGCAATATTTGGTTTGATAGATGGCATTCTTTAAGTCCTTTGTGCAGATTTATAAGGCCTAATGACATTTCTATTGCTGGCATGAGTACTAATGCTAAAGTTGTTGACCTTATCGGGGATCATGGGTGGTTATGGCCTAGTGAATGGGATGAAAGGTTTGAAGATGTCACCAATATTTCTGTTCCTAATCTTGATGATAATAAAAAAGATAGAGTTGGCTGGATTAATAAAATGGGTAGGGAAGTTGAGTTTTCTATTAATGAAGTGTGGAAAGCTATTAGTAATGACTCCCCTGATGTTATTTGGCACAACCATGTTTGGTTCTCTCAATGCATCCCTAGGCATTCTTTCATTTTGTGGACTGCTATTAAAGGTAGGTTAAAAACCAGGGATAGATTGGCTAGATGGTTTGAGGTGAATGATAAAAGATGCCTTTTGTGTAATCAGGATGACGAAACACACAACCATTTGTTCTTCTCTTGTGTGTTTTCTAAAAGATTATGGGAAAGACTTAAAACTATGGCTGAGCTTGATAATGTGAGTAATGAATGGGCTAGTGTGATATCTTATATCGTTAACAAGCCGGCTTCTAATACCATTTGGAGTGTTATACAAAAATTGGTTTTAGGTGCTACTGTATATGCAATTTGGTATGAAAGGAATAATAGAAGAAGTAACCATATTATTAGAGATGAGGATAGTGTCTTTAATAATATTGTTAGCATGGTTAGGATGAAATTGATGGGATTAAAGCTGAAGTATACTTCTAATGTTTATAAGGCTGCTCTTATTTGGAATATTCCATTGGGAAGAAATGAGTACTACAGGAGAATGGTGGATGAGTTGATGAGAGGTTGAGCTGTTTTTTTTCATGGATACTATAAGATTTGATGGTTGTGTTTCCTTTGTCTGGTTCATTCAGGATCAGGAAGGAACTGGTTTTTGGATGTGTAATTTCTGTTTTGATCCTTTTATTGGTATGTTTGTATGGTTCAATGTGTACAGGGTCCAAGTGTTGTATTGTTTGCAGATGTCATATTATGAAGACTGTGGTAAGAATTGCTGGATGATGATTGATAATATTGAGGTTTTGAAGAATGTCATGAAGATGGTAATGAAGGTGGACTGTGTTTGGTGGTTGATGGTTTCTGTTTGGGAATGCTTTGGTAAATGTTGCACTCTTTTTGTCCTAACTATGTTTTTTCCCTCTGGGTTTTGCATAGATAGGTTTTTAAGGAGGCAAATGTACCAAAGCTGCTACACTGGCAATTCCCTTGTGTTTGGTTGTCATAGTTGTAAGGTGAATGTTGTCTGCTATAACTGTGTTCTTAAGGTGGAGTTATGGTTAGACTTTCTGATCAAGTTTTGGTATTTCATGGTGATTCTGAAGATTGTTAGAAAGGGCAAGTATGATTTTGGCATAGATGTCTTTTGAGCTTTGGTTTTCTGCTGGCATGGGTGTGGTTTCTGATGTAATTTTACTATCTTTATTAACTCTTATTAAGTTAGTCTTAGCAGCTTGCTTGCTAGTTGTTATCAACATATGGTGATGTTTGGAGGTGCTTTGGTTGGTCCCTTTGCACTGTCCCATGGATTCAGAGTATGTTGATGACACTAGTTTATAGCTCCTCTTTCTGCTTTGACTGAGTTTATTTGAGTTATTAGCTACTTAGTAGTTTTGGTTTTAGCTCTTTTCTGTTATTGTATGTTGTATTTGAGCTAGGGTTATTGTCTTATGCCATTGGTTTTTTGTGGTACAAAGTGTGGAGCTAAGGAGGTGTCTTAGTCTCTTTGTTCACTTTGTATTTTTTCTTCTTTGTAAGTGCCGTTTGGCTTCCTTTTCTTTATAAATTTACCTTTAAGAAAAAAAAAATCGAAAAAATCAAGAAAAATACAAAAAAATGAGAAAAAGAAAAGTAGAAAAAACATACGGACTACCATCCCGTTTCATTTTATGTTTTTGTTATTTTGTTTTTAGCTTAAGTCGAGTCTAGTCTTGGCTTAGCAATGCCATATTGTACATGTAATTAATCAAGATCTTTAACTCGCCACCAGTAAAATATCCCTTATCCAACAAATCCGTGTTTATCATATCCCTACACCTAACGTTATAACCCGTTTAAAAGCCCTCTTTGATAGTTTATCTTAGGTGCTTACGCCTAGTGGAGGAGGTTTTTGATCCTTTCCCAAGCCTATGGTAATCTATTTGCTATGACAGGTAGTGAGAGATATTATCCATTTTCATTTATGAGATTTATTTTGATGACACCTGAGAGATGTGAGTATCTAAACACTACTTGTGAGGTGCTAGTTTGTAATCTCCGTGCTTATTATGATTAAAGTGGAACGACTATTTGTTGTAATTACTTTTATATTAGCATTAAATGACCCCTAACTTGTATTTTGATTAGAATAAAAGCGCATTTGCTTGAGGACAAGCAAATCTCAAGTGTAAGGGTATTTGATGAAGCGAAAAGTGTACCGCTTTTAGGGGGTCATTTAAGCCCTAAATCGTATTTATTTGATCAAATATTGCCCTAAATCATTCCTTTTGTCATTTTAGGTACTTTGGAGAAGAAATCTGGAAAAGGAAGCATTTTGGACGTTTTTGGAGCATAAAAGTGAAGAAAACGACAAAGTCTTCAAAGTTGCTGGAAAAGTACACTTGACGGCGTCAAGTATTGCTCTTGACGGCGTCATGGCTTGGCAAAAGAGGTGGATATGAAAAATACACGTGACGCGCCAGAGAGTTTTGCAATGGAAAGTCTAACGGCGTCACCCTTTAAGGTGATCAAGGCCATCACGGTTTAAGCTAACGAGAGACGGCGTCAAGCTCTATTCTGACGGCGTCAGCCCTTGATAGGCCAGAGCGGATTTTGGAGGACTAAAGAGGGACGGCGTCAGGAAGACCATCCGGGAACCCTAGCCACGGCGAGGTGACGGCGTCAAGATCTACAACGTGACGTCGTCAGATACTATGTTCTATATATAGTTTTGCAATTTTTTGTCATTAGTGTGCAACTTTTTGAGGAGAAACCCTAAGACGAATTTCTGCCATTTTT
This sequence comes from Artemisia tridentata subsp. tridentata, assembly GCA_021014915.2. NCBI lineage: Eukaryota > Viridiplantae > Streptophyta > Magnoliopsida > Asterales > Asteraceae > Artemisia > Artemisia tridentata. The sequence goes on from CP139505.1 coordinate 160,545,006, forward strand.
AAGGGTTTTCATACCCTTGGATCTCCCTTGTTTAATTGAAGATAAGTAATCACTTAATCAATCAATATGTCTATGTGTTGTTTGATTATATCTTGTTCTTGTCTTTTGATTAACATGCTAGGCTAGATTTATCTTGTGTTTGCTTAGATCTAATGAAACCTAACTATTGATTATTAGTTGTTAGTTTGTTATTAATTGTATTGGATGATTGTTTATCGATGTTAGGCTTAAGAAAACTGGCTAACCTCCTATACGGTAATTTGCTTGAACGTCTTAAGAAACATGAACCAATGCGTACTAAGGTTATTATGGTTGTATTTAATGCATGAGCGAATTCTAGTGATCCCATGTTAAGAGCTTCTTAGCCGGCTCGACATGGGAGTGAAGTAGGAGCTTGTAGAGTTGGGGAAGTACGTACGCCACCCCATGATTGGTATTAAGGAATACACCCGTCATCCACGCAATTAATACACACTAATCAACCGGTAAAAGATAGTTAGGGAGTAAGGAAATCTAAGTAAACACATTTCTCTCCATATAAGTTTCACAACCTTTTCATTTTCAGTTATTTTATTTTATTTGCATTTGTAGTTATTTGGGTTAGTTGACTAGCAACTAATTCCGCCCACTCTTTCAAACCCGAGATTTTACTTGCTTTTATAAAAAAAATTATAAAAATACAAAAAGAATCTTCCCTCACCCTTAGACCTATTAGAGTAGTTTTTTCAATCCTAACGACACTATTCCCCTAGAGAATGATCAATCCCCCGGTACTTGCCACTTCACTATACTACATCGGTCAGGTACACTGCCTGGTGGGGATTGCAAGCCTCTCGAGATCCCTCGAGAGGTAAAACCTGTTGTAAGGTCGCAAAACCACGCATCAAATAACAAGTCTAAAGCGGTAAAAAGGGTTTGTTGGTTAAGGGTTAATCATCCTTCTTAATCTCTATCGATCTCATATTCCAGAAAAGGCGACAAAATCACAAATACATGATCGAATCCACGACCACGATACTTGCAATTGCTCAAATCCTTAACTCGAATAGGCTAAAGATAGGACCAAGTAATCTTTACCAATAATATTATATCAAAAAGGGCGACAAAATCATAAATACATAGCCGAATCCACGACTACGATACTTAAGATTGCTCAAATCCCTAATCTCAATAAATCAAAGGTTTGGATAAAGAACGATGTAGGGTATGGATAATATTTGGGATACAAATTGGTGTAAAATGAAAAATAAACAAAACAGATAAATTAAAATCCTAAGTGTGGTAAATTACTTTCCCAACCATCCCATGAATAAGACTCATATCATTGAATAACTCACGCTTTGACACTTGAAACTCACGCTTTGGGTAGACATGAATTAGACTAAATAAAATCTCAATCAAAGAATAAACCTTAATTGGCGTTCCCATAACGGCCAACTCCCATTCAATCCATAAATATAGTACAACAACAATAATGATAACTTTACATAACTTTACAATGTTGGTAAAAACAAACTTCCAACTTCTTCTTTCTTTTTCTTTTCTCATTTTTTCGATTTTTTTTTTAATCAACTAACATAAACATAGATGTGTAAAATTTCACCACATCACTATAACGATAACTCTGGATAATTTTTCCATACTTTTCATGACTTCAGAAATAACGGTAATAGTGAAAGTAGTAAACACACGAAAAACAAGACTCAAAATATACAAAATCTACTTTCACTCCAATTGCATTGTGCAATTTCCTGACCTAACCATAGATAATGAATTACGCACGCGAACACAGGTAATGTAAGGAAACACACTTTGCCTAAAGCAATTAACCACGGATTTTAATCTACAGGGTAGGCTAAGGTGTAAGGGTGTAACGAAACATTTTAAACATTGGTGTAAGAAACGAAAGGAATGGCTCTGAGTGTTTTTCTAGGGGTATCTTACTCTAAAAATGAGAGTAAACAAAGGGTTTATACGGGGGTTAACTAACCAGTGTAGTTAGTTAATAACACAAAACATATATAGGCTTTTTGGGTGTAATCCTAGAAATTTACCAAGTTAGACATGTCACTCCAATTATATCAATAATACTCATTATGGTGGTTTCGAATAGTATACAAGCCAAGTTCTAAAGTTTACTACAAGTCACCGGCACACTCATATTTTTGTGGAATTTGGGTAAAATATTGGGAAACTGAATAGGCTTAATCCTCACAATTTGGAAATAGGGGTTATGTGTGCGGGTTATGCAACTTTGATTTCACAAAAACATGCTAGAAAAATTTTAAATTTGAGCATATTAAGCACATATTAAGCAAATTTTTGAAAAATAAGGACAAGTAACGTTCTAATTCTCCATCCCCCTACTTAAGATAAACAACGCCCTCGTTGTTTAATATAAATTAAAAACAGGAAATAGAAAGAATTAGAACAGAAAACTCCCCTGAGATTTGCTCGGTATGATCCTCCATTATAAAAATGAGCAAGATGTTGTGTTTGCAGATTACATAGCAAGCTTTCAACACAACAAAAGGTCTTCTTGTATATATAAACCACCACCACTCCAGCTCTTCTACCCTGTAAATATCATAAGAAAAACACAGAAAACAAGCCTCAGAAATTATTGGTTAGTAAAATAAAAATAAAAACTAGAATTGGATTACTGTTCCGAAGGGTCGATACGCCGTATCCATTGGTAGAGGATACGCCGTATTGAAACTTAAAGAGCAGGTTCCAAATACGAGTCAAAATATCGAATACGCCGTACCTTTAAACCTGAATACGTTGTAACGATATATTTGACGACAAAGTTTTTAATACGAAAAATAAAGACCAAAGTATTCCAGGAATGGTCGATACGTCGTATCCATTAAAGTTGGATACGCCGTATCAAGGCCCTGGGACTGACTCAACAGAAAAATTAAATGGATAGATTTTGGGTTGTCTCCCGGCAAGCACTTTTGTTTATTGGTGTGTCTTTAAGTTCGACTCCCTTCAGCTCTACGTTGCTTCAATCAATTCAGCAACCTCCTTATCATCATTGCCGTGAGGTTCATAGTACTTTTTAAGACGTTGCCCATTGACCTTGAAACTTACACCACCTTTTTTTGTAATTTCTACTGCTCCATACGAGTAAACCGTTTTAACGATATACGGCCCATACCATTTTGATTTAAGCTTTCCTGGATACAATTTCAATTTTGAGTTATATAATAATACCTTATCTCCTACGCGAAAATCTTTATTATCACGGATTCTTGCATCATGCCATTTCTTTGTCCGTTCTTTATAGATGATGTTATTATCATAAGCCGAATCCCTCAATTTAGAAAGTTCATTCATCTGCATAAAACGATTCTTACCTGCTCTCATCAAATCAATGTTACATTGTTTCAAAGCCCAATATGCCTTATGTTCAATTTTGACCGGTAAATGGCATGCCTTACCATACACCAATCGAAATGGTGTACATCCCGTGGGTGTCTTGTAGGCAGTTCTAAATGCCCACAAAGCATCTGTATGTTTTTCGGACCAATCTCTAGGATTATACCCAACTGACCTTTCCAGAATCCTTTTAATCGCTCTATTAGTTACCTCAGTTTGTCCATTTGATTGAGGGTGATATGCTGTAGCTAACCTATGTGTTACTCCATATTTTAATAGAGTCTTTTCCATTAAAGCATTACAAAAATGTGTTCCCCTATCACTAATCAAGGCTTTAGGTACACCAAATCTGGAGAATAATTCCCTTAAAAACTTAATCACTACTCGAGCATCATTTGTTGGTAAAGCTTTGGCTTCAACCCACTTTGACACATAATCAACAGCTACAAGTATATATTTATTCCCTTTACTATTAGGAAATGGTCCCATAAAATCTAGCCCCCATATATCAAAAACTTCACATACCTGAATATTCGATTGAGGCATCTCATTGCGAGCTGAAATATTTCCTGATCTTTGACATTCATCACATCTCTTCACATATTCTGCAGCATCATTAAAATTTGTAGGCCAATAGAATCCAGCTTCGTAAACTTTCTTTGCTGTAATATTAGCACCATGATGTCCTCCAGTAGGCCCAGAATGACAATGTTTCAAAACATCCAACTTTTCAAGTCCATCAACACATCTCCTGATTATATTATCGGCACAACGTTTGAATGCGTACGGTTCATCCCACAAGTAGCTTCTAGCTTGGTATAAGAATCTTTTCCTTTCCGCATACTTCATATTTGATGGTACAATTTTTCCTACAATGAAATTAATATAATCTGCATACCAAGGTTGTCCTTCATCAATTGTTCCTAACTTCTTTAGGTGCTCATCTGGAAATGTGTCAATTATCTCTTCATCTTTTAAAATTTCCGTGTCAGGATTCTCTAACCTAGACAAATGATCTGCAGCTAAATTTTCAGCTCCCTTTTTATCTTTGATTTCGATGTTGAACTCTTGTAACAACAAGACCCAACGTATAAGCCTAGCTTTAGCATCCTGTTTATTAAATAAATACTTCAAAGCAGAATGATCAGTGTACACAATAGTTTTTGATAAAATAAGATATGAATGAAATTTATCAAAAGCAAAAATCACAGCAAGAAGTTCTTTTTCAGTAGTAGTGTAATGCTCTTGAGCATTATTTAATGTTTTACTAGCATAGTAAATAGGCTTAAATTTACCATCTACTCTTTGCCCTAACACTGCTCCCACAGCGTAATCACTAGCATCACACATAAGTTCAAAAGATGAATCCCAATTAGGCGAGATTAAGATAGGAGCAGTAGTTAATTTCTCTTTTAAAATGTTAAAGGCCTTTTTACATTCGCTAGAAAAATCAAATTTAGCATCTTTTAATAAAAGCTGGGTCATAGGTCTAGAAATAATGGAAAAATCTTTGATAAATCTACGATAGAATCCAGCATGTCCTAAAAAACTTCTAACTCCTTTAACATTAGTAGGATAAGGTAGTTTCCCAATTACGTCAATTTTAGCTCTATCTACCTCAATTCCTGCTTTAGAAATTTTATGTCCTAAAACTAAACCTTCTTTAACCATAAAATGACATTTTTCCCAATTAAGTGCAAGGTTAGTTTCTTCACATCTAGCAAGCATTTTATCTAAAATTCCTAAGAATCAATTAAAAGAGTTACCGAATATAGAGAAGTCGTTCATGAAAACCTCCATGAAATCCTCCACCATATCATGAAAGATTGCGGTCATACAACGTTGGAAGGTTGCAGGGGCATTGCATAGTCCAAATGGCATTCTTCTGTAAGCAAACGTCCCATATGGACAAGTAAACGTAGTCTTCTCCTGATCTTCAGGTGCTATGGGAATCTGAAAATATCCTGAAAAACCATCAAGAAAACAGTAATATTCATTTCCAGCTAATCTTTCCAACATTTGGTCAATGAATGGAAGAGGGAAATGATCCTTTCGAGTAGCATCATTAAGTTTACGATAGTCAATACAAACACGCCATCCAGTAACAGTTCTAGTAGGGATAAGCTCATTATTTTCATTTAAAACAACGGTTGTCCCACCTTTCTTTGGAACAACATGAATAGGGCTAACCCAAGTACTGTCAGAAATAGGATATATTAATCCAGAGTCAAGTAGTTTGATAATTTCATTTTTTACCACATCTTGTACTTTAGGATTTAAACGTCTTTGTGGTTGAATGACAGGTTTGAAATTATCTTCCATAAGAATTTTATGAGTACAAAATGATGGACTTATACCCTGAATATCAGACATTTTCCAAGCAAATGCCCCTTTATGTTTTTCTAAAACTCGTACCAGCATTTTCTTCTCATTTTTAGTTAACTTAGAAGAGATAACTACCGGAAAATTCTTGTCATCATTTAAATATGCATACTCTAAATGAGAGGGCAATTCTTTTAATTCAGTTTTAGTTTTATTTTCTTTAACAGAATTTTCCTCATCATTAAGTAAATTTTTCTGATTAATAGAATATGCTGTATTAAAATTTTCGGTAATTTGTATAGACTCAAATTCCTTATTAGGTTCTTCTTCATAAGCCTCATTTTTCTCTCTAATTTCTCTTTCTAAATTGTGCACTAAAAAGGAATCTAAGTGATCATTTTCTAATGACTTAACAGCTTCTTCAGTATTTATCTCATCTAATGCATCAATATTGTAACATTCGTCCTTCTTATCTAAAAGTTTTTTTATTGAATTTTCCATATCAAATGTTACTTTTTCATTCCCTACCTGAAGATTAATTTTTTTATTAAATACATCAATTAACGCACGAGTAGTAGCTAAAAAGGACCTTCCTAAAATTATAGGAATCCTAGAATCTTCAGGCATATCTAAAATAACAAAATCCACAGGAATAACAAACTTATCAATCTGAATAGGTACATTTTCTATTATTCCTCTTGGATACTGTATTGATCTATCAGCAAGTTCTAAACTCATTCTAGTAGGTTTAGGTTCACCTAATTTTAATCTTTCAAACATAGTAAATGGCATCAAGCTAATACTAGCACCTAAGTCAGCTAAAGCATTAGGAATAAATAAATCGTCAATTTGACAAGGGATAGTGAAACTTCCTGGATCCTTTTCTTTTGATGGCCATTTGTTGAGTAGAACTGCGGAACATTTTTCATTCATCATGACGGTTGATGCTTCTACCAGCTTTGCTTTATTAGATAGCAAATCCTTAAAATATTTAGCAAATGTCGGCATCTGCACAAGAGCATCAATAAAAGGAATGTTAATGTGTAATTGCTTAAACTGTTCCAAAAACTTCTTTTGTTGAGCTTCCTCTTTCTCTTTTCTAAGCCTATTTGGGAATGGAATTGGGGGACGGTAAGGTTCAACAAATGTAGGTTCTTTCGGTTGCCCTTGAACTTTAGGAAGTTCAATGTTAACAGTCTCCTCCTCAGGTTTTTCTTGCTCATCTGGTTGCACTTTATCCTGAATTGCTTCCTTAGTACTAGGAATCGGGTCAATTGTATTCTTTCCTCCTCTTGTAGTAACACCCTTAACATCTTGTATATAAAGAGCATTTTTCAGATTCCTAGCAAGCTCATGTACCTCTATTGCTAATCCAGTAATCATGTTCGAAGTTTCTTTAATGAATATCTCTGTATTTTCATGTTCATCCAATTGAACTTTGATTAGCTTTTCCAATATATCGTTGATTCTCCATTCGTCATATTCATATGTTGCATTCATGAATCTATTTCCAGCCATCATAACTGAAAATAAAGGTAGAATTATTAGTAGTATATGCTCAAACAAGAAGTAATAACTAAAACGAAAAAAAAAAAAAAAAAAGTGTTCTGTTACAGACAGTCGATACGGCGTATGCAGTAAACTGATACGGCGTATTGGTTCCGGACTGGATACTTCGTATTCACAAAGGTGTATGCGGCGTATGTAGATTGTAAACAGAATACGACAGACACAAACAAGAAGTAAATAACAGATACGATACAGCGTATTCACCAAGTGGATACGTCGTATTGACTCTAACAGATAGAAAAACAACTAAAATAACTAAAACACACAAAAACAAATAAAAACAACTAAACTAAAATACCAATAAATCAAATTAAAACAATCACTCCCCGGCAACGGCGCCAAAAACTTGATGTGTTTTTTTAGGTCTATAAAAATCAACCAAGTTTTAAATTTATTTATTGCCGAACTAACCTATAGACTCTAAACACTCACGAGCAGTGTACCCGATCAATGTAGATAGTTTCTAGGTAAGCAAGGGTCGTTCACTAGGAGCGAAGCTAAAATGATCTAAAGGTATTTGTACTAATCTAAACTAACTAAACTATCCTAACCTAGAAAGCAATTTAAAGTTTAAGGGGGGTTTAGTCTGAAAGACTAGCACAAGTTTTGTTTTGTTTAATTAACCTAAATGCGAGAAAATAAATAACTAAACTAAATTAAAGTAAAGGTGAATTCAATGATAGAAGAACATGCTAGCCAAGTCTAATTCATCTTATAGTTATATATGTGCTAATGTCTACTTGTTTTACTTCATTTAAAAGTTAAGGCGAAGATCCAATCACTAAACCCTGTCACGATTTAATAACTTGTTATACGGAGCGGGAAATTGGCCAAGATCATAGTGACCTATCTAGCATCAATACTAACTTATTGCATAATCACCATCTAACCTAGTTTGGCATTACGCGCTACTAGTCCTAATAGTGGCATAAGGCACGGTTCCGATGTGTTCCATCTAAGCCCGTCTATATAGGATTCGGATTACTACACTTATGATTCAATTAAAGTAACCACAATTTCAAATAGTTAAATTACACCAATTAAACCAATAAGATCATAATCTAGTTACATAGACTTCTACTAGTGATAAGCAATAAACGAGTTTTTAACGATAAGCACCCAATCCAATAACAAAGCAAACACGTAATCAAGAACACAAATAAACTAAATAGACTTCATAAACTTGGCTAACACCTAAGGGTGTTAGCCCATAATCTCAGTAACAATACACAATGTTTGAATCATAGCATAAAAGATAGAAATCATAATGAAAACTACACGCTAACCGAATGATTAAACAAAGTAAATTGGCTTGAGATGTTCTTCGTGGATGGAATGGATCTTCAATATAGTCTTCTGCTGTTTTGGGATGTTTACAGACGCCTGGGAATGATCCCGAGGGTCCCCAATGATACCCTAATTCGTTAATGAGTTCGGTATTTATAGATTCTGAAATCTGGGTTGATACGGCGCATCTAGAGAGTTAGATGCGCCGCATCTATAAGTAAACGTAGCCTCCAAGTCTAAAACTGACTCGATATGGCGCATCTATAAATCTGATATGGAGCATCTCCCAATACGGCACATCTAAAGACTAGATGTGCCGCATCTCCTTTAGATACAGGTAGATCTCCTTTTTCTCTTTCCGTGGCCGCTTGAATCAACTAAAACGGAGTCCGGATGAAGATTTTATGGCCAAAATACGAAAGCATCTTCAAGTGTCGACTTGTAATCTTGACTTCTTCATTAAGCTTCTAATCTCCACTTGATTTCTTGGTAAGGATTGTGTATGGCCGATACGGCGCATCGGATTGGTCCGATGCGGCGTATCTGGAATAGAACGAGTTGGTTCTTCTTCGTTGACCAAAGTTTCATATGCGACGCATGATAAAATCAGATGCGGCGCATGCTTCAAAGTCAGGCAATGGTTTTTAATCTCTTCAGTTCAGTAGACTTTTCCAACTTGATTCATTTTGCTCCAATTTCCGTCCGAAATCATTAACCTTCACCTAATGCTTGTTTATAACTGAGAATTACAAAAGTAAACGATTAAGTATCAATTCTCATACAAAGTGATATAAAACAAGTCAATAACATAGGATAAATGATGCTAATAATGTGTCGTTATTTGATGTCATCACCACCACCACCAAATCCCATCACCATCGCCACTAACAAATCACACCTTTGGTATGTGATGTGTAAGATTTGGGGGTTTGGGGTTTTTGTTTAAGTTGAAATACTAGTGTTCTGGGTTTTTTATTTTCTTGAAATAGTCAAGGTTATGTGATGTTCTCGAAACAGATTTAGATAGGTGGTGGTGCCACAGATTTAGACGAGGGTTTGTTTTTCCGGTGATGTGTAAGATTTGGGGGTTTTGGGTTTTGGGGAGTCTTGTAATGGGTATTTAAGAACTTTGGTAGGAAATTGGGAGAAATGGTGAAGGGAGTGAGGAAGTATCAAACTGTTGAAGCAACTAACTAAGCACCTGTAGGTTGGCGGGGTTATCAAACTATTGAAGCATGTAAGAGTTGAGAGTGCTGTTAACGATTTCTTCAGCTTTCTGAATCGCTCCTTTCATGCCCTTTGAGGAGTCATTTAGAACAAGGTCAGCTCCAAATGCTTTAAGTAGAACCCTTCTCTCGAGACTCATGGAACCTGGCATAGTCAAGATGAGCTTGTACCCTTTTGAAGCAGCTATGAATGGAAGGCCGATGCCAGTGTTCCCACTTGTAGGCTCAACCAATATACTCTGGAAACAAGAAGAAGAATAATAAGATAAAACATTTGAGGTAGTAGTCATTATGGTTTAATATAGTGAAGTGAAAAGGAAGAAGTGTGTGGGATGTGCAGAATGATAGTTCGGGATGGAAAACAATTTTCAACCTTAGAGAGATGGTCAGAAAACATAAATCCAATAAAAAGTGGGAGATGATTGTTGGAATAACCAAAAAGCAGCTATATCTAGTATTATAAGCAGGAGAGAGTGCAAAGTAGTTTAAGAATGATGAAAAACTTAGCACTGTGATTGAAAATAAAAAACTGGAATAGAATGGATGACTAAGTATCCTGAGCTTATTGTTCCAACTGCGGTCAAAATATGATAGATAGTGCTGCTTATTTGTAACATCCCCAAATAACCGCAGCGGAACAGTAGAGTCAAGGGGGTATTACTTAATAATATAGATCAAGGTATAGAAAACGACCTCTAAATGAGACGTTTTTAAAAGCGACCTCTAAATGAGACGTTTTTAAATGTTACCATTCGAATTATTAAAATTAGAGTTAAAGAAGAAATCCAAAGTATAAAGTTACATAGATGTTTCGAATGGTAAAAGATAATAATATGAGTCTCCAAGTATGCAATTGACTCTAGAATCCATGCATCCACTATCGCCTTTATAACCTGAGATAAATATGCTAAAAAGTGTCAACTAACGGTTGGTGAGTTCATAGAGTTTAGTTTAAAATGTAAAACATTTGAATAAAGATTTCACAGCAAAGGCATTGTAAATCCACTTGGTCCCAAGCCCCGCCCATACAAGACTTGCAACCTGTGTGTTTACAATCCCCTGCTAACATAGTATAAATAGGACTAGAACATAAATGTATAGTTTAAATAGTGAAGCATTTAAGGTCTCAACAGCATAGGCGTTGTAAATCCACTCAGTCCCATGTCCCGCCCATATAAGACTTGCAACATGTGTGTTTACAACCCACTGCTAACATATGAATACAATTGAAGCATTTCCTTGGCCTCCTCAGTAACTTGACATAGATATAAAGTCTAGGAAAATTGCATGTAAAGTCTTTTGAAGCGAATGAGTTATATTAGTAAGTAAATATGTGATTTGAGTATGTATATATGTCGACCTATACTATATTTAAATCACAAGTTGGATTTGTTTTACATGTTCATTTGATTCACTATGAATGTGAGGAGGGGACAAAGTGAATATGAAGTCTCGAAAGTCTTCATTGTGTAAGTACTAGTTGTGAATGTGTAAGAGATTGTTTTGTGTGAGTGTCGACTTATACAACTTGTGTATGTCGACATCTATTTCAAATGGTAAGTGGAGATATCTCTAAATTCTTTGGTTGTGAAATGAGGGAACATGGAGAATATTATGGCTAGGAAAGTCTCATGGTGTAAGAGCATGTGAAAGTGTAAGAGCATAATGTGTGTCGATTTATTTGACAATGATATGTGTCGACATGTATATTTAAAAGGTCCAACAAATGAATTAACGTGTTACATTGAGCTAGGACATGAGAAATACACTCATTAACTCATATACGAGCTAAGAAAAATATTAGAACTAAGTACAAACAAGTTTGGGTCGAATCGGAGAACTTGGTGAATTTTGTTAATTCGAATGGGTTGCACAATGGAAGTATACTTTGACCAATTTAAACGTATCAAGAGTTGATATTATGAGCTATAGCTCGACACCCTAATTCTTTGGTGGAAGGAGAATTAGGTGGTACAATAATTCGTATATGTTGTGTCTCAAAGTTGGGAGAAACGGGTTGCATTTAGAGTGCTTGGATCGATTTAGAACATGCAATAATAAGGAAGTTGGGCCTTAAATGGGCTATCATGAACAGTACCTGGTGTTAGAGTTTTGGAAAAATATTAAATCGTGTATGACTAGAATTAAACCCGGGACTGAGGGATTGCACACTTTACGTATGAATGATCAAAGGAATAATTAATATATATAATTGTTATATATTTTAATTATTTGGACACAAAAGGAAAAAATGAGTGGGTTAAGTGTTGAGTTTTGGAACTTGAGAATGTATTAGACTCAAACTTGAAGAACAAGTTTGGAGGCTATATATACACCCTTATTAGCTCAAAAGGGACGACACATATTATAATATCTAAACCCATTATATACTTCGGATTGTTCGACAAGCCATGAAGAGGATATAATTATTAATTCAATCTACAACCTTTATGATATCTTTGCATCGTACAGTAAGTATCATAATTGTGGTGAGATAGTGTAAGATGATATCTTGACTTTGTTAAAGATATGCATCGTACGCTTTGAATAATAATTATATCACATGATGTTTTGACATATGTATCATGTACAGTATGTGCAAAATTGATATCATTCTTTACCTCCTTCTTGAATAATAGATTCAAGGTTTATTGAACAAAATAGTTTTGGTTTAATAATTGTGTTCATTCACTAGCATCAACCTTTGATCGGTTATAGTACGTGTGTCATGAACTTAGATATTACTTACTTTAGTAATTAATCTTGGTTTGTTTGTTCAAGTGAAGGAGTAAGAAGATTTGATCCTTGTTCTTGCTAGGATCTAAAAGGTACGTAACTATTTAATATTCGGTAATACTTTATACATGTTAAATATGATCCTTGCTTCCACTATTACGTGCTTTGATGTTTATTTATTTATTTGAATGTCAAGATATTTAAATTCCAACAGTGGCATCACGAGCCAATTTAACATGTAATTGTTATTATCGAAACACATAATTAAAAATCAAATCTTGATTTGGATTTACATGTTTGTTAGTCGAATTTTTTTTTAGGGTTTTATTACTAGAACTAAAAAATAATTCGGACCATAATTTAGGGGGGGGGGGTTCGACCCTCTTTTATTAAAAAGTTAGTTTTGTAACCCTAAATTAGGACATGTTTATGTGTTTATTTGAATAAGGGTTACGTTCCTGGATGGTCCATGATTTTTTCATGCAAAGAAATCATGGATTAGGGTTTTGTTTTATGTGCTACATGTTTAGGTAAATCTAAAATTAGGGAAGACCTAATCTATTAAATTAATGAATCAGTTATGTGCAACGTGGTATATTATTATTAAAACTTACGCGGTCAATTGTTGGCTTCTGTGGTCCATTGGGTACAATGCGCTCGAAAACCAATGGGAGTTTTATTAATTATATACATAATAATTACACATATAGATTATTAATAGGATTTATCAAAAGGTTTGCATGTGGCTATATGATTTAATTGTTAAGATTATGTGCGTTATTCGTGTTTATTTAATTTTGTTGAAATTACTTGTCTTATTTGTTTAAATTATTCATGAATTGTAAGCAAAAAAGAGGGTGATTTTTGGTATAAAAATTAAATGGACCTAATAACTATGAAACCTTATGATGTGGTAAATTATTTATTGCCAAGTCTTATGTGCCGATAGTGGTTCGCTTCGCATGGTAATTTGCTCCCAGGCGAGACTAGCAATTTAATAATTTACTACATAATTTTATAAGACTTAGAATCATAAACTTTTAATTGATTGATGCAACTGTACAAATGGTCGAAGCGGCGGACCTAATTAGACAAACTATAAAGTGGGTATAAGGTTGGTACGCATTAAATTGTGACCTTAAAGAGACTCCATTCTGTCTCTCCGCTCGCCTGTGCGTCTAATTAGACTTACCAAGTACACCATTATATGTACGAAGCATCTTAAGGCAAAGTTGTAAGTTACTCAACGCCTCAATTAAAACTTTGTTGATTTAACTCTTAGCGAATTAGTAATTAAAATTGTTTTGAAAACTTATGATACAAAGATGAATGCATGCCTCTTTGTACATATTTTGATTATAACATCAAAATAAATACCCTATAAAATTTAAGTCCATGCTATCTAATTATAAGAGACACTTGAAGTTAATATCTGACGTAAGTGAGACCTTGACACAGATATTAATGACAAGGTAAATTACATGCTTTTATTGCCAGCAGATCAACTGAGTGTAATAAAATTATGTGAATTTACAAGTTTCTAAATTAGATGACTTAATTAAGTTATAAGTGAGACCTTGAGACTTAAAGCATGAGATGGGAAGAAACATACTTACATTGCAAATTGTTTGGCAAATGTAATTCCCATAAATTTAGGAGTCGAAAAATTGTTTCGCGATTATTGTACAACAAGTTACCATCTTTTGTACTTTCACTGCTAGCAGATCAACTGATGTGGTGGAACTATGGAAAGTTGGATCCTAGTTTTCAAGAAAATTAAATGGTTATTTTATATTTCCTGGGTAATTTTCTTTTCTTGAAAAATTATTATCGAAAATACTAAAATTGAATTTTGTAAATTCATTTAATGTATTAATGCAACGTTAAAAACCGTAAACGTGGGGCATTCTTTTAGTGGAAAATTGATCTACACCCGTAGGGGTTTTGGTTAGAGTCAACTTTACTAAAAGAATAAACCAAGTCTACTTTCTTTGAGAAGAGTGAGACTTAAACCATATACCTTTTCATGAATGAGAAGGGTATAATGGGAAAATTAGAATTGTCTAAATTCTAAGAAATAACTCATAGCAAATTTTAATAGTTAAGAAAATTGCACATTTTATGAGTTATTAAATTAGAAGCTAGACTAGTTACCGCAAAATTGGTAAAAGGCAAACTAGCACACTTTGTCTAGTTGTTGTGCTTTGACCACTTTTAGATGCTACATACCATTGTGGGGATGGTAGTCAAATTAAGGAAGAAATTGCATGCCCAATTATTTCCAAGTTAATTGAATTGATGGATAGTCCATCATTTACAAAGTAGAATACATTCTTTAGTACCTAAGTAATTGTTACGTATGGGATTACTCAAAGGTGTAGGAAAGTAAATAGCACACTATTTGCTTTTACTGGTTATGAAACACTTATAATGTTGTCAAATCCAGTGGGAGCATAGTGTTGTAATTACTGAATAACATATATTAATGTAATGATCTGTAATTCAGTGGGAACTACAAGCTTGTTATCTTGGTAGTAACCCAGATTATCTCTAGAATGTCTTGAGATAATTACTTTCCAATTATAGACACTTGTGGCTTAAGGATAGTCATGAACGTTTCCTTACTTGACAAGGTGATTCTATATCTACTAATATCTATGACACAATCATATTAATCACATAAACAAATGATTGACGTGTTGTTTATCTGATACATGATGTTGTTCCATGCACAAGTGGGAGAAATCTTAATTGTGTGCAAGCAACAACACAAAGGAATATGATTTAAAGGATTCTCTTGACTGCAAGGTAAGAGAATTAATGTTCTAATGTGATTTATTCACATCTAATAAATAGAACACTTGAAATTAATATCTAGCGTAAGTGAGACCTTGACATAGATATTAATGACAAGGTAAATTACATACTTTCATTACTAGCAGATCAACTGATGTAATGAAACTATGTTAATTTGCAAGTTCTAAATTAGATTCTTATTAGAACAAGTGTCAATATGATAATGAGATTACTTCAAACTAAATATTTATGTATTACTGAAATGACATAAATAAATGAAGTAATCTAATACTACTTCAAATTTGAATGTTTATGTATTCTTGGAATGTCATAAATATATGAAGTAAATAAATTAACTTGAAATACTATTGAAACCAAATTGTGGTGTTCATGATTACTTTAGTTATGAATTTATATTTTATTGTAAAGATATAAATATGAAGTCTTTTAATTGTTACAAGACTTATAATAAAGTAAGACGTTAGCTTGTTATGTTTTTAATTAAAACGTATGCAAGAAGTCATTGAGTTGATCAATGATTTATAACGAAGATTGGGAATATAACAGTTTATGTCTTCTTGTTAAGACATGGACATGAAGTGACCTATTTAAAAAGTACTTATGTTATATAGCATGCAATTGGCTTGGAAATTCTATTATACCATTAAGCTGATTTAGTTGGTAAATAGATGAACCAAACAAAATATATTTATCTTAAATATTGTAAGGTTGTCTTACAATATTAATCCTAATGAAATACATAATGGTTATGGTACGTTCAATTAGGAAAATCAAACTCTTGTTATATTGTTTGATTAAAGATAACTATATCTTCTTTCTTCCAAATTGTTATCAAGGTTAGGAAATTGAGTATGAATTGTATATACTCAATTAGACTCCAACCTAGAATATTAATAAGACACCATTTATTATGGAATGTGATAAATCACATTAAGTCTTAAAATTAAAGTTCTGAATTTGTTAAACTGCTTTTGAGTAGGTTATTAACAAATTTAATGTAAGGAACTATCAATATGTATTTGTAATGTCCCAAAAGAGAACAATTCTGTGTTGCTCTACTTGGTGAGTATTTATAGATAGTCTATAAATTGCAAAAGGCAAGTAGGAGTTTTATCTTGAAAGGTAAAATTACAAGATACATGATCTTCTAAAATACACTAGCAAATGTCATGCTGAGGATTAAACATATTAATGTTAAATCTCAAGATGATGGAATTCTCATTCATAGATCCGCAAGGATATCTCAAATATTTGTATAATATGTTAAGGATTATGAGTTACAGGATTATGGTAAACCTGTTATTGAATTGAAAATATTGAATTTGGCAAGTCACTCATACTATGAATGATTAGATGCAGTCCATAAAGATAATTAGTTTTAGAAACTTAATTAATCTTGAACTCTATAGTTAGACTATAAAACGAAGATGAGTTTCTACAAAGGAAATGAAAATCCTAGAGATTTAAATTCCAGTGTAGAAATCATATGGACAAATTATGTATACATATTTAATGTATGAAAAAATTATCAAACACACTTATGCAATTAACTGTGATTGAAATTCTTTGTAGGCACATTAAATGTATAAAGATTATGATTGTCATTCTTAATTGCATTTATATGAAATTAATAATGGAATATCAAAACTCTTTCTTGGGTAATTACTTGTGCGAGGACGGAAAGTAATTGAAAGGAGTATTTGAATTCAAATAATCTTTGGAAGTATACAAAGTGCAAATTATTTATGAATGGATTAGTGCATGCATCTGGATATACTTATGTTTAATTATTAAATCCTAGTTTTGATTTATAATTAAAATAAGATATTCTCTTAATATTCCTGAAAGCTAGTGGGAGTGTTATATTTATTTTCTTATTTCATGTATGTTGTATAACATATAGGAAGTAACATTCCATAAGCATTAAATGTTAAGTCTTAGTTTGGAATGAAACTTCATTATGGAAATTTAGAAAATAAACATACAACCTTGAAACATATGTTTATTGTGATAAACATAAGCGGTAAAATAATTGATTCTAATAAACATGATTATACTATTAGAAAGTCTAGATAGATACTTATCTTTGAAAAGATATGACATGAATAAATCTAAGTTTGACACAGGTATTTTTCATGTACATCATGTTGTTTGTTGTATCATGCTTGATGAAAGATTATTTGACAACATTAATATCTAATTGAAAGTTATTAAGATAACTTAAGTGTAATGGATATGGTTGGATTTAGAATTAACATCCTCATCCTGGAATAGCTCCTGAATTCTAAATATGAACCATATGGCAATTGTTGCGTAATTGATGTAGCCGACAAATCTTGAAAGATTTGAAGGTGTCAAACATTACACAATGGATATTAAAGTTTACGGGATTTTAAAAGGCATATTGTTGATTGCATACAATGATGCTAATAAGATTTAGATGACACTCAATACTACTCATGGTAGGATTTCATCCTAGTTAATGGCCATGTGTACTAGTTATGCTTAACTGTAAGCATAGTTGCATTTTACATTAAAGAATTAGAATACTTTAAACTATAAAAGGTTTGATAGTTTGCTTGTCATAAATTCGTGGTTGAGGATGTCACGTATTTTATGAAATATTATGTGGCATTATCAAGATAATTGATAGCACACATACAAGAACTTCATTAATTGAATTCTTGAAATAAGTATTCTCAAAATTCCCATAGATCAAAATTAGTTGATTTATGCCTTGTCAAAAAGTATGTTTGACATGACTTGAGGCATAATTCATTAATTAGAATTATCATGCATTGATCTATTTTAGTTTTTGGATAATGGGATGTTATGGAACAGTTGTTATTTTAAAGAAATAAAATAATGGTTATGTTTGTTTATCATTTTCTTAATAATATATCCTATATTTGCATGTTTATATCCTTGAATATATTTATATATTCTAAACTGTCCGTTGCCAGTTAATGATATGGGAATATCATTAAATTAAGGTAAATCTGAGTATTGGTAGAATATACTTGAAAGTATATTGATGCGTTGTCATACCAATTTCAAATGATATTCAAATTGTTTGAGTATAGGACTTTATCCCGCCGACATGAGTTTACTTTATGGATCTCGTCATCAAGTAAATCATGAGTATATAGTTATCCTCAGACATGAGATGCCAGATAACTGTCATGCATGAAGTGCATTTCTTTGATTCAATTTAACGCTATACGTAACTGGTAGCTATACGGATTGTTTTGGGAAGCGTTGCGAAGTGCATGTGTTATGCTCGTAGTCAAGATAGAATTTGTTCCTTCAAATTGTTTGGAGTTTAATACTGTTGGGCCACTCGTAGGATTGACAAGATGTTTGTGCGGCCGCACCCAAGATCTCCCCTGAATAGTTCAGATGATTTGGTAATCTTGCTCAATCATAAACAACGAGAAACATAATTATTAATAAAGAATGACTTAGATCCATATCTTTATTAATGTAGTATTAGAACAAAAGGATAAGTATGATGATTAATCATCAAGTGGTTTTTCCAGGAGACCACCACCCGAGTTGTACTAGGGGCATTGGCGTGTTGCTAGACGCTAACCAATGTCATTACCCTTTTAATAGATTTTCAAGTGGGAGCTGTTAGAGTTTTGGAAAAATATTAAATCGTGTATGACTAGAATCGAACCCGGGACTGAGGGATTGCACACTTTACGTATGAATGATCAAAGGAATAATTAATATATATAATTGTTATATATTTTAATTATTTGGACACAAAAGGAAAAAGGAGGGGGTTAAGTGTTGAGTTTTGGAACTTAAGGATGTATTAGACTCAAACTTGGAGAACAAGTTTGCAGGCTATATATACACCCTTATTAGCTCAAAAAGTAAGACACATATTATAATATCTAAACCCATTATATACTTCGGATTGTTCGACAAGCCGGATATAATTATTAATTAAATCTACAACCTTTATGATATCTTTGCATAGTCCAGTAAGTATCATAATTGTGGTGAGATAGTATAAGATGTACAGTATGATATCTTGACTTTGTTAAAGATAAGCATCGTACGCTTTGAATAATAATTATATCGCATGATGTTTTGACATATGTATCGTGTACAGTATGTGCAAAATTGATATCATTATTTACTTCCTTCTTGAATAATAGATTCAAGGTTTATTAAACAAAATAGTTTTGGTTTAATAATTGTGTTCATTCACTAGCATCAACCTTTGATCGGTTATAGTACGTGTGTCATGAACTTAGGTATTACTTACTTTAGTAATTAATCTTGGTTTGATTGTTCAAGTGAAGGAGAAAGAAGTTTGATCCTTGTTCTTGCTAGGATCTAAAAGGTACGTAACTATTTAATATACGGTAATACTTTATACATGTTAAATATGATCCTTGCTTCTGCTATTACGTGCTTTGATGTTTATTTATTTATTTGAATGTCAAGATATTTAAATTCCAACACCCGGGAATAGATGTTGGGTTAAAATATTTAAGGCCCGTTTGGTATTGTTTTGTGTTTATTTAGTTTTCGTGGTTCGCGTGTGAGCTCGTTCCGATATTTGGTAAATCTCGTAATAACGTTTTCGCTTTATAATAATATAATAAAGAAAATTTCAAATTTTTCCGTAAAAATGGTAAACAGAACAGTAACGATAATTAATATCTGATTAACTGTTATTAATAATAGTGAGAATTTACAGGACGCTACAGTACTCACCTCTCATTCTGAATTCTGTCCCGGAATTAAAGTTTTAATTGGTTGTTAGGGGTAAGAGGTTATGGAAAAAGGGTCGTCTAGGAATTTCCATTCGGTATTCAAGAAAACGTAACTTTGTTAGACTTATTCATACTAGATGAAATAATTTCAATATCTCGCCACCTAATGAATCCAATGGCTATGAATAGTGAAAAATAACGGTCAAGAATAGTAAATACTCAACGGCTATGACATATCCAGACACACAAATAAGAAACACAACTAATTCGATGGTCTTCGTTTTAGGTTAATCGTGTCAGGTTGATTTGGGTTTTGGATTTAACAAGAATGGCCCTAACCTGACCAGAAAGGGACCAGGTTATCGGGTTTGAGTTATTTCATGTCGTGTTTAGTAACTAATAGTGTACTTAACATCAAGTTTTTGTTTGTTTCTAATAGGTGCCAAGTGAAAGAGATTTGGAGATGGGTAAAAGAAAAGAAATTTACAGGGATCAGATTAAATGGAGCTTAAAGAAGTGAAAGAAAAAGAACGTTTAAGCTTTTGATAGGCCTTACCATGGAGTGCACTTTGAAGAGTCGAAACCCAAAAAAAACTGCCCTTCCATTAGTAAAGGCCACAGACGAAAGAAACAGATGCAATATCGATTATCTCATGGAATAGGTAAAATTTCAAGTGCCCGTTTTTTCATATCATGTTTATGGATGCTGAATACTAAGCTTAAACAAACAAACCCGAAGTTTGAATAATGCGAAACTGCTTCTGCTTAAAATTACGCAGAAATAAAATAAGCAATCCCAAACACTCTATTAAGTAATCTTAAAAGAGTGATCGTGGTTTATGGTTCGTGATTTACGTTTACACGGTCTATGGGTCAACGGGTAAGGTTGAGTTTCATATGCACCAGAGAAATGATTAAAGGTCCACATTTCATCATTTTGGATAGTTGTTTTGGGGGCCTTCTTAGCTTAAGTTTCTTTACGATCACATATGTGCTCGAGTAAAAAAATTGTTTGAATGAACATGAATAAT
This sequence comes from Artemisia tridentata subsp. tridentata, assembly GCA_021014915.2. NCBI lineage: Eukaryota > Viridiplantae > Streptophyta > Magnoliopsida > Asterales > Asteraceae > Artemisia > Artemisia tridentata. The sequence continues at coordinate 160,566,111 of CP139505.1, forward strand.
GAGTACTATTTATTTTTAAAGTGGCAATTATAAATATATGTTGCAGAAAGGGCAGACAAATCCCGAATGTTGGGGTTTTAGGAACATGTTATTTCACTCACTAAAGTGGTTTCTTCTTTTCTTCACATATACACGTGGATAAAATTAATAGATAATTTGTGGTCTGGGCGTCAATTTTTTTAACAACTTATGCCATTTATAAAGATACTCGGATAGTATGCATATACTATAAATTATATCATTTTTGATGCTCAATTTATACGTGGGGTGAGAGGTGATTTTCTTCTATAACCTTGCTTTTCAAATGACCTATATCTATGTGACTGCAAGGTTCACTCTGTTAAATATATTGAAATTTTTTTGAACTTTGGGAAACCATCTTTTTATCATGTATAAAAAACTTTTTATCATTTTGACCGCAAGATAGCATTTAGGCATGTATAAACAATCTTTTTATCATTTTGAAGCTTTATTTTTTGTGACTAAAAAGATTGTTTTTGTGGTTGGACAGTGAAATTGACCAGATGTACATTGCGTTCTTGGCACCTCAGAATGGATACTTTTTTTGAAGCAAGGAACGTTGCTCGATTAATGAATATGTGCCGGGTGTGGGAGATTAGTTCAGTTTAATGAGATAAGAATACTTATGACCAAGGCTCACCAGGTATGTCGTTTCGAGATAATCATACATTACTGTCATTTCAAGAAAGTATACTAAAAAAGACACCAGTAAATGTCATTTCGAGATAATCATACATTACTGTTAGTCCTATATTCACAATGTTTAATATCGATTAGAGGGTCACGAGTCACGATATTTGAGTATTTATTATTTACTTCAATATTTAATCAGTTGGATAAAATTTCTGAAAAATCGACGTCATTAACTTTGTCATTAGGGGCTGTCAGAATGGCATCATTAACATGTCATTAGGGGTTGATTGGATAGCATAATTCATCAGCATTTTGGCATCATTAACATGTGATTAGGGGCTGTTTGGATAGCATATTTTAGCAGCCATTTGGTGTCATTTACGTGCAATTAGGGGCTGTTTGGGTGGAATATTTCAGCAGCCATTTTGGCGTCATAAAAGACATCTTAAACTCTTATTCATTTTCAAGATTCTTTAGCAACATATGCCTGATTTATATTATTCTTATTATAGGTTGTAAACCGTGTTCAAAAACTAAGAAAGAAGTCTGCACCGGCACCCATTGATTCATAAACCATTAACTTCAGTTCACTGGATGATGACAATCCGAGGTAACTCTTAATGTCACTATATATATAATGAAGGGTTGCTATTGGGGTTGCTTTATCCTTAATGGGTCAAACAGACAAAAAAACAAAAATGTAATAGCAGAGTGTAGCGGGTCGAAAGTTGACAATTACTGATTTTTAAAGTATATGTCTGATGAAGCGAAAAGTGTACCACTTTTAGGGGGTCATTTAAGCCCTAAATCTTAATTATTTGATTAAATATTGCCCTAAATCGTTCCTTTTGTCATTTTAGGTACTTAAGAGAAGAAATCTGGAAAAGGAAGCATTTTGGACGTTTTTGGAGCATAAAAGTGAAGAAAACGACAAAGTCTCAAAATCGGCTGAAAAGTACCTTTGACGGCGTCAGGAATTTCCCCAGACGGCGTCATGGCTTGGCAAAAGTGGTGGATATGAAAATTACTCATGATAAGCCAGAGAATTTTGCATGAAAAATCTGACGGCGTCACCCTTTAATCTGATCAAGGTCGTCACGGTTTAAATTAAAGAGGGACGGCGTCAAGCTAAATTCCGACGGCGTCACCCCTTGATAGGCCAGAACGGATTTTGGAGCACTAAAGAGGGACGGCGTCAGGAAGGCCATCCGAGAACCCTAAAAGCGGTGAGGTGACGGCGTCAGGATCTCCAATGTGACGCCGTCAGCCCTTAAACTCTATATATAGTTTTGCAATTTCTTGTCATTAGGGTGGAACTTTGTGTGTAATTTTGGGAGGAAACCCTAAGACGATTTTAGCAGCTTTTTCAAGGCTTTTTGCCTTGAGATCTTCCATGTTACATTGAAGATAAGTTATCAATTAATCATTCAATATGTCTATGTGTTGTTTGATTCTATCTTGTTCTTGTCTTTTGTTTAACATGCTAGGCTAGATTTATCTTGTGTTTGCTTAGATCTAATGAAACCTAGCTATTGATTTTTGGTTATTAGTGTGTTATTAATTGTATTGGATGATTCTTCATCGATGTTAGGCTTAAGAAAACTGGCTAACTTCCTATTCGGTAACTTGCTTGAACGTCTTAAGAAACATGAACCAATGCGTACTAAGGTTTTTATGGTTCTATTTAATGCATGAGCGAATTCTAGTGATCCCATGTTAGGAGCTTCTTAGCCGGCTCGACATAGGAGTGAAGTAGGAGCTTATAGAGTTGGGGAAGTACGTACGCCACCCCACGATTGGTAATAAGGAATACACCCGTCATCCACGCAATTAATACACACTAATCAACCGGTAAAAGATAGTTAGGGAGTAAGGAAATCTAAGTAAACACATTTCTCTCCACATAAGTTTCACAACCTTTTCATTTTCAGTTATTTTATTTTATTTGCATTCGTAGTAACTTGGGTTAGTTGACTAGCAACTAATTCCGCACACTCTTTCAAACCCGAGATTTTACTTGCTTTCATAAAAACATAAAAATACAAAAAGAATCTTCTCTCACCCTTAGACCTATTAGAGTAATTTTTCAATCCTAACGACACTATTCCCTGTGGAGAACGATCAATCCCCCGTACTTACCACTACACTATACTACATCGGTCAGGTACACTGCCTGGTGGGGTTGTAAGCCTCTTGAGATCCCTCGAGAGGTAAAACCTGTTGTAAGGTCGCAAAACCACGCATAAAGTTTTTGGCGCCGCTGCCGGGGAATAGTTATTGTTTAGGTTGAATTTTTTATTTTATAGGTCTACTCACTAGATTCCTTTCTAGTGAGATTTTTATTTTATTTTTCTAGGTTTTCTTTAGTCTATCTTTTTTTTCTTCGTTTCTTTGTTCGTAACCATTACCATTCGACATCATGGAAGATGGTAATATCCTTGATCCAAACAACCAACCACTACAACCTCCTAGAGCCCGTACCTTAGGAGACTACTCCCGTCCTAGCCACCATGGCTATCGAAACACCATTGAGCTCACTCAAGGAGCCAATGTCACTCCCTTGCGATCCGACACCATCCGGTTGGTGCAAAGCGGATGCGCATTCCATGGACTTCGTTCCGAAAATCCTAATCAACATCTCAAGGACTTTCTCAAAATTGTTGATTCTATAGACCTTGATGTTGCCACTCGAGAGACGACCCGACTGTGTCTCTTTCAATTCTCTTTGCGGGACCAAGCTAGTCAATGGCTAGAGCGTCTACCCGCAGGATCCATCACCTCTTGGGATGATCTCACCACTCGTTTCCTTGCTCAGTTTTTCCCACCGGGAAGAACTACCAAGCTAAGGAATGATATCTTGATGTTCCAACAACGTCAAGGCGAAACCCTCTACGAGGCATGGACTCGATTCAAGGACTTACTCCAAAAAGTCCCTCACCATGGCTTAGAACTTTGGCTCCAAGTCCAAATCTTCTATGACCATATCAATCTCTCCATGAGGCAAACCATTGACCAAGCGGCCAGTGGTAAGCTACGTGATCTAAGTGCGGAACAATCATGGGCTCTCCTAGAAGACCTTGCTCTTTATGACAACGAAAGTTGGAGTGATCCCCGTGATTTGAATAAAACGGTCAAGGCAATATCTTTGCCTTCGAACAATTCAAGCACTTCCGACCGTAGGATCATAGAACTTGAAGACCAAGTCAAGTTTCTGATGAAATCCTACGAGGCTCCCAAACCTTCAAGCCAAGTGAACAAAATCACTTCTTTGTGTGAATTATGTAGTGGTCCCCACGACACTCGTGATTGCATGGAACTCCCCGAACAAGCTTTTGCGGACTACGCATCCTCGCGTACCGACGGAGCGGGAGACAAGTGGTACACTTTCAAACCCGAGCCAAACCCCTACGGTGATTCATACAACCCCTCATGGAAAAATCACCCAAACCTTAGGTGGAAACAAAACCAAAACGCACCACAACCCAATTCTTCCAACCCACCTAATCGTTTCCAATCAAGCGGTTCCAACTCGAACCGTACTTTCAACAACAATCCTTCCAGCAATGGTAGTACCAATAACTTTGAAGGATTGATGTCCAGTTTTATGGCATCTCAAGAAGCTCGGATAGCTAGATTCGAATCCGAATTCAATCAACAACAAACGGAGATGACCAATAAAATTGACAACTTATTGAAAGCCCTCAATAACCAAGTGATATCACCTCCACATAAGGACGCTAGGAACACAAATAGCGGACCCCAAGTAAAAGACCCCTCTTCATCCAAACATGTCCACTTCGTCAACATTGTCACTATCAAACCGATTGATAGGAATGAGGATAATAGTGAACCTAAGGATGAGGTTAAGAAAGTCGAGGTTGATAAAGAAGTTAGGAAAAGTGAAATTGAAGAAGTAGATGATGATGAGGACTACTTCAATAGGCTACCCACTAAGGAAGAGCGCGCATATCATACAAACTTATTTGATGACCCCGAGACACCATACTTCCTAGGTAGACCAATTATAAAAATGGGCGACCCTTCTAACCTCAACATACCATGCAACATCGGACATTTGCATGTGTGGAAAGCTTACATCGACCTTAGATCGCCCATAAACATCATGACTAGAGCCCACTACAACTTAATAATGAAAAATCAACTTGGGTATAGGATGTTCCCTGATAAGGGTTGGATGAGTAACTTCACGGGAAGAGTTAAGGGATTACCGGTTTATGTAGGAAACTTCACCTATATCACCGACTTTGTAATTGTAGAAGATATCCGCCCAGTAGTCGATGCATGCTTAACTCAAGTAGTTTTTGTAAAACCATTTGTTGAGGTCTCTGGAATGACTTATGAGCCTTCCTTAGGGATAGTTAGATTTAAGGATGAGACCGATGAGATAAACTACCAAATGCCATATAAGATAGAGCAATTCCAACACTTGTCAAACGTTGAGAAGGAGCTTAAGCAAGCAGTCTACTATAGGAATGATAGAGATAGAAGTAAAGGAGTAGACTATGTTATGGGAAGGATATTTGGTTTCTACAAGGATTGTTTGAAATTAGGACCGGAATTTAGAACTGGACATGAGGATGACCTAGAAACCGTGACCAATGATGGAATCACGTAATGTACGTGACTTTGAGTCTAGCTACAAGACTCGTTAATAAAGAAAAGCGCTTCTTGGGAGGCAACCCAAGCTTTATTTGCTTTGTGTGTTTATTTATTTGTTTGTTTGATTTTATTTGTTTCCGTATGTATGTGTAATTTTTATTATTATTGATTCATGTTAAAAACTAAATTGTGAAAATGCTTTATCTTGTTTTTAACTTCGTCTTAACTACATATAAAGGTATTTTGCAAAAGTTAAGTGTAAGGGAAATCCAAATCGGTTTATTAGAACAAATGAACATGAATCATAATAATATTAAATTAACATACATATTAGTATTTGTTTGAGTCAAATGCTTGTATCGAGTCATAATGATGTTTTGCAGGAATTCCAGGAAGTAAGGTATAGGTTTTTCCAGAAATTTTCCGGAAACGTAACATGAGAATTCTGTCAGATTATTTCTGACGGCGTCAGGTTTTAATTTTCTAAAAATTTTGAAAGTTTTGTTTTCATAAAAAGTTTTTATTAAATCTCTAACTTATAATCTCCAGGAATCTGCAAAATTATCATTCCACAAGCATTATATCCTTATATAGAGTTTATCCCGCCGATGTTATGCAGGTTTTCGTGTTTGTTTTCTCAGGTTTAACAGGTTATTTTGGACAAGGAAATGTATGTGGAATCAAGCTTTTGGCGATGCATTAGTCTTGGAGCTTCTACATTCTTTTGGAAGAAGATCTAACCATGTTACTTCTTTATCCACCAAACGAATCAGGGGAGTATTTGATTTCATTCTTTTACCTTATTACTTTTACATCTTGTTATTTGAACATTGGGGACAATGTTCATCTTAAGTGTAAGGGGGGGTAAAAGTACGATACTTTAGAGAATGCAATTACGCTTGATTTTTGTTTGTTTAATGGTAGATGTGTAATAAAACTGAGATAAATACCTGTTAGGGTAATTTTAGTGCCAAATTTAAAATTTTTTACAACATATAGGAGTGAAACTTTGATCTTAATGAGCGTCTCATGGATAGGAGTTATATGACTAGCACAAAAACCGTACCACTAAAAAATTTTCCACCCCCAAATATGTGAGGTTCGCCCCTAGAATTGGTAGGAAAAGCATTTATGCTATGATGTGTGTACCGGTAGCACTTAGATTCTAGAACTTGCGTTAGGACCATTCCGAGGCCACAAGTGAGACTACATTCGTGTAGTTAGATTTACTACATGATAAGAGGCATTAGGATTAACCCATTGTTTTACACCTGTGTTTTTGTTATAATTACATTGGCTACATTGGTCAAGTAATTCTCCCACACCCTTTGCGTTGTACTCATTTTTAGTACACGATACCCCTAGTACACCCCTCAGAGCCTATCTTTTCGTTTCGACCTTTAAGCATTTTACTTAAAGGAAGAATTTGTTACACCCCACTAAAATGTACACCCAAATCGCCTTAGCCTACCTTGTATGCACTCATCTTTAGTGCATTATTGTGACAACATTTGTTTAAACCCAAGTTAATTATCTAATTGATTACATGGTTGCTAAGTCGAGTCATATCCTTGTACATATTGTTTTGGGACGATTGGGACTCATGGGTAAAGTACTAGTGTAATGGAGTAATGGGGAAGAACATCATTTATTACCCCCATATGTGCTAAATATTTAAAAAGTACTCCAAGTTTTTTGATTATCTTAATTCGAGTCATTAGAATAGTATTTGTAAAGTTATGTAAAAGTTCAAGTGTAAGGGGAATGCAATGCCCCTATGATGTATTATTTTGAATGGTAGGGCAAAAGTGTATGCAAAAAAAAAAAAAAAAAAAAAAAAAAAAAAAAAAAAAGAGAAAAAGAAAAGTTAAAAAAAACATACGGACTACCATCCCGTTTCATTTTATATTTATTTTATGTTTTTGTTATTTTGTTTTTAGCTTAAGATTGAGTCGAGTCTTGGCTTAGCAACATTGTATAGTACATGTAATTAATCAAGATCTTTAACTCGCCACCAGTAAAATATCCCTTATCCAACAAAACCGTGTTTATCATATCCCTACACCTAACGTTATAACCCGTTTAAAAGCCCTCTTTGATAGTTTATCTTAGGTGCTTACGCCTAGTGGAGGAGGTTTTTGATCCTTTCCCAAGCCTATGGTAATCTATTTGCTATGACAGGTAGTGAGAGATATTATCCGTTTTCATTTATGAGATTTATTTTGATGACACTTGAGAGATGTGAGTATCTAAACACTACTTGTGAGGTGCTAGTCTATAATCTCCGTGCTTATTATGATTAAAGTGGAATGACTATTTGTTGTAATTACTTTTATATTAGTGTTAAATGACCCCTAACTTGTATTTTGATTAGAATAAAAGCGCATTTGCTTGAGGACAAGCAAATCTCAAGTGTAAGGGTATTTGATGAAGCGAAAAGTGTACCGCTTTTAGGGGGTTATTTAAGCCCTAAATCGTATTTATTTGATTAAATATTGCCCTAAATCGTTCCTTTTGTCATTTTAGGTACTTTGGAGAAGAAATACGGAAAAGGAAGCATTTTGGACGTTTTTGGAGCATAAAAGTGAAGAAAATGACAAAGTCTCAAAATCGGCTGAAAAGTACCTTTGACGGCGTCAGGAATTTCCCCAGACGGCGTCATGGCTTGGCAAAAGTGGTGGATATGAAAATTACTCATGATAAGCCAGAGAATTTTGCATGAAAAATCTGACGGCGTCACCCTTTAATCTGATCAAGGTCGTCACGGTTTAAATTAAAGAGGGACGGCGTCAAGCTAAATTCTGACGGCGTCACCCCTTGATAGGCCAGAACGGATTTTGGAGCACTAAAGAGGGACGGCGTCAGGAAGGCCATCCGAGAACCCTAAAAGCGGTGAGGTGACGGCGTCAGGATCTCCAATGTGACGCCGTCAGCCCTTAAACTCTATATATAGTTTTGCAATTTTTTGTCATTAGGGTGGAACTTTGTGTGTAATTTTGGGAGGAAACCCTAAGACGATTTTAGCAGCTTTTTCAAGGCTTTTTGCCTTGAGATCTTCCATGTTACATTGAAGATAAGTTATCAATTAATCATTCAATATGTCTATGTGTTGTTTGATTCTATCTTGTTCTTGTCTTTTGTTTAACATGCTAGGCTAGATTTATCTTGTGTTTGCTTAGATCTAATGAAACCTAGCTATTGATTTTTGGTTATTAGTGTGTTATTAATTGTATTGGATGATTCTTCATCGATGTTAGGCTTAAGAAAACTGGCTAACTTCCTATTCGGTAACTTGCTTGAACGTCTTAAGAAACATGAACCAATGCGTACTAAGGTTTTTATGGTTGTATTTAATGCATGAGCGAATTCTAGTGATCCCATGTTAGGAGCTTCTTAGCCGGCTCGACATAGGAGTGAAGTAGGAGCTTATAGAGTTGGGGAAGTACGTACGCCACCCCACGATTGGTATTAAGGAATACACCCGTCATCCACGCAATTAATACACACTAATCAACCGGTAAAAGATAGTTAGGGAGTAAGGAAATCTAAGTAAACACATTTCTCTCCACATAAGTTTCACAACCTTTTCATTTTCAGTTATTTTATTTTATTTGCATTCGTAGTAACTTGGGTTAGTTGACTAGCAACTAATTCCGCACACTCTTTCAAACCCGAGATTTTACTTGCTTTCATAAAAACATAAAAATACAAAAAGAATCTTCTCTCACCCTTAGACCTATTAGAGTAATTTTTCAATCCTAACGACACTATTCCCTGTGGAGAACGATCAATCCCCCGTACTTACCACTACACTATACTACATCGGTCAGGTACACTGCCTGGTGGGGTTGTAAGCCTTTTGAGATCCCTCGAGAGGTAAAACCTGTTGTAAGGTCGCAAAACCACGCATCAATGTCCTATTTTGAAAGATTGTAATTCTTTCAAGTTCATGGTTTTAATAACACATCATCATATTGAAAGTTATTAGTGAATTTTTGTAAGAATCTCCATCCTACTACCATATGGTTCTTTCATTGAATTCCAAGATGATGTTTTCAAGCACATGAAATCCATGATAATGATTAAAACAGTTGTAGAATTTGTATGCAGTTTATTGTTTTCCATTTACTTACTATAGTTAGCTACTAATTATAACCTGTAAAGAATGCTAAACAGTTACCCATGTTACTTTTTTGCAGTATGTGAGCATGCTTATACACGGGCTCAAAATCAAGATCCATATAGTGAAGGTAAATGACATGTCTGCTAAACATGTGTGTATGTTTTTTACAACTAGTTATGCTACTAATTATAACCTGTAAACAATGCTAAACATAGTCTAAATGCAGCACCTCAAAAAACGTAGCAAAAGAATCAGAACGTGGTGGTATAGAAACAGAATATTTTTGCCTAAAGTTGATAACATAAAGCATTACTTAAAAATATCTATATCGGGTCACCACAAGGCTACAACCACAATGGCCATTTCGATGATCACCACAAGGCTACAACCACAATGGCCATTTCGATGATCATGGTATGTTTCAAGCTTAATAACTTTGATTTGAGTCTCAAGGTGGAAATTGTTGAATGTTAGGCAATTTGGATAGCGGATTAAAAGGTTTTTAGCTGGTTGAGCTTATCATTAACACATTAAGTCATATGTGAGGCGGTGGTTATAGTTGCAAACATAATTCAAGAGACAATGGGTATTGAAGAAACACTAAAGTCACTGTGGCAAAGTGTGAGTGTTCATTGTCTAAAGACGGAAGCTCATTGTTTACATGATATATAGTTTACTTGTGATTTTATTGGTGATATATACCGAGTAATGTATTAATGATTGATATTGATGATAGTTACAAACCAAATTGGTTATCAGATATTCAATCTTATTCTCTTCAAAAAATAACTGAAGTTGTTTACATTTATTGTTGTTTATTAATTTATTCACATGTAGCTCCTTTCAAGAGGTTTGAAGTTTGTCGTTTGTGATGAGGATGGTAATATCGCTTATAGTCTAATACTTCTACAAATGTCGTCTATAATGACGTATTTCAAGGTCTATCATCAAGGAACAAAAAGTATGTAAAAAATATACATATCACATTTTTTTTTACCATTTTTTAAATTATGATATTTCCTACAAATATTCCTACTCACAGGATCGTGACATGTGTCAGAATTGACTGTTTAGATGCGGAGAGATAATGAGTGGAGAAAAAACATAAAATATTAGTGTGAGTGTAGGAGGATATGTAGGAATGTATTGTAGGAGGATATAGCAAAACTCATTATAATATATTTATTATCAATCACAACCTACTTTTACTTACATTTTCTATGCACTGTTAGATATTCATGGAATGGACATTATATATATATCTTATAGAGCGACGGTTACGACGTCATTTTCTGTCGCTTTCCCTGTAGCAACGAACAGTTGACGTTTTTGGCACAAAAAAAGGTGATGGGCCTACATCGGCCCAGAATTACTTGGTCTGTTTGGGTGAGTCGGCCCGTATTTGTGAAGATTGTGCTTTTCCACCTAACCGCAGCATCGTATTGTGGAGATTGTATTCCAAGTGCAAGATAACATACACGTCCAGTTTCCATACCATTTTTTCCGTAGGTCGGTCCGTATTTCTGCCTTTATACAAAGAGGTGTTATACAAAGTGGTGCTATGTCGTATTGCTTAGATATTACTTTTCCACCTAACTATACCATCGTATGGTGGAGATTGTGTACGCCCTACTCTCTCAGGGTTCTTTTGTGGTTATTATTAAGCCATTTGTTATTCGTACAGTGTCACTTTAATCACGCCCACATCTTTCGATTTCGTCTTATCTAGATTTCGCAATTTATAACCTTATCTTATATACATCGCAGTTATATGTTCTATGTTTCATGTTTTATTTTTTTTTATTGGTGATTGTTTAGTTTTAGATTTAGGGTTTTGTTCCTGTAGTTCTTGCTATTGGTTGATTTACAGTGGTATACTTCTCTTAATTGGTAAAATAATTTTTTTTCTTTCAGATTTAGGGTTTTGTTGTTCTGTAGACTTTAGATCTACGGTTTTGTTGTTGTTGTTGCTTTGTTAGTGGTTTATTTTGCTGCACTTGATTGTGGAGGTTGCTAATTTTAGGCTTTGAGGTTTGGGATTTTGTTGCACTTGATTGTCAGTTTTGCTGATTTTATGCTTTGAGGTTTCGGATTTTGTTGCTACTGTTGGTCGATTTAGTCCTGTGTGTTTTCGCTTGATTGATCATTTTTGGACTTTATACTTAGCCTTTTGTTGTTCTTATTATTTGACTTCGCAGTTATTGCTCTATGTTATGTATACTTATAATTTTTGGACGTCATTTATCATTCAACTGGATCGGTTGGTTCATTGTGTTTCATTGCCTTTATTTTTAGCTCTTTATAATTGATTTTTTTTTCTTTAAACAAATGGAATACTTTATTATATGTGGTTTCTAAAAGTTGTTGATTGTTTATCATGTCTCTTTTGTAGGTTTATCTTATATTGGAACGACAGCTTTTGACAAACCTTCTCATTGCGTTGTTAATGGGTTTGATGGTATAACATCGATGATTGTCTTTACAAAGGTGTATACACCTTATTGCACTTTATGAGTCTATAAGATAAGAGGATTAAAATTTAGTTGGTCCATATCTTGGCGGGGCAAGTTACTAGATTTGCAGCCATGGTGGCCATGTCCTCTTTTTACTATTCTTAGTAGGCTTATTTGTTGTGGGCGAATCCTTTGTTGCTTCACGGATAGTGGGGCTATGTTGATTACTACCTATTTTCTGACACAACTGAATCGATGTGTCAAATATTGTCTCCATAACTTGGTAGGGCAAGTACCGGATTACGTTCCTAAGCAACCGCGTCTCTTTGCAGCCATGGTGGAGTCAAAAATCTTTTGCACCATATTTGATTTAGAAATCTGAGCTTAAGAACTACTACATATATAGTTATTGACTCTATGTGTTTAAAGCTCGATTTATTTATAACTATTATGTCTGCTGTTGTTGGCAGCATAGCAATTATATGTATATCTTATAAAGCGACGTTCACGACGTCGTTTTCCGTTGTTTTCGCTCTTGCCGAACGTCTACGACGTCGTTCTGCGTCATTTTGCACTGCCACATTTGGTGATTCGGTGCAACAAAGAAAAAATAGGTCCCAGCCCAAACTCATCCAGCCTGTTTCGCTAGGTTGGCCCGTATTTCTGACTCTTGGATGCATTTAGGCCGTTTGTGCATTCTTACATACGGTAGGGCTATGATGATTACTACCAAATTTCTGACACAAATGAAGCGGGTAGTCAAATATTGTCTCCATAACTTGGCAGGTAAGAACCGAATGGCAGTCTTATGCAACCGTGTTTCTTTGCAACCATGATGGAGCCTATAGCTATTTGTGCTGCTTTTATTTTAAAAATCTGAGCCTAAAAACTGTTGCACATATACCTGTTGAACCCATACTTTTAAAATTCGATTTACTTATAATTGGTTTGAATGATGATGTGACAAAACATCGTCGGAGTCGTCGCTCTATAAGATATACTTCTGCTATGGTATGTCAGACTGTTATAACTCATGTTGGTTACATTCGTTGGTTACAACGAAAGCTGTCCTTATAGCTAATTGAGATATTGCGTGTTTAAGATATGGGTTGCTTCGGCTGTTCGTATGTGATGCGAAATGCATATATGACATCTAACATTATCTGCCAATATTAGTAAATAAAGAATGTATTGCGCTTTAAAGTACAAACTTTCTAGCCAGCCTGTTTGTCAGCCAGGTTCTTTCTGCTTTAAAGCGCGCCACGTTCTTCATTTACGAATATTGACGTACGATGTTTGTTGGGAATTTTAACAAGACAAGAGGAGACTTAATAGAAGAACAGACTTAAGTCTGGTAGTTCAATATTAAGTCTGGTAGAGTAAATTAGAGTTAAGTCCGGTTGACTTATTAAGTTAATTCTGATTATGTAATATAAAGTTTGTTAGAGATAAGTTAGGAAGGGATATGAATTATCTTTAGAGAAGATACGTAAATCCTTTTACAAGTTTTGTATCTAGGGTTTCCTTGGTGTATAAAAGGAACCTTAGCTCATAGTTTAGAGATGGCGACGAAGATTGTAAACCCTTAGTTATTGGAAAATTAATACGAAGTTAGTTATTGTGTTCTTCATTGTTTGTGTTAAGTTTCCGCATTAGCATAAACAAAGTGTTAGAGTCTCGCTTAGATTGATTTGATTTATTCAAGTCGTCTACTAAGTTGTTAAAGGCTACTTAGAGATCCATATTCGTGTGGACCTACAAGTGGTATCAGAGCCTTTAGAGAGACTCTGAGTTCGAAGAATACAACACCACAAACAAATTCTCAATCAATTCACCCTACACAATGTCTGGCCTTGAGCAGCCTATCAACACTGAAACTTTTTCAAACCATAACAGTGAGGATGAGAAATCAATCCATAAAGAAGAAAACCCCGAAACCAACACCTCTAAATCACAACCAACCATTCCCTCAACCACAACCATATCCAATATAAAACTTCCAATCCTGAAAAGAGATGAGTACGATATATGGGCTATGGAGATGGAACATTACTTGGAATACACTGATAGTGAAATTTGGAAGGTTATTCAGAAGGGCAATTCAAAGAAAAGGGTCTCAGAGGGAGCAGATGGAACGGTTAGAGTATTACCACCAGTATCTGCAGAGGAGATACGGGCTGTTGAAAAGGAGAAAAAGGCAAGAATTGTGCTGTTGATGGCTCTTCCAAAGGAGCATCTGAGAATGTTTCATAACATGACTGATGCCAAAGAAATTTGGCAAGCAATCTAGAAGCGTTTTGGTGGAAATGCAAACTCAAAGAAAATGCAGAAGTTTGTTCTCAAGAAGCAATTTGAGACTTTCAGCATATCAAGTACAGAAGGACTGGAAAAAGGCTATGATAGGTTTCAACTTCTTCTGGCACAATTGGAATCTCTTGGTGCTCCAGTATCAGAGGAAGATGCCAACCTTAAATTCCTCAGAGCACTTCCATCAGAATGGTTAAGTGTTTCTATGACCATGAGGATAACGGATGAAGTGGACAGCATGACAACTGATGACCTGTACAATAACCTTAGGGTTTTTGAACAGGAAGTCAAGGGAAATTCTAAAGCATCTTCTATTTCCTCAAATGTTGCCTTTGTCTCTCAAGGCAAAAGCAGCACTACTAGAGTTAAGTCTGGCAGGGTTAATTCTGGTAGTTATGAGACTCCTACTAGAAGTACAAGGGAAAGAGCTGCTCCTGAAGACTTCACTGATGAGGTTCTTCATTCATTCTTTTCTTATCAACAAGAAGATGATGAGTTCATCAGTGAGGATTTGGAACAGATCAATGATGCTGAAGTTGAAGAGATGGACATTAAATGGCAAATTGCCATGATTACTCTGCGGGTAAAAAGGTTCCAAAAGCAGCATGGAAGGCCTATTCGTTTTGATAACAAGTCTAAAGTGGGGTACACTAGAAGGACTATTGAGTGCTATAATTGTCATAAACATGGGCACTTTGCTAGAGACTATCAGGAAAAGAAGTCTGCTAATGAAGACAGGAAGAGAAGTTATGACTACCCAAAGAATGACAAGACAGAGAGAAATCAGATGGGCATGCTGACATTGGAAGCTGGAGATGTGAATTGGACTGAGCACTTACTAGAGGAAGACGTACAGAACCATGCACTTATGGCCATTGGTACTAATAATGAGGTATCCTTATGTTCAAAAATATGCACTGATTCATATAATCATCTCAAATCTGTATGTGATGAACAATTAAGAGAAATAGGTGACCAGGAAGTAAAAATTCTAGCTTATACTGAGGCAGTTAAAAAGTTAGAAGCACAGATTGTCACCTTTCAAAAACAACATGCCTCTTTGAATGAAAAACTCACTTTTCAAGCAAATGAAATATATGAAAAAGATGAGAAACTTAAAAAATATAGGAGAATAGGCATGAAAGCTGTTAAAGAAAGAGATGAATTGCAAAAGAAAGTAGATATATGGCAACACTCTGCTAAGTGTCAGGATAAGCTTCTAGCTTGCCAAATGAGTTCCACAACTAAAATTGGCTTAGGTTATGGAATTAAGTCAGATAATGAAGTGTTAAGTTATGAAAAAGAAATGGACAGATCAGCTTTCACATGTACAAAAGAGGATTATGTTGGTAAACCTGTTTACAATAGGTTCATTAAGTATGATGACTTTAAAGGAGTGCCACATCCACTAAGTGGAGATTACACTCCTGTACAAAAGGTAGACCTTGATGATTCTTTATTTGTATTTGGTAAAAAGGGTCTTAAAAATTCTGAAACAGACAACTCTGATGACAGATCAAGTGAATACTCCACTTGTCAAACCAATGACAGTGAAGGATCCACAAGAGATGTCTCTGAGAAATCTGTATCAGGGTAGGAGTGTAAATCAAAAGAGTCCTCTAAAGCAAAATCTTTCAAAGATAGTGAACCAGTGGTGACAAAATCTAAATCAAATGCAAATAGAACTAGGTGTGTTAATCACATGAAAACTCCTAGGGAGTCTGTCAAGAATCAAGAGTCACCAAAACCTGATAGGATGAAACAAGAGTTTAGGAAAAATCACACCTTTGGTCCTAAGAGGTGTTTTGTGTGTGGTAGTTTAAGTCACCTGATTAAGGATTGTGACTTTCATGAGAAAAGGATGCAAAAAGAGGCTGAACTAAGAAAGAATAAGAGTGTAAATTCTTGCCACATAAATAATAAACCAGTTTGGAACAATGCTAACAGGATTAACCATGCTAATAAGTTTGTGACTAGACCTGTACAAGTTAATTCTCGTAATATTTGTTCTGGTAGACCAAATCTTAATTCTGGTAGACCAAATTTTAGTTCTAGTAGACCAAATGTGAGTTCTGTTGGTCAAAATACTAATTATGTGAGGCCAAGTGTTAATTCTGGGTGGTTTAATCATTCTGGACCCAGACAACCAGTTAATAGACCACAGGTGAATGCTAATAATCTGAGAAACAACTTTTATAAACCAAAATCACCTGTGAGGAGTCCTTTTGTTAATAATACAGCACAAGGTTCAAGTTCAAGTGCTGTAAGGGAAAAAGGGGAATCTGCTGTTAAGTCCCCAGCATATTGGTCTTGGGATCCTTTTCAGAACACATTTACCTATGAATCCAAGACCAAAGGTGGATCAAGCTCATACAAGTCCTATAAATATGTTGATCCACAGGGCAGACCCAAGTCCTCAGTGGCTTGGGTCCTGAAGAGAAACTAATCTCTTTACTTTTGTGCAGGAACATCCACTGATGAACATGGAAGAAAAAGGAATATTTGATAGTGGGTGCTCTGGGCACATGACTGGTAACAAGAACCATCTAAAGGACTTTCAAGAATTCCAAGGAGGTTCTGTTACCTTTGGAGGTAGTAAAGGTTATATAACTGGTAAAGGTAGAATTGTTGTAGGCAATTTAGAGTTTGACAATGTATCTTTTGTAAGAGAACTAGGGCAGTTTAACCTTTTCTCCATATCACAAATTTGTGATAAGAAGCATAAGGTGCTTTTTAGTGAGACTGAATGTTTTGTCTTGACTTCGGACTTTAAGATGTCTGATGAAAGTCAGATTCTTCTTAAAGTTCCTAGACAATACAACATGTACAGTTTTGATATGAAGCAACCTGATCCTTCAAAAATTTATGCTTGTTTACTTGCAAAAGCTACATTAGATGAGCCTAAATTATGGCATAGGAGGTTAGGGCATGTAAACTTTAAGAATATTAATAAGTTAGTGAAGAATAACTTAATTAGAGGATTGCCTTCTAAAGTATTTAGGAATGATCATGCATGTGTAGCTTGTAATAAGGGCAAACAGCATAGGGCATCGTGTAAGGCTAAGTTAGATAGTCTTGTTACTGAGCCTTTGCATACCTTACACATGGATCTGTTTGGCCCCACATCTGTACAAAGTATAAACCATGCTAGCTACTGCCTTGTCATAACTGATGATTGTACTAGATTCTGTTAGGTATTCTTTATGTCTAGGAAAGATGAGACAACACCTCTAATTCAAACTTTCATTAGACAAATTGAAAACCAGCTTAATAAAAAGGTTAAAATCATTAGGAGTGACAATGGCACTGAGTTCAAAAATAGGAGCATGATTGATTTTTGTGGTAATAGAGGAATTAAGCAACAATATAGCAATGCAAGGACTCCTCAGCAGAATAGAGTTGCTGAGAGAATTAACAGGACACTAATTGAGGCAGCTAGGACTATGCTAGCAGACTCATTCTTACCCACAACCTTTTGGGCTGAAGTTGTAGCATCTGCTTGCTACATTTTCAATAGGGTTAGAGTGACCAAGCCTCAAAATAAAACACCTTATGAGCTTATTTTTGGCCAAAAACCAGTTGTTAGCTATATAAGGCCTTTTGGGTGTCATGTGACCATTCTTGATACACTCAGTGTTCTAGGCAAATTTGAAGGGAAGTCTGATGAAGGGTTTCTAGTTGGGTATTCACTAAATAGTAAGGCCTTTAGGGTTTACAACTTAGTGACCAAGAAAGTAGAGGAAAATCTTCATGTTAATTTTCTTGAGGAAAAACCCAATGTGAAGGGATTAGGTCATAGATGGATGTTTGATATTGATTAATTAACAGATTCTATGAACTATATTCCTGTCTCCAAGGAGAATCAAGCTAACCCTGATGCAGGTACCACAGAAATTACTAACCATGTAGGTACCCAAGATCCTTCAAATGCAAGGAACACTGATCAAGAAATTGAAAGTGCAGAGCTTATTGTGATTCCTACCACAGAAGTCAACCATGCTGCTATTAATGAAGGAACAAAGGGATCTTCAAAAACAAGGAAGGAGACTGTTCACAAGCCTCAACCAAAGGACAAAGGGGTTTCTCCTATAAAGGTTTCAGAAGATATCTTATCCTTCAGAGAGGAAGTAAATGTTTTGGCTGATAAACACCTTGGGAAGGATGACACCAAAACTAACTTGGTTAATCCGGGTAGTGGACTTCCTAATTCTACTACCAGTAATAACTTAGATAAGTCTGGTAGTGATGCAGTTAGATCTGTTCAACCTGAATCTACTCCAAATGCTGATGTTGATGATTCTGAAATGCCAGATCTTGAGATCTTTGATCATCCAGATGAGGGTATCTTTGATGGGGCTTCTTATGATGAAGAAGGGGTAGTTACTGACTTCAATAATCTACCTACTGAAGTTGATGTTAGCCCATCTCCAACACTCAGAATTCATAACTTCCATCCCAAAAGTCAGATTATTGGTGATCTAAAGTCAGCTGTTCAAACCAGAAGTAGAGTGCAAAAGCCTGAATCTCATGCACTTGTAAGTCTTATCAAGAAGCAGCAAAGGGTCAACCACAAGGACCAACAACACTGCTTGTTTGCATGTTTCCTTTCTCAGAAGGAACCCACCAAAGTCTCTGAAGCACTTGAAGATGAGAGTTGGGTGGAAGCAATGCAAGAGGAGTTGTTGCAGTTCAAGTTGCAGAAAGTTTGGGTTCTGGTAGATCTACCTAGTGGAGCTAAAGTTATAGGCACAAAGTGGGTCTTCAGAAATAAGAGGGATGAAAGAGGAGTAGTTGTTAGGAACAAGGCAAGACTAGTGGCACAAGGATATAGACAGGAGGAAGGGATAGATTATGATGAGGTCTTTGCTCCTGTAGCAAGGATTGAGGCTATTAGATTATTTCTAGCCTATGCATCATACATGGGATTCATAGTCTATCAGATGGATGTAAAGAGTGCCTTTCTGTATGGCACCATAGAGGAAGAAGTATCTGTTCATCAGCCTCCTGGCTTTATTGATCCTACTCACCCTGACAAAGTTTATAAAGTCATAAAAGCATTATATGGTCTCCATCAAGCTCCCAGAGCTTGGTATGCAACTCTCTCCAAGTTTCTTGAAAAGCATGGGTATAACAGAGGTGTAATTAATAAGACCTTATTCATAAAAAGGGACAAGAAAGATATCATCCTGGTTCAAGTTTATGTGGATGATATTATTTTTGGTTCTACTAAAAGGTCTTGGTGTGAGGAATTTGAAGCATTAATGAAAGGGAGGTTTCAGATGAGTTCTATGGGTGAACTCGCCTTTTTCTTAGAACTGCAAGTGAAGCAATCAGAAGATGGACTCTTTATTTCTCAAGACAAATATGTTGCTGAGATGCTGGAGAAGTTTTACTTTACCAACATGAAGGCTGCAGTCACCCCTATGGAGAACAAAGTTCCATTGACAAAGGATGAGGATGCTGAAGATGTGGATGTCCACCTCTACAGATCCATGATAGGTTCTCTAATGTATCTAACTGCTTCTAGACCTGACATTATGTATGCAGTCTGTGTTTGTTCACGTTTTCAGGTACATCTAAAGACTTCACATCTTTATGCTGTGAAGAGAATCTTTAGATACCTAAAGGGCAAACCCAATTTGGGCCTTTGGCATCCTAGAGAATCCTCTTTTGACCTGGAAGCCTATTCGGATAGTGATTATGTAGGAGCAAGTCTTGACAGAAGATCCACAACAGGAGGTTGTCAATTTCTTGGAAGAAGGTTGATTTCCTGGCAATGCAAGAAGCAGACCATTGTAGCTACATCTACTACTGAAGCAGAATATGTAGCAGCTGCTAATTGCTGTAGTCAAGTCTTGTGGATCCAAAATCAAATGTTAGATTATGGGTTAAATTTCATGAACACTATAATTCACATAGACAATGAAAGCACTATCTGCATAGTTAATAATCCTGTATACCACTCAAAAACTAAGCACATAGAAATCAGGCATCACTTCATTAGGGACTGCTATGAAAAGAAGCTAATTAGAGTGGAGAAAATACACACAGATTTTAATGTTGCAGACCTCTTAACTAAAGCTTTTGATGGCCCTTGGTTTAATTACTTAGTAGTCAGCATTGGAATGGTGAACCCATAGCTCAGTTTAAGGGGAGGTTGAACTTAAGGGGAGGCCAATATGTATAGTTTGTAAACCAGTACTTAGGATAATTTTAATTCTTGTAGTTATAAATTTTAAGTCTTGTAGTTATTTTTTTTTTAGTTCTGGTAGTGGTTTTTCAAACTTTTCGTGTATACTTGTTTCTTTGTATATTGCGTTTCACTTTGTTTTGCAGAGGTCAGCTTTTATTGTTGCTAGTGGATACAAGGCAATGATAAAATCAAATGAAAAAGAGAGCTTTCATTCATAACCAACTGATTACATACATAGGTGATACATACACAAAGACAAAATAAAACAACTAAACATATACACCAACACCCCAGACCACTAATCCATCTTTCTCTTCCCCTTGCCTTGGACATCTGGCATAGTTCTATGAACTCTTCTGCCTTCAATGTCCATAGCTTCAGACACCTTCTTGCAAGGGAGGCCTAGCACTTGAGGATTTGGCTTGGGATGAGCTTCTTGTCTCTTAGGCACTTGTATCTGACTCATTCTTGCCGCGGCCTTCTCAAGCTCTCTTGTCAAAACAAGAGATAGTGAAGGAGGCTCATCATCAGAATCCGAGGAGGAAGATGACTCATAGACAAAGGAGGAGGGAGCTGATACTTCTTCAGAAGAGGTTGCCTCAACCTTTTTCCTTGGTGTTTTTCTCCTTGAGCTTGAAGTGTAGTTGGGTGGAAAATAGTTTGCCCAACCAGAACTTCCGGAATCCGAAGAAGAGTCAGATGAGAGCTCTACAATATTGGATGATGAAGGATTCATGGTGTTTGAAAGTTGCTCTCTGGAATGTGATGACTTTGTGTTGAGGAGTTAAGGCTTTTTATAAATTCAATGAAGGTTTAAGGCAATTTAATGGTCGGTTGGTATAAGAATTAATTCCTGCAGGCATAGAATTAATTATGGACTTATTTATGGTAACATTGGGGAGTTGACCATAACTTGTATATTTTGTAAATTTAATTATAGTAATTAGTCTTTAAAAATGGTAAATAAAAAAATAATAAAAAAAAAATTGGTAATTAATTTTGTTTTCAATTTGTTAACTAGGATTTTAAATTTTAAATTTTATTAAATCAGGTAGCTTTAAGTTTTAAATCTGGTAGTTAATGTTTTTGATTTTCTTGTACAATTATTTGCTTCCATATTTTTCTTGGTGCTTTGGACTAAGCTTTTGCAGGAAAAACTTGGATTGGTGAGGATGTGATGCGTTGTTAGTGCTTGCTCAGTGTGTAAGTCACATTCTTGGTTAAGTCTGGTGAGTCACTTGCTTAAGTCTGGTTGACCGAATTTAAGTCTGGTAGTATAAATTTTTTACCGTTAGGTCTGGTCTGTCAAATCAGGATTTTTATTATCAAATACGACCGTTGCGTATTTTTCGAGGGAAATAGGTATATAAGGATAAAATTTGTTTAATTTCTTATTTTTATATCTTATTTACTTCCAATTTTAAATCTCTTGATTTTCGGACCAATATACTCTGTTTTTAACTACCAGTACTCAAACCCTAATTCGATTCAACACCAGCACTTAATCAATTTCTCATATATGGCTTCACTTAAGTTTGTTGACAAGCACAACCAGGTCGGATTCTTGCAGAAACCGGATCAGAGTGTTGGCTTTGAAGAGATAGTTGATTTCTTGAGAAGTTCAAATCTTCGGTATGCTTTAACTGCTAACCCTACTATTTATGCATCTCTTATTAGGCAATTTTGGGGGTCTGTGACCTTTGAAACCCTTGCTGACGGTACACCACAGTTAAGGGCAACCATTGACACATATGACCTGGCCATCACTGAAGCCTCCATTAGGAGTAGTCTCCAATTGAATGATGCTTCAGGGGAATATATTTTGTCTAATGATGATCTTTTTGAGGGGTTAAACACTATAAGATATCCCACTGATGGTTCTTTCACTTTTTGGAAAAGCTTTTTTACACCACAGTGGAGGTTTTTAATACATTATTTGCTCCATTGCCTAAGTCCCAAGAGAGGAGGATGGGATCAGTTTGGAAGCAAAATTGCTTCTGCATTGGTCTGTCTTGCACTTGGAAGGCCTTTTAATTTTTCAAAATTGATTTTTGATGGCATGGTTGCAAATTTTAAAAAGGAAAAATCTAGATTCTTGATGTATCCAAGATTTATCCAAATGATTTTGAACTTTGAAATAGAAGATAAATTGCCATATATCAGTGTGGGTCTTACAACAAAAATTTTTGCAAACATGAAAAGAAGTTTTAGTGGGGCCCATTGGCCTTTGTTGCCTGCTATGCTTGGTGGTGCTACTAACACTGCAGGTGATGAAGCGAAAAGTGTACCGCTTTTAAGGGGTCATTTAAGCCTTAAATCGTATTTATTTGATCAAATATCGCCCTAAATCGTTCCTTTTGTCATTTTAGGTACTTTTGAGGAGAAATCTGGAAAAGGAGGCATTTTGGACGTTTTTGGAGCATTAAAGTGAAGAAAATGGCAAAGTCTCAAAAATCGGCTAAAAGTTACTCTTGACGGCGTCAAGATTTACTCTAGACGGCGTCATGCCTTGGCAAGAAAAGTTGGACGTGAAATTTACTCATGACGGGCCAGTGAAAATAGCATGTGAATTATGACGGCGTCACGCTTTAACTTGATCAAGGGCGTCACGGCTTAAATCATAAGGGGACGGCGTCACGTTCATGGTTGGACGGCGTCAAGCCTTGATAAGCCAGAATGGATTTTTGAAGAGCTAAAGAGGGACGGCGTCAAGAAGGTCATCCGGGAACCCTAAAAGCTGTGAGGTGACGGCGTCACACTCCATAAGGTGACGCCGTCAGATCCAAAAATCTATATATAGTTTTCTAATTTTTTTGTCATTGGGGAGAGCTTAGTGTGTGGAATTTTGGGAGAAAACCCTAAGACGAATTTAGCTACTTTTTCAGGGCTTTTTGCCTTGAGATCTTCCATGTTTCATTGAAAGATAAGTTATCAATTAATCATTCAATATGTCTATGTGTTGTTTGATTCTATCTTATTCTTGTCTTTTGTTTAACATGTTAGGCTAAATTTATCTTGTGTTTGCTTAGATCTAATGAAACCTAGCTATTGATTATTGGTTGTTAGTATGTTATTAGTTGTATTGGATGATTGTTTATCTATGTTAGGCTTAAGAAAACTGGCTAACTTCCTATTCGGTAACTTGCTTGAACGTCTTAAGAAACATGACCCAAATGCGTACTAAAGGTTTTTATGGTTGTATTTAATGCACAAGCGAATTCTAGTGATCCCATGTTAGGAGCTTCCTAGCCGGCTCGACATAGGAGTGAAGTAGGAGCTTGTAGAGTTGGGGAAGTAAGTATGCCACCCCACGAATGGTATTAAGGAATACACCCGTCATCCACGCAACTAATACACACTAATTAACCGGTAAAAGATAGTTAGGGAGTAAGGAAATCTAAGTAAACACATTTCTCTACACATAAGTTTCTCACCACATTTTATTTTCAGTTATTTAATTTTATTGCATTCGTAGTAATTTGGGTTAGTTGACTAGCAACTAATTCCGCCCACTCCTTCAAACCCGAGATTTTACTTGCTTTCATAAAATTATAAAAACATAAAAAAGAATCTTCCTCAACCCTTAGACCTAATTAGAGTAGCCTTTCATACCTAACGAACACTATTCCCTGTGGAGAACGATCAATCCCCCGTACTTACCACTACACTATACTACATCGGTCAGGTACACTGCCTGGTGGGGTTGTAAGCCTCTTGAGATCCCTCGAGAGGTAAAACCTGTTGTAAGGTTACAAAACCACGCATCAAGTTTTTGGCGCCGCTGCCGGGGAATAGTTATTGTTTAGGTTGAATTTTTATTTCTATTAGGTCTACTCACTAGATTCCTTTCTAGTGAGATTTTTATTTTATTTTTCTAGGTTTTCTTTAATCTATCTATTTTCTTCGTGTCTTTGTTCGTAACCATACCATCCGACATCATGGAAGATGGTAATATCCTTAACCCACACAACCCACCACCACAACAACCACAACCACCTCCTAGAGCCCGTACTTTAGGAGAGTATTCCCGTCCTAGCCACCATGGCTATCGAAACACCATTGAGCTCACTCAAGGAGCCAATATCACACCCTTGCGATCCGACACCATCCGGTTGGTGCAAAGCGGATGCGCATTCCATGGACTTCGTTCTGAAGATCCTAATCAACATCTCAAGGACTTTCTTAAAATCGTTGATTCTATAGACCTTGATGTTGCCACTCGAGAGACGACCCGATTGCGTCTCTTCCAATTCTCTTTGCGGGACCAAGCTAGTCAGTGGCTAGAACGTCGACCCGCAGGATCCATCACCTCTTGGGATGATCTCACCACTCGTTTCCTTGCTCAGTTTTTCCCACCGGGAAGAACTACCAAGCTAAGGAATGACATCTTGATGTTCCAACAACGTCAAGTCGAAACTCTCTACGAGGCATGGACTCGATTCAAGGACTTACTCCGAAAGGTCCCTCACCATGGCATGGATCCTTGGCTACAAATCCAAATCTTCTATGATGGTGTCAATCATCAAACTAGAAGAGCCATAGATTACGCCGCCAATGGGAGATTGAGCAGGCTCAGTGTCGATAAGTGCTGGGAAGTCATTGAGGACTTAGCACAATACGAAGAGGAAGAATGGAATGACTCAACGTTCTCGGAAGAAGGGATTTTAAATTGCATAAGTGCAACCCAAGAATAGCTGTTCGAAAACATAAAAAGGCAAGTTGAGAGCTTAATGAAAGCTGAGACACCTACGGCTGATGAAAATCCCGATGAGTGCATGAACACAATTGGTAAACATACGTTTCATCAATTCTCACGACAAGATGAGTTTGAAGGGATAATGCTAACTTTCGTGAACAACCAAGAAAGGCGGATCCAGGAACTAGAGACTCACTTGAAAAATACCCAAGATATGTTCATGGAACTAGCAGAAAAATTCATCTCGAGAATAAAAGAGAAAATTAGGGAAGCAGCCTCACACAAAAAGATCGAGAAGATCTTTGAACTCCCGGTCCCTAATGAACCATACAACGAATGGGATGATGAAACCCCTCTCCCCGAGCCTTCACTTTTAAAGCCCTCTTATCTATTTGGATCCTCCGCGAGAAAAAGAATTCTCAAGATCGTAGCATTTTCGTGGGGAGCATGGTTGTCACGCTCCCTAACTTTCATGAAGCTAGGAAACGATCTTTTGGCTTTAAGCCAGGTGTGAGAAGAACTCAATTAAAACACACCATCATTTCGAAAACCCCCTGGAAAAGTTCCTCTCACTCCCTGAATACTTGCCTTGATGAAAATTGGAACCTGAATAAGACGTCAGCCGACCCTTTCCAACATTTTACTACACCCCGTGACAGTAACAAAACATTTGACCCAGGAGGAACTTGTTAACGAGACTAGCTATCAGGATTATTGATCCTGACTAGCTGCTCTCTTAAAGTACGAGGGGCTCATTAGTAAACTGGCACAAAGTAGCAAAAATACGCTAATCTGACGGCGTCAGAATTTGAACGTGACGCCGTCACCCCGTCTGCACAGCAATAATAACTTAATTTCCATCACTTTCATCACAAACCCCACAAACCATATCCACTCCAACCCCACCTTCGAATTTCCAGGATCAAATTCACCGACTTTCGTCATCAATTTCCACGTGGTAAGTAATTTTTACTCATTCTTTTCGCTTCAATTACTCATAGGATTTGTAAATTTCGAAAATCCCCAACTCGTGAAACCCTAGGATTGATTCATGCTTAGAACTCATAATGTGTTTTAATTAGTGTTATTTAACAATAATTAAAGCATTTGATGGTTGACAATCAATTGGGTCTATTCACTAATGGGGAGGCCACGAATTTGAACCATAATCTATGATCCAATCACCCATTTTGCTGTAAAAAAGGGCGTTTGGTTTATAAGCTTAAAGTTTGAATATTGATTTTTCCCTCGTAATTTCGGATTTAAACTTGGTTGAACCTGACGGCGTCACCTATCAAAGGGTGACGACGTCAGACCTGTCTGATGCGCCACCAAGTCTTTAATTCACATATTAACACTTTTTGTTCCTCCTGCTTTGTTCCAGATAATGAGTAAGCGTCAAAGACCCAGCCGAGGAAGTTCCTCCCGATCTCAACAAGAAAACTTTGGGGATACGGTCCTCAGTTGGGGTGTCTTTGACAACGTTGCTGCTACAAGCAAGTACGCACAATTGCTACTACACAAGGTCGAGAATGGAGCCGTGGTTGACTGGAACTTTCTGAGGAGAGAAGGTCTTGAGCAGACCTTTCTCCAAAGTTTTCAGTCGGATGGGTTTACCGGCCCCCAGTGGGAAAGACTGTTTAAAATTCAGGAGCCGGTATATGAGGAATTGGTAAGGGAATTCTTTGCCACCTTTCATTTTGACATGGCTGAGGCCAGGACCGATGTGGGCAGTACCACGATCTATTTCAGACTGGGGGGTGAGCTAAGGACATGTTCGGTTGCTGAGTTTGGGTGGAGACTTGGGTTGTATGATCAGCATGATACCATTCAGGCAGGGTTCATGCAGAGGTTGTTGCATGGGGAGTCGATGAAGAATGATTTTAGATGCTCTATTTTCTGGCAGACTATTGGGGATGGGGTGTATACCTCGACCACTGTAGCATCCCAAATCAGGGATCCTAGGGTTCGGTTGACTCATCGTTGCCTCACCTACAGCTTGACAGGGCGTCACAGCTCTCACCACCGTGTCACAGCTTCTGATCTCTTCTACCTGTACACCATCTACTCTAATGATGTTTACTACAACATCCCGTTTTGGGTTGCTAGCTTTATGCATGGTGGAGTTGGGGAGAGGGAAGGAGACAGGATCTATGGTGGGATGTTCATCACCCGACTGGCCCAGTCTTATGGAGTCCTCAGGCCCGAGGTCATGAGGTATTTGAGTGGTGATAAATGCAGGACGGTGAAGGAGAGGTCCCTGAAGCAGATGGAGGTGATTATGGAGATGCATGACGGGTCCTTTATGTGGTATCACCCAGTTGGAGCTGAGGATGATGATGATGAGGAGGATGAGGAGGAGGAGGAGCCCCAGCAGCAGCAGCATGAGGGGTATGAGGCCGGTACAGCTGATTACTACCGGCATATGAGCAGGGGGGACTGGCAGGCTCACCAGGGGACCTGGATGGGCCAGGTTGATGCTTGGAGGACCAGGGCGGACGAGAGGTTCGACTGGATGTATGATCACACGGTTCGTCAGATACAGCATCTATCCACACGTGATCAGTTGGACCCGCATCTGCAGATTGACCCTTTCCCGGGTCGTGAGCAGGATTACCCTCCATACGGGTACTACGGGCATCTTCCTCCTGGCTATGACTATCGCCAAGGACCCCCTCACCAGTGATGTTGTGATTTGATGTTTTGATGTTTGAACAATTTGATATTTGGTTGTATGTGTTGATACAATATGGTCTGTAATAATTTAGGGAAGGCATCTGTTTGCCTTAAAACATTTGTTACATTGATTTTATTTATCGCATGCTAGCCTCATTTGATTGTTATTTTATTTGCTTTGTGTGTTTATTTATTTGTTTGTTTGATTTTATTTGTTTCCGTATGTGTGTTTAATTTTTATTATTATTGATTCATGTTCAAAACTAATTTGTGAAAATGCTTTATGTTGTTTTTAACTTCGTCTTAACTACATATAAAGGTATTTTGCAAAAGATAAGTGTAAGGGAAATCTAAATCGGTTTATTAGAACACAAATTAACATGAATCGTAATAATAATAAATTAGCATACATATTAGTATTTGTTTGAGTCAAATGCTTGTATCGAGTCATAATGATGTTTTGCAGGATTTCCAGGAAGTAAGGTAAAGGTTTTTCCAGAAATTTTCCGGAAACTAAAAATGAAAATTTTTGTCAGGTCATTTCTGACGGCGTCAGGGTTATAACCTGACGGCGTCAGATTTAATTTCCTGAAATTTTTGAAAGTTTTGTTTTCATAAAAAGTTTTTATTAAATCTCCAACTTATAATCTCCAGGAATCTGCAAAATTATCATTCCACAAGCATTATATCCTTATATATAGATTTTTCCCGCCGATGTTATGCAGGTTTTCGTGTTTGTTTTCTCAGGTTTAACAGGTTATTTTGGACAAGGAGATGTTTTTGGAATCAAGCTTATGGCGATGCATTAGTCATGGAGCTTCAACATTCTCTTTGGAGGAAGATTTAACCGTGTAATTTCATTATCCACCGAGCGAATCAGGGGAGTATTTGATTTCATTCTTTTACTTTTATGCTTTTACATCTTGTTACTTGAACATTGGGGACAATGTTCATCTTAAGTGTAAGGGGGGGTAAAAATACGATTTTAGAGAATACAATTGCGCTTGATTTTTGTTTGTTTAATAGTAGATGTGTAATAAAACTGAGAAAAATACTTGTTAAGGTAATTTTAGTGCCAAATTTAAAATTTTTTACAACATTTAGGAGTGAAACTTTGATCTTAATGAGCGTCTCACGGATAGGAGTTATATGACTAGCACAAAAACCGTACCACTAAAAAATTTTCCACCCCCAAATATGTGAGGTTCGCCCCTAGAATTGGTAGGAAAAGCATTTATGCTATGATGTGTGTACCGGTAGCACTTAGATTCTAGAACTTGCGTTAGGACCATTCCGAGGCCACAAGTGAGACTACATTCGTGTAGTTAGATTTACTACATGATAAGAGGCATTAGGATTAACCCATTGTTTCACACCTGTGTTTTTGTTATAATTACATTGGCTACATTGGTCAAGTAATTCTCCCACACCCTTTGCGTTGTACTCATTTTTAGTACACGATACCCCTAGTACACCCCTCAGAGCCTATCTTTTCGTTTCAACCTTTAAGCATTTTACTTAAAGGAAGAATTTGTTTACACCCCACTTAAATGTACACCCAAATCGCCTTAGCCTACCTTGTATGCACTCATTTTTAGTGCATTATTGTTACAACATTTGTTTAAACCCAAGTTAATTATCTAGTTGATTACATGGTTGCTAAGTTGAGTCATATCCTTGTACATATTGTTTTGGGACGATTGGGACTCATGGGTAAAGTACTAGTGTAATGGAGTAATGGGGAAGAACATCATTTATTACCCCCATATGTGCTAAATGTTTTAAAAGTACTCCAAGTTTTTCAATTATCTTAATTCGAGTCATTAGATTAGTATTTGTAAAGTTATGTAAAAGTTCAAGTGTAAGGGGGATGCAATGCCCCTATGATGTATTATTTTGGATGGTAGGGTAAATGTGTATGCAAAAAAAAAAAAAAAAAAAAAAAAAATCAAGAAAAATACAAAAAAATGAGAAAAAGAAAAATAGAAAAAAACATACGGACTACCATCCCGTTTTATTTTATGTTTATTTTATGTTTTTGTTATTTTATCATTAGCTTAAGATCGAGTCGAGTCTTGGCTTAGCAACATTGTATAGTACATGTAATTGATCAAGATTTTTAACTCGCCACCAGTAAAATATCCTTTATCCAACAAAACCGTGTTTTCCTTTTCCCTACACCTAACGTGATAACCCATTTAAAAGCCCTCTTTGATAGTTTATCTTTGGTGCTTACGCCTAGTGGAGGAGGTTTTCGATCCTTTCCCAAGCCTATGGTAATCTATTTGCTATGACAGGTAGTGAGAGATATTATCCGTTTTCATTTATGAGATTTATTTTGATGACACTTGAGAGATGTGAGTATCTAAACACTACTTGTGAGGTGCTAGTATGTAATCTCCGTGCTTATTATGATTGAAGTGGAACGATTATTTGTTGTAATTACTTTTATGTTAGCATTAAATGACCCCTAACTTGTATTTTAATTAGAATAAAAGCACATTTGCTTGAGGACAAGCAAATCTCAAGTGTAAGGGTATTTGATGAAGCGAAAAGTGTACCGCTTTTAAGGGGTCATTTAAGCCTTAAATCGTATTTATTTGATCAAATATCGCCCTAAATCGTTCCTTTTGTCATTTTAGGTACTTTTGAGGAGAAATCTGGAAAAGGAGGCATTTTGGACGTTTTTGGAGCATTAAAGTGAAGAAAACGGCAAAGTCTCAAAAATCGGCTAAAAGTTACTCTTGACGGCGTCAAGATTTACTCTAGACGGCGTCATGCCTTGGCAAGAAAAGTTGGACGTGAAATTTACTCATGACGGGCCAGTGAAAATAGCATGTGAATTATGACGGCGTCACGCTTTAACTTGATCAAGGGCGTCACGGCTTAAATCATAAGGGGACGGCGTCACGTTCATGGTTGGACGGCGTCAAGCCTTGATAAGCCAGAATGGATTTTTGAAGAGCTAAAGAGGGACGGCGTCAAGAAGGTCATCCGAGAACCCTAAAAGCGGCGAGGTGACGGCGTCACACTCCATAAGGTGACGCCGTCAGATCCAAAAATCTATATATAGTTTTCTAATTTTTTTGTCATTGGGGAGAGCTTAGTGTGTGGAATTTTGGGAGAAAACCCTAAGACGAATTTAGCTACTTTTTCAGGGCTTTTTGCCTTGAGATCTTCCATGTTTCATTGAAAGATAAGTTATCAATTAATCATTCAATATGTCTATGTGTTGTTTGATTCTATCTTATTCTTGTCTTTTGTTTAACATGTTAGGCTAAATTTATCTTGTGTTTGCTTAGATCTAATGAAACCTAGCTATTGATTATTGGTTGTTAGTATGTTATTAGTTGTATTGGATGATTGTTTATCTATGTTAGGCTTAAGAAAACTGGCTAACTTCCTATTCGGTAACTTGCTTGAACGTCTTAAGAAACATGACCCAAATGCGTACTAAAGGTTTTTATGGTTGTATTTAATGCACAAGCGAATTCTAGTGATCCCATGTTAGGAGCTTCCTAGCCGGCTCGACATAGGAGTGAAGTAGGAGCTTGTAGAGTTGGGGAAGTAAGTATGCCACCCCACGAATGGTATTAAGGAATACACCCGTCATCCACGCAACTAATACACACTAATTAACCGGTAAAAGATAGTTAGGGAGTAAGGAAATCTAAGTAAACACATTTCTCTACACATAAGTTTCTCACCACATTTTATTTTCAGTTATTTAATTTTATTGCATTCGTAGTAATTTGGGTTAGTTGACTAGCAACTAATTCCGCCCACTCCTTCAAACCCGAGATTTTACTTGCTTTCATAAAATTATAAAAACATAAAAAAGAATCTTCCTCAACCCTTAGACCTAATTAGAGTAGCCTTTCATACCTAACGAACACTATTCCCTGTGGAGAACGATCAATCCCCCGTACTTACCACTACACTATACTACATCGGTCAGGTACACTGCCTGGTGGGGTTGTAAGCCTCTTGAGATCCCTCGAGAGGTAAAACCTGTTGTAAGGTTACAAAACCACGCATCAGCAGGTACATCTGAGGCTGCCCAAGATCCAACCCATGCAGAGCAAGAACATGACCAAACTCAGTCATCCACACCACAACCAAGTCATTCACCATCACCCATCAGAGTACCTACACCTACACCATCTCCTACACCTTCACCACATCACACCCAAGTTCCAAGTCCTGTACAGGAGGAGGAAACTAATCAAATGTCTGTTGATGATCTTTTAATCCCGGTTCCCACCTTAGTCAAGAAAATAGAAGCTTTGGAGAAGGCAAACAATGCTAAGGGCGAGGCCATTCTCACTTTGGTCAAGAAAGTCAAACGGATGGAAACCATTATGAAGAAGAAAGGAGTGACTTTTGATGAGGAAGAGGATGAAAATTCTTCCAAACATGGGAGGAATTTTGGTGAAGAGCAAAGCTTCAGGACACCTTCTCAAGATAAGTCTGCTGGTATTTAGGATGTAAGTCCAGAAACAAGAGAAGCAGCAGAGACTTTGGCTCAATATTTTAGCAAAAATAAAAAACGAAGGAAGCAGCTAAAGAGAAAGTTAAGGATTGAAGAGAGTGAAGATGAAGGGGTTCATTCTAATAAGGAGAAAATTAAGTCTGGTGAAGATGATATGTCTGGTGAGGATAATTCTGGTAATGAGGTTAATTCTGGTAAGGATGATAAGTCTGTTCAAGAGTCTGTTGAAGAAAAGAGAAAAGGAAAGGGGATTTTTGCTGAAACATTGATTCGAAGCAATTTTATATCCCAAAAAGGAGAATTGCAAAGGAAATATGCAAAACCCTAGGTTCGTTGTCCCGACGAAGATCGAATGGAATTTGTGTTCCCGGGACGTGATTCGTGTAGTGAATGTGAAAAAGAGTGATTGATTTTTTTGATTACACTACTAATATTAAAATAACAAACAAGATAAACTCATTAAACTAAGCTAATGGAACAATTAAACTAAGCATTTAACCTAAAAACGAAAATTGAATTTAAAAACGAAACGCGACGTAATTTAAAAACGCGAATAAAAGTGAAATGCTAAATTCTAAGCCTTAAAATTTTAAAAATAATTTTCCTATATTAAAACGGATAAAAGAAAATTTTTGAAAAAAGAAAAATATTTTTTTGACTTTTAAATAATTTTTTATAATTTAAAAACTATTTAAACTATTTTAAATCTCTAAAAATACTAAAACTAATTTTAAAAATCTGAAAAATTTTGTGAATAAACTTTGAACTAATTAAAAGATGAGAAAAATAAAGTTTGGGAAAAAAAGAATTCTAGATAAGCAGAAATAAGCTAAAACAGCTTATAAAAGGCTAAAAGGAAATGAGTTCTAAGTTAACTAATTAATCATGCATTACTTAACTTAAAGAGAGAAATGGTCTACTGGTTGGGTCGTGTGTTTGAAAACCAAGTGACCCAGGTTCGAACCCCAGGTCAGTCAACTTTTTTTACACTTATTTTTTTTGTTTTTCTGTTATAAATCTGATAAGCTATAACTAATGAGAACTTTTGAAACTGAAAAACATTTTTGAAAACTTGAAAATAAGCTTAGTAACAACTTCTTGTCAAATCAGTTATGAGAACTAAAAACTAGCAGCAACTAATATAACTAATGAGAACTAAAAACTTCTTGTCAAATAAGCTATAACTAAAGTGGCAACATGTAAACAATAAACACAAACACATCAAGATAAACTAGCAGCAACTAATGGCAAAAATCAAAACCTAAATACTATTTTAACTATACTAAAGCTTGAGATCAAAAGGGGCTAGTGAGGCAAGAACAACAAAACGCAGGCTGCTAAGACTATTTTAAAGCAACTTTTAACACATACTAGCTCTAAACTAACTTTTAAACTACCAAGAGCTAAAATAAGCAGTAACAAGCAATTTAAAAGAAAGAAAATAAGCAGTAAAATGAGCACTTTGACCACGTTGACCAAACAAGAAACTGGAAATTTCATTAAAATAGCAAACTGACAGTGAAATTACAACTTAAAATTTAAACATTACACTAATAAAACAATAAATAAGACAATAAATAAAACTGGTCAAACTTTTCTAAAACGTGAAAAGTGGACAAAAGAAAAATCTGCTACTCCGCATATATTTATACTAAAAAAGATTACAAAACCCTAGCAGCTAAGTGTGTTTTCTGTGTGAGAGTGTCTCCTCATCGTGCATTTGTGCTTCTCTTGTGGCCCTTGGATCATAACGTGGTCACCACAACTTGAAATCCTGTCCGTTGGTCTTTCTTTTTGCCTCGGATCGCTGAGGTGGAGTGGGGGGGACCAAAGACAATACCCATGTGAATGTTTGTCTGGTTGTGGTGAGGTGGAGAGGGGAGATTAGCGGGCGGGGATTAGGGAAGAAGATGGAGAAATAGTGAATTAGGGTTGTGTCGATTGGGAATTTGACCACAAAAGGGGGTTTGACTAAATTATTATCCGGTGTTAGTTTATATTGAGATTGGGTCGGGTTTTGATTGTGGGTTGGACGGGTAATGTTAGTTTTAGTGGGCTTATGGGCTTGTAAGGGTTTGTTTGGGTTGGGGTGTTTTAATGGTGGGCTGATGGGTTGGTTATTGTGTGGATCCGGTTGGGATTTAGAGTAGGGATTAGGATATATTTAGGAATTTAAACCAAGGACCAAAGTTGTAATTTATGAAAATTTCAAGGACCAAATCTGCTATTTCTCCAAAGTAAATCAAGGGACCAATGATGCCAAATAAAAATAATCCAAGGGCCATTTTGTGATTTTTGAGCTCGAATAAAATCCGCATGAAAAACGTCTTTTCCGGCTTCGGTTTTTTTGAACTCTTTTCCATTCCAAGCTCGGTTTTGTCCGTATTTGCTTGAATTTGTCCCTTTTTTCTCGATATCCGTACTTGCACATAAACAAACACAAAAACACAAATATCTTTGGCATTTTGGTCAGTTTTTGGTCGTTTTGGTCTTAATTTGGTCAAGAAAAGGTATGTGTTTAAGCACATACCAAAATTCCCCCAGACTAAGATATTGCTGTGTCCTCACGCAATGTTATAAAAACACGTTTTTAAATCGAAAAATTTCTAATCTCTTTTTACTAACTTTGAGAAGTAGCAAAATTTTCAAAAGAGATTAAGAAATCTTAAGTTCTAAAAACTCCCCGATTTTCCTTTTATTCTATTTTTGTATTTTTTTTATCATAATCATGTGACGGCTTTGTCGACAATCATTATCTCACGATAACTTTTAGGGTCATCGAGTAGGAAACACGACTCTAAAAGAAGTGACCATACGGATAAAATTCGTCGTTCCTGATTTTTCACGAGTCCCCAAACTAAGCTTAAAAACGAAATCATTGTTTATTCACAAGTTAGATGCCAACACTACCCATAGAAGTTACTTGTGTAATTACCTCATGCTCCCATTTTTCCTAATTTCCTCTATTTATTTTATTTTTTGTGAGAAATGAATTTCTCATATTTTCTTGTTTCGATATGTTTTAGTCCAATAAAGATACTAAATTAAGACGCTAAGTAGTTTTCAATCTTCTCTCGAGAACCGTTGCTTTGAAAATGAGGTCCACATCAAGGCTTTTATTTATATTTTTGACTTTTTCTATTTTTCTTTCATCACTTTTTTTTTTTTTTTTTTTTTTCACTTGCGTACCCTAAACGACGGACCTTCACGGTTTAATTCCAAGACCTTACACTTTTCGGCATAAAGGATCCAAGGGCCGTTACAACGGAGAGTTCCAAGACTCTAGACATTCCTGAAATGAGGATCCAAGGTGGTTAGACCAAGACCTCACACATTCCTGAACTAGAGGTCCAAGGGCCGGTGCAAGAGGGTAGCCAAGACCTAAACGCCTTTTGGAAATAAGGATCCAAGGCCCGATCTCGAATCCGTAGCTTAGAGCACTTAACTTATTATTATTAAACTTATTTATTAAGGAAACCTTGATGTGTACCCAATTTTCAAAACAAGGATTCTTTTAAGAAGACCAAGAACTAATCACCGGCAAAACCTAACATCTTTAATTATTCTTACAGATATATATATAGTGAAACAATTTTGTGGGAGAAAAAGGCCACAAGTAGCTTCGATGAGCTCTAAAGAGAACCAACTACTCCACGCTTGGCATCTAACTTCTAAATAAACTCTATCATTTCTCGTTCTTCGCAAATTTAAAATCTTAAATAATAAGATCCGCGAATGCTTAGCCTTATAATCAAGCCATGCATATATAAAGTCGATACGGGAACTTGCAAACTCTTGAAAAGAATTCGCATTTTATAGCTCCTTGTGTAAAAGACTAGCACGAGCTTATAGATTATAAATGGTTAAGGGGACAAGCTAGGGCTCAACACGCCCGGTCAAGTCAGAATTTTATTCCTACTCTCACCAGCGGAAAGTCAACAAAAATGTCAAAATTTATTATATTTTTGCAAAAAAATTTTAAATTTTTCTCATTTTTTTGGATTTTTTTTTCAAATTTTGAGGAAAAACGGGGTTGCGAGAGAAAACGGCAAAAAATGCAAGGCAAAAATCAAATCGAAAGATTACCCCCCCAGACTAAAACGAGACATTGTCCTCAATGTCTTAAAGGTAAGGGTTCTCCTACATAAATCTAAGGCAGTTTATGAATTATGCCAAAGATAAACGTAAACAATAAGATCTAGGATATCGGATGAGCAATGAATGATGAAACTTGAGTGGAGAGAAGCAAACCACGAGCACGAGAGTCTTCATCAATCGGGCTAACCTGGACATACACAAACAACCACGAAACACAAGAATGGAAGAGGAAGCCCTCCTCACGTTTATTAAGAAAATAGAAAGAAGATAGATGGATAAGCACGGGGTGCCTCCCACGAAGCGCTTGTTTTTTATCGAGTCGGAAAGCTTAGACTCGCCCCGAATTCATTTGTTCTTGGGGGAGCAGGTGGAAAAGAAAATCTCAATCGGACTTTCGTTCAAGATGTTTGGATAAACATTGAAGCATACGAAAGTTCCACTCCGATGAGATACCCACGGCTCAAAAGAAGGAGAGATGCCGGGGTCAAAGATGGTGTCTTCACTCCCGAAGGAGTGAAGGAGAAGAGAAGTCACCGGGTAGGTGAAGAAGGGGAGAAAGATCATGATCTGAATGGGAATCCATTCTTTATCATTAGAGCTCTGAAAAACCTCGGGAGGGAGGGTCGGGGTGATATCATCATCAAGCAAACTCTTAGGATAGAGTTTACCTCCCCCCGGGTCGGGATCTTCTTCAATAACAAAATAATCATACTCCGGAGGAGGTATGATATGAGTGAGTTCTTCTGAGAACTCCTTATGAAGAGATTCAAGAATACGAGGAGAATTTGTGAGTTCCGGTATGGGCTCATCAAGATTAGAATTAATAGAGTCCTCGTCCTCAACGTTCTCTAACACCCCGTCAAAAAGTGGATTAACGGCACAAAAAGTGTACTCGTCACTATATTCAAAGAGGGGGTTAGAGAAAATTCCGGAAGTAACCTCGGAAACGTCAAGGGAATCTCCATAAGATTGCAAATCACAATCACCGTCGAATATTTCCTCAGACTCACTTGGGATTGGGACAAGGTTCTCAGCACTAGACTTTATGAATTTGTCTGATTCCTTTTCAGGAAGAGTGCTAAGATGCTCGTCCCCCATTTTTAGAGAGTCCTCCGGTTCTTTGGTAGGAAAGACGGGAGTGATTTCTGTTGAATTTTCACAAACTCCCCACATAGAATCCTCATCATCGTCATCGTCGTCGTAAACAAAAGTTTGACGATAATTAGAACTTATTTTAGCTATTTGTCTTTCAGCTAAAAATTCTCCATAAGTTATCTGATGAGTTTCTTCTTGTGGGGGTTGTTTATTAACCAAAGCCTTATAGCTCTTTGTTAACTCTAGAAGTTCATGGTTATATTTCTTTGCTGACTCCAATAGTTCATGGAGAAGTTCTTGATTGAGTGTTTGAGATGATGGGTACTGTGGAGGTGAGTTATTATAAGAATAGTCGTAATTGTCACAAGGACCATGTTCATAGACAAACTGGTTACTTGTTTGACAATCAGAGCCAAAGTGAGGGCCTCCACAGTATTCACAACAATATTGTTGCTGTGATTGATTTGATGAATTATGTGGATAATGGTCATACCCGAAGTTCTGATTACAAGGAACTTGTTCATTGACAAACGTATTCCTTGCTTGACAATCAAAACTTGGATGTGGACCTCCACAATATTCACAAGAATAATATTCTTGTGGAGAACTTGATGTATAATATGAGGATGTGTCAAATCCGGATGATGTCTGATTGTTATAAGGGTTCTGCTCATAGACAAGCATGTCACCCGTTCGACAATCAAATTCCGGATGAGGACAACCTCCACAAAATTCACACAAGTATGTCTCCATCTGTTGCTGTGGGGGCTGGTTGAAAAGGTCGGTTGTTTCATGGTAAGAATAAGGATTTTGGTCATAGACAAACCCGTTTCCCGATTCCACCATGCTACATCCGGGACAATTCCCACCATTAGGAGGACCCCCACAGTATTGACAACCATATTGGTAAGATGAAGACATGGAGAAGAAGAATTAAACGAATAGAGGGTAAGAGATAAAGAATCAAACGTATAAGAGGATTGAGAAGAATATTTTTAGATTTTTAAATTTTAGAAACATGGAAAATCACAAAAGAAAAAGGAAAATAAATTTTGAAGAGAAAATCTTTTTGGGTTTTTAGATAAAAAATATTTACAAATGGAAATGATAACTCCACGAGGAAGGGTCTTCAAAACACGAATCGATAAACGAAATCACGCACTCACTTCAACCTTCCCCGGCAGCGGCGCCAAAAATTGATTCGAAGCAATTTTATATCCCAAAAAGGAGAATTGCAAAGGAAATATGCAAAACCCTAGGTTCGTTGTCCCGACGAAGATCGAATGGAATTTGTGTTCCCGGGACGTGATTCGTGTAGTGAATGTGAAAAAGAGTGATTGATTTTTTTGATTACACTACTAATATTAAAATAACAAACAAGATAAACTCATTAAACTAAGCTAATGGAACAATTAAACTAAGCATTTAACCTAAAAACGAAAATTGAATTTAAAAACGGAACGCGACGTAATTTAAAAACGCGAATAAAAGTGAAATGCTAATTCAAAAAGCCTTAAAATTTTAAAAATAATTTTCCTATATTAAAACTGATAAAAGAAAATTTTTGAAAAAAGAAAAATATTTTTTTGACTTTTAAATAATTTTTTATAATTTAAAAACTATTTAAACTATTTTAAATCTCTAAAAATACTAAAACTAATTTTAAAAATCTGAAAAATTTTGTGAATAAACTTTGAACTAATTAAAAGATGAGAAAAATAAAGTTTGGGAAAAAAAGAATTCTAGATAAGCAGAAATAAGCTAAAACAGCTTATAAAAGGCTAAAAGGAAATGAGTTCTAAGTTAACTAATTAATCATGCATTACTTAACTTAAAGAGAGCAATGGTCTACTGGTTGGGTCGTGTGTTTGAAAACCAAGTGACCCAGGTTCGAACCCCAGGTCAGTCAACTTTTTTTACACTTATTTTTTTTGTTTTTCTTTTATAAATCTGATAAGCTATAACTAATGAGAACTTTTGAAACTGAAAAACATTTTTGAAAACTTGAAAATAAGCTTAGTAACAACTTCTTGTCAAATCAGTTATGAGAACTAAAAACTAGCAGCAACTAATATAACTAATGAGAACTAAAAACTTCTTGTCAAATAAGCTATAACTAAAGTGGCAACATGTAAACAATAAACACAAACACGTCAAGATAAACTAGCAGCAACTAATGGCAAAAATCAAAACCTAAATACTAATTTAACTATACTAAAGCTTGAGATCAAAAGGGGCTAGTGAGGCAAGAACAACAAAACGCAGGCTGCTAAGACTATTTTAAAGCAACATTTAACACATACTAGCTCTAAACTAACTTTTAAACTACCAAGAGCTAAAATAAGCAGTAACAAGCAATTTAAAAGAAAGAAAATAAGCAGTAAAATGAGCACTTTGACCACGTTGACCAAACAAGAAACTGGAAATTTCATTAAAATAGCAAACTGACAGTGAAATTACAACTTAAAATTTAAACATTACACTAATAAAACAATAAATAAGACAATAAATAAAATTGGTCAAACTTTTCTAAAACATGAAAAGTGGACAAAAGAAAAATCTGCTACTCCGCATATATTTATACTAAAAAAGATTACAAAACCCTAGCAGCTAAGTGTGTTTTCTGTGTGAGAGTGTCTCCTCATCGTGCATTTGTGCTTCTCTTGTGGCCCTTGGATCATAACGTGGTCACCACAACTTGAAATCCTGTCCGTTGGTCTTTCTTTTTGCCTCGGATCGCTGAGGTGGAGTGGGGGGGACCAAAGACAATACCCATGTGAATGTTTGTCTGGTTGTGGTGAGGTGGAGAGGGGAGATTAGCGGGCGGGGATTAGGGAAGAAGATGGAGAAATAGTGAATTAGGGTTGTGTCGATTGGGAATTTGACCACAAAAGGGGGTTTGACTAAATTATTATCCGGTGTTAGTTTATATTGAGATTGGGTCGGGTTTTGATTGTAGGTTGGACGTGTAATGTTAGTTTTAGTGGGCTTATGGGCTTGTAAGGGTTTGTTTGGGTTGGGGTGTTTTAATGGTGGGCTGATGGGTTGGTTATTGTGTGGATCCGGTTGGGATTTAGAGTAGGGATTAGGATATATTTAGGAATTTAAACCAAGGACCAAAGTTGTAATTTATGAAAATTTCAAGGACCAAATCTGCTATTTCTCCAAAGTAAATCAAGGGACCAATGATGCCAAATAAAAATAATCCAAGGGCCATTTTGTGATTTTTGAGCTCGAATAAAATCCGCATGAAAAACGTCTTTTCCGGCTTCGGTTTTTTTTTTGAACTCTTTTCCATTCCAAGCTCGGTTTTGTCCGTATTTGCTTGAATTTGTCCCTTTTTTCTCGATATCCGTACCTGCACATAAACAAACACAAAAACACAAATATCTTTGGCATTTTGGTCAGTTTTTGGTCATTTTGGTCTTAATTTGGTCAAGAAAAGGTATGTGTTTAAGCACATACCAAAAATCTAAAACAAAGAAGTTAAAACTACAGAAAAGACAGGAGGAAGCATCTTTAGCAGAAATTGCAAGAATCCAGGCAGAAGAAGCAGCTGAAAGAGAAAGACTTGAGGAGATTAAAAGGAAAGATGAGTTGCTTGTATAGAAACTGCAAAAGGCTGAAGATGACCCAATCTTATCTAGGATTGAGGGTGATGCTGAGTTGAAAGCAAAGTATGAAGAGTTAAAAGCTGATGTAAACATGACAGCTGAGGAAAGAGCAAAACAATTGGCAGATTTTCTTATTGCTAGAGAGACTGAAGATACTCTAGGTGGTTTTATGGAAAGGATCAGACAGACTCAAAAGAAGAGTAGTACTAGAAGGAAGCTCTCTAAGCAGGAAAAGATGTATGATATGAAGATGTATCTGAAAAACATGATGCATTCTACTGTTGAGCACATGAGAGGAAGGTCCTATGAGGAGATTGAAGCCACATACTTAAGGGCATATGAAAGGGATCATGGCTATAGACTAGTTGATTATGATGATGCTATCAGAAGGAGCTTCAAAAGACAAAAAGTGTTAGGAATATAAATATTCAGATGAAAGATCGGTCACCCAGAGTATCTACTTAGCATTTATATAGCTTGTAGGCTTATTTATATTAGCTTAGTAATATTCATATTAGTATTAATAGTATTAGTCGTAGTTATATTTGTGGAGTGGGTCGGGGCTTTCCCCACTGTCAGCTCACTCCACAGCCCACTAGGGGCATAATATTAGTAAGTATAAATACCCCTTCCCACTCTTGGGAAGGGTTGGAACTCTTGTCACAATTTCACCTAGTAATCTAATATTCCAAGTTTTCTCTCAAGGGTTTCCATCTCTCTCTCTAACTTCTCTCTAAACTCAACCATGGATCTAATCTTCCATGAACCAAGACTACCCGAATCATCCACACAATCAAGTTGGTTATATCCTACAATTGGTATCAAGAGCCATGGTTAGGTTCGATTGATTGTGTGTGTTCGGATTTGGATCTATACAAATCTATGTGCTACGTTTCTTTAAGTGCTACGTTTTAATTTTTTTTGTATCCATGAGTACGTGCATTGTTATATTACTAATGAAAATTTGGCAAAAGACATAGCAAAAGATTCTGTATTTTAATGATGGTGATGGATATGGTTTTGATTGTTTCGGATTTTTTTGGAATCTTATCAGTTTTCACTTTTGGATTTTTTTTGGAATCTTATCAGTTTTCACTTTTGGATCTACTAATCAAATGTTTTTTGGGTCAAAATTAACATTTTCAGATCTGTGTTTCTTATTATACTACACATCCCATCTGCTGCTCGAAACACTCCTCTAATCTCATATGTTGTTGATGTAAATGTTGTGGCTTGGGGTCTTGCCTTATTCCCTTAACGTTTTCTTGGTTCATTCACAACACAAGAAACACATGTCATGAAACTGTTTCTGTTGATATTCTTTTGGCCCAAGATCCAACAAAACTGCTTTTGTGTTTTGCTCTTAAAAGATCTAACTATTTGCTGGTTTGTTGTGGCCAATTTGTGGTTAAAACTTGACATGGTTCTTGACATTGTTCTTTGTGGCGTTTTGTGTTACTAAAGAAAAAGTGAGTGGCGCTTTGTCCTGCTGCACACTATGGCTATTTGGAGTGTAACTAAAAAGGGAAAAAGTGGGAAAGTGACAGTTTTGGTTTTGCAAAACTAGCGATTTGTGTCAAATGGTGGCATATGTAGCGATTTGTGTGTGGCCTACTTGTTGCTTGGTTTGT
The DNA here is from genome assembly GCA_021014915.2 of Artemisia tridentata subsp. tridentata. Taxonomy (NCBI): domain Eukaryota; kingdom Viridiplantae; phylum Streptophyta; class Magnoliopsida; order Asterales; family Asteraceae; genus Artemisia; species Artemisia tridentata. The sequence continues at coordinate 160,608,763 of CP139505.1, forward strand.
AGCCAAAAAGGGGAATGGAAACAGAAATGGAGATAGTGACTTGTGGTCCAGTCAAAGTAGTGATTTTTCTATGTGGCGTTTTGTCTAAATGGCGATTTGTCTTAATGGCGATTTGTCTAATGTGGCGATTTGTGTCCTCGTGAATATAGCCTTTTGTCTACTCATAACATATTATCAGACAAATTGAAACGTCATGCTGCCAAAATTTCTAAGAAAGTAGCGATTTGTATATGTCTCAAGAGATTAAGCATTAAGATGAAGATGAGACTATTTGACCACGATGACTACAACCAAATACCTATCAAACGACTTCAGCTTACACATCATCAGTCAACAATTAAAACAAACAGATGATTAAGATGAAGATAGAAGACCAGTAGACCACTAAACCAAAATTAACCATACTCATTGACCTCCGCCTCTAAATCATCATCAGCCATTAACGAAATGAATGACCAGTAACACACCACAATTGCAATACATAATCCAACTCTATCCTAACTCCTTACCCTTAATTCTATCACAAAACAAACTCAAATCACAGACAAGACTCGACTCACCAAGATAACTACCAGATCTCAAGTCAGTTCACTTTCAATCTTTCAAAAGATTTGTTTCATTGAACCTATCCCTTCATCGATCTTGTTGAAGCCTAGCTTCATTTAATATACAAACCATAAAAAGAAAAGATTTATAACAATGATGTTATAATCATTTATCTTGAGCTCGTTTAACAACAAATTACAAGAAAATGAAATACAACCTTACCCGAGACCCTATAATGGATCTTGAAGCCGTGGAGCGTTCTTGATTCAGCCTGGAGATGAAAATGAGGACAAAGGTAAAGGTACGGGTGTGTTTGTATTTGATTCGGATTGAGATGATTTAGTGATGTATTCGATTGTTTTGATGATGATTGAGATGTATCGAGATGATGATATCAGATCTGTGACTTGTTTGGTGTTCGATTTGTGAGTAAGGTGAGAGGCAATTGAAAGGAGATGAGTGAGGGCGGATTATTGGAGGTGTGAAATTAGGGGTACACCTAATGACCGAGAATTAGGGTAATGAGGGTTTTTGTTAATAAACTGGTTAAACAGTTGGTGTGGTGGATTGGGTTGAATGATTAACTTTGGGCCCAAGGTGGGTGTCTTCTATTTTGGGCTATATTTTGTTTGCTGTTGGATCCAAAAATCACACAATGTGCTTGTGGAGTTACTAATGATCCAATAACAGTGTTATGGCTTGTTACTTTGGTAAATTTGTTTGTATAATCTTTTTGGTAAATGGTGTGGTAGTCTGGTAGTCCAAAAGTTCACGTGGATACACATGTCACGGCTAGTAATTGGGTGTATTAATGTCAACGTGATTACAGAGTTGTGGATTTGGCAGCATTGTGTTATTGGTGCCTACGATTTGAGTGAGCCAGCAATTTAATTTTTGCGATTTGAGTTATAGTTAACAAATTGCGATTTGGTTAAATGTGAGTTGACAAGTTGCTATTTGACAAGTTGCTATTTGACGGATTGCGACCTGACCAGTTGCGATTTGACGTTGCGAGTTGACACTTGCGATTTGACTTATTGCGACTTGGTTGATTGCAATTTGACTTGTTGCAATTTGACAAACTGTGACTTGGCTTGTTGCGATTTGATCAAGTTGAGATTTGACTTCTTTGACTTGAATTTCAAAGATTAGTAGTGCACTTCACTCTTGGCTATTCTTGTTGATTTCAAGGTTTCTCTTGTTGATTTTAGAAAATCCCGCGAAAGATTCGATTTCTCGGTTTAAATCACAAGAGCTGTAAAATCCCGTGAGATTAATATTGAACAAGTAGGCTGGACTTGTATGTAGACATAATAAAACTTACGGGGTTTGACTACTTTTTCGGGATAAGTTTGTGCTACAAGATCGGCTGGAATTGGGAAATTATGATAACTTGGTTGGTTTGTTAATTCACGGGTTGGTGTACTTAGTGTCTCAAACTTCTCGGGGTTGGATGGATGCACGATGTTTGATGACCCTTGCTCGAGCGTATTGTGAAGATCGTTGTAGCTCTTAGACTAGGTCTAATATTATATCTAGGAACACATAATAATGAAGGCGGAATATTCAAACATAGAATCAACATTATTATGAACAAGGTTTATTCATCATTACTAATATTATTTACAGCCCCAATTCTACTTGATCAAGGTAGAACTTGTTGACCTTGAGGCTGCACTAACTAACTAATAACTAAAACTCTAACCCTAGACGTTTATAACTTACGTCTAGGTTACACACACACACCTTTTAGACATCTACATTATGGAAGACCTGATAAAAACCCTAACCCTTGATCTCTTTATATAATAGAGATTTAGGGTTTACAAAATACTACAAAGGACTAAATAATAAATCTTCTTTAACAAGCAAGTCCTTCATGTTTTAATCTTCTTTATTTGAAGAATTCTTCCTTGTCACTTCAGGTCCTTCTTGTTTTCACTCTTCTTGTTTTGTCTCATCAAATCTATAAAACCCAACAATCTTCCCCTATTTGATGATGACAAAACAAACACCTTCTTGTACGAACTTCCCTAGACGAAGTAGAGAAGTTGAGATAATTAAATCTCGCCATGAATGAAACAAGTCTTGTCTTCCCCTTAAGCCATGCCATGCCACTCCAAATCTCTTCTAACATCTCTTCTAACATCTCTTCCCCTTTTTGTTATCAACGAATAGGGAACGTATGCAAAACTTCCCCTTGAGTGGTGCATGTAGATGATTAAACATTCAATCAATAAGCTTCCCCTGAAACCAATATGTTTACATCATCATGATTCTTCAAATCTGTAAGCTCCTTGTAATGATCACTTGTGAAGAAAACCGAGTATAACGAACTTGATGAAGAAGTTGAATTTCCCAAACCTTCGTCTTATATCTTGCACTATCCACGTCTCTTTGTGACTCCAAACTTATCTTAGAAGTAGGCTACTAGGACCTCTTGATAAATCCTCAATTATATGAGACACTGAGCACTACAATGTAACTCCTTTAAGTGATAGCAAATGTGAGCATTATGCACCGTAATTTGTAGATCACACATCCTTGCTAGATTTACCAAGTCTTTGTCACCGCAATAACACAAACATAAGAACGCGCACCTGTGAAACTCAACTACAACATCAAATAAATGATATTCAACCTTCTTCGTAATCAATTAATCCAATAAGAACAAATAAGAGCCTTTTAAAACCTTTAAGAACATAAACCAACTAACCATCTTGTGTGTGTGAATTAACCAACAACCTGTGTATGTAAAACCATCTCAATCATATGTACTTCCCCTCACTGCTCGTAAATCATGCATATATATTGAACCATAAAACTCTTTTCTTGTCTCCATTAATCATCTAAACACAACAGTACTTTAAATCCGAGAGCAGTACGTTGGACGAGCAGCAGTACTTTAAATGAACAGCAGTACTTTAGACTAACAGTACTTTGAAATTCTTGAGGGACTGAGTAGTACTTTGAAGTATACGAGCAGTACCTTGATAACGAAATCTCAAAGAAACCATGTGTAGACAAATCAACCTGTTATCCTTTTTGTCAACATACTTGAATCAATTGCACGTGAGATCTTCAAGAGAATATTATAATCGATCCATCAATCGATCAGCACCACATTCGAATAAATAATGCCAATTAAATAATCGACCAATCAAATTTGAACAGTTCTCCACTTGCGAATGTCGACAATCGAATTAAATATACCACATAGCGACAAACCAATCACCGACCCATTTAAATATTCAATCAATATGAGGTGATTCAATTTAATAGCACTAATCGACAACTGCCTTAAATATACCAATTAATAACCATTGACCCACTATCTAACATAATTAAATTCCAACTTAGAAAAACTATTCGTACCTTCTCACAATTTATTAGTACGAGGTTTTGATTACTTTGGAACAGCAGCTATCAATTAATGACCTTTTTGTGGACCAACAACATCGACCAATCAGTACGAGGATAAATAAATGCCTTCCCACTTAATTCGATCCACAATTAATGCTTCGACAACCTTGTTATTACCTTCTTGTTGCCACGCAATTTATCACAGCAGCATCAAACACAAATAAATAAAACCTTTATTGAATCTGCTTCTTCTAGGCAGTAAGACTTTGACAAATCTGCTCTTCACTTCGACAATAAAAACCTTGTAACATCCCCTAGATATCACGAGCCCCTGGCTCTGATACCAATTGTGAAGATCGTTGTAGCTGTTAGACTAGGTCTAATATTATATCTAGGAACACATAATAATGAAGGCGGAATATTCAACATAGAATCAACATTATTATGAACAAGGTTTATTCATCATTACTAATATTATTAACATCCCCAATTCTACTTGATCAAGGTAGAACTTGTTAACCTTGAGGCTGCACTAACTAACTAACTAACTAACTAACTACTAACCCTAGACGTTTATAACTTACGTCTAGGTTACACACACACATCTTTTAGACGTCTACATTATGGAAGACCTGATAAAAACCCTAACCCTTGATCTCTTTATATAATAGAGATTTAGGGTTTACAAAATACTACAAAGGACTAAATAATAAATCTTCTTTAACAAGCAAGTCCTTCATGTTTTAATCTTCTTTATTTGAAGAATTCTTCCTTGTCACTTCAGGTCCTTCTTGTTTTCACTCTTCTTGTTTTGTCTCATCAAATCTATAAAACCCAACACGTATTTATGGTGATTAGACTTGGAAGTTCAAGAAGTGGATATATACAATAAAGGATGGAGGGTTGGGTATATATATCACTACCTATATTTAAAGGAGTTACATTTTTGTGCTCAATATAGGTTCTAAATCACAAATTTAGTGCAAGTATAAGTCACGAATTTGTCTTTTATCAAGCTTCATCAAGAGATCGTTGTTTCTCAAGCTTCTAATTGGATTGTAGTACAAGATCTTCTCAAGAGGTGGTCACACTTAAAGATAGGAGGTGATTTGTTTAGAGACGTGTTTTAACCTTTTACTCACTCTAAAGATTAAATCATTTCATCAAGCGTTTTTGGCATATTACGAGCTTCAATGAATTGTTAATCTGCTAAACCATTGATGAGGAGACTAGCAAGGGGTTACTACAAGAGAGTCTTAATCACCATCTTCTTTGCAGCGGTTTTATTTGTCTCTTTCCATGTATTGTACCTGACAGATTCACAAACATCATGGACTCTCAGCTTTGGCAAAAAGGTCATTTCATGCCCTTTTTTAGGGGGAGAATTAGCGCGAATCTCCTAGCGGTTCCGTTTCCAGCGGTGTGAATCTTAGCGGTTCCGGTCACAGCGGGTCAGATCGTAGTGGTTCAGTCTCCACCGGTTTGAATCTTAGCAGTTCCAGGTACAGCAAGTCAGATCATAGCGATCCAGGATTCAGTGGTTCAGTCTCCAGCAATTTGAATCTTAGCGGTTCCAGTTTCAGTGGTTTAGCTTTCAGCGGTCTGGGTCTTAGCAAATTGCCTAAGAATTCAACCGTTTGATACTTACTGTTGTGCAGTTTGTTCTTGAATTTATTTCTCGGTTAAATCTCAAGAACTGTAAAATCCTGTACACAGTATGACAGCTATTCCATGCACTACACCTGATAACATCCAAGCAACTGGGTCAGACAGCTATGCTTGATAGGACTGACTATGAGTCATGGGCACTGCTAATAATTTGCGCATGTTTCTTCTCTTCTTGGCTAATCAACAGCACAAGATGATCACGAGGTTAATTTGGTATTCTTTATTTGAGATTGAAGTTGAATTTCACGAAGGCGTCTACTTATTTTATCTTGAAATCGGGGATGGTTGGATGCATGATTTCAATGATAACTTGCTCGTGCTTAAGATGTAAGTTGAAGACTTGGGTTATCTAGTTACCAGCAGTCGGGGTAACTATCACTTAAGAGTTATTGGAGTACTCAGTGTCACACGTCAATGACAATGTCGATAATCGCGAGAGGTGTTAATGTCTCATACTTTGGTTGGGTATTGAGCACTTAGAGATTTGCTTGGAGCATTAATTCTCTACACCGTTCTTCCAATATTAGTGCAATTTTAAGTAACAAATTTGGGGACTTCTACTTCAGTTTTCAATATTGGTATATCGGGTTGTCTTCATCATGTGGTCACTAATCTGTGTACAAGGTTGGGTAGTTGGCCAAAGGTTTTAAAAGTTGTGATGTGATCTGTAATTCTCACGAGATATTCTTAACCCAAACTGATATTCACCACAATCAAATCAGTCATGCCACATTCAATCTGTTACTGTCTCACGGTTTCTTCTTGATTTTGTAAAATCCCGCGAAAGAACTTATTTCTCGGTTTAAATCATAGATTTGTAAAATCCCGTGATGATGGGTTACGCGCTCTTGAACATGATCGGGATAAAACCATTATCAAAGTTCAGTTAAAACATCATGAAGGGCTAGATCGGGGCATTTAAAAGACGAGATGTGACTACGACGTTAATTCAGTATAATTTATTTGAGGCTGAAGTGAAATTTCATGGGTGCGTGTACTTAGTATCTAAAGATATCGGGGTGGTTGGATGAAGATTCTTCGAGATCCTTGTTCGAGCATTTAAACTTTACAATGACGAAGACTTGGATATCTAGTTATTTTTTCTTCCTCTCTATTACAAAATAACTATCACTTAAAGGAGTTACGTTGTAGTGCTCAGTGTCACACGAAGTTGTGGATATCCAAGAGGTGATGTACGTCTTATACTTGATGGTTGGTTGGTTGAAGAGTATAGAGTACTTAGGGATTCGATGTTGCACGAAGTCTCTGCACCGCTCTTTGTCTCGCATTAGTACAAGTTTAAGTCACAAGTTCGGGTTATGTTACTTCAGTATCAAGTTCATCATATTGGGTTTTTCTCCATCAGTGGTCACGACATCAAGCCGATAAAATGATAATGGGGTTGGTAACGAGTTAGATGAGAGAAGTAGTAAAGAGAGAGATATGACGTCTGTACACTTCAGTGCAGGCCTCGTTCTTCAAAGAAAAGAAAAGTGTACGCTTGAGTGCACTTTATCTTCAAAAGAAGAGGAATCTTCTTATTTATGGCCATTCTCATCAACAAGTTTCATGCTCTTTCCGTGCTTATTCAGTCTTCAAGTGGATCGGCGCATATTGGAGTATATTTTTATTCACGTATTCAACCAAAAATTGCAGTTGACAGGCATATGCAATTTTTGAGGGGGGGAAAGGGTGAATAAACAACATGTCAGTCTTCAAGAACCGTCAAGCGGAGCTACTTACCATTGATGGTATTCATATTCACTAGTTCAATCATCAAAAATTGCAGTTGCCAGGCATATGCAATTTTTGAGGGGGGGGGAAAGGGTGAATATTATTCTACATGTTGGTTGATGATTGAGAAATGGTCATACGACTCCTGAATACGTCAGTTCAGGAGTCGTGCAAACCATGTTTCTCCAACACTACATCTTCCTCCGTCTATCAAGGTGTTGAAGAACATGGTCATGGAATGCTAATCGACATCTTCTCACGGGCTGGTACAATCAGTAACAAAGGGTTTCTAGTCAATGCTTCATGTACACTTCATTAGGCTACATGTACACATCATGATGATGATTCTGATTAATCGTAACCATCATGGGGGAGAGAAATGTGTACACCAAGGACGCACAACAGGTTCACGTGATCAGGCTTAATCATTTATTCCGGTGTTGATAACCGCAGAGATGATCAGTGGATCAACTTGTTACCTTGGTATTAACGTTTCACTGTTACGTCATGGGCTGATTAATCGTAACCATCAGGGGAGAGAGAATGTGTACATCAAGGACGCACAACAGGTTCACGTGATCAGGGCTTAATATCCAAGGATGTATACATACTATAGATGATCAGTGGTTCAACTTGTTACTTTGGTGTTATACTAAAGACTGAAGAAGGTCGAGTCGTCAGTCTATTCTACATTCTCTGTTGTGTGTTATCATCTCATGTGTATGCTGCGGGCTGATGGGTTATATGTAAGGTTACTGGAAGGCATTTGGTGAGATGAAGATGGTTGGTATTCTGTTCCTCCATATTGGGCAATCTTGAAGAAGGTCGAGTCTACAGTCTACTCTACATTCTCCGCTATGTGTTAGAAGACTTAAGACGGCATGCATTTGGTTATCAAAAGACTTCTTCATCTTGTGTTGTTCATCCAAAGTCTTCTTTCTATTATGGGTGTTCATCAGAAAGGTTGTCAGATTGGGGGAGAGCACTAATTAGGGGAGAGTGAAAAGCCTGAATCAATCCCTGATTAAATGTGCTCACGTTGCTCTTCAACAAGTCAAATGATGGAAGCAGAGAAGATTCAGGATGCTGAGGAGTAATGGTTTTTGGTTCGTATCCTTGTATATATTTGCTTCATATTTTTTGTTCATATCTTATACCAATTTGTAAATAGATATATAGAAAACATGCAAATTGTAAATAGAGAAACGTAAAACCAGAAAAACCCATAAAAATTGAAAAATAGAAAATCCCAAAAATAGTTTCACTTAGGCATGTCTTCTGTTTATCGATAACATTTACGGACTTAGAAATGTCATTCAATAATGGCACGGGTCTTTAAATGAAGCTCGAGCAGAAGTTAAAATGGATTCTTAAAACATGTCTAAATGGCTTGCTATTACTTTAGATAGCAACCCGCGCTTTACAATGGGGAAAGCACGTCGCCAAAAAGACGGTTGTTCCTCCAACTGGGTGATGTTCACCTGGGCATGGATTACTTTATATCCATGTTTCTTCGATCTGATGTACGTTTCAGTGCATCATTTCTGGTAAAGGAAGAGAAATCTTCTTTGCATACAAATAGTTTTCATTCTATGATTCTTCTGAAAATTATTTGTGAGACACTTGGTGAATATGTGTTGTATGAAATTTGTTTAAACTTGGATTATGCATAAAATTTGTCACTCAATCAACGACTACAAATCTTTAACTAGAATACGAGTCATTGATTGAGGGGGAGAGTGAATTCAAATTTTATATCATCAAACAGGCTTCTTGATTAACTCATAAAAGGTTTTGTAGTTAATGGGGTATTAGCTGAAGAGGATCTTGCTAAAACTTTATATCAAATGGCCAAACGTGTTAGTTGCTAGAAAGTTTAGGACATTATGTGCACTTTGCTTATAGTATCCTAGCTTTATATAACTAGAAGGTTCATTTGTATCATTTTGGAATCCTCGTTTAATCCCCTTGATACATTTAAACTCAAAATCTGAAAGAAGTTTGAAAACCCAATGTGTTTGATGTTCTTGAATACTCCAATGACATTTGTATGATCTGAATGAATGAGTTTCAAATGTTGTTTGACTTTTGTTAGTGGATTGCTGCTTAATTGTTGTTGATATTGTGCTTATGTTCTCAGGATTCAATTAGGTATATAGCTATTATGTTAGAATCATGTTCCTAAGATCCTGAATTGAATATTGAAACCTGTGTGAATTGCCATGTTCATGATTGCTAATTGCTCTTCATGCTAGATAGTGGTTTGACGTACTTCCTGATTGTGGTTTGATTATAAGATGAACTTAGTATTATAATGTGGCAAGCTGCTGAAGGGTAGCTATTAAGGAATAATGTATCTGTATGTATGTATATCTGTGTTGATATTCTTATGCAGATTCCATAGCCAAAATGAATGTGCCAGTTCCCATTCTAACCATTTGATCAGACGTTCAAACTCTATTGATTGGCTCGGAATTCACCACAACAACAACGTCGGCAACAACAACAACAACAACACTTTCACCACCACCACCACCATTCATCTATTTTGGTCTCGCCAAGTGGGGATCAACTACATTTGCGAAATATTTGTTGGTGGATGGATGATTGATGTTGACCACTGACTCACTCTGAAAAGCGGATGATCACATCATCTGCGCAAAAAGGTCAATATCATTTGTGTCATAAAAAGTTATCTTGTGCAAAATGAGTAGTGAATCTCCCTCTTAGATTAAGGGGGAGCAAAGTATGTTTCATCATCAGAACATGTTAAACCTGACCACATTTTCTCCCATGTTTTCTAAATTATTTAAATCAATTGGGATCACAAATCTCAAAAGGTTTGAAATTTTTGATCGGGGGAGAGAATGTGATTTAAATATGAAACCTGATGAAAATGTGATGTTTTGGACTTAAACGTTAAGCTCTCCCATATGTGCTAAACTCTTTCGTATATCGATGCACATATTGAGGGGGAGCAAATGGACAAAAAGGATTTGGCATCGCAAGAGATCGTGACTCAGACTTGACAAATGAATTGATGATAGCTAAAGTCAGTAGTCGAAAGGACATGTCCTGGACGGGTAATAATTTCAAGCCAGTTTATCTGGTGATGTAAGCGTGTCTCGCAAAGGACGTGTCTGAGTAGAATGTACCGATTTTGAGCGATTTTCCTTGAATGTGATCTGGACGGGTAATAATTTCAAGCTAGTTTACTAGTGATGTAAGCGTGTCTCGCGATGATCATGTTCTTGGAAAATCAATCAATTCAAAAGTGCGAGCTTCACCTGACATGTGCAAATTTATAAAACAATCATTTGAGCACATGTTGAGGGGGAGCATTTGAAAAATATAAAACTCTCAAGTGTTAGCAAAATGTGTTTCTTAATCATGAACACTTTGAGAGATTTTTCAAAGATTTGGTTTGGCAATTGTGGAAGAACACCAAAGACCGACCATTTTATTTAATGCATGGAGTTATAAGGATGGTAAGGTTAGGTTCAAGTTCCCACGATCCCGCCAGAGCCGGAGGGATCTACCCAGGGACAATCCACTAGTTAGTGTAGAAGTCCTTAGGTATGATTAAAAAAGGAGAAAAATGGATAAGGGAAAAGTGCCGACTGAGATGGAGCTAGTACTGGAAAAAACCCAACAAGGTTCTAGTAATGAAGTCTCGGTAAGCACTAAAGAGGTTGAAGAATGAAAAAGAAATGTAAAGATAAAGGGTGAAAAGAAAGAAGCCCTCCTTACAACTTAGGCAGAAACCGGGTCAATACATATGCTGTCAGAATCACTTAGTTGATTGCTGACATTGAAGACAAAGTATCATGGACCCAGTGATACGCTGCTCAACCCTCCCTAGCCACTCAAGGTCCCTCAAAGGATTCTTGTTTCAATTTATCACGGAGTTCAATACATTCCTATCGTCTCTCTCACTCCGAGTTAGATGATATTGAAAAGGTGGCAGTCCTCTCCAGCCTCCGCTCACTAAATCAAAACGCACTATAGAGTCTAGAGCCACGAGATGCATAATAAGATCTCTTAGGGACACAAACTATTTCAACACTGGTTGTTCAACATCAAGGACACCAGTTGTAAACTAAGAGTCCTACGCAGATCTTAGCAATCTGCCAGAACATTTATGAGAGAATTTACAAATGTAATTTTCAATGATTGAATGGAAATTCCTGCCAGGGTCAACATCAAGCAGCCCTGAAAGCAGGTCACTTCGGTAATCCTTCATGGATTACGCTTAGTGGTCTCGACAGTCTCAAACGGTCTACAGTCGTGGAGTGATCTCCAGCGACTCACCTAATCGTTGATATGCTACGGTACGATCTTAAAAAGCCCTCTGTGGGTTTTCGATTAGGAACGGTCCTGGTAAGGATTAGAGAGAGTTTTCACACTATGCTGTTAACAATCTCGAAGTCCGAACCTGTAAGTACCGGACGTTTTGTTGCTAACTGTCGTATGCAGGAACATCTGGCGGTTGAAGCTGGTTGCTGTTGGATGCTGTAGCTGGTTGCAGTTGTAGCTGGTTGCAGAAAAGATGCCAATCCACTACCGCATGTTCACACTACATCATCATTGTAATTCAACAAAGTCATGATCAACCAGAAGACCTTTAACACAGCTTCTGCAAACTCTGATGCTGAAGATCATGACACCAGAATAGTGTGAGCATGTCGGCTCAAAGAATAACACATCACATGGAAACATACTGCTGAAAGATGACTTGAAGAAAAATGTTGGATGATAAACTCAAAGAATTCTCAAAGATCATCCAAGACAACCGATCAGTCATCAAAAGATTACTGCTGAATGCACAATGTTTCAAGACAATGAAGAATCAAAGACTACGAGCTATGAAGACAACTTCAGAAGACAAAATGCTAGAATTCAAGTTATTATTTCCGGGGTGACCTCCCTTAGGGGGAGATTGTTAGGAATATAAATATTCAGATGAAGGATCGGTCACCCCGAGTATCTACTTAGCATTTATATAGCTCGTAGGCTTATTTATATTAGCTTAGTAATATTCATATTAGTATTAATAGTATTAGTCGTAGTTATATTTGTGGAGTGGGTCGGGGCTTTCCCCACTGTCAGCTCACTCCACAGCCCACTAGGGGCATAATATTAGTAAGTATAAATACCCCTTCCCACACTTGGGAAGGGTTGGAACTCTTGTCACAACTTTCACCTAGTAATCTAACATTCCAAGTTTTCTCTCAAGGGTTTCCATCTCTCTCTCTAACTTCTCTCTAAACTCAACCATGGATCTAATCTTCCATGAAACAAGACCACCCGAATCATCCACACAATCAAGTTGGTTATATCCTACAAAAAGTGACAGAATCTGAGCATGTTGAGAAAGAGATTGAAAAGGCATCTGAGACTGAGAAAGTAATTGAAGCTGAAAAGACTGTTGATGAAGAATCTGATGTTTAGAAGACATCAACTGAGGTGAAAGAGGAAGTGAAAAAGCCAATAGTGACATTTAACAGAAGGAAGAGCATGGCTAGAAAAAGTAAGTCAAAGAAGAAAGGTCAAGAAGAGGAGTCAGAAGAAGAAGAACCTTCATCTGAGGGGGCTACTATGGGTACTATTGAAAGCTCAAAGAAGCCAGCTAAGATTTTCAGAAGTTGAATATCCTTTATCCCCTGAAGTCTGCAAGAAAATGTTAGATAAGAAGTTAAGTGCAGACAAGAAAGATGAAGTTTATGAAAGGATTTTGGATTTGATCAAGATTCAGTCTTTGAAGGAGACATTGCTGGATTGAGAGTGTTTGAAAGAATTTTCATAAGTTGTAAGTAGGACTATTGGAACTTCCTACTTAGTGAAGGTGCATAGCACTAACACAACAAAAGGTCATCAGTCCACCTTGTCTAATCCACACAAGGACTGGCTAATCCTGAGCAAACGGCTACAGGTAAAGATAGCTCAAATCCGTTAATGGTTGGCAATTTACCAAAAATTGTATGGTAATCAACTCACCATATCTTAGATAGTGAAGAGTTGACTAGCCCACAAGATTATGGCTTGTGGTAAAGGCTGTGGAAATCCATAAATGGTAATCAATTCACCATGATGAGGTCCATTCCATCAAAGAATTGGCTAGTCCAAAAGGGTACGGCTTTTGGTAAAGACTTAGCAAATCCGTTGATAGTTGATGATTTACTAAAAATCATATGGTTATCAATGTACCATGGTCTAACACACCAAACATTGGCTACTCCAGTAGTAATGGCTATTGGTAAAGAGACATCAAATCCATTAATTTTCGATGATTCACCTCTCACAGGAGTTAATACACCTGGAAGTGATGAGAATAGTATGAAACTTAAACTGATTTTGATGTACAAGTAGTCATGGTTGCTGTGAAGATCAAGTGGATTGCATATCAGATGGTTACTGTGAAGATAAAGATTCAGATTTGCTGATCCAAAGGGTTTTGAAGATCAAGATAATTCCAAGAGTTCAAGATTCGATCCTCAGAAGCTTATTCAGAAGGAACTTGAAGTTCATGGAGCATGAAGATCAAGTTAGGGGAGGATTGTTGGGAATTATCACAAGACAAGAGGAGACTTAATAGAAGAACAGACTTAAGTCTGGTAGTTCAATATTAAGTCTGGTAGAGTAAATTAGAGTTAAGTCCAGTTGACTTATTAAGTTAAGTCTGGTTGTATAATGTAAAGTTTGTTAGAGATAAGTTAGGAAAGGATACGAATTATCTTTAGAGAAGATACGTAAATCCTTTTACAAGATTTGTATCTAGGGTTTCCTTGGTGTATAAAAGGAACCTTAGCTCATAGTTTAGAGATGACGATGAAGATTGTAAACCCTTAGTTATTGAAAAATTAATACGAAGTTAGTTATTGTGTTCTTCATTGTTTGTGTTAAGTTTCTGCATTAGCATAAACAAAGTGTTAGAGTCTCACTTAGATTGATTTGATTTATTCAAGTCGTCTACTAAGTTGTTAAAGGCTACTTAGAGATCCATATTCGTGTGGACCAACAATGTTCATCATGGTTACCCATGATAATTGCTATCTAATTTCTGGCACAAATGAACTGAGTTGTCAAATATTGTCTGCATAACTTGGCATGGCAAGGGCCGGACGGCAGTATTATGCAACCGTGTTTCCTTCAGCCATGGTGGACCTACAACTGTATCTGAAAGTCTGATATGCAGAAGCTTCTAATGGCAGAGAAAGTGCACGTATATGTTTTGTTCTACTTGAAATAGAGTCTCTACCATACGATGCTATAGTTAGGTGGGAAAGTACTATCTAAGCAATATGACGTAGTACTGCTTTGTATAAAAATAGAGATATGGGCCAGTATAGCAAAACAGCCCGGTGGATTTTGGACTGATGCAGGCCCCTTTTTTTTTGCCAAAAAAACGCATTGTAAAACGACGTCGTAGCTGACGCTCTATTAGATATACTTATAATGCGTCCAAAATCAGTGACCCTGTTTAACTGCACCGGCCTATATTCCTGACTCTGGGATGCATTTAGCCCATTTTTTCTTTCTTAAACCAGATGTCTTAGAACACTTTTGTTTGTTACACGTGCAGCAGGGCTATGATGATTACTACCTCATTTCTGACACAAATGAAGGACGTTGTCAAATATTGTCTCCATAACTTTGCAGGGCAAGGACCGGATGGCAGTACTGTGCAACCGTGTTTCTTTGCAGCCATGGTGGAACTTATAACAGTTTTCGCTGCTTTTGGTTTAAAAATTTGAGCCTAAAAACTGCTGCATATATACCTTTTCAGCCCATACCTTTCAAACTCGATTTACGTATAATTGTTGTGGCCGTTGTTGTGGCCGGCATACCAATTGTTTATGAAATTGAATATCCCAGGAGTCGTCAGCGGTGTACTCACGGTCACATTTGTTGGTTACAACGACGCCTATGCCTATAACTTATGTAGATATTAATGTTTATGATATGCGTTGCTTCTGCCGTATATACACGATGGAAAGCACAAATGTAACATCTAACATCGTCTGCCATTATTAGCAAATAAAAACCGTGGTGCACTTTAAAGTACAGAGTCTCCAGCCAACAGGCATTTTTTTTTTTTTTTTTTTTTTTTTTTTTTTTTTTTGAATTAGAAATTCCAAAGGAAACAGGCCTGTTTATCAGCTTGGCTCTTTTTGCTTTAAAGGCCACCACGTTCTTCATTTGCTAATATCTACATGCGATATTCAGTATAGTTACCGTTCTGAGGTCCCATATAGTTCCTTTTGTTTTTTCAATGATCTAGCAAATTGCTTGGTGCAAGACTTTGGATAAACGGAATTGAAACGACAAAAGAAACTGTATGAGGCCTCACAAGGATTAACTATGCTGCTTTTTTCCTCTTACGTAAAAGGCAATGATGAAATTTCTCCTCATTAACTTTTCATTTATGTGCCTTACGCATCTGTGCACCTTGCCAAGGTAACCAGAACTCAGATGGTTGCAGCCATAATGGGTGCGTAAGGTGGCTCAATGAATTGCAGGTCTGAGCCTGTTTTTTAAGATCTAAAACACCACTATTCATTTAATCTGTTTGTTTATATGTTCCGCTGTATTCATGATCCAACTAATGAGTTGGTGTTTCAACTTAGTTGTGCCTCCGGCTTTTGCTAGATAGTCGTCTTTTATGCATCTTTCCAGGTTCAGTGGTACAAAGCCTTTTGATAGTCGGTCATGTGCATTTGACCATAAGAACAGATAACAGATCTTCTACATCATCTGCCGATATTAGCAAATGAAAACTATCTAGTCTTTCTTTATTTGGCGATACTGGCAGTTCAGGTTGTGTGCCTGTGATAGTTATTTTTTATTTTGATGATGTAATACCTCGTAATTTTCCGGATTATGATTTATGAGGAATTATCTTTGTTTTTCATTTACGGGTCTTTTCTGAACTTATTTGGTTTGAAAACGTGAAGTTATCTCGCGAAACGTGAAATTCGTACACAACGTGTACTGGCACAACCGACGAATTGATTTGATTATTTTATTATTCGTGAGAAACGAGGCGTATGAATAGTCGTTCTTAATGGAAAAATTATTCTGAGCGCAGTGGTGATATTCCCGTGTCTTGAATCGATCGTTTGCTATCTTAAACGAGCCCCGAGCCTCATTTCATGAAAGATAGCAAAAACTACAACTATGGTCCCTGCAGTAAATTTTATTCCTCTTTCCCTAAACTTTTGTTAATGACACATTGGTCCTTAGGGTTTACACAACCCTAACCCTACTCTATACACTACTCTATATAAACACATTTATAAAAATTTTAGGGTTACATTTCATTTCCTTCTTCTTCACAGCCGACATCACCACCTCTCTCCTCTCTAATTTTTCCGGCCATAAAATCCGGCCACCGGCGCTCAACCGCCGCTCACCCTACTACACCACCACCACCAAAATGATCCTTGTGATATCCTCGTCGCTCTACCATATCACACGCGCCAAGAAACCCTCCTCCTCCACCACTGCCGCCGCGTCCTCTCTTTTTCCAGTCACTACGCGCCACCACCGCTTTGCTCTCCTCTCTTTCTCGTCATGGTAAATCCGAGAAAGCCCGTCTTTATATATATATATATATATATATATATATATATATTTTTATTACCGATTTATTTTGTTATTGTTTGTCGTGGATTTAAACGATATTCAAACCGAGGTATGGATTTGAGAGTTAAAAACTGAATATAAACGTGTTTTTGAAACTTTCGTGTGGTTAAAACTTGATGAAAGTGGTAAGTATTTGTATAAGAGTCGTCTGTTTGGTCCTGGTTGTGTACGGGTCGGGTTTATGACCCGGTTTGGAAATCGGATTGTGACCCTGGTGAGTCACGGGTCAAGTCGGGCTACTTATTTACTCTTAGCTTGGTATCGATTAGTGTTTGGATGTGTTAGTTATTTTGCTGCCATGGGATGTAGTTGGTTGTTCGATTCACAGTTGAGTCATTTGATGTGTTCGAAGTGTTATGGGTCAAGAAATCACACACGAGGGTGTTGTTTGGGTTTGGCAGCCGAGAGTCCAGGCCGAGACCATTAGGGTCTTGGCAATGGTCATTGTTGTTATGTTAGTGTTGTCGTCGTGATGTTGTTCTTGCTATTGTTGTGGGTTCGTTGTGGGTCCTGGCATAAGGGTGTTATCGCTTTTTGATTTTTGTTGTTGTGTCGGAATACTTGGTTATATGGTAGTTGGATTAATAAGCTCCTTTGAGCTTATCTTGGTCTCATATCTACCTTGGTCTAGCAATAAACTTAGAGTGTGACTGATTGTTGTTGTCTGGTTTATTCATGTCTCGACTAGCACTGAAAGGGTGTTAGCTGTTTCGGCTGCACGAATAAAACACAATGGGGTGTTTGTTCCTACTAGGCTGCGTTTGTTTGATTGGTTAAATTTCTGTTCATTTGCCAAGATTGGAGAGTGGGGTTGAAAATGGGCCGAAGCCTATAGAGCACAATAAGTGTGTTGATATAAATTGTAGTGTCCAAGTATATATTTGACTAACTTATTTGACTTGTCTTGTTCACTTGCTGCATTTCGGTTACTTGATTTGTGACATGACATGATTGGATTCATAACGGAATATAACTATCATACTTGGACATTTGGAAAAATTTTAGATCGCTATCGGAGTTACAATATTAGACATTGGACTTATTGGACATTTTGGACTCGAGACGTTATAATATATTAAATTCAAAATGAACTTAATATATTAAACACGAAACGGACACAAAATCTTCAATAAAACAAAAACTAATATTTACAAGAACAATAGCGAGATATAAACTTATTAAATATTGAAATTTCATATTTGATTAACCCAAGTCTCGACGACTTGAGAAAAACTAGTCTTATTAGTTAAACTCATTTTTATTATAAAACGTTTATGTTTTATACAAATCATTTGGGAAAACAGGGTAGATACCGAAACGTACAAACCGATTCATTTTATTTGAGGTGTTTGTTGTCTTAAACTTCTAGGTTTGTCTTCTTTGGTTTGAGTTCTCGTCTGTACTCTCTCGACTATGTCGATGTCTCTTCTCTTTGGCGTGAGTTTTATGTCGAGTCTATGTCTTCTTACCACACCACACGAAATGTTGAAACTAAGCTTTTGATAAGTTTTGAAAACAGAGTAATCCACGAAAACTACAACCCATTGTCTTTTATAGACATTATTATTTGGCGAGACGTATTTTGAGATAATCATATACGTATTAGGTTGTGCCGATCCTAGACCGTTGTGTACCGCTGTGCTTGTACCTCTGTGTACCATTATGCCTGTATATCTTGGAACAGTCGTGCCGTATGTCCTGTTATGTTTTGCTTCTCGATGCCAGTCGTGTCAGTTGTGATCATGCATTGATGTGGCTAAGGTGAGTTCATGGCCCCTACTTTTACTGGTTTTTAAATTACTCTTGGGGGAGAATACATGCTCATTTTAACTAAACTCAATGATTGTTTATTTGAAATCTGCAAACTGTTTACTCAATATCTGACTGTTGAGCTGAATTATTTGAATTGGTTATTTGAAAGCGATATGTGATTGACTGATATATAGCCCCACTCTATTTACACTTGTTTTTTACAATCGGGGTGAGAAACATGCAAAACTATTTTATGGACCAACACTGCTGTTATCAAACTATTACGCGGATTAGCCTAAGCACTATTATGTCCCAAATTGCCCAAACTCATGAACCGTCAATTCCTGCTGGGAAGCGCGAATGTTATAAATAGATCTATTGGGAGTAACGTCCCCGTTCGGATTGACCAGATAGGAAAACGAACGTATACCATGTCGAAACACAAGTGTCTGGGATAAACACTTGCCGGGCCTTTGTATTTAACATGCTTCTAGAGCATGCACACTGTTATAGCTTCGATTACATGAACTTAGAGCTAGCGTAATAAACTATTTTATTTTGGGTGGCTTACCCTACACTTGGTCCACATCACAAACTTTACTTGAAGGTAAACACTATTTTCATGACATTGTGAGCGACACAATGGTCACAAAACTCTTATGGAACTCACAATATTTTTACTGCTTTATTACAAATCTATGAACTCACCAACCTCGTGTTGACACTTTTTAGCATGTATTTTCAGGTTTTAGATGATAGCTTATTTCTGGAGGCACTTGGCAAGGGGCACGGTCATAGACGACTCTGATATTTATATTTGGGACCGCTTTACCTATTTATGGGCCTGTTTCCGCACTACTTTAAAACCATGTAAATTTAACACTTTTGTTAATGAATTTTATTCTAAACGGTTGAGGTAAAACCGTTCTTTGTACCTTGTGTTGTGATACCAATTGAGTAGCACCCCAGTGACATGTATGCTTCCGCTAAACCAGATTTTGGGGGTGTTACAGATTGGTATTAGAGCCAAGGTTATAGAGAACTGGGTATTTTTCAAACCTAGACTATAACCATTTTTACAAAAACAAAACCCTATGACCGCCACATGCCTGCCTGCCAAGCTGATGCCTCATTTGTGATTTTATTGCTAATATAATTGATGAGATGTGCACACTGTTATTGGATAAGTATATCCATCTATTTTCACTATCTACTATAAGTACCTTCGACATACTTATACACACGCATCATACTCGTCGTAGCATTACGCCTTTCTCTACGCAATCTCATCAATCGTCCTCGAGTGTGGACATCCGCCTTAATTATTTAAGAAACTTTTAAAAGTAAGGGATATATTACTAGTATAACTAAGCTGACTATTTCAAAATTTATTGAACCTCGGTGGAATATAGACTGATCACCTATATTCGACCAGGGACAGTGGGACATAGCCTGATCACCTATGTCCGACTCAGAGGTAAATTTTGCAATACTCAAAGTAGTTATACTAGAGTTATGTCCAGATTGATTTCCTACTTAATCACTGCCTAACATGAACATTCACATCCACACACAACACACTGGCATCACAATACCTTATGAACCATAATACACCGGCACCGCTATACTCCTCCATTCATACGGAATTTCTATTTGTCGCCGTCTGACTGTAAATTTGCATCGGGCCAGTTAGACCCGATTGGCACCGTTTGGACCCATGTTGCTTATTTGTAATTCCTCGAAATCGTAAAAAGTCATTTGAGCCTATTGGAGCGTTTGGAATCGGTTTTGGCTATGTTTGAATTTGAACCTCAAACCGTAATACATCTGATAACGCTTTAATCTAACATGTTTTTAGGCACGTTATTGCTAGTTTTGTGCATCATATTTGGTTATATTTGCGTGTATTTGTTGCTAAATGATGAAAAAGTGTGTATGCAAGTAAATATAGCCAAGTGCAGGAAAAGTTGAGGAAAAGACGAAGAAACGAAGAGATTATGCACATATGGAGAATTACGAGAAAGAAACCACGTGATACTTCAAGGATTTGATTAGTTCAAGATTTCTATGCCTTATATATCAAGAGAAGATCAAGTTCTATAAAAGGAATTAGTGGTACAGCGAAGGATCAAGCACGTAACGAGAAAAGAAAAGAAAAATAAAAAGTTGCATGGCAGAGTCATCCATCCGATTGGATGGCGCCCGCATCCGAATCGGATGGGTGAAGTTTGAGTTACCGAGAGCTCCAACCGATCGGTAGGAGCAAAATACTGATCGGTTGGCCGACACTGGAGTTACAAAGTTGCATTAAAAGGAGAATTTAAGTCTTATAATCATTATGGCTTATCATTTCTCAGCTATTAACTTATTTGGGATGTTTTTACTTGAAGAGTAAGGGTTTCCTCACTTATTTAAGGAACCCTTAGCTTATTTACAAAAAGAGGAGAAGTTCTTGGGGAAGTGACATAACCTAAAAAGCTTACACCACCTTATTATTATTGCCCGAAAGCTTGTAATTGCTGTGAAAACGTCCAGGAAGCCTTGAGTTCGAGTCTCAAGAGTTGTGTCCGTGTGTGGAGTTGTTTACGTGTGATAATAGGCGATTGGAGGAGTGTGGATTGCTATAGTTCCACAATTCTAGTTCTTGTAATTCCTTGATTAGGTATTTCTTGTTGAGTTATTATTATGAACTACTTTTACTTTTACTTTATGATGAATGAAAGTTTGGTTAATTACTTGTGTTTGATTATGATTGTTATGGAGTGATTTTAGTTATACTTGTGTGTGAATGATGTGGCAATTGTTGGAGTAATCTTATCATAGTAATGCATGAAAACATATCTTGTTTTATGAGTTTGTTGAAATACAATCTAGTCTTGCTTAATTGGTTGGTAAAAACAACTTTAAAGACTTACAAAGGCCGAAAGGATTTTTCTTTATGTTTTTATTCCAAAAAGTTAGTGCACGAATTAGT
Organism: Artemisia tridentata subsp. tridentata; assembly: GCA_021014915.2. Classification (NCBI taxonomy): domain Eukaryota; kingdom Viridiplantae; phylum Streptophyta; class Magnoliopsida; order Asterales; family Asteraceae; genus Artemisia; species Artemisia tridentata. The sequence goes on from CP139505.1 coordinate 160,630,445, forward strand.
ATGGATTGTGGTGTGTGACAAGCACCATCTTTACTCATTAAAATGGATTTGGAAATGATTTCATCACGAAAAAGGCCGAAAGGATTCGTAGGAGTTCTTAAGATAAGAAATGCTTTCAAACAACAAAAGAGCTTAATAGAATTATTGTAATAGTTAATCATTGCCGAAAGGAATTAACTAGGAGATTGAATTCTTAGATATGATTTCTCATGATAAAAACCATTGATTGTGAATCATTCATTTTAAGTTGTGCATCATTACAAGTCACACCCAACTTGGTTGGTTACTCTAAACAATTGGTCATAGAATCACACACAAGTATATTTGTTTTTGATTGATTGAACTTTGCTTGTTTTTGAATTTACTTCAAATTGGATTGACACCCTTTTTGTTAAAACTTATTTACTAAACCTAAACCCTAATTCCCTTGGGACGATCTCGACTTACCCACCTTTACTACCACGGACGAGTATACTTGCTCGTATGTGTGAATAGAGAATTGGATAAATCGTGTTTATAAATTTTAAAACTTGAACACAACGACACGCACATCAAGTTTTTGGCGCCGTTGCCGGAGAATTGTTAAGATTTTCTTGGTAGTTGGGCTTAGTAGTATAAGTTTTTTTTTTTTTTTTTTAATAAATAAAAAAAAAAGTTTGGTTCGGACCAACCGAATCGGATGGATTCCCATCCGATCGAGTGGATTCCCATCCGATCGGTTGGTGGTCTCGGTAAGTATTTTTGTTTTAGTTATTTTGGTTATCTTTCAGTTTTTAAGCCTCATCAATGCTATGTTTAATAAATTTAAGTAGTAGAGTAATTAGGATAATTAATTTAAGGTTATTAGAAAGTTTTAATATGTTAAATGATTAGTTAATATAGTTTAATTTTTGGTTTAATACTTGGTAGTTTAATAGTTTTTATTAAATGTGCTTTTAATTATTTTTATGGTCATTAGTTAAGGATTAAGAATCAATTAATTTAGTTTAATGCTTGAAAGAGATTTGTTAGTTTATATTAAGTACTCTAAATTTTAATTATTAAGTTTCTTCTCATAAAAAAAAAACCAACTAAAAAAGTGTCATTAGTTTAGTCTTCATATTATATTTTTTTTTTTTTTTTTTTTAAAAAAAAAATAGATTTTTTCGATCTAACCGATCGGACGCCGCCCACATCCGATTCGGTTGGTGAGATTTCGTCTTTTGCAGTTTACCCATCCGATCGAATGGAATGTGATACCGATCGGATGGTTGCCTCGGTAATAGTTTTTGTGATTTTTAATTTTTAGTTGTTTTGATGTTTTAATAGTTTGAAGTTGTTTGTTAGCTTGCTTGGTTTTTTATTTTTGATATGATTCGATTATAACTAACCCTCACGCTAATAGTTTGGATTTTTGTTTTGTGGTTATGTTATAGTTAGTGCTTAAGTAGAATGGAGAGTTTAAGCAATGTTTCGGAATACTTGAGAAATTTGGAAGAGATGTTGAGAGATTCAGGTGATTCTTTGGAGAAGTTGGAAAGTATTTTGGACGAAGCTAAGATTGGTTTAGAAGGAAAAGAAGAAGTTGGCGAAAGCATTGTTTGTTTACCTAAGGAGAAAAGGGTGGTTGTGTTTACACAAGCACCACCTAAGGAGTTTGATGTACCATTCATGAGGTATGCTACACCATGTGGTGTGGAAGGAATTAAGGCTTGGGATGCTCAGCTTAATATGGAATATGGTGAAAATTATATTACGGAAGATATGCTTAGTAAGCTTGGCTTTGTTAGGCTTGATTATGAAAATTATGGGAGAAAGATAGTGCGAGATGTGAATGTTAATATTCATGGTCATGTTTTCAAGATGGATTTTGTTGTGTTGGAATATGGAAATGTGGGTGAACCGGAAGTTATGTTTGGTAGAAATTTCATGGTGAAAACTAATTGTAGGGTTGATTTTGCTTTGGGAGAGATGAGAATTGATGTAGATGATGATATGGTAGAGAAGAAGGAAGGAAGAGGAGAGATTGTGAAAATGGGAAAGGCTAATCGTAAGAAAACACCACTTAACAAACTTACCCAACCCTCCACCCCTAAGAATGAGAGTTGTTCATCTAGTTCATCACCCAAATCACCTCAAGAAGTTAAACCATTGACTCAAGAACAGAAGGAAGCAGTTTTGGAGAACTTGGAAATGAAATTTAAGGAGCTTATGGAAGAGAAGCCGGTTATAGAAGTGTTGAACAATTACATGACTTATCGTAAGAAGTTAGATGCGGTTATGATGGCAACAGCTAGGCTAGAGGATAAGAATTTTGATGAGTTTGCAAGGGAAAGGATAGTTGAGAATGGATTGCCTAAGAAAGAGAGCGATCCGGGAAATTTTGTGTTACCAATTAAGGTGAATGGAACCGATGCGATGTATGCATTGGCCGATACAGGAGCAAGTGTGAATGTGATGCCGTACCCGTTGTACAAAAATCTTACTATGGCTGACAATTCAAGAGCAAAAGCAATGGGAGAAGTGAAGAATGTTAGAGTTCAAGTAGGATATCAAGCTTTCTTAGCCGATTTTCTTGTGCTTAATATTCCGGAGGATAAGGAGTTACCATTGTTGTTAGGAAGAACGTTTTTGAGAACTTGCGGAGCTATTATAGATATGGGTAGAGGTACTATGACTATTAGTGATGGGATCTTGAAGCATACCTATTATCCTAAACCTAGAGGCAAGATTGTGAAGGAAGTGCATGAAGAAGATGAGGAAGAAGATCATTTAGGTTGTTTCGAAGTTGGTAGAGATGAAGAGGGGAGGCCTAAATATGGGCCGGTTGTCCCTAGTTACTTTGGTATTGAAGATGAGTTGAAAAGAGCTTTAGCTATGGAGGTTTTCTATAACCCATTCAAGAATGTTTTTGTGTTCAATAAATTGACAGATTTTCTTGGATCTTTACCGGTTCAATTGAAGAATTTGGAATGGGGACCCGAAGGAGCTAGTGTTTACAAGAAAGAAGAAGGTGATGGAGAATGGCATGTGAAGTTTGATATAGTTTGTCCGGATGGAAGAAATTTTGCAAGGAAGTTCAAAACGCAAATGACTAATCGAAAGTTGTCCGGCAAATTTCAAAGTGAAGACACCTTGAAGCACGAATACTTTGAAGGTTGAAGACAAAAGTTGAAGAATAAAGCACAAGGCTTGTGCTAGTGTTTGTTTTTTTTAATGCATTTTAGTAGTTTAATGTTTGCATTTAAGTTTGAGTTAAGTTAAGACTTTTTGGTTATCTTGGTTTTATTAAGTTTTAATTTGGAGTTAAGTTTTGTTTTAGAAGTTGTAGAGATAGATTGAATAACAAGTTGGGAGAATAAGTGTGTTGGGTATTTTTCATACTTAAAAAGAAGTATTTTGGAATAACAAAAGAAGTCAAAACATTTCTCATTTGTTCTTGCAAGTGTCAAAGTGTTGAAGAAAGAAGAAAAATTGAAGTTTTGCAAAAATTCAGTCCGAATCGGTTGGATGAAATACTGATCGGATGGAGTGAAGTATATATACCCAAAATTTCAAAAATCATAAAAACACACACACACTCATTCCACCACACTTGGGGTTCATTAATTCGACCATTAAAAGGCTATTAGGAGTTGCAGGAGAGTTGAAAGATCATAAATGGCATCTAAACAAGTAAGTAATATCGTCAATTTGTGTCAATTAGGTTTTAATTCGAGTTGATTGAATTAGGTCAAAATTTAGGCGTTTTTTATGTAGTTCGAATTAAGATGTAATTTTTCTGGAATGGCTGGGTAAATGATTGAGGAAATTATTGCGAAAAGAATGAGATGGATTGATTAAGTTTTGAGAAAGAATTAATTAATTGGAATTTTTGGATCATATGGGTCAAAACTTTGAATTAATTCTGGGTAGAAATTGTTGATTTCCAGATGTTGTTTAGATGTTAATTAGTATTTCTAGGATGATACATTGCGGATTAGAACATCAATAAGGTTTTGATTTTGAATATGTTCATATGTTCTAATATTGATCATGCGAGTATGTTAAGGATATGATTTGGAGATAAGTAGGATATGTAGAGACAATAGTGATTGATCAAATGCAGGATAGGGAAGAGTGGAACTAGATAGGATTGATTTGAAGTCGGAATAATTTTTGTTTTGGAGACAGTATGTCCAACCGATTCGATTGCGAGTTGCTACCGATCGGCTGGACTGAGACAATACTCCATCCGATCGGATGGAGAGAGCTACCGATCGGATGGAGCCCTCGGTAAAACTTTTTGAAGATTTTCAAAACGGATATTTAGGACTTCTAAATCATGTAACCTTGTTTCTTATACTCTTATACTAACGAATAATCATGATTTCTACAGAGGTTTCTTGCAGGAGGATCGAGTTCGTCGCGTGAAGTTGGTAATCCAATTGTGGAAAAGTTTGTGAAGAGGAATGCCAAAAAGAAGGTTAAGTATACTGTGAATTCGGAGCGCAATGAAAATTTGAAGTTTGGCAGCTTAAGCAGAGAGGAGAAGCACGCTTTTCGAGAGCGTCTCTCGAAGTTACAAGGGAGGAAAATCGCCAAACCAAGGTTAGTTGATTGGAGTTTATTTCATGAGTATGAATGTGAGATGAAGTTAAGGAACTTGATGAGAATGACATATGTATATGAAGGAGACGGTGATAGTTTTGAGGATCTCTCGTGGGAAAATGCGTTTAGCATTCACGAGAATGTTAACCGTGAATGGTGTTTGGAGTTTTTCTCAACGTTTTACTTTGAGAGGAAGGTTGTGGATCTTATGAATGACAAATGTATTTGGTTTAGGCTCTGTGGTAGAGAGCATGTGTTTACTTTGCCTGAGTTTGCTGTTGTTCTTGGCTTATACGAGCCAGATGAGATCAAGGATCGTTTGTTTGCATCTCATTTTGTGAGATTAGTGAGGAGGCATAATGATTATGCCGGGCTAGCTGAGTATTGGAACAGTGTTGGTGACCCAAGTTGCACTAGAAGGAATTCATCCAAGCTAAGGAATCCATTGTTGAGAATTTTACAGAAATTGTTAGCTTGGAGTGTTTTGCATAGGACAGGGAGCCGTGACAAGTGCAATCAACCGGATCTTTGGGTAATGAAGTTATTGGAAGAGAAGAATGGGAATGCGGCTTGGATAATAGCCGAGTATCTTTCGAGGAGAGCACCGGGAATCAAGGATAACAGTGTGATTTGTGGAGGTCATTATGTGACCAAGTTGGCAAAAAGATTGGGTTATTATGTGGATGTGGAGTTAGCCAAATGTTCGGAAATGATTGACAGTGAGACATGGGATGACAAGAGTTTTAATACGGCATTGAATAGAAAAACAAGGACGTTGGGAGCATGGATAGAGCCACGAATGGCCGCACCTCAAGGAGCCCCACAACAGCCTTATCAACAACAACCGTATCAACCACCACCACATGTTGGGAATGTTCATGCTCCGGGTAGTTTTGACTCGGGATGGGGAGATTGGAACCGTGAGCTAAATGAGATTGAGCGTAGGGACGTATGGAGAGATTCAATGTTAATGAGGCACAATTATAACTATGATTACTCAATGCCGATGCTTCAACATGTGGCACATCAAGCCAATTATGAGGTACCTCCCTACAAACCACCAAATATTCCACCCTACCCATTTGAATATGACCCATATCCTGGCCCATACCCTTACCCATATCCTGGGTACGCACCATTTCCTGACCCAGTGCCGGTTTATGGGAGAGTTCCTAACGTTGGAGCCACAAGCTTTGATGTGGGCGGTTCTTCAACGGGGGTTGGAAGAAAAAGACAAGCTTTTTCAGTTTTTAGTGATGATGAGAATGAAGATGATGGTGATGATGAAGAAGAGTTTGAAGAAAGTGAAGATGAGAGGATTAACCCGGACAACATGGAGTCCGATGAATGATGGTTAATGATGTTATGGTTATGTTTTAAAAGACAATGATGGTTGAACAATTTCTATTTCTATTTCTTTAACTTAACTTTCGTAGGATTTATGGTTATGATTTTGGTTTGTTTTGGATTATTTTTATTTCTATTTTATTATGTTTTATATTTGGTTTGGTATTTTGTTTTGTTGTTTCGAGTATAGTGTTTGCAGGGGAAGAATTGACGGAAGCTTAGTGTTGATCAAATATTTGGAGTTAGAAGAACTCATGTGCCTACTTATGATCAAATAAGCCTATGCGAATTTTTTTCCGGGTAGTGTTTATTTATTTTTCTCTATTTCTTTTTCCTATTTCCTTTACTTTGAAGTTCGTTTTATTACATTGAGGACAATGCAAAACTTAAGTGTGGGGGAGGGAAGAAATAGGAAAAATTGTTTTTAATTTTTAATTTTTGAGTTAGTAGATTTTGGATTCAAATAACCAGAATATGTTCACCCTTGATTTTGTTTTCTAGTTTTTAGATGAATTGATTCAATGGTAAATAATAAGGCTATTTGAAAAAAAAAAAAAAAAAAAAAATTGGAATATAGTCAAGTTTTGAGAGTTATTGATAACTAGTGCTAGTACATTTTATCACCACCTTAAATTGTGAGGATTTATGCCTTATATTTCGTTATGAGTGTGCCGGTGATTATGTCGATTCTAGAACTTGTACTTGTTATGCATTACGGTTAAAATTACTTTTCAAGTAATAAAATATATTCAAATGATAAGAGGCAAATTAGGATTTACACCAAATGGCCATCCGTTTACAATACATTTTTGCTAACCACATCGGTTAGTTGTCCTAAGTAATTGGAACCCATTTGTTAGCATTATATGCTAGATACCCTTAGTTACACCCTTTTGAGCCTATCTTTTCTTTTGATTTAACCCAGAAAAATCATTGCACCATACACCTTAGACTTTCCCGAATCAAGTTCAAATGAAGTTCGAAACTATTTATTTTTGATGATTGTATGTTGACCACACCTTGTATGTGTATATGTTGTTCCAATGAAGAAGGAAGTCGCTACTCTTATTTGTATTTTTTGTAGCGTGTGCTCATCCAAAGTGTGGGGGTGATATGTAAAAAAAAAAAAAAAAAAAAAAAAAAAAAAGAAGAAGAAGAAAGCCAATGAGCTATGAAAGTATGGAGTGATAAAAATAAAATAGTCAAGGAGCTATTATGGAAGGAATGGAGTTTATATGAAATGCGGAATAATGATCGAAGAAGTTTGGTGGAGTAATCATTTTTGATATAAAGAGTTAGGACGGAATTTGGACTTGATTCTTGTTTGATTTTTATTTTATAGAACCAAATCAAATTCCCATGTCTTATCCTTACCCTTACCAATTACTTTATTCGTCGTTAGCTTTCGAGCATCCGGATTTAGTGATGGCTTTGTTTAGATATGTAGTACATGGATGTTCTAGTGACCATCCGAGTTTTTGGGTAGTTGAAAAACGTTGTTAGCAATCTAGTGAGTAAATTGGTGACCATTCGTTATGCAAGTAACGTCGTTAGCGAACCAAGGCACAATCTAGTGACCATCCGTTGCTTGACTACACAAGGATTCGTTGTTAGCGAGCTATGATGTTCTTGTATGAAGTATTTATACATTAGCTAGGTAATCAAAACCCTTAAACCTTAAACCCAAATAAAAGACCTCTTTGATGTTTTGTTTTGTTGTTTTGATACAAGTACAAGCTTATGGTAAGAGACATTAATCATGTCTGAGCAATTGAGTGATCTACAATCAAATCTACCCTCGAGTGTTGTGTGAATTTAAAATTTCCTTTGTGAGGTGCTTAGTGATGTTATCAAGCGCGATTTAACTTGCATATATTTCAAGGATTTTTCGTAAATTAAAGTAAATTAACAATTGTCCTATTGGGATGATTGTTAGCTTTTTATAATCATAATGAAGATGCCATTGAATTCAGTTTTTCTAAAAATTAGACTTGCTCGAGGGCGAGCAAAACTCAAGTGTGGGGGATTTGATAACGCTTTAATCTAACATGTTTTTAGGCGCGTTATTGCTAGTTTTGTGCATCATATTTGGTTATATTTGCGTGTATTTGTTGCTAAATGATGAAAAAGTGTGTATGCAAGTAAATATAGCCAAGTGCAGGAAAAGTTGAGGAAAAGACGAAGAAACGAAGAGATTATGCACATATGGAGAATTACGAGAAAGAAACCACGTGATACTTCAAGGATTTGATTAGTTCAAGATTTCTATGCCTTATATATCAAGAGAAGATCAAGTTCTATAAAAGGAATTAGTGGTACAGCGAAGGATCAAGCACGTAACGAGAAAAGAAAAGAAAAATAAAAAGTTGCATGGCAGAGTCATCCATCTGATCGGATGGCGCCCGCATCCGAATCGGATGGGTGAAGTTTGAGTTACCGAGAGCTCCAACCGATTGGTAGGAGCCAAATACCGATCGGTTGGCCGACACTGGAGTTACAAAGTTGCATTAAAAGGAGAATTTAAGTCTTATAATCATTATGGCTTATCATTTCTCGGCTATTAACTTATTTGGGATGTTTTTACTAGAAGAGTAAGGGTTTCCTCACTTATTTAAGGAACCCTTAGCTTATTTACAAAAAGAGGAGAAGTTCTTGGGGAAGTGACATAACCTAAAAAGCTTACACCACCTTATTATTATTGCCCGAAAGCTTGTAGTTGCTGTGAAAACGTCCAGGAAGCCTTGAGTTCGAGTCTCAAGAGTTGTGTCCGTGTGTGGAGTTGTTTACGTGTGATAATAGGCGATTGGAGGAGTGTGGATTGCTATAGTTCCACAATTCTAGTTCTTGTAATTCCTTGATTAGGTATTTCTTGTTGAGTTTTTATTATGAACTACTTTTACTTTTACTAAATGATGAATGAAAGTTTGGTTAATTACTTGTGTTTGATTATGATTGTTATGGAGTGATTTTAGTTATACTTGTGTGTGAATGATGTGGCAATTGTTGGAGTAATCTTATCATAGTGATGCATGAAAACATATCTTGTTTTATGAGTTTGTTGAAATACAATCTAGTCTTGCTTAATTGGTTGGTAAAAACAATTTTAAAGACTTACAAAGGCCGAAAGGAGTTTTCTTTATGTTTTTATTCCAAAAAGTTAGTGCACGAATTAGTATGGATTGTGGTGTGTGACAAGCACCATCTTTACTCATTAAAATGGATTTGGAAACGATTTCATCACGAAAAAGGCCGAAAGGATTCGTAGGAATTCTTAAGATAAGAAATGCTTTCAAACAACAAAAGAGCTTAATAGAATTATTGTAATAGTTAATCATGGCCGAAAGGAATTAACTAGGAGATTGAATTCTTAGATATGATTTCTCATGATAAAAACCATTGATTTTGAATCATTCATTTTAAGTTGTGCATCATTACAAGTCACACCCAACTTGGTTGGTTACTCTAAACAATTGGTCATAGAATCACACACAAGTGTATTTGTTTTTGATTGATTGAACTTTGCTTGTTTTTGAATTTACTTCAAATTGGATTGACACCCCTTTTTGTTAAAACTTGTTTACTAAACCTAAACCCCAATTCCCTTGGGACGATCTCGACTTACCCACCTTTACTACCACGGACGAGTATACTTGCTCGTATGTGTGAATAAAGAATTGGATAAATCGTGTTTATAAATTTTAAAACTTGAACACAACGACACGCACATCAACATCCGACACCACTATACTTCGCCATTTATATGGAATCCCAGTTGCTGTCGTCTACCCATAATTTGCATCGACTCAGGCTAAACCCGATGAGCATCGTTTAAATCCGAGTTGCTTATTTGTAACTCCTCGAGATCGTAGTAAGCCCATTTTAGCATACTGGAGCATCAAAATTGGTTTTGGACCATGTTTAAATCTGAACCTCATTCCTGAATTTGGAATTGTCATTCAGCTTTGTTTTGTTTTCGTTACAATCACCTCCACCTCAACCCTACACTTAAATAATGTTATACTTTCCGCGTTAAACACTGAGTACGCCACTGAGACAGCCAACCGATTGCTAATAGCAATCAACATCCTCCTTCAGAGTCGTACTCTGAACTCGCTAAACTTCCCATTCGGCAGAGATTCTGCGCCCGACAGAAACCTTAAGACCCTAAAGAATAACCTGAACCGCGTTCCTTTAGATAATCACCTAATCCTCCCCTCGTCCCTCGGGAATATCAGCTATTTTTGCTACCCTCTCATAATATAATAAACCATGTCGCTAATATCATACAAACTGATTTCTCGCGGTCACCCTACGAATGTTTTACTCCTACTTTATGAAATCAAAATTTCGACCTTACAACTATTTTAAACAACGAATGGTTCTCGTTCTATAAACTATTTTACAAATCAAATTACAGTTATTTTATAAACTGATTTGTTACCTCAGTACTATATCACAAACTAAACCACAGTTGTTATTATTTTACTAATAATAAATTGTTTTCCTAGTACCTTACGGACTGTTTTACAAGTCATTTTATAAACTCTTTTACAATCACTCAACTTTTCTCTCGTCCCTCGGGAATACCAGTTATCTTTGCTAACCTCTTATAGGATAATAAACTGTTTTGCCATTAATTTACAAACTGCCTTTGATTTTTTTTCCATCGACCATTTGCGGTCATCCTACAAAATGTTTTACTACTATTTTTGCAAAAATCAAAATTTTGATCTTACTACCATTTTATAAATGGCGAGCCGCTTTCCTGTTGCCCCGTAAACTCTCTACAAATCATTTAGCAAAACGATTTCATAAAACGTTTTGTTGCTTTGTTACGATGTCACGAATCAAACTTAAAAATTCAAAACTTTGACTTTACTACAAATTTTATAAACGATGAAATTGTTTTCCTACACTTCACAAATCATTTTGTAAGTTGAATTGCTGTTTTTGCTACTATATCAGAAACTAGACTTCAGAAGCGAATCCCGCACCTCCACCTGAGTAATCGAGTGTGGCAATCGTTGGGATAGACACCTTCCGTTGGCCACATCCTCTTATAACGATGCTTACGATCCCAGTATTTCAACGGCACCGTACGAGGCACTTTATGGTCGCAAGTGCCGATCGCCGACTTGATGGGTGGAAGTTGCGGATACCTAACTTACTGACCCAAACTTGTTCATGAGACTACCACGAAGATCGTTCAGAATCAGAACCGAGTTGCAAATTGCTCGCAAATCGTCAGAACAGTTATGCTTACTAATGACGTAACCTCTTGAATTTCCAGTTAAAGTCTAGATTATGCTTAAAAATTCACCATGAGAAGGTGATTCGTTTAGTAAACGTGGAAAGCTTAGATCCTCGCTATATTAATCCTTTTGAAAATCCTTGCTAGAGTTGGACCGGTAGCGCACAGACTCGAGCTACCGTCAGGACTCAGCAGTGATCGCAGCATTTTATGTGCAACGTGAAGAAACGACTTGCTGATGAGGCAGTTACTGCTCTTTCAGGAGAGATCCAAATTGATGAATGTCTGAACCTTGTTGAGAATCCTATCGAAATCATGAACCGTGAAGTCAAACGACTTTAGTAAAGTCGCATTCCTATCGGCAAGGCTCGTCGAAGATCGCGAAAAGGTCCTGAATTCACGTGAGAACATGAGGATGAATCCTCGTAGGTATATACTCATCTCTTTTCAACCGTAACGGGTAACTTGAATTGAATCGCGAGGACGCGATTATGTTTAAGGAGGTGAGACTGTAATACCCCGTAATTTTCCGGATTATGTTTTATGAGGAATTATCTCTGTTTTTCATTTACGGGTCTTTTCTGAACTTATTTGGTTTGAAAACGTGAAGTTATCTCGCGAAACGTGAAATTCGTACACAACGCGTACTGGCACAACCGACGAATTGATTTGATGATTTTATTATTCGTGAGAAACGAGGCGTATGAATAGTCGTTCTTAATGGAAAAATTATTCTGAGCGCAGTGGATATATTCCCGTGTCTTGAATCGATCGTTTGCTATCTTAAACGAGCCCCGAGCCTCATTTCATGAAAGATAGCAAAAACTACAACTATGGTCCCTGCAGTAAATTTTATTCCTCTTTCCCTAAACTTTTGTTAATGACACATTGGTCCTTAGGGTTTACACAACCCTAACCCTACTCTATACACTACTCTATATAAACACATTTATAAAAAATTTAGGGTTACATTTCATTTCCTTCTTCTTCACAGCCGACATCACCACCTCTCTCCTCTCTAATTTTTCCGGCCATAAAATCCGGCCACCGGCGCTCAACCGCCGCTCACCCTACTACACCACCACCACCAAAATGATCCTTGTGATATCCTCGTCGCTCTACCATATCACACGCGCCAAGAAACCCTCATCCTCCACCACTGCCGCCGCGTCCTCTCTTTTTCCAGTCACTACGCGCCACCACCGCTTTGCTCTCCTCTCTTTCTCGTCATGGTAAATCCGAGAAAGCCCGTCTTTATATAATTTTTTTATTACCGATTTATTTTGTTATTGTTTGTCGTGGATTTAAACGATATTCAAACCGAGGTATGGATTTGAGAGTTAAAAACTGAATATAAACGTGTTTTTGAAACTTTCGTGTGGTTAAAACTTGATGAAAGTGGTAAGTATTTGTATAAGAGTCGTCTGTTTGGTCCTGGTTGTGTACGGGTCGGGTTTATGACCCGGTTTGGAAATCGGATTGTGACCCTGGTGAGTCACGGGTCAAGTCGGGCTACTTATTTACTCTTAGCTTGGTATCGATTAGTGTTTGGATGTGTTAGTTATTTTGCTGCCATGGGATGTAGTTGGTTGTTCTGATTCACAGTTGAGTCATTTGATGTGTTCGATGTGTTACGGGTCAAGAAATCACCCACGAGGGTGCTGTTTGGATTTGGCAGCCGAGAGTCCAGGCCGAGACCATTAGGGTCTCGGCAATGGTCATTGTTGTTATGTTAGTGTTGTCGTTGTGATGTTGTTGTTGCTATTGTTGTGGGTTCGTTGTGGGTCCCGGCATAAGGGTGTTATCGGGTTTTGATTTTTGTTGTTGTGTCAGAATACTTGGTTATATGGCAGTTGGATTAATAAGCTCCTTTGAGCTTATCTTGGTCTCATATCTACCTTGGTCTAGCAATAAACTTAGAGTGTGACTGATTGTTGTTGTCTGGTTTATTCATGTCTCGACTAGCACCGAAAGGGTGTTAGCTATTTCGGCTGCAAGAATAAAACACAATGGGGTGTTTGTTCCTACTAGGCTGCGTTTGTTTGATTGGTTAAATTTATGTTCCTTTCCCAAGATTGGAGAGTTGGGTTGAAAATGGGCTGAAGCCCATAGAGCACAATAAGTGTGTTGATATAAATTGTAGTGTCCAAGTATATATTTGACTAACTTATTTGACTTGTCTCGTTCACTTGCTGCGTTTCGGTTACTTGATTTGTGACATGACATGATTGGATTCATAACGGAATATAACTATCATACTTGGACATTTGGAAAATTTTTGGATCGTTAACGGAGTTACAATATTAGACATTGGACTTATTGGACATTTTGGACTCGAGACGGTATAATATATTAAATTCAAAATGAACTTAATATATTAAACACGAAACGGACACAAAATCTTCAATAAAACCAAAACTAATATTTACAAGAATAATAGCGAGACATAAACTTATTAAATATTGAAATTTCATATTTGATTAACCCAAGTCTCGACGACTTGAGAAAAACTAGTTTTATTAGTTAAATTCATTTTTATTATAAAACGTTTATGTTTTATACAAATTATTTGGGAAAACGGGGTCGATACCGAAACGTACAAACCGATTCATTTTATTTGAGGTGTTTGTTGTCTTAAACTTCTAGGTTTGTCTTCTTTGGTTTGAGTTCTCGTCTGTACTCTCTCGACTATGTCGATGTCTCTTCTCTTTGGCGTAAGTTTTATGTCGAGTCTATGTCTTCTTACCACACCACACGAAATGTTGAAACTAAGCTTTTGATAAGTTTTGAAAACTGAGTAATCCACGAAAACTACAACCCATTGTCTTTTATAGACTTTATTATTTGGCGAGACGTATTTTGAGATAATCGTATACGTATTAGGTTGTGCCGATCCTAGACCGTTGTGTACCGCTGTGCTTGTACCTCTGTGTACCATTGTGCCTGTATATCTTGGAACAGTCGTGCCGTATGTCCTGTTATGTTTTGCTTCTCGATGCCAGTCGTGTCAGTTGTGATCATGCATTGCTGTGGCTAAGGTGAGTTCATGGCCCCTACTTTTACTGGTTTTTAAACTATTCTTGGGGGAGAATACATGCTCATTTTAACTAAACTCAATGATTGTTTATTTGAAATCTGCAAACTGTTTACTCAATATCTGACTGTTGAGCTGAATTATTTGAATTGGTTATTTGAAAGCGATATGTGATAGACTGATATATAGCCCCACTCTATTTACACTTGTTTTTTACAATCGGGGTGAGAAACATGCAAAACTATTTTATGGACCAACACTGTTGTTATCAAACTATTACGCGGATTAGCCTAAGCACTATTATGTCCCAAATTGCCCAAACTCATGAACCGTCAATTCCTGCTGGGAAGCGCGAATGTTATAAATAGATCTATTGGGAGTAACGTCCCCGTTCGGATTGACCGGATAGGCAAACGAACGTATACTGTAGGATCGAGTAATTCGAGCTTGATTGAGCTTGGCTAAACGAGAACCTCTGTATGGTATACAAGTGTTTATGCGAAAACTAAACAACAAGTTTAATAAAGAAGAAAAGACAATGATCCTCTATGGATCAGACTATGAACTAAGAATTGTGTTATTGAATATTGTAATTGACAAAGGTCTATCAAACTCATGGACGGGATGTTTCTTTTATAACCATAAGAAACCCTAACCCTAACCCGTCTTACAAGAAAACGTGTGAAGAGATAAACATCAATCTCTTCTAAAAATAAATCTAACAAACTATATAAACATACGGATAACAAACAATAACTATCCGCAGCAATAAGCACTATCGGTAGAAAAAAAACAATACTATCGGCAGGAACCAACCGCAGCAGCAATGAACAACTATCGGCAGGAACCAGCTTCACTATCGGCAGCAATGAGAAATTCCTTATTTCTCAGAGATCCCAACAATCCTCCCCTAATCTTGAGGTTGACTAGGTTAACCTGCAAGATTCCAATGTGATAGAGCTTTAACTTCTCAGGCTTGAGGATTGCGACTTAGCAGCAGCAATAATTAGTAACCAGCAGCAACAATTATAACCAACAAGATTCCAATATCTATAGCAGCAACTTCAATAGTTCAGCAGCAATAGAAAATCTTCTCCAAAACTTGGAAACTGGTCACCATGACATTCACTTGTGCGTGGCTGCTACTATGACAATATGTACATCAAATCACTTTAAGTTTCATACTATTCTCATCACATCCAGGTGTGTTAACTCCTGTGAGAGGTGAATCATTGAAAATTAATGGATTTGATGTCTCTTTACCAATAGCCATCACTACTGGAGTAGCCAATGTTTAGGTGTGTTAGACCATGGTACATTGATAACCATCTGATTTATTAGCAAATCAGAAACTATAAACGGATTTGACTTGTCTTTACCTGTAGCCGTTTTCTCAGGACTAGCCAATTCTTAGGTTACAGCAAACCTTGGTGAATTGAATACCAAATATGGATACCAATTGTCTTTACCACAAACCATACTTTTGTGGACTAGCCAATCCTTTGGATCCCATAAAGGGTTACATCCATGGTGAATTGAGAACCATGTTCAACTCTCAGAACTGAATCATGGGTGAGTTGAAGTACCCTATAGCTTTGAGCAAGCTATTACAGCTATCAACGGATTTGATAATCACACCAGAGCCGTACCCTCATGGTGAGTCAACTCTTTCTTGTCTGCAAGACATGGTGAGTTGAGCACCATTTATTGTGTAGGTGTAAACACCAACACTGTACCAGCAAGGTGTTGCTCAAAACCAACTTATTAGCACACAAAATATACACACCAAAATAATATTTTATTTTTATTTTTATTCTTTTTTAACTAAGAAAAAGAAATCAGAAACACACCAAAAGAAAAGAAAGAAAATAAGAAAAGAAACCAAAAGAAAGAAAGATAGAAAGATATACAACAACAACAAGAAACCTCCCCTTAAGCAGATGAACCTTTAGCTGCAAGTTGATCTTTGATGAATTTGACCAACTGTTCAGCTGTGGTTAAATCATTTCCAATTGTATGCTTGGGAACTCTGACCTTCTGTGTCAGCATTCTCTTCAAAAGTCCCTCAGATAATGGATAAGTGACATCCACAAACATAGTCAGGAACTTGCCAGAGATGAGCTCCACAACATGAACATTGGAAGACGGATATAACCTCCAAGAAAATACTCTCCAGGTTGATTGATTTCCCCACACCAATTTAGCCTTGTCTCCATCCAATGAATTCATCAAGACTTGTAAATCTCCCCAAAGCAGTAGACCAATCCCAGTAGGAGTATGAGATTGATAGTAATTATCCACTATCTTATAAAGATTCTCAAATCTTTTCTTTCAACCTTATTCAAGATCTCCCTTAGAAAGGTAAAAAATTGGACTTTTTCATCAAGGGAAAACCAAACATTTACTTCACCTTCAGAAGTAGACCTAATCTCCCAGTGAGCAATATGACCCCAAGAATGAATGGAATCACCCTCTGAATCACTTTCAGAATCAACCCTAACCAAATCTTGATCATTCACTTCAGAAATATCTCTAGAAGAAGGGTGGTGAGAGTGACTCTTCTGCCTTGTCCTTAGACCATATTGCAGGATAGGAACTGAGGAAGATGGTTCAGCAGAAATAGAAACATTAGCAGTAGAAATACCATCAGAAACAAGACCCTCTTGTGGTGCCTCAGATGCATTTATAGTAGGACTTGGTGAACTGAATGTGGCATCCTGAGAACCTTCAGCAGGAATAAAGGAAGATCCACCAGATAATATCTCTCTAGACTTCATTTTCTTTGCAACACCAGATTCTAAAGAGGAAGACTCTCTTTTCTTGCTTTGAGGAATATCTGTCTGAACTGAAGAATTTATCCTTGCATAGGTATCAAGGAACAACTTTTGGATTGCAGCATCAGTCCAACCTTTGAAGTCACTGAGCTTATAGTTAGCTTCATTCTTCAGATATACCTTCATAAAATTGATATTATCTTTGTTTGTAGGCATCTTAAATCCTGACTTTTGTCTTTCACTGATCCTGTGTATCAATTCATTCCAAGTGGATGCTCTATAAGTCTTCAAGATAAATGCCTTGAGCTGATCTGACCTTTCATCCGAATCCAACTCTAAATTTTGAAGAATCATAAACCCATGAGCTCTAATAATCATGTCAGTAGCCAACAAGTATTCAACTTGCTCACTGAACTCTTCTGAAGTAGGATCTTCTGAGCTTGTGTTATTCATAATTCCTGCTATATTCCTCTCATCTACAGACAATTCCCTTGCAAGCTCCTCATCTTGAGCAACCTGAGCTAGTCTAGCTTCTTCAGCAGCAACTTCCTGTGCATGCACCTTTTCAGCTATCTCTTCATCATTTTGAGTTGCTTCAGGAGGAATGGTGTCACTATCAGCAGCAATGGATGGACAACCAGTAGTATTACCAGGAACCTTAGATTCAGAAGAGACACTACCAATTACAGCAGGAACACCAGAGACATCAGCAGCAATGGTCCTTGTTCCAGTGAAGACCTGAGGTTGAGTAGTGATAGTGTGCTCAGAAGAGGTAGGCACTTCAGTATGTGCACCATCAAGAGAAACAGAAGCCAGCACATTAAGCCCATCAAAAGACATATCATCCTGATCTTCCTCAGACTTAGAAAGTACAACTCTTCTTTTCTTCTGAGGATGTTGAGCTTCCAAAGAGCTGATCCTTTCATTTAGCTTTTGAACAATCTCACCAAAAGTTTCTTTAGTGTCCTTAAGCTCCTTTTCCAAATTTTCCACCTTCTCACTAAAAACCCTTTTTGTCTCTTTAAGTTCTGACTCCAATGCCTCAATTTTCTTCATAGACCTGTCAAGTAACTGGGACATAGAGGTGAGATGAGCAGCATCCTCAGCTCCACCAGCAGGAATACCTGAGGTGTTAGGAGCTTCATTGGATCTAGGAGGAGATATATGAAATTCTCCCCTTATATGGGTGTCTTCACTGAAAGTCTGCCTAAAAGGACTAGGAGTTGAAAGCCTTGAAGAAGAAGGTAAGTCCACAGAAGGTGTTGGCTGGACAACAGGTGTATCAACTGAGATAGTCTGGTCATTGGGCTCATCAGGGTCATTAGTATCAGGTGTAGGTGTCACTAGTCTAGGTGATGGAGGTAATGGTTCATCAGCAGCAACAGATGCAGATGCATCAGCAGCAACTGAAGTCCCTTCATTAGCAGCATTAGGTGCACTAGAATCAGCTACATTGGGTGATGGTGGGACACTAACATTATCAGCAGGATCAGGATTGACATTGTATAACATGGTAGGCAATAAAGGCAAATGTTGGCCTGTAAAATTCATCTTCATCAGGGCAAACATTTTGGGAGTCAACCGATTTACAATCTTAGGGGATGTGTTAATGGTCTGTACACCTAAGATAATTTGAAGAAACCTAGGGTACATCAAAAATCTGTTTTTACCATTAGTGATATTCTCAATCATTCCCTCAAAAATATATTTTGCCCAATTAAATATCCTACCCTGAGATAGGCAAACAAGACCAGACGCAATAGGACTTGGACATTGATCCGAACCACCTGTCTTAACACTCATACACTGGAGTAAAGTATGAATCAGAAATCTCCATTGAGGAGACAACTTATTTTTCAAGAAAGTACAACTACCAGTGACAGGATAACCTATAGCAGCCATACCATCAGTAATATCTTGCCTGGAAAGATCATATTCCCCATGCTCCTCAGGAAATTGAAGCTGTACCCGAATCAACTCCTCAGTAATAATCACTTCTTGCTTATCAATGGTAGCAACAATCTCGTCCTTCCTTCCCACAATGTGTTTAACCTTAGCTGTTGACCAAAACTGCTTAATCAACGAATCATACACTGTCACTAGACAATAAGTGAGTGCATAACGAATAGATGACCCACGAAGAAACGCTAACACTTGATCATAACCAACACTCTTTGAAGATGACTCTAAATATGCAACCTTGTTATGATCATCCTTGTATCGAAGTGTTGACATTGTGTAGATTGTATGATCTAGGGTTCGAAATGAGAGAATTAGGGTTTGATAGGATTTTGATAAATTGAAATGAGAGAAGTGAAATTTTAGGTTGGGTTGCCAAATATATCACTTTAAATTACTGCAAGTCTCCGCACGAAACATTGACCAATCGACTTAAGGAGGTTTGACCAATCGGCAGTAACACTTGGTCAATCGGCAGCAATAAGAGGTTTGACCAATCGGCAGCAATGAGTTGGTTTGACCAAAGTCAACCTTTCGAACTTAGTCATTAAGAATAACTCACCCGAATTAAATCTCAATACCAACCACCAATAAATTCGCACTAATCTCCATATCATTATATAACCCTCAAATCACATAACTTTATTATCACAAACCAAACCAAAAATCTTCAAAATCAAGCAAAAACATGAGTTCATCCAAAAATCCAATCATTGAAATCTCATCAGATTCTTCTTCCTCTAGTGACTCAGGGTGGAAAAACTACTTTCCCAAAACAGCATCATCCTCTCAAAACAAAGGTAAGGCCAAGGTTGAGGAGGATTCATATTCATCTGATCCTCTTCCATCTACTCCTTCGTCATTTGAGTACTCAAGCTCTGATGATGAAGAATCATCAGAGTTGAAGTCCTTGACTTATTGTCAAGGTGAATGGGAGACATATCCTCCCAATTTTCCCATAACAGATAAGCTCAGAGAAGAGATGAAGGCAACTGTGGCTCTGCTTACTGAAGAGATGGAAAGGACAACTGCAACCTTCTACAAAGTACCGATACCAAAAGGTAATGCAGATCTTCGTAAAGGCTCTAGCCGTGAAAAACCTAACCCTCGAAGTCGAGACAATCGACAACGTGAAAGCCAAGATCCAAGACAAAGAAAGAATCCCATCAGACCAACTCCTAAGCCAAGCCACTCTACTCCACAGCCAAGTCAACCAACTACAAGGTCACGCCCCAGAACACATCAAAGGCAAACTACCTCAAGCTCTTCAACTCCAGCCCCTGAACCAAGACCAGTGGTGTTGGCACTACCAGCCCCTCATGTGTATGAAGAAATAAGTTGACAGAGAGGAAGAAGGTTCATGCCTGATTATATGGGTAAGGGTAAAGGGAAGATGAAATAGGTGGTAGAGTTTAGGTTGATTGATGTTTGAAGGTTGGAATGATGTTTAGTTGATGTTGATAAGTAGCTTTTGAAACTTGTAACTGAATGTACTTATCTTTCTCATGATGAATGAAAATTACTGTCTTTAGTTTTAATTCCAAGCATTGAGAGATGGAGAGCTGCAAAACAAAGTTAGCTAACAAAAGACACTAAAAACCTGCAAAACAAAATTAGAGAAACACAAAACATAAATGAAAAACAAAACAAAATAACAAGCATTAGCCTCCCCTTAGGCTAATTCCTCCCCTCAAAACCAGCAAACAAGATTACAACAACATGATTAGCCAAACTGGACAATTACCAAGGATACCATGGAGAATAAGCCATCACCCTTCCAAAGATTTGATTATAATAGGCAGGCCTGAAATCCCTCTGAAAATATGAAGAGGTACCAGCAGGAATGGTCCCCTGAATATCAGCAGGAACAGAGGAACCAGCAGGAACAGGTCTATCAGCAGGAAAGGGACTCCTATAAAAGTTCATTACTGCTGCTTGTGGAACATATGGTGGTATTTGTTTAATATTTTTCCACAATGATCTGCTCTGTTGTTGCCCACCATTTATTCTTTTCTCATGATAATCACAATCTTTAATGAGATGATATTGACTACCACACACAAAACATGTCTTCTTCCTAACAGCCTTGTTCTTACAATAACTTTTATTAACATAGACAACATTATCACTAGTGGAACTAGAGACACATTTGTTTTTAACAGAAATAATTGAGCTATTGTCTGAAAAGGCTGATTTAGAAGCATTTTTATCATTAGTTGAACTTGAGGGCTCATGATATTTGGGTGTGGATGACTTTTCACTTGAGTCACATGAAACAAAGTCTTTAGACTCTGCTTCTGAGGACTTGTCACTTGTGGAACAAGAGACACAGTCATTAAATTCAAGTAAGTTTCTGGACTTTTTACCGTAAACCATTTGTGACTCATCTGAGTCAATGTCAGAGAAAGAGTGGACAGGGGTAGGCATAAAAACTCCTCTTATAGGTGGAGGAACAGCATTCATTCCGCCTTCTTTGACAAACTTAACCGGAATTTTATAGTCTACAGGTTCAGGGTTAAAAACACTATACTCATTAGGGTCATAGACTTGATCTTGCCCTATGTAATCATCAAACCCTAAACCACGTTTAGTTCTTACAGACATAGAACTATCAACTAACTTGTTTAGGTTTTTAGATGAATCTTTCCATTTATCAAACCTAGCCAAGGTATTGTCTAGCTTAGTCTGCACATCCTGTTTTTCTAACACCATCTTAGCTTTTTGAGACTCAAAATATTTAAGCTCATTAGTGGTGTTTTTCAAGTCCCTCTCTAAAACCCTTATCTTTTCCTCATAAGCTAACTGATTCTTTTGAAACCAAACCTTTTGTTTTTCTAAAGTTTTAACTGCATTATCATAAGCTTGAACCTTAATAAAGTATTCATTATACTTGGATTTCATATCATCATATTCTTTATTAAGAGTTGAGTACAATTCTTGACAAGCAGGATTACATCTTTGTACCTGTGATGGGAATCCCATTAGAGCATATTCTTTCAAATTTTCTTTTGCTTGATAGGATTCATCTTTTTCAGTCAGCATTTCCATAGACTTATTATGGAACAAACTCCTAATCTTCATTGCGCACATTTCAAATCTATCACCTGATAGCGACATTGTGAAAAGATTCAAGAGAGACAATTCAACAATGTTTCCTTCTTTATCAGAGATCCTCACCAGGCTCTGATACCACTTGTAGGATCGAGTAATTCGAGCTTGATTGAGCTTGGTTAAACGAGAACCTCTGTATGGTATACAAGTGTTTATGCGGAAACTAAACAACAAGTATAATAAAGAAGAAAAGACAAGACAATGATCCTCTATGGATCAGACTATGAACTAAGAATTGTGTTATCGAATATTGTAATTGACAAAGGTCTTTCAAACTCATAGACGGGATGTTTCTTTTATAATCATAAGAAACCCTAACCCTAACCCGTCTTACAAGAAAACGTGTGAAGAGATAAACATCAATCTCTTCTAAAAATAAATTTAACAAACTATCTAAACATACGGATAACAAACAATAACTATCCGCATCAATAAGCACTATCGGCAGAAACAAAACAATACTATCGGCAGGAACCAACCACAGCAGCAATGAACAACTATCGGCAGGAACCAGCTTCACTATCGGCAGCAATGAGAAATTCCTTATTTCTCAGAGATCCCAACATATACCATGTCGAAACACAAGTGTCTGGGATAAACACTTGCCGGGCCTTTGTATTTAACATGCTTCTAGAGCATGCACATTGTTATAGCTTCGGTTACATGAACTTAGAGCTAGCGTAATAAACTATTTTATTTTGGGTTGCTTACCCTACACTTGGTCCACATCACAAACTTTACTTGAAGGTAAACACTATTTTCAGGACATTGTGAGCGACACAATGGTCACAAAACTCTTATGGAACTCACAGTATTTTTACTGCTTTATTACAAATCTATGAACTCACCAACCTCGTGTTGACACTTTTTAGCATGTATTTTCAGGTTTTAGATGATAGCTTATTTCTAGAGGCACTTGGCAAGGGGCACGGTCATAGACGACTCTGATATTTATATTTGGGACCGCTTTACCTATTTATGGGCCTGTTTCCGCACTACTTTAAAACCATGTAA
Organism: Artemisia tridentata subsp. tridentata; assembly: GCA_021014915.2. Taxonomy (NCBI): domain Eukaryota; kingdom Viridiplantae; phylum Streptophyta; class Magnoliopsida; order Asterales; family Asteraceae; genus Artemisia; species Artemisia tridentata. The sequence continues at coordinate 160,653,504 of CP139505.1, forward strand.
ATTTAACACTTTTGTTAATGAATTTTATTCTAAACGGTTGAGGTAAAACCGTTCTTTGTTCCTTGTGTTGTGACACCAATTGAGTAGCACCCCAGTGACATGTATGCTTCTGCTAAACCAGATTTTAGGGGTGTTACAGCATATTCATAGCTCCAGCTCCACAAAAGCCCCTGATCAATAATAGGGTACAATTGTTAAAGAAACATTAAAAACAAGAGAGAATGCTGTGACGAGTGATTTGGTGCAAATTACTTCTTCACACCGTTCTCTTCCGTTTCCTGTGTTTCTTTCATGATTGTACCGTATTATTGATCAGGACCATTTATGGAACTACAGCTATGAATGTGCGGACAAAAGATAACTCTTACGGGCAAATGACATCAACTTTTAGTATCGATAAAGAAAGAAATTCAAATACTCTTCATTTCTTAATATTGGCGACCGATGTACATCGTCTGTGGTTGCTATCATGGATGAATACATACGATGACTGCTCAAACCCTTTTGTGCAGCTGAACCTGCCAAGATGCATAAAAAGACAAATGCCTTTGCCATTGATCATATGGTTAAAGTTTATAACAAGCTACTGCTTTTTTAAGCACCTCAAGACACTTTTATAAAATGTTTAGCGATACCCTCTTTTTTTCAGGTTCCACTGCTTACTTTCTTTGGAACTCAAACCTTTTTATTTTGCAGTGCCTCATTTCATTTGCCATGTTGCTGCATAACTAGAATAAACAAAAGATAAGTTTTCAGAAAATTTACACACCCAATTTACTATTGACTATGCTCAACTGTAGTAATATTTTTCCCTTTTTTTGTACCGCTAACAGGTTTTGCATATTCAGCAATGTGAATACATACTATGCAGAAAAGTTAAATATCAATAAATAGACGTAGTATCAATGATGGATGTACGGCGACCAACCGCAGGTATCGCTGAATTTGCATGGTCGCCGTACAGCCATCATTGATACTTTGTCAATATTTTTATGCTCCCCATGTTTTCAGACTTACCTACCTCAGCATACTATGTTTCAACTCAGATGAAGACCGAATCAGAACCAGTTTCAGCAGTGCAGAAGTTTCTGCCAGATAAGCTCTTGATATATTCTATGAGTTCTATGCTTTGTAACTTTCAGACTTATTGTTTCGGGGGTTTTTTTTTTCTATCAGCTATCTATTTTATTTTATTTTATTTTATTTTATTTATTTATTTATTTATTTTATTTTATTTTATTTTTTCAGGTTCACGATCAGTAATGGTGTTACACGACGTATGTAAAATACGTTTCTATCAACACACAGGGCCTGTACAAACAGCAGTCAGAACCAGTAGTATTTGCAAGTTCTGCTCGGCTTACAGGGTTCTATTGCCTGGGTTTATTTGCAAACATATATCACGTGCTCAGGTATGTATTCATATTCATTTTAATAAGTTACGTGGTCAGTGATTGTAATCGTATCTTGGATGCCAAAAGTTTTAAAACTTAACAAAAATCTATAGTTGTTGATTCTATAAAGCTATTTGAAAGAGAAGTTCAAAGTAATGAGGTATATGTCAGATGGTGACATTACTTAGTGGATGAATGATTTAACTAAGTAAACAAGTTTGGAATTTCAACATAGTTACTCATTCTAAATTCCCATACAGTTCCTTTTGTCATTTCAACGATCTGGCAATTCGCCTGGTGCAGGCTTTTGCGCAAAGGGAGTTGAAATGACAAAAGGAGCTGTCGGGGAATTTAGAAAGGTTAATTATGTTGCATTTTCAGTTTCGTTCTTTTTTATGGCGTAAAACCACCATCTACAAAGTAATGTACCTATAAAGGATTCCCTCAATTTATAGTTGTTCATAATCATTGGTTTTTATTGCTTTACTAAGAACAAGACTATAATGATTGATGCCTATTTTCTGACACTGATTAATTGACTGACCAAAAATTGTAAACAAAAGTTGCCATGGAAAACGTCTATCATATAAAGAGTTAAGTTTCTAAACTTTAGTCAAAAATTATAAATGTCGATTCTATAAAAGTCTTTCAAATAGAAGTTGAGAATAACAAGTTATGTATCAGAGCACCACATTACTTTGTAGATGAATGGTTTAATTTAATAAATTAATCTAGAACTTTTACATATTTACTTATTCTAAGTTCTCGTACAGTTCCTTTTGCTGTTTTAACAATCTAGCAAATCGCCTGGTGCAGGCCTTTGCACAAAGGGTGTCAAACATCAAAAGGAACTGTCGGGGGCCTTAGAAAGGTTAACTATGTTGCTTTTTAAATTCCATTCTTTTTTATGACTTAAAACCATCCATCTACAAAATAATGTGGCCATACACAGCTTGCTACATTGGACTTCACCTTGAAAACTTCAATTATTAGGGCACATCTATCTAACAATGTGGCTGAGTTCCATTAGTTAAATTAACTGAGTTCCCTAAAACCATTTGTCTATCAAGCACACCAATGCTTTTAGAGAACTCGGTCAAATTAAGCAATGGAACCCATATACATTGTTTGATAGATGGGCTCTAATAATTGAGCCGTGCTGATTGTGATAATGATATAGTATGTATTGTTCATGAAAGGCCACACTCTTTCATTATCACATTCAACACGAGTCCTAATACTCATACGCTTTTCTATAATCGACAACTTCCTCTTCGACACACCTTGGTACTTTGAGCTTCCCCTCGAAAACCTATTCCTATGTCACTGTCACTGCGATGGGTTTGGCACAAACCTTTACGCATGTTTCACCTACATGGCAATGGGATTTCGAGTGGAGGCTCAAAGTACCAAAGTGTGTCGTGGTACAATGATGAAGCGAAAAGTGTACCGCTTTTAAGGGGTCATTTAAGCCCTAAATCGTATTTATTTGATCAAATATTGCCCTAAATCGTTCCTTTTGTCATTTTAGGTACTTTTGAGGAGAAATCTGGAAAAGGAGGCATTTTGGACGTTTTTGGAGCATAAAAGTGAAGAAAACGACAAAGTCTCAAAATTGTGCTGGAAACTACCTTTGACGGCGTCAGGATTTGTTCTGGACGGCGTCATGGCTTGGCAAGAAAAGGTGGATGTGAAAATTACTCATGATAAGCCAGAGAAATTTGCATGGAATTCTGACGGCGTCACGCTTTAATGTAATCAAGGTCGTCACAGCTTAATTTAAAGAGGGACGGCGTCACGCATAATCCTGACGGCGTCACGCCTTGATAAGCCAGAACGGATTTTGGAGAGCTAAAGAGGGACGGCGTCAAGAAGGTCATCCGGGAACCCTAAAAGCGGCGAGGTGACGGCGTCACACTCCATAACGTGACGCCGTCAGATCTGAAAGTCTATATATAGTTTTGCAATTTTTTGTCATTAGTGTGGAACTTATTGAGGAACTTTGTGTGTGAAAACCCTAAGACGAATTTGGCAGCTTTTTCAAGGCTTTTTGCCTTGAGATCTTCCATGTTACATTGAAGATAAGTTATCAATTAATCATTCAATATGTCTATGTGTTGTTTGATTCTATCTTGTTCTTGTCTTTTGTTTAACATGCTAGGCTAGATTTATCTTGTGTTTGCTTAGATCTAATGAAACCTAGCTATTGATTATTGGTTATTAGTGTGTTGTTAGTTGTATTGGATGATTGTTCATCTATGTTAGGCTTAAGAAAACTGGCTAACTTCCTATTCGGTAACTTGCTTGAACGTCTTAAGAAACATGAACCAATGCGTACTAAAGGTTTTTATGGTTGTATTTAATGCATGAGCGAATTCTAGTGATCCCATGTTAGGAGCTTCCTAGCCGGCTCGACATAGGAGTGAAGTAGGAGCTTATAGAGTTGGGGAAGTACGTACGCCACCCCACGATTAGTATTAAGGAATACACCCATCATCCATGCAACTAATACACACTAATCAACCGGTAAAATATAGTTAGGGAGTATGGAAATCTAAGTAAACACATTTCTCTCCATATAAGTTTTACCACCTTTTCATTTTCTGTTATTTTATTTTATTTGCATTCGTAGTAACTTGGGTTAGTTGACTAGCAACTAATTCCGCCCACTCGTTCAAACCCGAGATTTTACTTGCTTTCATAAAATTATAAAAACATAAAAAAGAATCTTCTCTCACCCTTAGACCTATTAGAGTAGTTTTTCATACCTAACGAACACTATTCCCTATGGAGAACGATCAATCCCCCGTACTTACCACTACACTATACTACATCGGTCAGGTACACTGCCTGGTGGGGTTGTAAGCCTCTTGAGATCCCTCGAGAGGTAAAACCTGTTGTAAGGTTGCAAAACCACGCATCAAGTTTTTGGCGCCGTTGCCGGAGAATAGTTATTGTTTAGGTTGAATTTTTATTTTATAGGTCTACTCACTAGACTCCCTTCTAGTGAGATTTTTATTTTCTTTTTCTAGGTTTTCTTTAGTCTATCTATTTTCTTCATTTCTTTGTTCATAACCATTACCATTAGACATCATGGAAGATGGTAATATCCTTGATCCCAACATCCCACCACCACAACAACCACCACCACCTCCTAGAGCCCGTACTTTAGGAGAATACTCCCGTCCTAGCCACCATGGCTATCGAAACACCATTGAGCTCACTCAAGGAGCCAATATCACACCCTTGCGATCCGACACCATCCGGTTGGTGCAAAGCGGATGCGCATTTCATGGACTTCGTTCTGAAGATCCTAATCAACATCTCAAGGACTTTCTCAAAATTGTTGATTCTATAGACCTTGATGTTGCCACTCGAGAGACGACCCGACTGCGTCTCTTTCAATTCTCTTTGCGGGACCAAGCTAGTCAGTGGATAGAACGTCAACCCGCAAGATCCATCACCTCTTGGGATGATCTCACCACTCGTTTCCTTGCTCAGTTTTTCCCACCGGGAAGAACTACCAAGCTAAGGAATGATATCTTGATGTTCCAACAACATCAAGGCGAAACTCTCTACGAGGCATGGACTCGATTCAAGGACTTACTCCAAAAAGTCCCTCACCATGGCATAGAACTTTGGCTCCAAGTCCAAATCTTCTATGACCATATCAATCTCTTCACGAGGCAAACCATTGACCAATCGGCCAGTGGTAAGCTACGTGATCTAAGTGCAGAACAATCATGGGCTCTCCTAGAGGATCTTGCTCTTTATGACAACGAAAGTTGGAGTGATCCCCGTGATTTGAATAAAACGGTCAAGGCAATATCTTTGCCTTCGAACAATTCAAGCACTTCCGACCGTAGGATCATAGAACTTGAAGACCAAGTCAAGTTTCTCATGAAATCCTACGAGGCTCCTAAACCTTCAAGCCAAGTGAACAAAATCACTTCTTCATGTGAATTATGTAGTGGTCCCCACGACACTCGTGATTGCATGGAACTCCCCGAACAAGCTTTTGCGGACTACGCATCCTTGCGTACCGACGGAGCGGGAGACAAGTGGTACACTTTCAAACCCGAGCCAAACCCCTACGGTGATACATACAACACCTCATGGAAAAATCACCCAAACCTTAGGTGGAAACAAAACCAAAACGCACAACAAACCAATTCTTCCAACCCACCTAATCGTTTCCAATCAAGCGGTTCCAACTCGAACCGTACTTTCAACAACAATCCTTCCAGCAATGGTAGTACCAATAACTTTGAAGGATTAATGTCCCAATTTATGGCATCTCAAGAAGCCCGTTTAGCCAAGTTTGAAGCCGATTTCAAACAAAAACAAAGCGAGATGACCAATAAGATTGACACTTTGTTGAAAGCCCTCAATGACCGAGAAATGGGAGCACTCCCTAGCAACACGGTCAAGAACCCGAAACTAAACGTCAACGCTATTTCATCGGTTTCGTCCCCTAGTTCTTGTCCACAATATTATTCGGTCAATTCCATGAGCACGTGTTTCAAACAAACCCAAGTCGTTCCAAACGACCAAGAAGTTATGACATCCAAATTGGTCAACAACATAGTTGAAACACCTCCCACTCAAAACTTTGACGAAGAATTCAAGGAGCTCCACCTTGAAAGTCCGGTTGTTGATGTGTTGGATGAGAAGAAGCTCAAGTTAGGCGAAAAAGGGACCGCCTTCGTTCAAAACAAACTACCTAAGAAATTAGATGATCCGGGCTTATTTGTTCTACCTTGCAAGATCGGTAATTCGGAGGCTTATGACACATTAGCCGATCTTGGATCAAGCCTTAACCTACTTCCGTTACCTCTCTACACCTCTTTAAAACTAGGAAAACTTGAAGAAACCGAGGTAATAATTGGCTTAGCGGATGGAAGTGTTGCTTACCCGGTTGGAGTAGTCAAGGACGTGTTAGTACACATAGGGAAACTAACCATTTTAGCCGATTTCCATGTCCTTGATATGGTTAGCGACCCTACATGCCCCTTGTTAATAGGTAGAGGATTTTTGGCGACCGCTAGTGCTATGATTGATTGTAAGGAATCCAAGATAGCGGTAGGAGAAGGTGATACTTGGTCAGTCTATGATGTTAAGAAACATGCCTATGATACTAGTGAGGAACCAACACCCCATTGGTTAGAATTAAATAGGAGACCATCTAGATATGGACCTTGGATCGATAGAGACTTCATAGGACCCCAACGCCCATTTTACCTAGAAGAGGACTTTGTGAGCCGAACACATACGGTAGAGCAACTCTTAGCTAGGGACACCGAATTGGATCCATTTGAAGACCCTCTAGTTTTTAGGAAGATGATTGATTTCCTAGGAGTTTTGCCAATTAACCTAGGAATGAATAAGTGGACTTGTGAGGAAGATGATCATAAATCGGATTGGGACAAACCACCCAAAGATGGATATGGGTCATGGCATATTAAGATGACATTGTATGACCCGGATGGAGAGAAGTTTGAAAAGATATATCGTACTAAGCGGACCAATAGGAAACTTCAAACCAAGCTTAACCCTAAAGACGTCCTCGATGACGAGCTTACTTACATAGGGTAGCGTGACTTTGAGTCTAGCTACAAGACTCGTTAATAAAGAAAAGCGCTTCTTGGGAGGCAACCCAAGTTTTATTTGCTTTGTGTGTTTATTTGCTTGTTTGATTTTATTTGTTTCCGTATGTGTGTTTAAGTTTTATTATTATTGATTCATGTTAAAAAGTAATTTGTGAAAATGCTTTATCCTGTTTTTAACTTCGTCTTAACTACATATAAAGGTATTTTGCAAAAGTTAAGTGTAAGGGAAATCTAAATCGGTTTATTAGAACACAAATGAACGTGAATCATAATAATAATAAATTAACATACATATTAGTATTCGTTTGAGTCAAATGCTTGTATCGAGTCATAATGATGTTTTGCAGGAATTCCAGGAAGTAAGGTATAGGTTTTTCCAAAAATTTTCCGGAAACGTAACATGAGAATTCTGTCAGATCATTTCTGACGGCGTCAGGAGTTATAACCTGACGGCGTCAGGTTTAATTTTCTGAAAATTTTTGAAAATTTTGTTTTCATAGAAAGTTTTTATTAAATCTCTAACTTATAATCTCCAGGAATCTGCAAAATTATCATTCCACAAGCATTATATCTTTATATATAGAGTTTATCCCGCCGATGTTATGCAGGTTTTCGTGTTTGTTTTCTCAGGTTTAACAGGTTATTTTGGACAAAGAAATGTTTTGGATCAAGCTTTTGGCGATGCATTAGTCATGGAGCTTCAACATTACTTTGGAAGAAGATCTAACCGTGTTACTTCATTATCCACCGAACGAATCAGGGGAGAATTTGATTTCATTCTTTTACTTTATGCTTTTACATCTTGTTATTTGAACATTGGGGACAATGTTCATCTTAAGTGTAAGGGGGGAGGGGGTAAAAGTACGATTTTAGAGAATGCTATTACGCTTGATTTTTGTTTGTTTAATAGTAGATGTGTAATAAAACTGAGATAAATACCTGTTAGGGTAATTTTAGTGCCAAATTTAAAATTTTTTACAACATTTAAGAGTGAAACTTTAGTTCTAATGAGCGTCTCACGGATAGGAGTTATATGACTAGCACAAAAACCGTACCACTAAAAAATTTTCCACCCCAAATATGTGAGGTTCGCCCCTAGAATTGGTAGGAAAAGCATTTATGCGATGATGTGTGTACCGGTAGCACTTAGATTCTAGAACTTGCGTTAGGACCATTCCAAGGCCACAAGTGAGACTACATTCGTGTAGTTAGATTTACTACATGATAAGAGGCATTAGGATTAACCCATTGTTTTACACCTGTGTTTTTGTTATAATTACGTTGGCTACATTGGTCAAGTAATTCTCCCACACCCTTTGCGTTGTACTCATTTTTAGTACACGATACCCTTAGTACACCCTCAGAGCCTATCTTTTCGTTTCTAACTTTAAGCATTTTACTTAAAGGAAGAATTTGTTTACACCCCACTTAAATGTACACCCAAATCGCCTTAGCCTACCTTGTATGCACTCATTTTTAGTGCATTATTGTGACAACATTTGTTTAAACCCCAAGTTAATTATCTAATTGATTACATGGTTTGCTAAGTCGAGTCATATCCTTGTACATATTGTTTTGGGACGATTGGGACTCATGGGTAAAGTACTAGTGTAATGGAGTAATGGGGAAGAACATCATTTATTACCCCCATATGTGCTAAATATTTTAAAAGTACTCCAAGTTTTTCAATTATCTTAATTCGAGTCATTAGAATAGTAATTTATAAAGTTATGTAAAAGTTCAAGTGTAAGGGGAATGCATCGCCCCTTAGATGTATTATTTTGGATGGTAGGGCAAAAGTGTATGCAAAAAAAAAAAAAAAAAAAAAAAAAAAAAAAAAAATGGAAAAAATCAAGAAAAATACAAAAAAAATGAGAAAAAGAATAGTAGAAAAATCATACGGACTACCATCCCATTTTATTTTATGTTTATTCTATGTTTTTGTTATTTTGTTTTTAGCTTAAGATCGAGTCGAGTCTTGGCTTAGCAACATTGTATAGTACATGTAATTGATCAAGATCTTTAACTCGCCACCAGTAAAATATCCTTTATCCAACAAAACCGTGTTTTCCTTTTCCCTACACCTAACGTTATAACCCGTTTAAAAGCCCTCTTTGATAGTTTATCTTAGGTGCTTACGCCTAGTGGAGGAGGTTTTCGATCCTTTCCCAAGCCTATGGTAATCTATTTGCTATGACAGGTAGTGAGAGATATTATCCGTTTTCATTTATAAGATTTATTTTGATGACACTTGAGAGATGTGAGTATCTAAACACTACTTGCGAGGTGCTAGTTTGTAATCTCCGTGCTTATTATGATTAAAGTGGAATGAATATTTGTTGTAATTACTTTTATGTTAGCATTAAATGACCCCTAACTTGTATTTTGATTAGAATAAAAGCGCATTTGCTTGAGGACAAGCAAATCTCAAGTGTAAGGGTATTTGATGAAGCGAAAAGTGTACCGCTTTTAAGGGGTCATTTAAGCCCTAAATCGTATTTATTTGATCAAATATTGCCCTAAATCGTTCCTTTTGTCATTTTAGGTACTTTTGAGGAGAAATCTGGAAAAGGAGGCATTTTGGACGTTTTTGGAGCATAAAAGTGAAGAAAACGACAAAGTCTCAAAATTGTGCTGGAAACTACCTTTGACGGCGTCAGGATTTGTTCTGGACGGCGTCATGGCTTGGCAAGAAAAGGTGGATGTGAAAATTACTCATGATAAGCCAGAGAAATTTGCATGGAATTCTGACGGCGTCACGCTTTAATGTGATCAAGGTCGTCACAGCTTAATTTAAAGAGGGACGGCGTCACGCATAATCCTGACGGCGTCACGCCTTGATAAGCCAGAACGGATTTTGGAGAGCTAAAGAGGGACGGCGTTAAGAAGGTCATCCGGGAACCCTAAAAGCGGCGAGGTGACGGCGTCACACTCCATAACGTGACGCCGTCAGATCTGAAAGTCTATATATAGTTTTGCAATTTTTTGTCATTAGTGTGGAACTTATTGAGGAACTTTGTGTGTGAAAACCCTAAGACGAATTTGGCAGCTTTTTCAAGGCTTTTTGCCTTGAGATCTTCCACGTTACATTGAAGATAAGTTATCAATTAATCATTCAATATGTCTATGTGTTGTTTGATTCTATCTTGTTCTTGTCTTTTGTTTAACATGCTAGGCTAGATTTATCTTGTGCTTGCTTAGATCTAATGAAACCTAGCTATTGATTATTGGTTATTAGTGTGTTGTTAGTTGTATTGGATGATTGTTCATCTATGTTAGGCTTAAGAAAACTGGCTAACTTCCTATTCGGTAACTTGCTTGAACGTCTTAAGAAACATGAACCAATGCGTACTAAAGGTTTTTATGGTTGTATTTAATGCATGAGCGAATTCTAGTGATCCTATGTTAGGAGCTTCCTAGCGGGCTCGACATAGGAGTGAAGTAGGAGCTTGTAGAGTTGGGGAAGTACGTACGCCACCCCACGATTAGTATTAAGGAATACACCCGTCATCCACGCAACTAATACACACTAATCAACCGGTAAAAGATAGTTATGGAGTAAGGAAATCTAAGTAAACACATTTCTTTCCATATAAGTTTTACCACCTTTTCATTTTCTGTTATTTTATTTTATTTGCATTCGTAGTAACTTGGGTTAGTTGACTAGCAACTAATTCCGCCCACTCCTTCAAACCCGAGATTTTACTTGCTTTCATAAAATTATAAAAACATAAAAAAGAATCTTCTCTCACCCTTAGACCTATTAGAGTAGTTTTTCATACCTAACGAACACTATTCCCTGTGGAGAACGATCAATCCCCCGTACTTACCACTACACTATACTACATCGGTCAGGTACACTGCCTGGTGGGGTTGTAAGCCTCTTGAGATCCCTCGAGAGGTAAAACCTGTTGTAAGGTTGCAAAACCACGCATCATACAAACACCGATCACATGATTGCATCGTACCTTTTGTCAAACTGCTCCTTCAAATATATGACAACAACTTTGGTATAACAACCACGGAACATCCGACTTGAAAAGTTACTCTTATTTTCCCCTCGAATTCCTTTTGCTATTTGGACGGGCTAACAATACGTCTAGTGCAGACCACTGTTTAAAGACCATATAAATAACAAAAGGGATTTTAGAGGGAGATAAGTGTTTCCATCTATGATCATTGGCATTGCTAAATTAATTGGTGTACATTTTTTTCAAATTTACCTATGCTTAGTTTTCATTATCGCATGATGTCACAATTCGCATTTTCGGGTTTTTACTATGCACGGGTTTGCATTATTTCAATTAACGTATGGTTAATTATTAAACGTTACCACTCAGTCATTACTACGAATAATATAACTGATACTCACGACTATGATCCTATTATGTTTACATACTCAAAATTATGATACAAAAATTATATTACTAATTTGCCCGGTGTTTTGAAATCATTTGCTATATTTTCCGGAAAACACTTATAGCTCCGTCGGTTTGCGATATTTCATCACGATCATTATTTTAAACACCCGATTCTTATCAGTAACATGACTTTATAATTTTTACAACTTCGTCGTATTTTATTTCAACTCGTCACGATTTATTTTCAGTTAACCCGGTACCCGATAACACCGAAATTATACACTAAACTAACTAGAGCTTATCCTAAAATATCTAATAAGTAAAAATTTCATTTCTAAGTCTTCCAAGAGAAGCTTGCCGCCCCCCCCCCCCCCCCCCCTTTCCCTAATAAGCCAAAGTTCTTTAAATGCTCATTATACTTAAAGTTTGATTTAATTCACTATAACACATTTACATAACATTATACAAGCTAACCAAGATCATTTTCTCTCCTCTTTCTCTCCATAGTCCACGACAAGAAGAAGAACACAAGAATCAACCATAATTTTTTTTAGTTCAAGTGTTATACAAGTCCATTTTATACTCCTTGTTAGAGTTTTGAAATAAAAACTCCAAGGTTTTAGTCCTTTTTCATCCAAAACACATATAATCTCCAAGTAAGTTCAAGAACATTATTTTTGATCATTTCATACTTCATTTTATTCATATATTGATGTATTATCAAGTTATTTTAGTAGCTAGTCATGCAAAACATATGTTACATATACCACTTTACTTATTTTTCACCAAAAACACTAGATCTGTACGTTTTATTAACATCCTCGCGAAGCCCATCATTTTTGGTGATGTTTAGGACCCATGACACCCTAAGAAGGTGTATGGTAGGATTTTTTTATTGGTGGAGTTGCTTTGAAGTAGTTTGATCAAGCCGTGAACCGAGAAAATGAGTTTTTAACGTGTATATATACCTACTGTCCAAAAATACAAACTCTGGAAAAATCAGTAAACATGGCGTTATTTTAACTTTCATATTTAGAAAGTACTTTCAAAAACGAAAACGTGGGTGCTTGAATCACTAAAAACCAACTTATAACGAAGGAGATACGAAGTTTTAAAGTTAGACAACACAAAAACTATTTTTTCAGAAAAATACATGCTGTTAGCCGAACTTCAAGGGATGAAACGAGGTGTTAGCCGTAGTCTAGCTGAGCCGAGCCACTGAAAATATGTTAGTTCATGTCATGACGAACGCGTGGATATAAAGAACGTTGAAAACAGACTTATAACGATCAAGATATGAATTTTTTTGAAAAGCCGACGAAGTATACTTATTTTTGACAGCATCACTACAACACATATATTTTCCAAGTATAAACTGTTTTTGCAAGACAACATATTGCGAGCCATTTTCCCGCTAAACGAGGCAGTTTTGAGCCATAAACCTCTATGGGTGAAAGGAAGTATATCCGGCCTATTTTCCAAATCAATCAACCGTTTGTTGATCGGACTTATAACGAGAAAGATATGATTTTTCTAGTTTCCCAGAAAAACAGCCATTTTGTGAAATTAAAGTGTAAAGACTAGAAATTTGCAAGTCGCCAAGTTGATGACCGATTATCTATATGATCGAGACGCGTATGATCAAAAGTCAAAGGAGACGGCTGAGAGATTATGTTACAAGGATTTCAAAAACGTCAAGTTCTATTACTAACTCTCAACGTACAATATTTTACGACTAGTTTTGTGAGGCCGTTTGGTCATATTTTCACAAGTTGTAAAAGGGTTATTTTGCGACGAAACTATTATATTTGGCGATAAAACATCAAACAAAGATCGTGGAGTGCCGTTTCAACATATTTACACGAAAAGTAGTTCATAACTTGCCGAGACGTCAAAAATGTAGTTTTCGACGATAAACATTATTTTCAAAACTAACGAGTGGTATCGTTAACATACGTATTTGCATGTGTAGCATTGTATCATTGCTTACGCTAGATCATATCATTCATAATAGGTCGCGGTTAGAGACCGAGCCTCATTTTCATCTTATACATTGTGATCATTGTGCTATCATATCAGGTGAGTTTCATAGCCCCTACTTTATACGTTTTGAACTTTTGGGGGAGATACATGCTTAAACTGCTTGCTTACATACATGATTGTGTTAAACTTATTTGCGTTATTCTTGAAAGCAACTCGCGGACCTAAGTATCTATCACTTGGGGTAGCCGTACAGTACATATCGCGGACCTAATTATCTAACACTTGGGGTAGCCGTACAGAACATATCACGGACCTAAGTATCTAACACTTGGGGTAGCCGTACAGAACATATCACGGACCTAAGTATCTATCACTTGGGGTAGCCGAACATAAGTCTCCTAGTGAGCAGCATAAGGTCTTCTAGTGTTATAGAACGCACCTCGTATATACTCATGCCTTACTTTTACTATATGTTAGCAGTGGGTTGTGAACACACAGGTTGCAAGTTTTGAATGGGCGGGATTTGCAACTGAGTGGATTTACAATGCCTTTGCTGTGGAAACTTTCTCTAAACGCTTTTCAACTCATTTATAACAAACTCTATGAACTCACCAACCTCGTGTTGACACTTTAGCATGTATTTTCAGGAACTAAGCAATAGCACGCTACTGGAGGCTTTTGGCAGGGCATGGCATGGTCATAGAAGACTCTGATAAAACATTTGGGACCGCTTAACTTATTTTATGGGCAAACTTCCGCACTACTTTTCATAATGTAAATTTAACACTTTTGACTTCTCAAATATATTCTAAATGATTGATGTGAAAACCGTTCTTTACACTTGTGTTATGATACCAATTGAGTTGCACCCCAGCGACACGTAAGCTTCCGCTGGACCCGATTTTGGGGGTGTGACACATGATTACACCCAAGATGATTGGTCTGACCTTCCCCTCGAATTCCTTTTGGTATTTAAATGGCGTATCAATACGTCTGCTACAGACCATTATTTAAAGACCATTTAAATAACAAAAGAGGTTTGAGAAGGAGGTCAGAGTTACCACCAACGACCCAATTATTCCGGTGAATTTTACACCCTGGTAACGACATAAGAAAACAACTTATTTTAATATATTCTTACTACTGTCATCAGTAAATGACTATTAAAAAACCAACCTTAGTTCCGTTCCATGCTATATTTTCATCATTGAAAGATGGTACAGGAGCTCACAAAAATCCTAAGGCGTTCGTTAAAATAACAATTTTTTACCATAAGAGCAACAAAGACTACCTGGTATTTTTCTATTTGCCGATTCTAACACTCAATGTTTCGCGCCTATTATAGTTTACTTTTTTTTTGCATATTCATAACTGCACTTCCATAAAAGACCCTGAACAGCAATAGGATACAATTGCTAAAGAAAGATGAGAAACCGGAGAGAATGCTGTGACAAGTGATTTCAAGCAAATTACTTCTCCGCAGTGTCCTCTTCCGTTTCCCACCTTTCCTTCGTAATTGAAACATACTGTTGATCAGTCATTTTTATATAACTGCAGTTGCGAATATGCAAAAACGAATTAGTTCTTACAGGCACAGAATATAAATTTTTAATATTGGCAAATAAAAAAATAACGGCTAATCTTCGACCACTCTTAAGATCAATTGTTTTTTTTTTTTTTTTTTGTTATCGCACGCCTTAGGCTTTTTGTTATCTCATGTACCATCTTTCAATTGTGTCATACAAATGTATTTCATACCGATCATACACAAAAAAATATATATATTTCTGACAGAGTTGTTTTTCAAGTGTATTCGTAACTTCAATTCGACAAGAGGCCTTGATCAACAGTAGGATACAATTATGAAAGATTGGTGGGAAATGGAAGAGGATCGTGTGACAAGTGATTTGGTGCATATGGCTTCTTTGCACCATCCGATTTCATTTCCCACTGATCTTCCATAATCCAATCGTATTGTTGACCACACCTAACAGAAGAAACTGGAATAACAAAAGAAACTGGAAAGAAAGATAAGAACTCCCAGCTATGTTGCCATTGAGGCTCATACGATTTCCCACGTATATTCGTAACTCAAATTCCGCAGAAGGCCTTGATCAACAGTAGGGTACAATTCTGGGAGATTGGTGCGAAATGAAATAGGACAGTATGACAAGTGATTTGGTACAAATTACTTCTCTACACTATCCTATTTCGTTTCCCACCGATCTCCTAGAATTTAATCGTATTTTTTACCATGACTTTTTGTCGAAGGAGCATACAAAATTCAATATAGCTGGTCTTACCTTTCTTCTCCAGTTCCTTCTGTTACTCCAGTGGGCTAGCAATGCATTTGGTGCAGTCCATTGTGTAAAGTCCAGCTGAGCTAACAAAAAGACCTAGAAAGAAAGGTAAGAACTCCCACCTATGTTGACATTTGGCCTATACGTATTTCAACTTTCTTTATGTAGCCTTAACAATAGACGAGAGCAACCGGTATACTTCTCCACTTTATATGTGTTTTTTTGTTCCATTTTTTAGCCTAGTACAGTCGATATTAGGTTTTGATATGAAAGTGATAACTTTCACTCATCTAACATTTGTAATTTGTCGGTATTTTCATACTAATTGTATTCACATGGATAATTTATCTATATTTTCCTATCCTTCAGGTTTGCACGATCACATACGGCAAAAAACAAAAGCTAAGTATTGTTAAAATTTACGGACTTAAATGATTGTATTCCATCAATCCACTTATACTCTTTTATTTGTACATTTGTTTATAGATTTATCTATGCTTACATATGAAAAAAAATTCAAGGATAACGCAAAAGTCGGTGTCTTTGGAGTAAAGTTCCGCGAGTTGCCAAAAGAACATTGCAAAAGAGGTAAGATACATAACTTGCGTGCAAGAAGCAAAACGAAATGAGGAATTAAACAGAAATCCACCCGTTCACATACTTACAGTGCACCTTCAGAATATGCAGTGTGTTATACTTGAACCATTCAATTAATGTTGTTCTTTTGTCGTGACAACCATGTGTACTTCGTTTTGCTTCTCCGAGTCATTAGGCACGACGTTAACTGAATGGTTCAGATACAACACGTCGCATTCATCATCTTGAAGAGGAAACAATATTTTATACACACTTGCTGATGCAGTCAGGATCGCACATGAAAATCTTCAAAATTCTTTGCCAATTCCTCATTTCGTTTTACTTCTCCAGGTCATCAGATACAAAACCAAGACAAGATCTGATTTGAAGGCAGGGCTGCTATATAGCAAATAATAAACCATCACATGCACCCTTGCATTTGACTGTTAGTTACATGGATACTCAATCATAAGCTTCTGCTTTTTGTTGTTTCTTCTTTTGAGTATGTCATAATTCTCCAGGAACTTGTAATCTTTGCCTTTGTTGTATTTAATATGTGGTTTTTTTAAAGGATATATATGTCCTAAATGTAATTTAGATTCTTATGTTACTGATTACATCCAATGTTGTAGTTACAGCTAATAAACATACTATATCTTTAACATGTGGATAATATGATTTGACATGAAACATAGCATATAGACAATATGATTCGTCATGAAATAAATCCGATAGCGAACATTCATAAATACAGATTGAAACAGACAGTCACTAAAATGTGCTATATTTTTTACTCTCAGATCTATTCCAACATTTCCAGAAGAAACCATTAAGCTTTAGTTGAAAGATGCAAGGTACATCAAAGATTCTCTCTTCAGATTTGTAAAATTGTGGATTCCGTTTCCGAATCTTCCGGTCTGTTTTTTTCAAGACTACTACTATTGCTAACGTAGTTGAAAGACCAACTGACTGGTGCCATGCCACCCAACACAGTTTTTTTTAGTCCCAACCAATAGTGAAACACCTCAACAAACAGTAATACATCCTTAATTATTTGACCAGCAATAGTCGATATTCAGATAGAGAATCCATCTGAAAAAGAATAACTATCACCAGACACTGTAAATACGATTAATTATCTTACACATGTAGGCACATATACTGGATTATGTTAATATGTTTATTGGTGACCATCAACGCAAAAAAAAATCTCAGTTGCGGCCGGCCGCCGCCTTGCTTGTTGGCTATTAAATTGATTAGCGCTCACATACGTCATTTGCTATTCAAGACCTTCAAATTTGGAGATGACAACGGCATTGATATTTATTATTTTAATTCTTACAAACTCAATTGATTGACGAATAATTCATGTATTATCTCACTGTTTCTTTCATATATTAATTGAACATGTTTACGTTCGTTATTTTCTTATTATCTCATTTACATATTTCTTTAAAAACCCCGTGAATCCACGGGTCTTTAAGCTAGTTATTTTATAGTCATTGGGATGTATTTAAGCCATATTAAACACCATATATAACTAAGGAAAATTTCTTCCCCTTACCTAATGTGGGACTAGAACTTCAAACAAGTTTCGTAACTCCCTTAAAAAAGTTTTTCTAAAGACACTTGTGATAACATCTTTTGTTGGCGTAATAAAATATTTGTATTTAACTTTTTTGTACACATCGATTTTCTTTTCTTATCAAGTTAGTAAAGATTGATAATGAACATCTAGTGTATTGTAAAAAAATGGCATGTTAAACTGATTTCTATACGCCCGTCAAACGGCTCAGCCTACAAACGATTTGTTCAGGTCGTCTGAGTTAGATCTCACCATCTGATCTGATCTGGACATTGCCTCAAAGATATAATGGCGCACCTATAAAAAAAATGTAATAAAAAAATGTCAAAGAAAATATAGTGTAATGTAATAAAAAAATGGCATGTTGCTATAGTACAATACTAAACTAATTTAGTTTAAATATTTTACCCGTTGGATTCCTTATCAATAAGAGTCAACAGGACTTTATCAACGAGTAAATTGCAAAATTCGTCCTTGTGGTTTGGCCAAATTGCACGTTTCGTCCTTGTGGTTCATTAAGTGCAAAGATCGTCCTTATTTTGCACTGTTACGTGCACTTTTGGTCCTCCATTATTGCAAAAATCGTCCTTGTGGTTTGCCAAATTTCACTATTGAAGGACCAAAAGTGCATGTAACAGTGCAAAATAAGGACGATCTTTGCAATTATTGAACCACAAGGATGAAACATGCAATTTGGCCAAACCAAAAGGACGATTTTTGCAATTTACTCTATTTAAATGGGTTGAAAGAGCGGCCCTCTAAAGCAAAACAACATATTTTATTATTGTTTTTAAATGCAAAATCTTTGCAAAATGAGCAATTTTCTACGAAAATGTGAAGTACAATGGTCATATTTGCATTCGAAATATACATTTTATTCATCTATATGTGGAAATGACCTTTATAATTAGCAAATTAAATTTTGCAAAACACCTAAAATTATAAAATAAGTCAAAAACTTCGAGTATTTTTCACATTTACAATAAGAAATCGTAAATTTTCACAAAAGAAAAAACTTATATTCAAAACAATTTTACAAATATTTATGCATCTTTTACCGTTTTGTGACGTTTTGCATTTCGAAAATTTTAAATTTGCCAATTATAGGGTCATTTTCGGATATATCCGCTTAATAAGCGGTAGAGTTAATAATATGTCCCACGGCTCATAGATGACCTAAATTACTTTTTACATAGGGGTGTGTTTGATAAAAGTAGCAGGGAGCTGTGAGTAGTAGCCATAGTTCACGGCTCACCGCTCACAACTTCTTAATGAAGCATTAGAAAAATGATCATTCCTAAAAAATAGGAAAGCTCCTTTGCTAAACGAACAATAAAAATCAAAAAGCTCATTGCTCACCGCTCATCGCCCAAAAAGCTACAAAAAGCTCCGCGCCAAACATAGCCATAGTGTATAATTTCTCTTTTACATGCAAAGGAAAAGACTACTGTTAGTTTTTAACAAAGATAAGATGAGTAAGGTCAACCATACATACCATTGCATTGTGCATATTGCCTAGTGAAGCTGAAATGAAGATGTCGGTATGCATACTGACATAATTATCAACAACCACTAATAACGACGCTTTTCCTTCAACTTCTGCACATTCTTTGTCAGATGCAAGGCTTTTTGTGTCATCCATAAGTGGAAACAGTTTATGAAGTGCAGAAATTCTTGCCTCTCCACCGTATACCTCACAAAAAATGTTGGCAAACCGCTTAGTTGTTTGCACCGCCGAACCATGGCAAAAACAGAGGGACCACGCATGAGAGGGAGGGATAGGGTTTGGGGTGTAATGGGTTTCACGCGTGAAGGAGGGGGTAAGCGAATGCAATTAACAACTATCAGAGCTAATATGGGTTTTGACTTTGGACTCAATCACACGTATAACTTCGAAACTATATGCCCGATTTGGCCGATTTTTATCCGTAGCCGAGTTGGCCGATTTATCCCTTTTTTTGTTCGATTTGGTTAATTTATGCCCGATTCGACCTTTTTTTATCCGATTAATCGGTATATTGAAAGATTTTTTACCAAACCGATTAACAAGGCCGATTAGTGAAAATACGACTGGATAATCGCCATCTAGCGCCGACTAATCTACCGCCTTGGCCGAATTTGCAACACTGCTTATATGTCGATTGGGTGAACCAACATATATTAAACTAGATTTAAGTTCATTCATATACAAAAAATTTACTCACATACCAAGAGAAAAACCTTAGCCACACATGCAAGACCTACTTGCGTCTCAAGTTTGAAGATGTGAGACATAACCACTTGTGAGATTCACTATTGATGTCGATCCATGCAGTGAACTCTTGTCGGTTGGGTCAGTCCAATGTTCATTTCCAATTAACAATATGTGAATTTGGTGGAATCATCACTTAATAATTCATCACAATGAATACTACCAATGCTCTCACATTTTTCTTAGTTTGATAGTACTCCCGTATCGTCAATCGACAATGGACAATTAAGAATAAATAAATTATTCATGGATTAAACATGCAAATATAGAGCACAATAGTATAAATGTAAACAATCATACCCGGTATATCAAACCATTATATAGGCTTTGTTTGGCGCGGAGCTTTTTGCAGCTTTTTGGGGCAATGAGCGATGAACAATGAGCTTTTTTGATTTTTATCGTTCGTTTGGCAAAGGAGCTATGAGCTTTGCTATTTTTTAGGAATGCTCATTTTTCCAATGCTTCTTTAAGAAGCTGTGAGCGGTGAGCTGTGATCTGTGGCTACTGCTCGCAGCTACTGCTCACAGCTCACAGCTCATCGCTACTGCTCACTACTACTTTTGCTAAACACACCCATAGTATAACTGCTTACAGTTTCATTATCGAAATATTAATTATAGATATACATGAGACTACTAGTAAGTCGAAAACCACTGTTCCTAGCATGCTCAACTTGTTTGGTACGAGACAGCTAAGCAAGGTTGCAAAAATCGCTAGGCGGTAGCTGGGGGGCCGGGTACCGCCTAGCGATTAATCGATTAGGTGAGGATTAATCGGATTGGATTTTTTATATATAAAATTATAAAATTTTGAAACTATATGCCCGATTTGACCAATCTAGCCAATTTTATTTCTGATGTGGCCGATTTCTATCTGTAACCCTGTTGGCCGATTTATCCGATTTGGCCTATTTATTCCCGATTTGACCGATTTTTATCCGATTAATCGGTATGTTGACCGATTTTTAACCAAATCGAGTAATAAGGCCGATTAGTGAAAATCTGGGCGGTTAATCTCCGCCTAGCGATTAATCACCGATTTATCGACCGCATAGGCCGATTTTTGCAACACTGCAGCTAAGTAGTCATCTGAGTAAACTTTGAGAATACTTGTTTAAAAATTCACAAATAGTGAAGGTTTTGAATGATACAATGATTGTCCTTTTGTACGTGTGCACTCAAGTACAAGTATCACAATATGAGTATTGCTATAGTACATTCCATAGGGTGTTTGAAGCCAATAAAGCACCTACTAGGGATGAGCACAAAAACCAAAAAAACCAAAAAAGTCAAACCGAAAAAACCACCCCATTTGACAAACCGATGGTGGTGCTTTTGAATTTTATAAAAACTGAATGTTTGGGGCGGTTTTTGGTTTCATAAGAAAAACCGAACCGAGAAAACCGCCCCGCCCCACCTTTAAATATATTTTTATATACTTTTATCTATATAAGAGATTTGCTATTTAATTTTAAAGATTTGAGTATACAACTTTATCTATTAAAAAAAATCAAAAGTGTTGTTCATTATCTATACTTTCAAATTTGTTAGGAACACGTTTTATTTATAATTCAAGTCTTGGTCAATTCCGATAATATGTTGCTTAGTTTATGGATCATATTGTTTAAGTTAGAGGATCGGTCCATTAGTGATCCATGGGCCGGCCCCTTTTGCTAAATTACTTCTAGAATGTATCATGGAAATGTTGCCCTATGTCACGCCTATAAATAGAAGGCTAAGGGAACATTTCCTAATGTTGGTTTTTCATTCATATTGCGTAAGCCTTGTTCTTGTAACATTCGACTAATGAAAGCCTTCCTTTACTTCTTATTCTCATCTTATTCTCTTTAGCTTATTAGCTTATTTACTTATCTCATTGTCGTAGCTTAATATAGAGTAGTAGTACAAGTTTTACTTTGTTTTTACGTGTGTGTATTTGAGATATTAGTGACCTACAAGTGGTATCAGAGCCAAAGGTAGTTAAGTTTAGTGTTTTAAGAGTAGATTTAATCGTTATTTCATTTGTTTTCATTGGTTTACGTAAGTTTTTGTCATTAGTTGCGTTAAAAGTGTGAAAAACGTGAGTTTTGCAAATCGTTGCTTATTCGTTTTCATCAAATCTTTGTGTTTTACAGATAAAGTTGTAAACTTTGGTGCAAATTTGGTGTTTTAATCGCTAATATTCATCAGTTGTACGATTTTCATCATCATCCAACGTTTTGGGTTGAATTTCGAAGGAAAAGGGTTTCTCGCAATTGGTCTGCAAAAATTCAAGGGTTTCTCGCATTTGGTAAAAAGGGTTTCTCGGAATTGCTAGTTTAAGGGTTTCTCGCAATTGGACTGAACAAGGGTTTCTCGCAATTCATCAGCTTCTTCGGATTTGGTACTCGGTGTTTCCTTCCATGTATAAGGTTGTGAAACTACCTCGACTCGGAATTATTCTCATCTTTTGTATAAAAGTTTGAGAACGTGATCGAAATTGTAATTTTTGAAAAATCTTTCGAAATTGCTTGATCTTTCGCAATTCAGAGTTATCTCTCGCAATTGCTAAGTTCTCTCGCAATTGAGATTATTTCTCGCAATTACAATTTTCTTTCGCATTTGGTGAATCTCTCGGAATTACTCAGATCTTTCGCAATTGGACAACCTCTTTCGCAATTCAAACAGTGTTTCTCGCAATTGGACTAAGAACATTAAGTAAACTTAATTAATCAAATATCATAACTCTTAAAACACATCTTAATTATCTAAAGATCCAACAAAATGTCTCAACCACCTCACTTCAATTACTACTATCAGCTACAGCAATATCCTCAACAACAGCAATTTCATCCTCAGTATCAACAACAACAAGCATTCGTGCAACAGCATCAATTTCTCTCTCCACCACAAGTATCCCCACAACAAATCATGCAACAAAATCAAATGATGAACAATCCATCCTACTCCAGAGAACCACATTGGTTTAACAAGATGTGTGAAGCAATCAGTAGTCAGCAATCCCGACATGAAGCTGGGAATCAGGATACTCCACCTATGCTGACACCTGGTAACTATGTGCAGTGGGCTAGTAGATTTCTCAGATTCATTGAACTCCGTAAACCCCATGGGAAATATCTTAAGCAAGTCATTGAAGAAGGACCCTTTCCACTTCCAGTTAATGTTGTTCCAGGAACTACAGAAAGAGATGAAACATCAACTCCCATTGCTGTCGCTAACTACACAAATGAACAAACACTGCAACAAGAGGCAAATCAATTGGCAATGTCTTACATACTTCAGGGGATTCCTAATCCTATTTACCGAAGTATTGATGCTCAAAAGACTGCCAAAGACATGTGGGAACATGTGCATCTTCTCATGGAAGGGACTGAGTTAAATCAAGAAGACCTTGAGTCAAAGCTTTACATGGAATATAACAATTTCATCATGGAACCAGGAGAAACAATTGAATCATACTACCACCGTTTCACAAATGTTGTAAATGACCTCGATCGTCATGATATCAAGTTACCTAAGATTGCTATCAACTCAAAATTTCTGGGTTGCCTTGGACCAGAATGGCAGAAATATGCAACATTTGTCAGGCAAACTAAGAAGATTGGTGAAGTCAAGTATGGACTAATGTATGAATTTCTGAAACAACATCAATCTGAGGTAGATAAGGAAGTTGCAGCACGAGGAGGTTTCATACCAGCACCAACACCGAACTCACTTGCTCTCGTTGCTCAATCCAACTTTCAACTACCAAACCAGGAATTTGGTCAATCATCTTTTCAACCAAGTTTTCAACCACAACCTTCTAACCAAATCATCCCATATGAAGCACCATCACAATACTCTGACAACCAAATGGTTCCACATAACAACTCAGATTCAATAATGTACTCAAACACTGATTATGATGAAGAAGAGGATGCTTTCAACTCTCTTAATGAAGCATTTGGATTAATTGCTAAGGCATTTGGCAAGTTCACCAAATCCAACAATCGTCTTTGTTCATCTTCCAACACCAGGAATCAAGCTGTTGTTAATGATGGCAGAGTAGAAATTTATAATAGAATTTCGGGCAGATATGGTTCAGGAAACAGTGGAAACTACGGGTCTCAGAGGTTTCAGTCAGGAGGGAATAGGTTCAATTCAGCAGGGGGTAACAGGAACAGTGTGGGTAATACTCAGAGCAGAAATTTGATGACTGGGAATACACAGAAAGGCATTGCAAATACTTCAATCACATGCTACAACTGTGGTGGGAATGGTCACATAGCAAATGCATGTCCAAAGCCTCGTACTATGGGCAGTGCATATCACAAGGAAGCTCTCTTAATGGCTCTTAAAGATGAAAAGGCAGCAGGAATGGTGACACAGAATGAGCAAAGCTTCATGGCAAATGCTGCATCTGATGATGAGATGGAAGACCTTGAGGCAAATGCTACAGTAATGCTCATGGCAAACATGCAAGAGATGAACATGTCCGAGACAGGCCCGGTCTATGACACCGATGGTCTATCTCAGGTACCTGATCCACAATGTCTTATACATGAAATTGCTTCACCATCTGCATCTTCATCTACAAATGATAATTCTGTTCAACTTGATTCATCATTCTCATCTCCATCAGATGATCCAATAAACACTGTTGTATCATTTGATGATGATAAAACTGTCGTTTCATTTGATGATCCTATTGAAGATGAAAATTTGGATCATATTGAACAAAATGATCCTTTGACTGATCAAGATTCAGAGCTTCAGGCCTTGTTAATGACCACCCAATCACAAATTGAAAAATGCAATGAAATCAATAATAATCTGAAAGAAAAGATTGCAATGTTAACGAAGGACAATGAGTGCTACAAACTACAACTTTCGGGATATCTTAAACAAGATAAACGTGAAAAAGGTTTTGAAATTGCTTTCCAACAAGAGTATGTAAAAGTTCAAAATTTAGAAAGTCAAGTTCGTGAGCTAACCGTTGCCAAAGCTGAGCTTCTCTCTCAAAAAGAAAAGGATCAATTTGAATTCAAAAAACAAATTGATGCTTTAACTTCTGAGTTGTTAAAAAACTCAAACAGAGCTTTCAACATCTCAGCAGGATCTTCTTGAAGAAAAGCAAGCCACTAGGAAACGTGTAGACTCATATCTTGATGAAATCCTGGATTTGGAAACCAAACTCAAAGAATTTCAAAATGTTGTGTATAAAACGGGTAAATCTGTAACACAAATTCAAAAACTAACTGTGAAACCGAGTCCTATAGGAGAAAGTTTTGCACTTGGGAGTGACAAACCCCGTAATTTACACATGGCACTCAAAGACAATCCTAAGTTATATAATGCAACATTTTTGTTAGATGATACCTTTCAACGTGTTGTTATGTATTCTATTGATGAAGAAACTGATTTTCTTGCAAACAAGATTGAGGGTCGATCAAATTCACAAAACAAGTTTTCAAAAGTACATTATGATTATAATGCACGACCTCATTTGAGCAAATCATTTGTCCCTCCTAAGGACCATCCAGAACAAACGTTAACATACACAAACATAAATGCTCCTTCGTCTATAACTTCTGGTCCCACAACTGCTGTACAATTCAAAGATTGTTTGACAGAGGATAGTGTTGATCCACAAATGCCTCCAAAATGTCGGGTTCTTCGATATTTTAAGACATTTATGGACGACATTTCTCGTTTGGAGAATGAAATTGAGTTTAGTTCTCAAATTCCTGTCTCTTCTTTTCTTTCTCCTATTCAAAAAGAAAAGAAAGAGATTCTTCAAAAGAAAATTCTTCCTCATGTCAGAAATCTGAAGAAATGCGCAACAAAATGGGAAGATGAGTTATACACGGAAGTAGCATCTATGCAAACCATTTTCAAAGCTAAAGATGACAAGGTTCAACGTCAAAAACTTCAAAGGAAATTTTTAGCAAAAGAAAATGATCGACTCTTAGAAAAAGTTCTGTGCTATGATGTTGTTTCTGTGATTATGAATTCGCTTTATGAGTCATGCAATGAATTTCTTGTGAAAGATCATGCTGTAAATGTTGAGATGTTGCACATTGAGATAGAGAATTTGGTCAAAGAGAATGAGGATCTTCGACAAATCAACAATGATGTGGAAAACAAAGTTTTTAATCTTCAAAAAAGGCTTGATTGGTGTCAAAATCAAAGTGCAGAATTTGAACTAAAATGTCAAAATATCATAGGATCTTTATCATTTCAAAACAGTCATGTTCCTGAAAATTTTAAGGAAACAAAGGCTTTCTTAAGACTTAAACTGTTTGAAAATGAAAAGGAACTGGATGAAATTCTTCAAAACAGAAATGACACAGTTCGCCTAAACAGAAAATTAGATTCTCAAAATCAAGAATTCCAACACATCATTGTTGATCTGAAGAAGAAAATTAGAGTTTTAGACAAAAGCAAAGCTAACATTCATAAGATTGCCTGATGAAGCGAAAAGTGTACCGCTTTTAGGGGGTCATTTAAGCCCTAAATCGTATTTATTTGATCAAATATTGCCCTAAATCGTTCCTTTTGTCATTTTAGGTACTTTGGAGAAGAAATCTGGAAAAGGAAGCATTTTGGACGTTTTTGGAGCATAAAAGTGAAGAAAACGACAAAGTCTCAAAATAGGCTAGAAAAGTACCTTTGACGACGTCAGATAATGTTCCAGACGGCGTCAAGGCTTGGCAAAAGAGGTGGATATGAAAAATACACGAGACGCGCCAGAGAGTTTTGCAATGTAAAGTCTGACGGCGTCACCCTTTGAAGTGATCAAGGCCATCACGGTTTAAGCTAAAGAGAGACGGCGTCAAGCTCATTTCTGACGGCATCAAGCCTTGATAAGCCAGGGAGGATTTTGGAGGATTAAAGAGGGACGGCGTCAGGAAGGCCATCCGGGAACCCTAGACACGGCGAGGTGACGGCGTCAAGATCTACAACGTGACGCCGTCAGCCCTTAAACTCTATATATAGTTTTGCAATTTTTTGTCATTAGTGTGCAACTTTGTGAGGAGAAACCCTAAGACGAATTTCTGCCATTTTTAAGGGTTTTCATACCCTTGGATCTCCCATGTTTAATTGAAGATAAGTAATCATTTAATCAATCAATATGTCTATGTGTTGTTTGATTACATCTTGTTCTTGTCTTTTGATTAACATGCTAGGCTAGATTTATCTTGTGTTTGCTTAGATCTAATGAAACCTAACTATTGATTATTGGTTATTAGTGTGTTATTAATTGTATTGGATGATTGTTCATCAATGTTAGGCTTAAGAAAACTGGCTAACCTCCTATACGGTAACTTGCTTGAACGTCTTAAGAAACATGAACCAATGCGTAAAAGTTTTTATGGTTGTATTTAATGCATGAGCGAATTCTAGTGATCCCATGTTAGGAGCTTCTTAGCCGGCTCGACATAGGAGTGAAGTAGGAGCTTGTAGAGTTGGGGAAGTACGTACGCCACCCCACGATTGGTATTAAGGAATACACCCGTCATCCACGCAATTAATACACACTAATCAACCGGTAAAAGATAGTTAGGGAGTAAGGAAATCTAAGTAAACACATTTCTCTCCACATAAGTTTCACAACCTTTTCATTTTCAGTTATTTTATTTTATTTGCATTCGTAGTTATTTGTGTTAGTTGACTAGCAACTAATTCCGCCCACTCCTTCAAACCCGAGATTTTACTTGCTTTCATAAAATATAAAAAAAAAATACAAAAAGAATCTTCCCTCACCCTTAGACCTATTAGAGTAGTTATTCAATCCTAACGACACTATTCCATGTGGAGAACGATCAATCCCCCGTACTTACCACTACACTATACTACATCGGTCAGGTACACTGCCTGGTGGGGTTGTAAGCCTCTTGAGATCCCTCGAGCGGTAAAACTTGTTGTAAGGTCGCAAAACCACGCATCAAGTTTTTGGCGCCGTTGCCGAATAGTTATTGTTTAGGTTGAATTTTTATTTTATTAGGTCTACTCACTAGATTCCTTTCTAGTGGGATTTTTATTTTATTTTTCTAGGATTTCTTTAGTCTATCTTTTTTCTTCGTTTCTTTGTTCGTAACCATTACCATCCGACATCATGGAAGGTGGTAATATCCTTGATCCCAACAACCCACCACCACAACAACACCCACCTCCTAGAGCCCATACCTTAGGAGACTACTCCCGTCCTAGCCACCATGGCTATCGAAACACCATTGAGCTCACTCAAGGAGCCAATGTCACTCCCTTGCGATCCGACACCATCCGGTTGGTGCAAAGCGGATGCGCATTCCATGGACTTCGTTCTGAAGATCCTAATCAACATCTCAAGGACTTTCTCAAAATTGTTGATTCCATAGACCTTGATGTTGCCACTCGAGAGACGACCCGACTGCGTCTCTTTCAATTCTCTCTGCGGGACCAAGCTAGTCAATGGCTAGAGCGTCTACCCGCAGGATCCATCACCTCTTGGGATGATCTCACCACTCGTTTCCTTGCTCAGTTTTTCCCACCGGGAAGAACTACCAAGCTAAGGAATGATATCTTGATGTTCCAACAACGTCAAGGCGAAACCCTCTACGAGGCATGGACTCGATTCAAGGACTTACTCCAAAAAGTCCCTCACCATGGCATAGAACTTTGGCTCCAAGTCCAAATCTTCTATGACCATATCAATCTCTCCACGAGGCAAACCATTGACCAATCGGCCGGTGGTAAGCTACGTGATCTAAGTGCGGAACAATCATGGGCTCTCCTAGAAGATCTTGCTCTTTATGACAACGAAAGTTGGAGTGATCCCCGTGATTTGAATAAAACGGTCAAGGCAATATCTTTGCCTTCGAACAATTCAAGCACTTCCGACCGTAGGATCATAGAACTTGAAGACCAAGTCAAGTTTCTTATGAAATCCTACGAGGCTCCTAAACCTTCAAGCCAAGTGAACAAAATCACTTCTTCATGTGAATTATGTAGTGGTCCCCACGACACTCGTGATTGCATGGAACTCCCCGAACAAGCTTTTGCGGACTACGCATCCTCGCGTACCGACGGAGCGGGAGACAAGTGGTACACTTTCAAACCCGAGCCAAACCCCTACGGTGATTCATACAACCCCTCATGGAAAAATCACCCAAACCTTAGGTGGAAACAAAACCAAAATGCACAACAAACCAATTCTTCCAACCCACCTAATCGTTTCCAATCAAGCGGTTCCAACTCGAACCGTACTTTCAACAACAATCCTTCCAGCAATAGTAGTACCAATAACTTTGAAGGATTGATGTCTCAATTTATGGCATCTCAAGAAGCTCGTTTGGCCAAGTTTGAAGCCGATTTCAAACAAAAACAAAGCGAGATGACCAATAAGATTGAAACTTTGTTGAAAGCCCTCAATGACCGAGAAATGGGAGCACTCCCTAGCAACACAGTCAAGAACCCAAAACTAAATGCCAACGCCATCTCGTCAGTTTCGTCTCCTAGTTCTTGTCCACAATATTATTCGGTCAATTCCATGAGCGCGTGTTTCAAACAAACCCAAGTCGTTCAAAATGACCAAGAAGTTATGATATCCAAATTGGTCAACAACATAGTTGAAACACCTCCCACTCAAAACCTTGACAATGAATTCAAGGAGCTCCACCTTGAAAGTCCGGTTATTGATGTGTTGGATGAGAAGAAGCTCAAGTTAGGCGAAAAAGGGACCGCCTTTGTTCGAAACAAGCTACCTAAAAAGTTAGATGATCCGGGCTTGTTTGTTCTACCTTGCAAGGTCGGTAATTCGGAGGCTTATGACACATTAGCCGATCTTGGATCAAGCCTTAACCTACTTCCGTTACCTCTCTACACCTCTCTAAAACTAGGAAAACTTGAAGAAACCGAGGTAATAATAGGCTTAGCGGATGGAAGTGTTGCTTACCCGGTTGGAGTAGTCAAAGACGTGTTAGTACACATTGGAAAACTAACCATTTTAGCCGATTTCCACGTCCTTGATATGGTTAGCGACCCTACATGCCCCTTGTTGATAGGTAGAGGATTTTTGGCGACCGCTAGTGCTATGATTGATTGTAAGGAATCTAAGATAGCAGTAGGAGAAGGTGATACTTGGTCAGTCTATGATGTGAAGAAACATGCCTATGATACTAGTGATGAACCAACACCCTATTGGTTAGAATTAAATAGGAGACCATCTAGATATGGACCTTGGATCGATAGAGACTTCATAGGACCCCAATGCCCATTTTACCTAGAAGAGGACTTTGTGAACCGAACACATACGGTAGAACAACTCTTGGCTAGGGACACCGAATTGGATCCATTTGAAGACCCTCTAGTTTTTAGGAAGATGATTGATTTCCTAGGAGTTTTGCCAATTAACCTAGGGATGAATAAGTGGACTTGTGAGGAAGATGATCATAAGTGGGATTGGGACAAACCACCCAAAGATGGAGATGGGTCATGGCATATTAAGATGACATTGTATGACCCGGATGGAGAGAAGTTTGAAAAGATATATTGTACTAAGCGGACCAATAGGAAACTTCAATCTAAGCTTAACCCTAAAGACGTCCTCGATGACAAACTCACTTACATAGGGTAGAAGGACTTTGAGTCTAGCTACAAGACTCGTTAATAAAGAAAAGCGCTTCTTGGGAGGCAACCCAAGCTTTATTTGCTTTGTGTGTTTATTTGTTTGTTTGTTTAATTTTATTTGTTTCCGTATGTGTGTTTAATTTTTATTATTATTGATTCATGTTCAAAAGTAAATTGTGAAAATGCTTTATCTTGTTTTTAACTTCGTCTTAACTACATATAAAGGTATTTTGCAAAAGATAAGTGTAAGGGAAATCCAAATCGGTTTATTAGAACACAAATGAACATGAATCGTAATAATATTAAATTAACATACATATTAGTAATTGTTTGAGTCAAATGCTTGTATCGAGTCATAATGATATTTTGCAGGAATTCCAGGAAGTAAGGTATAGGTTTTTCCAAAAAATTTTCCGGAAATTTAACATGAGAATTCTGTCAGATCACTTCTGACGGCGTCAGGATTTACAACCTGACGGCGTCAGGATTTAATTTTCTGAAATTTTTGAAAGTTTTGTTTTCATAAAAAGTTTTTATTAAATCTCTAACTTATAAACTCCAGGAATCTGCAAAATTATCATTCCACAAGCATTATATCCTTATATATAAAATTTATCCCGCCGATGTTATGCAGGCTTTCGTGTTTGTTTTCTCAGGTTTAACAGGTTATTTTGGACAAGGAGATGTATGTGGAATCAAGCTTTTGGCGATGCATTAGTCTTGAAGCTTCTACCTTTTATTGGAAGAAGATCTAACCATGTTGCCACATTATCCACCAAACGAATCAGGGGAGTATTTGATTTCATTCGTTTACCTTATTTGCTTTTACATCTTGTTATTTGAACATTGGGGACAATGTTCATCTTAAGTGTAAGGGGGGGTAAAAGTACGATACTTTAGAGAATGCAATTACGCTTGATTTTTGTTTGTTTAATAGTAGATGTGTAATAAAACTGAGAGAAATACCTGTTAGGGCAATTTTAGTGCCAAATTTAAAATTTTTTACAACATTTAGGAGTGAAACTTTGATCTTAATGAGCGTCTCATGGATAGGAGTTATATGACTAGCACAAAAACCGTACCACTCAAAAATTTCCACCCCAAATATGTGAGGTTCGCCTTTAGATCTTTAGGAAAAAGCATTCATTGTTGGTGCTTATGAGTGTACCGGTAGTTTATAGATTCTAGAACTTGCGTTTGTGATGCATACCGAGACCGCTAGTGAGACTACATTGTTTTACACGTGTGTTTTTGTTATAATTACATTGGCTACATTGGTCAAGTAATTCTCCCACACCCTTTGCGTTGTACTCATTTTTAGTACACGATACCCCTAGTACACCCCTCAGAGCCTATCTTTTCGTTTCGACCTTTAAGCATTTTACTTAAAGGAAGAATTTGTTTACACCCCACTTAAATGTACACCCAAATCGCCTTAGCCTACCTTGTGTGCACTCATCTTTAGTGCATTATTGTGACAACATTTGTTTAAACCCTTAGTTAATTATCTAATTGATTACATGGTTGCTAAGTCGAGTCATATCCTTGTACATATTGTTTTGGGACGATTGGGACTCATGGGTAAAGTACTAGTGTAATGGAGTAATGGGGAAGAACAACATTATTACCCCCATATGTGCTAAATATTTTAAAAGTACTCCAAGTTTTTCGATTATCTTAATTCGAGTCATTAGAATAGTTAATTGTAAAGTTATGTAAAAGTTCAAGTGTAAGGGGAATGCAACGCCCCTATGATGTATTATTTTTGGATGGTAGGGCGAGAGTGTATGAAAAAAAAAAAAAAAAAAAAAAAAAAAAAAAAAAAAAAATCAAGAAAAAAAAAATGAGAAAAAGAAAAGTAGAAAAAACATACGGACTACCATCCCGTTTCATTTTATGTTTATTTTATGTTTTTGTTATTTTGTTTTTAGCTTAATTCGAGTCTAGTCTTGGCTTAGCAACGCCATATTGTACATGTAATTAATCAAGATCTTTAACTCGCCACCAGTAAAATATCCCTTATCCAACAAATCCTTGTTTATCATATCCCTACACCTCATGTTATAACCCGTTTAAAAAGCCCTCTTTGATAGTTTATCTTAGGTGCTTACGCCTAGTGGAGGAGGTTTTTGATCCTTTCCCAAGCCTATGGTAATCTATTTGCTATGACAGGTAGTGAGAGATATTATCCGTTTTCATTTATGAGATTTATTTTGATGACACCTGAGAGATGTGAGTATCTAAACACTACTTGTGAGGTGCTAGTTTATAATCTCCGTGCTTATTATGATTAAAGTGGAACGACTATTTGTTGTAATTACTTTTATATTAGCATTAAATGACCCCTAACTTGTATTTTGATTAGAATAAAAGCGCATTTGCTTGAGGACAAGCAAATCTCAAGTGTAAGGGTATTTGATGAAGCGAAAAGTGTACCGCTTTTAGGGGGTCATTTAAGCCCTAAATCGTATTTATTTGATCAAATATTGCCCTAAATCGTTCCTTTTGTCATTTTAGGTACTTTGGAGAAGAAATCTGGAAAAAGGAAGCATTTTGGACGTTTTTGGAGCATAAAAGTGAAGAAAAACGACAAAGTCTCAAAATAGGCTAGAAAAGTACCTTTGACGGCGTCAGATATTGTTCCAGACGGCGTCAAGGCTTGGCAAAAGAGGTGGATATGAAAAATACATGAGACGCGCCAGAGAGTTTTGCAATGTAAAGTCTGACGGCGTCACCCTTTGATGTGATCAAGGCCATCACGGTTTAAGCTAAAGAGAGACGGCGTCAAGCTCATTTCTGACGGCGTCAAGCCTTGATAAGCCAGGGAGGATTTTGGAGGATTAAAGAGGGACGGCGTCAGGAAGGCCATCCGGGAACCCTAGACACGGCGAGGTGACGGCGTCAAGATCTACAACGTGACGCCGTCAGCCCTTAAACTCTGTATATAGTTTTGCAATTTTTTGTCATTAGTGTGCAACTTTGTGAGGAGAAACCCTAAGACGAATTTCTGCCATTTTTAAGGGTTTTCATACCCTTGGATCTCCCATGTTTAATTGAAGATAAGTAATCATTTAATCAATCAATATGTCTATGTGTTGTTTGATTACATCTTGTTCTTGTCTTTTGATTAACATGCTAGGCTAGATTTATCTTGTGTTTGCTTAGATCTAATGAAACCTAACTATTGATTATTGGTTATTAGTGTGTTATTAATTGTATTGGATGATTGTTCATCGATGTTAGGCTTAAGAAAACTGGCTAACCTCCTATACGGTAACTTGCTTGAACGTCTTAAGAAACATGAACCAATGCGTACTAAGGTTTTTATGGTTGTATTTAATGCATGAGCGAATTCTAGTGATCCCATGTTAGGAGCTTCTTAGCCGGCTCGACATAGGAGTGAAGTAGGAGCTTGTAGAGTTGGGGAAGTACGTACGCCACCCCACGATTGGTATTAAGGAATACACCCATCATCCACGCAATTAATACACACTAATCAACCAGTAAAAGATAGTTAGGGAGTAAGGAAATCTAAGTAAACACATTTCTCTCCACATAAGTTTCACAACCTTTTCATTTTCAGTTATTTTATTTTATTTGCATTCGTAGTTATTTGGGTTAGTTGACTAGCAACTAATTCCGCCCACTCCTTCAAACCCGAGATTTTACTTGCTTTCATAAAATATAAAAAAAAAATACAAAAAGAATCTTCCCTCACCCTTAGACCTATTAGAGTAGTTTTTCAATCCTAACGACACTATTCCCTGTGGAGAACGATCAATCCCTCGTACTTACCACTACACTATACTACATCGGTCAGGTACACTGCCTGGTGGGGTTGTAAGCCTCTTGAGATCCCTCGAGAGGTAAAACCTGTTGTAAGGTCGCAAAACCACGCATCATTGCCCCAGGGATGTATGTAGTAGACAAAACAATTACCCAAGCATCAGACTCAACCACTAATGCAAACACTTCTACATCCACAGGACTAGACACTATCTCTAAGGTTAGTAATTCCAAGACTCCCAAGAAACAACAGAAGAGAAGAGTCAGGAAGTCTAGGAATGGATCATCTAAGTCTTCAGAAGTTCAAGAAAGTAGTTTGAATAACACAGATGTAATATCAGTAATAGAATCGACCCTAGAAAAGTCTAATTCTAGGTATGATGTAACAAATGTTGACTCTTTGAATGATAATGTTAATGTTTTGGTTGATGCAAGTTGTATTGTTTGTCATGCTAGCATATTATCTGGTGACCATCAAAACTGCATTGCTAAAACTTTGTTGAAACGTAAAAAGAAACGAACTAGTGGCTCTTCCTCTAGGCTTAAAAATGTTGCCAAGTCCATTTTAGGGAAACCACCACTAGTTGTTTCTGAGCAAACCATTGAAACACCCATAGCCAAACCTAAGACAACTAAATCACCTAGTGCATTCATTAGGAAAAAGGATGAGACTAGTTGGACATGGAAACGTTGGTTACAGAACACTGCAAGCTTTAAATGGATTCCAAAAATAATTAAATCTTGTGTTTCTAACCCAACGGGTCCAACCGTTATCAATTCTCCACCTGTTTCCAATATTTGTGATGCAGGTGATTCAAATTGTTCTCTGGATTGTTGATAGCGGGTGCTCCCGACACATGATCGGCAACCTCAAGCTTCTCACAAACTTTATCGCAAAGTTCATTGGAACGGTCAGATTCGGGAATGATCACTTCGCAGCAATAATGGGCTATGGAGATTATGTTAATGGGAACATCGAAATCAGTCGTGTATACTATGTTGAAGGCCTTGGTCATAATTTATTCTCAGTGGGACAATTCTGTGACGGAGACTTAGAAGTAGCATTTAGGGAGAAAACTTGCTTCATTCGTGATCTTCAAGGAAATGATTTGATGAAAGGAAGACGATGAACCAGTCTATACACCATATCCTTTGAAGGCATGACAGCTTCATCTCCTATTTGTTTACTCTCCAAGGCTACTCCCACAAAGGCTTGGTTATGGCATAAAAGACTGTCTCATCTCAATTTCAAAACCATGACTGACCTTGCAAGGCATAAATTGGTTGACGGTTTACCCATATTCAGATACGCCAAAGATCATTTGTGTTCTGCATGTGAACAAGGGAAAAGTCACCGTGCTCACTTTCCTCCCAAAACAGAACACAGCACAGATCATGTCCTCCAGCTGCTACATATGGATTTGTGTGGTCCAATGCGGGTTCAAACTACTAATGGAAAAAGGTATATATTGGTAATAGTTGATGACTACTCACGATGTACATGGGTCTACTTTCTTCGGACAAAAGATCAAGTTCCTTCAATGGTCATCACGTTTCTCACAAAGATTCAAGTTCAAGTCCGTAACACCGTCAGGATTATTCGAACAGACAACGGCACTGAATTTAAGAATCAAACCCTTCGGGAATACACTAAGAAGCATGGGATTGTTCATCAATATTCAATTGCTCGCACTCCCGAACAGAATGGTGTAGTTGAAAGACGAAACCGTACGCTTGTGAAAGCAGCTAGAACAATGTTGATCAATGCTCAATTACCAGATTACCTTTGGGCTGAAGCTGTTAATACTGCATGCTATACTCAGAACCGCGGCATGATCAACAGACGCCACAACAAAAATCCATATGAGCTTATTCAAGGCAGAAAACCAAATATAAACTACTTTCATGTCTTTGGAGCACTATGTTACCCGAAGAATGATAGAGATGATCTTGGTAAACTTAAGGCTAAAGCAGATATTGGGATATTCGTTGGCTATTGTGAAAATTCTAAGGGTTATAGAATTTGGAATCGTCGGACCGGGGAAATTCAAGAGACTATACACGCAAATTTTGATGAACTCACGGAAATGGATTCTGAGCAAGACCGCTTAGAACCCGAACATAACCTTCTAAACTTCCCAGAATCTTCAGCTGCACCTTTACCTTTCAACAGGAAAGATCTGGAAGATTTTTTTGCCCCAATGTTTGATGAAGTTCGTGTTAGTAGTGCATCAGATGCTTCCACCAGTTCCGCTGCTCAACATGTCCAAAATCAAGCACCTGATCTATCTGCAACTACTACTACAGTAGTTGATATCAATGCACCTCAACCTGAACCCTCATCACCAACGGTTCAAACACCTCCACCTGCAGTTGAAGATTCTTCCCCCACTTCTAACCAAGTTCCCGCACCCTCAGATTATGACGGGAATACATTCTTCAATCCATTTGCTCCACCACCAACCATTCCAGAACCAGGAGAATCATCCTCGAGCAATATGGACCCGTCAGATCACCATAACAAATTCAACACTTTCCATCCACCCACAAATGGACAAGAGATCATCCTTTGGTAAACATAATTGGAAATCCTAACAATCCAGTCATCACAAGACAGAAACTTCACTCAGATAGTGAACACTGCATGTATGCACTCACTGTCTGTCAATCTGAACCTAAAAACATCAAAGAAGCCCTTACATACGACAACTGGATTGAATCCATGCAAGAAGAGTTGGAACAATTCAAACGTTTGGAAGTTTGGGAATTAGTGGAAATACCAGATGGAGTTTATGTTGTTGGATTGAAATGGATTTGGAAGAACAAGCTAAGTGCAGATGGTACAGTGATTCGTAACAAGACCCGACTGGTAGCTAAAGGGTATAGCCAAGAAGAGGGTATTGACTTCGAGGAATCGTTTGCTCCAGTAGCTCGGATTGAGGCAGTTCAAATGTTTCTGGCATACGCAGCCCACAAGAACATCACAGTCTATCAGATGGATGTGAAGACGGCATTTCTCAATGGAAAACTCCGAGAAGAGGTGTACGTGTCACAACCAGAAGGCTTCGTGGACCCAAATCATCCAAACCATGTATATCGGCTTAAGAAAGCCCTATACGGGCTTAAACAAGCCCCAAGGGCATGGTACGATAAACTGTCTGCATTTCTCCTTGCTAATCATTTTACCATTGGAACTGTTGACCCGACTTTATTTATACAAACACACGGGGAAGACATTCTCATTGTTCAAATTTATGTAGATGATATTATTTTTGGTTCAACCAATAAAAAATATTCAAACGCTTTTTCTAAACTGATGAAACAAAACTTTGAGATGTCTATGATGGGTGAACTTAACTTCTTTCTAGGATTGCAAGTTCATCAATCACCCCGTGGTATATTTCTAAGTCAGTCAAAATATGCTCTGGAAATCCTGGAAAAGCATGGTATGACCAGCTGTGACACCTATAATACCCCAATGTCCTCCTCATCCCTGAAGCTAGATGCTGACTTACATGGGACACCCATTGATCCTACGAAGTATCGTAGTATGATTGGTTCGATCATGTATCTCACGGCTAGCAGACCGGATGTTGTATTTGCCACATATCTTTGCTCCCGATATCAGTCTAGACCGACTGAACGGCATTTGTCAGTCGTTAAAAGAATCCTTAGATACATAAAGGGAACCATTAATTTGGGGATCTGGTATCCAAAGGATTCTGGGTTTGAGCTTGTTGCATTTTCAGACGCTGACCATGCAGGGTGCTTAGACACAAGGAAAAGTACATCCGGAGGAACACAGTTTTTGGGTGACAAGCTAGTCTCTTGGCAGTCAAAGAAGCAAGATTGTACCTCCCTGTCTTCAACAGAATCTGAGTATGTAGCCATGTCTGCCTGTTGTGCTCAAGTCATCTGGATGAGATCACAACTGATGGACTATGGTTACACATTCAACAAGATTCCGATGTATTGCGACTCCAAGAGTGCCATTGCCATTTCATGCAACACAGTACAGCATTCGAAGTCCAAGCATATTGATCTCCGATACCATTTCATCAAGGAACACGTGGAAAAGGGTACTGTTGAATTATACTTTGTGGGAACTGAACACCAACTGGCGGATCTGTTCACAAAAGCCTTGCCTCATGCAAGATTTGTGGATTTGGTTCACCGGATTGGTATGAGATGTTTGACGCCAAATGATTTAGAAAAATTTCTCAAAAACAACTAAACAAAGTTAAACATCAAAACTATCTTTGTAAATATTTAAAAAAAAAAAAAAAAAAAAAAAAAAAAAAAAAAAAAAAAAAAAAAACCGAATGTGCAAGTACAAACCCTTATTCAACATTTTGTTCAACCATCTTTATTTATTTTTGAACAAATGTTGAGGGGGAGACACAAAATTTCACAAATTTTTAAAAAATTTGTAATTGCATGTTTTCTGCAACACTATTGCTATCCTAAGGCTTATTTGCTAAATGTTTAGGACTTTGATGGTAACAACAAAAGGTTAGAGGACCATAAGTGATTAACATTGAAAATTGTTTGGTTAGGATTAAATGTGCTAAATATTGAGGTTAAGGGACTAATTGTGAGAAAAGGATAAAAGTTAAAAGTAAAAGAATTTAATGTACTGCGGTAGTCATTTAATTTCACTGCCATTTCCTGTCTCTCGCATTTACTTCCATTCAACAACCCAATCGACGGCTACTATTAATTCTGATCATCCGGTCAAGTTTCAACTAATCTGTGAGTGTTTTTATGATTATTAAGTGATTATAACAAACGGTTTTCGAGGAATTAAAGATCCAACGGTGGATTTAGTGCATAATGATTAGTCGAAATTCTAGGTCTTGCGTAGATTTGGGATTTTTTAATCCTATGTGTTATGAACGATTTTGACTGTACTTCTATGCTTAGAACATGATTGTATAACATATATGCATGCTTAATCGTAACAGAAATCCATATGAATGTGTATTCTTGATTTTAGGGTTTATGTTCATAATTTGGGGAAAATCGAGTACGAATGTTTTGGTGTAATTAGAGAGTTAATGCGTTGTTGTTCTGATGTGAATTGAACATATGTTGCCTCAAATTAAACCCAGAAACATTCATTAGTCGATAATTGAAATTTAGGGTTTATGAAGAACACGATGCACAAGCAGTTTGATTCTAGAGATTTTGTGGTTAAAACTTGTTATAACTTGGACAAAATGCGAAAAATAGCTATGTGAACCTATTGCAATTAGCGTGATATCATTAATCTGTGTTAAAATGAAATGCAAAATCTTGGTGAAAAATCGTCGTCTAAAGGGTTTCGGAATTTCTTGTATAAGATATTCTCGAATTTGCAATTGCTTTCGCAATTGTCATTTGCTTTCGCAATTGGTGGTTGCTATCGCAAATGGTAAATGCTCTCGCAATTGAAAAACTTTTCTTGCAATTGGAATTTCTCTCGCATTTGAAAATTTTTCTCGCAATTGGAATTTCTCTCGCATTTGACAATTTTTCTCGCAATTGGACTTTCTCTCGCATTTGACAATTCTTCTCGCAATTGGTATTTTCTCTCGCAATTGGTAACTTCTCTCGCATTTGTCAAAGTCTCTCGCATTTGACAACTGCCTTCGAAATTACAAATTTCCAAAGAAATTACAAATTTCCTTAAGTCTTGTCAAATTAAAGAGAAGGTTTATTATGCAAATTAAAATGATCAATTCATAGATTAACGATTGCAAAAGTCATGTTAATAAAGGATGTTATGTGCAAACACTTAGTCTTAACTCAAGCTAACACACATATATCCTGCAAATTGGTTTCATAATGCTGTTTCAGATTATCCACAATGTCTTCACACCAACGACAACAACCACTTCCATTGATCACCAAAGCTGAATTATTCCCACAAGGATTCACGGCTAAGTATGGCAAGAACAATTCAAGAGTTGTCTTTGACAACATCAAGTGTGCTGAACCAAGTTGTCGCATTGTTATTGAAATCCTCAAAAGACACGAATGCCGTAGTATATTGGAAGATTCAGATAGTATTCCTGAATTATACATCCATCAGATGTGGAGCACTATCAAACCGGATGACAGTAACAAATTCTTCACATGCACTCTTGACAGAAAACAAGTCAAAGTCACACCAGCACATCTACGTGAAGCTTTATCTCTACCTAATCCACCGGATATCTCACGACAATACTGGCCTTCACCCACTGAACAAGACATTCTCAACTTTCTCATTGGCATTGGATATGATGTAGATCCAAATCTTCCACTCAACATTATCTCAAATATCAATGCCAAGTCCATTCCTCAACCATGGAGAGCAATGTACTACATTCTGATTCGATCAGTATCTGGAAGAGACAGTGGATACGAACATCCAAGACTTTCTCATGCTCAACTCTTCTGGGGAATTGTTACCAAACACAACCTTGATTTTGCTGCTATTATATGGGAAGATCTTATGTTTCAAATGCATGCTCAGCACAGAAAACCATTGACTAAAATTCCATTTGTCCGTTACACTAAGTTGCTGATCAGTCTTCTCCTTGATAAGCATCATGATATTTCTAATCGACCCGAAGACAGAGAAAGACATGTGATAAAGATGGACATGGATGTCAAATCAGTATACTTCCCAAAGGATAGCACTCACAAACAAGGTCTTAAGCTCTTTGATGTTCTACTTACTGATGAGGTCAAGGAAACTCCTGCTTACGAAGATTACATTCAGGCTTATGAAAAGAAGCTTGTCGGCATCACTAAACTGACTGAGGGAACAGGTTCCTCCAAGACTCGTTCCAAAAGTAGTAGAGCTAGTAAAACTGGAAGTGCATCAAGTGCTTCAAAGAGACAACCCCCAAGCAAGAGGAGAATTATTAAGACTGCTCCAAAACCAAAAGTTGAAGACATTGGTATTCGTGATGAATCCTCTGAATCCTCTGAAGACACTGAACCAGAATTGGAAATACTTAATGAGCAAGAAGCTGAGTTTCAAACAAAGCTTGACATAGAGAATGCTGCTAAGGCAAGTATTATTCAAAAGAAGATTGATGAAGAAAGAAGAGCAGATCTACATAAGAGAGTAATGAGGGAATTGGAAGAAAAGAAGAAGGAAGAGATTGCTAAGGGAGCAGGAGGATCAGGAGTCACTCCAGCACCAGTTTCATCCCCTAATCCGGTTAATCAACCCGGTAACTCTAAAACTTCCACAGCTCAGCCAGATACGGTTAATCAACCCGATATGGCTACATCTACGGTACCCCCTCCTCAATCAAGCTCGGTTAATCAACCCGACTTGGAAAATCAAACACAATCTGAATCAGAAAAGATAATCTTTACAGAAAATGAAATTTCAGATTCAATGTTTGATGACATCCCACATCAAGAGGAAGAACATCATCAGGATAACACTAGGGAATGGGGAGATTCTGAGGAAGAAAAGGAAATTACTGGATTAAAGACTACTGAAGCTGCTAATGAGCTGGAGGAACTTGCTGAAACAGAAAGGAAAAGGAAGGAAGAAGAGGAAAGAAAACAGAAGGAGGATGAAGAAGCTGATAACTACATTATCTCTCCACTTCATGATCCTATGAATAAGTCTCCTCAACAACAACCACGAGATCAGACTCCTCCCATTCCTTCTCCCAAACCTATCACACCTCCTAATTCACCTCCCAAGTATCCAACTCCTCCAGCATCACCTAGAAATATTCCAAAACCTTCACGTTCATCTCATAGGGATCCTACACCTCCAAATTCTTCATCATCTATACCCTCACTCACTCCATCACCATCAAAGTCACCATCACACAAAGGCAAAGCAACAATAGCAGAAAGAATAAGAACAGTCATGAAAGGCAAACATGTCAGTAAAATTGCCAAAGTCACAAGAGTTGAAGTTCTCTCACCTTTATCCAGGCAAATTAAGAAAGCAGCCAAACTTGCTCAAGCAAGAAAAGAGAGCAAGTTGCAAGAACAAATGTCAGAGATGAAAAACCTTATCAAGGATCTGTCTGATCAAGTCAAGGAGATGCAGGAAACAAAGCAGAATATGGATGAGTTTCTTACTTTTGATATTGAAGATCATATCAAAAGTAAAACAAGACATTATGTCAAACGCTTCACTGCTGATCTTTAGAAAAATATTAACCAGAATGTCAACACTCAACTTGATGTCAAGGTCAAAGAAGCAATCATCTCAAATTCTGGCTTCAAGCAACTCAAAGACTTCACCACTGAAGAACTCAAACTTGAACTTCTCAACAGACTCCATGCTATGACGTCTCCTTCTCCTGAAGATATCAGTCTCATAAAGTCTATTGAAGCACACATTGAGAAGGTTTCTTGCAAGGTTGCTGCTGATAAGGGTAAAAGGATTCGTGATGACGACAACGAGGACCAAGATCCAAATCCCACATAGAAGAAACAAAAGAATGGGAGTGGATCTGGCCTTCACATTCAGGAACCAACAGAACAGAAAACTTCTTCACCATCTCCAAATCATCAAGAATCTGGTCCTAAGGAAACTGAGCATCACTTTGAACATTTCATTAATGAAGATATTGAGTTTCAACCTCAAGATGATCCACCCCAATCACCTCCAAAACCAGCAAAATCTAAACCTTCCAGCAGTAAGAAATCTTCTGAAGAACCAGCTGTGATTACATGGTTAGATACTGACGAAGACTTACAAGGAAACGACTGGTTCGACCATCTTGCAAAGATTCAAATCAACGATGATGAAGCTTTGAAAATAGAAGATAGCACGTTTGAATACACTCAGAAAGTCAAACATGCATTCAACATTAAGAAGATGACAAAAAGAGAGCTTCGTAGAGTAAAAAATGATGCCTTCACTCTTTTAAAAGATAAATCTGCAAGTGCTGCTGAGTTGGAATATCATCTGGAGAACATTGCTAGGGCATTATCCAAAGACTTCAATTGGACAAATCCAGATGTATTCAAGGAAGGTGGTCTTGACAGTAAGAAACGTCCATACATCACTGACTGGACAAAACCACTTCCTGTGATTCGACCATACCATGGAACGTCAGAAATACCATTCGAATTCTTCTTCAATCAAGATCTGGAACTACTTGTACATAGGGCTTCTAGTAAAGTCAAATATGCTACCTCAATCACATTCACTCCTGCTGCGAACTACATCAATCCTGCCATTGAGGAAGAAGCTAGACACCGTAAACTCTTCATCAACAAAATTGCAAAATATGATCGTGACGCTGAACTTGGAATTCACCACTGGTTTGACAAACGTAAGTCATGGTACAAGTACAAGCTTGGCCTCATGGCATCTCGTGAAAAGGTGTTCAGTGATCTTCGTATCAAGGCAGTGCTTGATGCCAAGGGATCACAAAAGCTTGGCTACACTTTCATTTCTGAGATCACTGTTCGCAGACAAGATGATCTACTTTACACGTTCAATGAAGCAGATTTTCCCGCACTCAATCTCAATGACATTGAAGATTTGTATTTGATGAAAGTACAAGGGAAGCTGAATCATCTTAATCCTACTCTTCTGTATGCATTTAGCACGGCTATCTGTCACTTCATCAGAAGAACGGTTATCAAAGAACGTCTTGAGGACCTTCAGCTTGGAGTTGAAAGCTATCAGAAGAAGTTGAATCTTGAGGAACCCATGTTTACTCTTACTGACAATAGAGAGCCTCAGTACTTGCTCAAGAACGACCCTGTCTTCGGATTCGTCTACAGAAGTGCTACAAACACTAACCGTTTCATGCCACATAAAGAGATTCACAAGTTTTGTGATGACACTCTGAAGAATGTTCGAGATGGGTTAGTTACACGAGTTCAGGATCAAGTATTGAAGAAGCACAAGAAATGGAATCATCATCAGCTTAGGCAAGTCAAGAATTTTATCTGGTCAATCGAAGAAAGGCTCTACCGAAGGGATCAGATGAGGAGGTTGGAAACATATGTTGGTGGTCGTCCTCCATTTGCCATCAGATTATTTCAGAGAACAGATCCACAATTCACCACTTTTGGCAAAGGCGGTTAAATTGTAAGAATTTGATTTCAATATTCATTATTCATTCAAAATTCTTACTTATATATGACTGTTAGATGACTACGGCTTGTGCACACATAACAGTGTACAACCCGGACCCCAAAGAAAGGACCCTGAGGTACGCTTCAGTGCCTCAATCCTGTAAAAGGAGCGAAAGCTTCTTACTTATGAGCAGAATTAAAACCAGAATGTTTTCTAAAGTTTTTTCAAACATTCTGCTCATAAGGACAAGTATTCCCTTGTTAAGGGGGAGTATTTGAAAAATATAATCTTTGTTCCAAAAGACAAATGTTCTTGAAATTCTTCCCTAAAACTCAAAAACAGCATAT
Source organism: Artemisia tridentata subsp. tridentata (assembly GCA_021014915.2). Lineage (NCBI taxonomy): Eukaryota > Viridiplantae > Streptophyta > Magnoliopsida > Asterales > Asteraceae > Artemisia > Artemisia tridentata. Next base: position 160,698,330 of record CP139505.1, read on the forward strand.
TTTAATCATAAACGTTTTTCAAAAATATCATAAGTATGCTATTTTTTAGGGGGAGAAGTAAAAGATGATTAAAATATGGAGTCTCATTTGCTGGAATCTCGTGTGCTCAAACTCAGAATTGACCCTCGAATTGACGAGAGGAAAAGTTAGTAGTCGAAAGGACATGTCCCGGACGGGTAATAATTTCAAGCCAGTTTATCTGGTGATGTAAGCGTGTCTCGCAAAGGACGTGTCTGAGTAGAATGTACTGATTTCGAGCGATAATCTTTGAATCTGATCTGGACGGGTAATAATTTCAAGCCAATTTAACTGGTGATGTAAGCGTGTCTCGCGACGATCAGGTTCATTGAAAGTCAATCAATTCAAAAGTGCCAACTCTTTCCGGCATGTGCAAATTTCTAATTTATTACTTATGCGCACATGTTAAGGGGGAGTCTTTCTGAAAATCATCAAACTCTCAAGGTGTCAACAAAATGTCTTTACAAATTATCGACACTTTGAGAGATTTTCAATGGTTTTGGTTTTATGGCATCATTAGGATAGTCATGAAGTTATAAGGTGACTAAGGTTAGGGAAAAACCGTCCTATGATCCGCCAGAGCCGGAGGGATCTACCCAAGGACAATACCAATAGTTTAGAACTAGAAAGTCCTAGGTATGATATAAAAAGGAGAAAATGAATGAACGGAGAAAGAAGGGGTTGAAGAATTAAAAAGAAAAGCAAAGAAAAGGGTGAAAAGAAATAGCCCTCCATTTGTTCAACCTTAGGGCAGACACCGGGTTCAATTCATAATCTACTGGTTGATGAGCATCACCGGTATTGAAGACTAAAGACGTCATGGACCCAGTGACGCACTAATAAACCTTCTAAGCCACTCAAGTGTCTCTCAAAAGACATTTGTTTCATTCACACGGAGAACCCTTCATAATCTATCGACATCTCATTACGAGATTGTTGATATTGAAAAGGAGGCAATCTGCTCCACGCCTCCGACGACCAAACAAATGTGCACTAATTGAGTCTAGAGCCATGAGATTCATAAAAGATCTCTTAGGTACACTTAGAATTACTCTGGTGTTCTACGTCATGGGCATCAGTTGTAACTTAGGAAAGTGTCCTTCGCAGATCTTAGCAATCTGCCGAGAACATTCATGAGAGAAGTCACAATTGTGATTATCAATGATTGAATGGAAATCCTGCCAGAACAACATCAAACAACTCTGACAGCAGGTCACTTCGGTAACTCCTTGTGGGTTACGCTTAGTGTTTGCTCCAAACGGTCTACAGTCGTGGGGTGATCTCCAGCGACTCACTGAATCGTGGGTGCACTTCGGTGTGTCCGTGTTATCCCTTTCGGGGGAATCCGGTTCAGAACGGTCTGGGTTAGGATTTGAGAAAGTCTTCACACTATGCTGTTGATGATCTCAAGTCTGAGCCTGTAAGTACCGGTTGGTTCGTGCTGCTGTTGCTGCTGCTGCTGCTGCTGAGGAGCTGGAGTTCAACCATCAAGACTCCATCATGTTCATATATTGAAGAAATGTTCTCTCAAAGACTCAGTAACATCAAAAGTTCAACATATGATATAGTAAAGTCATAAGTTCAAGCATCTCAACCTTTCTCAAGTTTAAGATTGAAAATGAGAACATGTTGTAGAAAACAAATCAAAGACATATGAGCATGATGGAGAAGACGAGAAGACGTTGGAGATTGGCAGATCGAGACAACATCATATCATCATTATACAAGAACAAAGAAACAAAGATTATAAAGACGTCAGAAGCCAATGAAGCAAAGATGACGTCAAGCAACATTGATGACCAAGACTTAGGGGGAGATTGTTAGGAACACGTTTTATTTATAATTCAAGTCTTGGTCAATTCCGATAATATGTTGCTTAGTTTATGGATCATATTGTTTAAGTTAGAGGATCGGTCCATTAGTGATCCATGGGCCGGCCCCTTTTGCTAAATTACTTCTAGAATGTATCATGGAAATGTTGCCCTATGTCACGCCTATAAATAGAAGGCTAAGGGAACATTTCCTAATGTTGGTTTTTCATTCATATTGCGTAAGCCTTGTCCTTGTAACATTCGACTAATGAAAGCCTTCCTTTACTTCTTATTCTCATCTTATTCTCTTTAGCTTATTAGCTTATTTACTTATCTCATTGTCGTAGCTTAATATAGAGTAGTAGTACAAGTTTTACTTTGTTTTTACGTGTGTGTATTTGAGATATTAGTGACCTACAAAATTTGTTATATTTATATATATTATATCTTTGTTTTCGAGCAATAGGTTTCTTTGAATGATTTTGCGAGCGAAAAGTGCAAAGCTGCAAAGAAATGCATTTTATATTTTAGATTCATGTTTGGTTGTTTCGTATGTTTTTTCAAAGCTTTGGATTGCTGGATATTATGCTATTATTGATATTTGTTTAAATATTTTTGTTTGAAAACTAGGAATCGTAAACATTATATAATATCAAAACTTGCTTGTTTTCAGGTAAGAAAAAACTGAATAAAAACCAAAACCGAACCGATTCAATGTCAAAAACCAAAAAACCGAAACCAAAAAAAACCGACACCAAACGGTTTGTAGATTTCAAAAACCAAAATATACGGTTCGGTTTTTGGTTATACCATAAAACCGCCCCACCCCGCCCCATGCTCACCCCTAGCACCTACTTTAGACAGTCATCTTAGCAGCCTCTCAAACGGTAAAGTATTCTTATTCTTTCAATATATAATGCATCAATGCTCTCAGTCGAGCGCATCTAGCCAACAACGTTATCATCCATGATGAAATCCTACCATGACTAGGATTGAGTGTCATCTCAATCAAACTAGCATTATTGTATACAAAGAAAACTATGCTCTTTATCTAAAACTCGTAAACGATGAACATCTCTTCAGTAATATTTGGTGCCCTCCTGAACTCCTGGTTCGTTGGCAACGATAATTGCGCAAGTATTGTCGCAATATATATCCTTAGGTTCTTCATTACTAGGGACGAGTCTAAGCCCAGAAATGAATATCCTAATCCAAACAACTTTCCATTAGAATGTTCGTTTTAACAGTCATCTAATGACTTTCACTTAGATATTGTTGTTGTCATCTCATCTTGCACTCATGCAAACGTAACAACTAGCCCCATACACAATATGTTTGTCAAAGGTACCACCAACCTTAATTATGTTCAATCCATAAAGTACGAATTATTTTTGGTAGCCCGCAAGAACAAAATTTTTGATTGAACATAATCAGCATTTGTTCTATTTGAAGATTTAGGAGGCTATTAACGAAGTGATAAAGTGGACTAGACTAATAAAAGGGGATGGTGGTAGCTGGGACAAACAAAATGATGAAAAAAACCTCGCGTTAGTAAATAACTAGAAAGCATTTGCATCGTTAATCCATAGAGATGTAAAGTGTTTAATTATTGCTAACAGAAGGATGCAAATAGCCTTACGTTTTTGTAAACTGTAAATTTGTGAAAATTTACAAATAAAAAATATGGGTATGTTTAGCGAAATGCGTTGGGCTGGGGGTGGGGGTGGGGGTGAAGTTTATATTATAAGCCTAAAGCAAGAGCTTATAGTTTTATAAAGTTTTTTGGCGAATTAGTTAGAATTGAAGCTTATTAATGTAAATCCACATAAAAATATATCAAATTAAATCAAGATATATTTTCAGTTTTTGTGTGATAATCCATTATATTTTAAAAGATATTTAATTAATTTAACTAGCTATAAGCCCAAATAAGCCATTTTGAATGAGCTTGGGCTTATGATTTATAAAACCTTCCATAAACTTGTGTGACAAACAAAACTTATATTAAAAATTTAAACGCCCATAAACCTTTATAAGAGTGCACAGTGAAGGGGAACAATTGGCTAGTCATTAGGGTTTTTAGGGGACCAATGGCGCCGTAATTCGCGCCATACTGCACCACCAACATGCGCTGTTGGTCCCTTCGCCATTTCACCAATGAGCGTCGTTTGTTTATTTTATTTTATTTTTTTGTTTTGTGAGTGAGCATGATATTTTTTATGGGGTATTTTGTGGGACATATATCCACCAATAATTACTGTATTTCTTTTATTGCTACGGAAGGTATTTTAGCTATTGGGGAAGTGCTGAGGTGATGCTGAGTTGGCACACTCTTCCTTCACCGAGCTCTCTTAGACTACCCCTAGTGGTCACACCACTTCACCATCCAAATCAGCGCAACCTTATATTTCTCTCTTTCTCCATTTACCTCCCCTCACCTTTAACGCTTACTCCCCCACCTTTAAAAAAATACTCACTTTATATAAATACACTCTACAAAATAACCACATGTACTCACAAATCAAATAAATAATAAAGTAAACTGTATTTTTGGTCCATATGGTTTGGCAAAATTTCATGTTTGGTCCCTATCTTTTTGAAAGTGCAGCGAACGTCCCTATTTAGAACTTTGGATTGCAAATAAAGTCCCCTGATTGATGTGAAATGACCAAATTACCCTTGTCGTTGTCATTTTCTATCAAGGGTAATTTGGTCATTTCACATCAATTAGGGACTGTATTTGCAATCCAAAGTTCAAAATAAAGACATTCGTTGCACTTTCAAAAGGATAGGGACCAACCATGAAATTTGGCCAAACCATAGGGATGAAAAATACAATTTAACTCTAAATAATACTACACGAGAATCGAGTGGCCAAGCAGGTCACCGTTCATCTCCTTTGTTCGGGTTGCCAAACATATCATTCTTTGTGTTAAAAAAAAAAAAAAAAAAAAAAATTATAACGCTTTTTCCTAAGTATAAAATGAGGGAGTGTTACTATTATTGTTGCACCAAATAAAACACCATTTCTCTCTTTTTCCGATCTTCAATTTCAAGGTTATTTTGTTCATCAAAACTTTTAATTATTAAGGTTTATCTATAATATTGTCCATTAAGGTTTAGTAAAAGTACTTTCAATTGATGTCTTCATTACTAACCCTTGGGTGTTGGGGGGGGGGGGGGGGGGGGGGTTGGCATACTTTATTAATTAAGAAACCATTGTAAGCCTACCCGAACACCCAGTAGCGAGTTAGGTTAGGGGGTGTTTGTTAAGCTTTTTTTATTTGGGCTTATATTGCATAAGCTGAAACCTCATAAGCCCCAAAATAACCTTAAACATATATAAGCAGCTTATGGGATAGTAAACACTTGTTGACTATTTGTACTAAGCTCAGGTACGGAACCAGGGTGGGTCTCGGGACACAATGGAATTTGCGGCGTAGTGCTAATTTTTGTAAAAAACCTTGATTTTCCTAAATGCACCTAGTCCAAAAAAGTTGTGTTTCTTGTTTTGTATAATTTTTCATAAATACACCTGATCAAATTGGGTCCTGTGACTAAGCTTATGATGGTAAAATGACAACAAAAGACGTACTCGAAAGTAGCTATAACACCTCTCGTATAAGCCCATGGGCTTACTGTAAGCTTATAAGCTTAAAGTTTATTACGGGTAAACGGTGAAGGTTTTCCCTGTTAAGATTACTCGGGGATGGCGAGCCTTTTTTGACTCACACGTACGCGGCCTCACCGGGTTAATCCCAAGACCGTTTCCGACCCTTCCCTAGCCACCCCCACATGCACACACCTAGCGAGGTTTGATCACTTGACCTTTTGTGAGGAAATCAAGGACCTTTATCTAAACACTTTCATGAACTTCTTTTAGCTATATAAGCTAACAAGCTTCTTATAAAAGCTAAAACAAACACCCCTTTGTATATGGCTAGAAATTACGTGAGCATATCGGGGCACACACGTATACATTTAGAGAGCGTTTATTAAATATAATTAATATGTTTAATGTATACTATTAATTATAATTAATATAATCCACGAAATATACATAACGGTCATTAGTCCGTTAGTGTAACATTTAATGGTCGTTAAGTCCGAAATTGGCTTGTATTGTACATGTTTATTTCACAAGGACTAAAAAGCAATATGGAGGCCCATGTACCCCTAGGGGTTGGCCGGCCATATTGTGCTAGGGTAAGAGGAGGTAGATTTTTTCCTAAGCTACCCTATTAGTAAATAAAAGGAGGCCTCTAGGTGTTCATTTACAGACAACTAAAATCAAAGCTTTCTTTGATCTTCTCTTCTTGCTCCCCAAAATCGTCCAGCACCCCATTGTAAGGGAGTTGGCTTTGTTTCTTCTCTACGACTAGCATTCGTGTTTAGTTCGTAAGCTCGTGGGTTAAGCACTAGCATCCTAACGCTCTTGTTAGACGTGTAGTGTGAGTTTTCGATAGAGATCAACTCACTATAGTTGATTACGGTTTCGTGGTGATACAAGATCCGTTGGAGTGTTCGTGATCAAGGTCAAGACTTGGTGGTTATCTATTTTTCAATAGATTCGAGGTTAGTATTTATTATGTGTTTTAATTCATAACATTAAACATAGATCCATCCGCTGCGTACTCGTGGTATTGATGGTTTAATCAATATGAAATTCCAACAGTGGCATCACGAGCCATCTCGTTTGGTGTTATGGGTTACACATAGAGTCGCTTGCTACGCTAATTAAACACATATATTAATTGTTATGACAATAACATGCATTATTGTCATTTAATTAAATCTTCATCCTGTTTAATTATTAATGGTTAGTAAGACTTAAAAGCGGTTAGGAAAATTAAAAAGATTATAGTAACATGTACTTCTTCTTTTTCTTTTCCAATCTTAAGGCTTACGCGGGTCATTAGTATATGACGTCTGTGGTCCACAAGGTACCTAGCTCGAAAACTTGTGGGTGCCTTAGATTCTCCAATTGGGGAAGACTCATTCTTGAGTTTTGGAGCATTACTTGTTTTACTGCTTTCCATTTGAGTCTGTCTTCTTCTTCTACCCCTCTTCTGTCTGTTTTAATTGCTTATATATTTTATTCCTTGTGACTTGTTTTACATATATGCTGTTGATTTTGGAAAAAAAAAACAGACTAATTACTTATATCGAAACTTGCTTTTAATTAAATCGTAGGTTCCATCAAGCTATTGAGGGTGTGTATCATTACTCGAAGCTACTAGTATATAGCTTGCTGGATATCGTGAGATTTAATTATTGTCTGTTAATATACACACTTAATTCCTTGTGACCAGTTATGTGTTATGTGTGAAACTTTTTTTTACACTTAAACGGACTATAAACTATTGAAATATGATTTAATTAAATCGCGGGTTCCATCAAGCTATTGAGGGTGTGGATCATTACTCGAAGCTACCAGGATATAGCTTGCTGGATATCGTGTGATTTAATAAACTTTAACTATAAGATACCTAAAGTTTTTATGCTTTTATTAATGATCTTTGATCTAATCAAGATCTAGGGTTTTGTGTGGTCTTTTCCCGCCCCACTACATGCTTCGGCATATGAGGGAATTATTGGAAGAACTTGGGTCTTTTAACTCATGCAGAGTACAATATAGGATTTTTGACCATTCTTTGCCCGTGATAAAAGTACACCTAAGAAGTTGAAAAAATTGTTTTTTGCAAACTTGTGTTACAAAGATGTATGCATGCCTCTTTGTACACAATTTTTGATACATGTTTTTGTCAAAAATTATGTGATACCCTATTTGAAATTTAAGTTTATGCCATCCAAAGTTGATGACACTTGCACTTGCCTTTTGCTCTTCGTGGGACGTGAGTGAATTGCAACCCAAGGTGTTTATTCTCTAGCGTTAGACCTAGAGTTATTTACACATGTTCTCTAATTGGACGACTTAATCGAGTCAAGCGGTGAGATCCTTGAGCCCGAGGCATAGGATGAGACAAAACATGCATGACACTAGGAGCTTGTACTCTAGTGCCATAAGTCTCATAAATCTAAGAGTTGCACTTGTAATGCAATTGTCGCACGCTGCCTACCTCTTGTACCCACAAGACTTACTAGAGTAGTAAGCACTACCGTGATGAGTGGGAGTTCAAGAGGGTCTTAGTCTTTTAGTAAATTAATTGTTTTATTTATTAAAACATGGGTAGTTAATTTTTAAAAGAATTAATTATCGAAAATACTAAAATTTTGAACTTTGTTTTATTGTAGATGGCAGCTAATCAATCCGTCAACAATTCGATCTTCAGGTCTTTCCTCAAAAAGGAAAAACTTACTGGATCCAACTTCCTCGACTGGTATCGGAATTTGAGGATCGTCCTCATAGCCGAGGATAAGTTAACCTATGTGGAGCATCCCATACCTGCTACTCCTGTTCCTCCAACTCCTGATCAGCAGGTTCCTGCTGATGTCCTTGCTGCTCACGCCCAATGGGTTAAAGCATCTAAGGACATACAATGTCTTATGCTCATAAGCATGACTCCAAAACTTCAAAAGAATCTGGAGCACTTTGATGCATATAACATGCTTTAGGAATTGAAGACCATGTTTGCTCAGCAAGCAGAACAGGAACTCCTTGAGACTGTGCAGGCCTTTCATACATGTAAGCATGAGGAGGGTCAATCTGTTAGCACCTATGTTCTGAAAATAAAGGGCTATATGGACAGACTGGAACGCCTTGGTCACCCCATGTCATCTGGCCTTGCAGTGAGCTTGATTCTTACCTCTCTGAACAAGGACTTTGCTGGATTCAGACAGAATTATAATATGCAATGCATGGGGAAGACAGTGAATGAAGTGCATGCAATGCTTAAGCTGCACGAACAAGGGCTTCCTAAAAAAGATGCTACCCCTGCTTTACTTGCTATAAGAGCAGGAAGGATCCAGAAGAATAAGAACAAGAAGCCGCTGAATGGTACTCAGGGTAAGAATCATGGTAAAGGCAAGGCTAAGCTTGCTTATGCCCCCAGAGCCAAGATTCCCCCTCCACCTAAAAAGGAGCATCCTGCTAAGGACACTGAGTATCATCATTGTCATCAGACTGGACACTGGAGGAGGAACTGTCCTGCTTATTTAGCCGAGTTGATGCAGAAGAAGTGCAATGTGGCTAGCAATGCTAGCACATCAGGTATCTTCGTCATAGAACTTTATACTTTTCCTCATAAATCTTGGGTATATGACACTGGTTGTGGTACTTATATCTGTAATACTACTCAGGGTCTCAGGGGAAGTAAGAAACTGAAGCCAGGAGCTTTGAACCTGTACGTGGGAAATGGAAACCGTGCAGCCGTTGAAGCTATCAAAAGTTTTTATTTATACCTTCCTAGTGGTTTAATTATTGTATTGGACAATTTTCATTATGCTCCTAGTATTACTAGGGGTATTGTTTCAGTTTCACTTTTGAAAGACAAGGGTTTTACTCATTGTTTTACAAATATTGGTATTTTAGTTTCAATGAATAACGTGTTTTATTTTAATGTTGTTTCTAGGAATGGTATTTTTGAAATTGATATGCATGACTCTGTCTCGAATGATTGTTCTATGTATTCTGTTAATAGTAAAAGATCCAAGCGTAACTTGGACTCTACATTCTTGTGGCATTGCCGACTTGGGCACATTAACAAGAAACACATTGAGAAGTTGCAACGTGATGGGCTTCTTAAATCAACTGACCTTGAGTCTTTTGATAAGTGTGAATCTTGTGTGTTTGGGAAGATGGCAAGAAATCCTTTTCCGCATAAAACGGAGAAAGCTACAGATCTGCTTGGACTCATACATTCTGATGTATGTGGCCCTTTTAGAACTATGTCAAAACAAGGATACAGCTATTTCTTAACTTTCACTGATGACTTTAGTCGATATGGTTATGTTTACTTGCTTAAACATAAACATGAAGTCTTTGAAACTTTCAAAGTATTTCAAAGTGAAGTTGAGAATCAACTTGGTAAGACCATAAAGGCTTTACGGTCTGACCGTGGAGGCGAATCTATGAGTCAAGAGTTTATAGATCATCTTCAGAAGTGTGGGATTGTCTCACAACTCCCTTCTCCACGTACACCACAACATAATGGTGTATCTGAGAGAAGAAATCGAACCCTGCTTGACATGGTAAGATCTATGATGAATCAAACAACTCTACCAATGTCCTTTTGGGATTATGCTCTTGAGTCTGCTGCACGCATTCTCAATATGGTTCCATCAAAGAAGGTTGAAAAGACACCATATGAACTATGGCATGGGAAGGTCCCTAATCTGTCTTACTTAAAGGTTTGGGGTTGTGAGGCATTCGTGAAACGTGATACGCCTGACAAACTAGAGCCAAGATCTATTAAGTGTATCTTTGTAGGATACCCAAAAGAAACAATGGGTTACTACTTCTACTACCCACCTGAGCACAAAGTATTTGTTGCTCGTTTTGCTGACTTCTTTGAGAATCATCTCATATCACAAAAAGCAAGTAGGAGGATCGTAGAGAACTTGATGAAATTCAAGAAGATACTTACCCTTCAGAAAATACTAGCTAACTTCTTGAGATGGTTGAACATGAAAATGTTGAACCAGAAAGTGAAGTTATTCCTGTTCGTAGGTCCTCAAGGACAATACGTGCACCTGAACATATGTGTTTGTACATCGATTCAGAAGAGCATGAGTTAGGGGATCTCAATGAGCCCGCTAACTATAAAGCTGCATTGGCAGATTCTGAATCTGAAAAATGGCTTAAAGCTATGAACGAGGAAATGAAATCCATGAAAGACAATGAAGTCTGGATTGAAGTTGACCTCCCTCCTAACACTAAAACCGTTGGTAGCAAGTGGCTCTTCAAGAAGAAGACTGACATGGATGGAAAAGTACACACCTATAAAGCTCATCTTGTGGCAAAAGGTTATACTCAAACCTACGGTGTAGATTATGAGGAAACCTTCTCGCCTGTCGCAGACATAAAAGCTATTAGGATTCTTTTAGCCATAGCAGCGTACTATGACTATGAGATTTGGCAGATGGATGTCAAAACTGCCTTCTTGAATGGTCACTTAACTGAATAGGTTTACTTGGACCAACCTGAAGGATTTGTCAATCCACAATATCCTAACCGTGTATGCAACCTACAACGATCCATTTATGGATTAAAGCAAGCATCTAGACAATGGAATAAAAGGTTTGATGAGGAAATCAAGAAGTATGGTTTCACTCAAAACCTTGATGAGCCATGTGTATATCGTAAGGCTAGTGGGAGTAATGTAGCATTCCTAATCTTATATGTTGATGACATATTGATCATGGGAAACAACATTCCAATGTTACAAGCTATTAAAGCCTATCTTGGAAATTGTTTTTCTATGAAGGATTTAGGTGAAGCTGCATATATCCTAGGAATCAAGATCTACAGAGATAGATCTAAGCAGTTGATTGGACTTTGTCAAAGTGCATACATTGAGAAAATCTTGAAAAGATTTAATATGGCGAATTCCAAACGTGGAACTACCCCAATGCAAGTAAAACTTGAGTTGAGAAAATCTCAAGGACCCTCAACACCTGCAGAGGTGGAACGCATGAAGAGGATTCCTTATGCCTTGGCTGTAGGATCCATCATGTATGCGGTGAGGTGCACTAGACCTGATGTTGCGTTCGCTCAGAACTTAACAAGTCGATTTCAAGTAGATCCAGGGGAGATTCACTGGTCTGCTGTGAAGAACATACTGAAGTATCTCAGATATACTAAAGATATGTTTCTTGTTTATTATGGAGACCCAAACAGAGAGCTCAGATTTATCTGCTATACTGATGCTGGGTGGCAGACCGACAAGGATAATACCAAGTCGCAAACCGGATACGTTTTCGTTCTAAACGGAGGCGCAGTAGTCTGGAAGAGTGCCAAGCAAAGCATTACAGCGATGTCTTCTACAGAAGCTGAATACACTGCTGCTTCAGAAGCTGCAATGGAAGCTATTTGGATAAGGAAGTTTATTGATGAGCTTGGAGTAGTCCCCACCAATAAAGAACCTATGGAAATGCTATGTGACAACACTGGAGCATTAACTATCGCCAACGAGCCTGGAGCTCAGAAAGGCGCCAAGCATTTTAAAAGGAAGGTTCACTATCTTCGTGAGGTTATCGCAGATAATGAAGTAGTACTTAACAAAGTTCACACAGATGACAACTTAGCTGATCCGTTTACTAAGGCGTTGCCTTTGAACAAGCATGTTGAGCATGCTAGTGGTATTGGACTTCGTTCAGTTAGTAGTCTCATGTAAATCTGTTTTGATTTTAGTATTTGGATAATGGGATATGTAAAACATTTATTATTTTGATGATTAATATACGTGGTACTTGAGTTATTCATTCATATATTAATTGTGTCCTATATTTGCATGTTTAATCCATAAGTAATTTATTACTTTAAATTGTCCATTGTCGATCAATAATATGGGAGTATTGTTGAATTAAGGCAAATGTGAGAGATTGGTTATATTCTTTGAATACTAAGGATGTGTCCGCCAAACTCACATGTTATCCACGTGCTATGGATATTGGATTTCCCCAAACCCACGAGTCATCACTTTATGGATCGGCGTCATTAAGTGATATCTCGCAAATGGTTATTTTATTTGTCCTCTGACTTGAGATGCAAGCAGGTCTTGCATGTGTGGATCTTTCTTCTTGACTATAGTCAAACGCTATCCTGAACAAGGTGGTTATAAAGGCTATTCTCAGAAGTTGGTTGAAGCACATGAATGACACGTGTAGTCAAAATAGAATTTGTTCCTCCACTTGTCTTCTGGAGTATGATACTACTGGGCCCCTCGCTGAATTAATCAGATGTTTGCATGGCCGTGCCCAAAGTGTAAATCAAGATGATGCTTGTTTTACGTTTGGTAATCTTGATTAATTTCTAAAACGAGAAACAGAATAGTTGAGCAATATGGAATGACTTTGATCCATATCCATAGTTCAACAAGTATCTGAAACAAAAGGATAATTTAAAATTGTAAACCATTTACCTAGTTGTTTTATGAAACCACACTCAGGTATTTCTGGGAGCAATACGGTGTTGCTAGACACTTAGCATTGTTAGTATACATTATTGATTATTACGATCGCAAGTGGGAGCTATTGGTTATGCGTTCGTAAATCAATAGATTATACGGCTATAAATTACGTGAGCCTATCGGGGCACACACGTATACATTTAGAGAGCGTTTATTAAATATAATTAATATGTTTAATGTATACTATTAATTATAATTAATAAAATCCACGAAATATACATAACGGTCGTTAGTCCGTTAGTGTAACATTTAACGGTCGTTAAGTCCGAAATTGGCTTGTATTGTACATGTTTATTTCACAAGGACTAAAAAGCAATATGGAGGCCCATGTACCCCTAGGGGTTGGCCGGCCATATTGTGCTAGGGTAAGAGGAGGTAGATTTTTTCCTAAGCTACCCTATTAGTAAATAAAAGGAGGCCTCTAGGTGTTCATTTACAGACAACTAAAATCAAAGCTTTCTTTGATATTCTCTTCTTGCTCCCCAAAATCGTCCAGCACCCCATTGTAAGGGAGTTGGCTTTGTTTCTTCTCTACGACTAGCATTCGTGTTTAGTTCGTAAGCTCGTGGGTTAAGCACTAGCATCCTAACGCTCTTGTTAGACGTGTAGTGTGAGTTTTCGATAGAGATCAACTCACTATAGTTGATTAGGGTTTCGTGGTGATACGAGATCCGTTGGAGTGTTCGTGATCAAGGTCAAGACTTGGTGGTTATCTATTTTTCAATAGATTCGAGGTTAGTATTTATTATGTGTTTTAATTCATAACATTAAACATAGATCCATCCGCTGCATACTCGTGGTATTGATGGTTTAATCAATATGAAATCCCAACAGTATAAGCCCATGGGCTTACTGTAAGCTTATAAGCTTAAAGTTTATTACGGGTAAACGGTGAAGGTTTTCCCTGTTAAGATTACCCGGGGATGGCGAGCCTTTTTTGACTCACACGTACGCGGCCTCACCGGGTTAATCCCGAGACCGTTTTCGACCCTTCCCTGGCCACCCCCACATGCACACACCTAGCGAGGTTTGATCCCTTGACCTTTTGTGAGGAAATCAAGGACCTTTATCTAAACACTTTCATGAACTTCTTTTAGCTATATAAGCTAATAAGCTTCTTATAAAAGCTAAAACAAACACCCCTTTCAAGGTAAGTTTGTTTATCAAAATTTTCAATTATCAAGGTTTATAATATTGTCATTTTTTGATAATTGATAATAAGGGAAGATATGTTTCATTACTATATATTAGTTAACATGGTAATACTCGCTTTAATTTCTTTACTTAACCCTTTGAGTTATTATTTCTTGTGTATTAGGGGGGGGGGGGGGGGGGGGGGGGGGGGGGTTGGCAATTGGGCATACTTTATCAATTAAGGGGGTTTTTGGTTTGCATTGGGGTATGACTATAGGTATTGGAATGAAACCCAACATGCTTGGTGGGTTTAGAAAATGTCTACATTTATGGATTTCATTCCTATTTTCAAAAACCAAGCCTACAAACCAAACATCTATATTGGAATGAAAGTGATTCTCTCATCCCCATACCATCATCAAACCAAACACTCCCCTAAAAACCATTGTAAGTTTACCCAAAACACCCCCAAGACAGAATAAATGAAACAACGTTATTAGTTGGGATTGTTGGGTTTATAATTTGCGAGGTAGGTAGGTTAGGGGGTGTTTGTTAGGCTTTTTTGATTTCTACTTATATTACTTGTCATACCATAATAAGCTTATATAAACCCATAAGTGTCAAAATAAGCCGAAAAATTTAGGCTTGAGCCGAAACCAAATAAGCTCATAAGCCCCAAAATAAGCTTAAACATATATAAGCAGCTTATGGGCTAACAAACACTTGTTCACTATTTGTACTAAGCTTATGATGGTAAAATGACCACAAAAGACGTATTCCAAAGTAGCTATAATACCTCTCATATAAGCTCATTGGCTTACTGAAACCCCCATATAAGCTTAAAGTTTATTACGGGTAAATGGTGAAAGGTTTTCCCTGTTAAAGATACGCGGCCTCACCGGGTTAATCCCAGGACCCTTTCCGACCCTTCCCTGGCCACCCCCAAATGTACACCTAGCGAGGCTTGAAGCATTCACCTTTTGTGAGGAAACCAAGGACCTTATCTAAACACTTTCATGAACTTCTTTTAACTATATAAGCTTCTTATAAAAGATAAAACAAACACCACCTTATCCAAAGTTCGCTTCGTCGTTTAGATTTCATTCTATTAGCTTAGAAGCAAAGTTGTTGAGGTTTCTTCCTGTGCGTATTAAAACAATGGATACAGAATTGAGTCAACATTTTCCTCGACATCATCTTTTTAGACAATAGCTCTTATTCTAATTATCTAACGGTTAAACTGTTTAACTAAACAGAATCGTCAGTTATTTGTTTATTGAACATAACCATCTCGTTCATTTTCTTTTGTTATTCGATCTTGTGACAGATGGAGAAAGTGAAGAGAATGAAACTGACCCACAGACGGCAACTAGAAGATGTACCCGAGTTGATTCATCTTATTCAAGCATTTTTACTAGCAAAAGATGCAGCCCACACCTATGTCTTGTCCAAGTCATGGCTACACGCTTGGTCTACCATCCCCACTCTCAGGTTTTGCCAGCCCAGTAGGTCTTTAACTAAACAGCAAGAAACAAGGCACTTGAAGTTGATCAGACGGACTATACGAAGTTATCACAGGGACAACATACCAATTATAACATGTGATATTCACTTTGGAATCCGCAAGCCAAAATCGGCTACTCGTGCTGAAAAGTTTATTAAGCATGTAGCCTCCAAAAGTTCTCTTAAGGAGCTTTGCCTCACAGTCGTTGATGACATTGCTTCTTTTACTTTGCCAGATGAGATATTCTCATGTGAGAACCTAAAAACATCAAGTGTAAAACTCAATTTTTCCCTTCACATAGAGCGCCCTCTCAAGAAGAAATACCCCCTTAACATTAGTAGCAATGCTTTGATCGTTTGCATGAACCTGCGAGTGCTAGAGTTGCTTGATGTGCACATATGTCATGAAGAGGTGCTTCATAACTTATTATCTACCTGCAAGTTGCTTGAAAAGATCAACCTTAGACTTCTTGAAGGCTTGGATAAAATAAGGTAAATAACCTCCTTTATCTTCAAGAGTTAAAAATAGCTCCAGGTAGTCATTATGATAATGCGAGTTTGGAAATTTATGATGTCCCACGTCTATGTTCAGTTTTATACGAGACATTTAGGATAGTACATACGCCTGTATTATCCATTGCAGATTCAATAGAGAGCTTGAAAGAGTTAAGTTTAAAAGGTCTGACCCTCGATGATGATGGATTTTGCAACATTATCAATACCAAGTTTCCTTTTCTTGAGAGTTTAGCCCTTGATATCACACAGTGTAGGGTGGAAATTTTGGATATCAGATCCAATTCGTTGCAGAGATTGAAAATAATATTGAGTCAATTCAGGCCAACAACAGAAATACAAGTTAATGCTCCCAAATTACTTTCTTTCCAGTACGGAGGCTTTGAAATGCCTAGTCCCTTGTTTCCAACCATTGTTCCTGAGCAAATTAAGCTAAATCTATGGGTGAGAAATTCCGTCGATCATTTGTTCTTTCTTAAGTTGAGGGAATACCTCAATTTATCAAGCAAGTTTAACATTGTAATTGGAAGTTCAAGATCTGCTGTTCTGCCATTCAACATTGATGATGTGAGAACAAGGGTCCTGTTTCCGGCTACCAATTTTGAAAAACTCTCGTTTGAAACATTCTCAGATGATGGTTTGTTGGAGAACTCGATACTCTTTGATGCATTGTTTTCTATTTGCCAGCCCCTGTACGTAGAGGCACGTCTTCAGATGAGGCTCAAAGCTGCTGATTACTTCTTGAAGCTAATTGATATGGGGGTGACGGAAAACAAATCTGGAAATTGGCCTGGCCTCAAATCTTGTGAAATAAGAAATGTTCTCGAAGTAGAATGGGAAATGATAACAAGCTCTTCGTTAAGTTTAGTTGGTGAATGGTCTCAATGTGTGTTCAAACTTGCTTATTGCTCTCTGTAGAAGCTGCCTATCTTCACTTGCGTTGTTTGATCATTTTACTATTCCTATTTATAACGTATTTAGCTAATTTGTTTTTGTACTCTCGTTGAACCAATTTATGATAATATGGTAGACTGTTTATTGTGACAGGTAAACTAATTATGTGTGAATTTATATGTATATGTGAAATGATCTGCATTTGCTTTACTACTGTGTTTTTATCTCACCAGCCACTCCCATATTCTTCTTCGAATTCATACAGAAACTCTAGTAATATTATATTAATGAGCGAAAACCCTCGTCAAATATATCAATACCAATTCCTCCACCCGTTGTTGAAATGGGACTGGTCCGACCATATCAGGTCAGGCGCTTCTCTTAGCTGTTGGCGCACATTCTTTGGCTTTTTTCTCCTCGGTTTCTTAGTCTTATTCAGCCTCCTTTGAACCCCTCTTTTTATTTCTCATAGGCTTTGTTATTCGTTATTACAATACTCTTTAGGGCTTGAGGATTATTTTTATTTTTTTTGCATATACGTTCATATTCATTCATTCAATTCAGGCTTGCACTTTGTCGCTAAATAGTATATGCAAGACTGTACAGAACAGTTACGACATCACTATGTTTCCTGGAGTGACAGATGGTTGATCTAATTCCGGGCTTGATTACTACCAAGCCTCACTAATGTCGAATCAACCTATTTTAAGGAGTTCCCGCCTAACTTTTTTCATAACTGTGGAAGGAGTTTTTTCGACGAAATTCTAAATTTCAATCAGGATTCATAAGAGACAACTTGGTCTCGTAACATGATGAACCATATCAAAACCTTTCAAGATTTAACATGGTTGAGTTTTAATCAACTTGATACAAAGCTATATGATAGCACCACTACTACAAAAGAAGCTAGTTAGATCGGTTAAAATGCCATATATAGATCGGTACTCAACCGATCTATCTAGGGGTGATCTTTATGAGTAGCTAGCTATATAGATCGGTTCGGAACCAATCTTTATAACCTTACATAAAGATCGGTTACTATCTAATAACCGATCTTTCTAATTTTACATCGAGAGACAATGGAAGTGTATGTCTTGGCTATTTTGCATTTTTCAAGTGGCCCCTTCGATTGTGACCAGCCAACCACCACCCATAAGACTTAACCAGCTAGAACAAGACACATAGTGTCAAAACAAGACATGTACACCCACAGAAACTGGCCAATAACAAATCCTTAATTCATTATAGTAATCCTTTCTGTTTCCAATGATTAAACAATCAATCAATTTAAGACAGATGAAATGAAAGGGAGATCCAGTTTCTGGTCAAATAAACCAGTAACTTAAAAAGATACATTTTTTCTATCTTCTACATCATCAAAATGAAAAAATAAAATAGAAGGTGCCTGCATTTGTTGCCAAAAAACTACCAACATTTGCCTCTCTTCGAGTTACTTCTTAAGTGTCTTCATTGAATCAATAAAACGAAAATGAGTTCATGACTAAAGTTAGTACCAAAGGAAGGTATAAATATTCGCATCTAGGATTAGCTATTGTCATCATCATCCGTATGTGGATCAGAGGCATACATATGAAGCCCTCTGGTCCGCCCAGGTGCGCCACCTTTTATGGAAGATAAATCAAGCACAATCCTACATAAAAAAGGACAACATTCATAATAAATATCGGAATTTATTTTAATCCGTAGAAAGTGTCCAAGTTGGCGTTTGAATAAACTTACTTCTGATCAGTAGTGTCACTCTTAATGAGGATCTTTTCATCAATTTTGGACAATGAGAAGTCCAATGGCAAAGCAAATACCTCTGTCACTGTATTTAAAAAATCACGACCAAAACATTATGTATTGGTAGCAAATAGACTGCATTACATAATTAAATATTGAAAAGGAAAAAAACTTACGTGTTGTTGGGGTAGCATCCGCACTCCCATCAAGACACAAGATTTTCTATAACAAAATCAATTGTCAAATCCACATTCAACCAATACCAAAGCCAAAACAAAGTGCCAAAAAGTAATATCACCTTAAGCCGTTCATAGCAAGCCTCAAGGTTATCATTCACCAAAATATGATCAAAAAGGCCAGGAGACTTTCCTTGTTCAAGCTCTGCTTTGGCATTCCTAAGTCGTTTTTGAACCTGTTCTTCAGTCTCTGTCCCTCTGTGTCACAACAAATAATTTTTTAACCAACTTGAAACTATAGCAACTTTAAGACAAGATTTGGTTTGATAATGGCTTCAAGATGTAATCTCAAACCTTGCACGAAGGCGCTTCTCAAGCTCCTCAAACGAGAGTGGGCAAATAAAGATGAAAATAGCTTCAAGTGAACTAGCCCTCACGGACCTGGCCCCTTGAACATCAATGTCAAGGATGCATCTCTACACAAAATCAGACTCACTATCTTAAGTAGAATATTATGACATTCCGTTTTAGTACGTTTATGCACAATCATGCAAACAATATCCTAGTCGAAGTATATATTAACGCAAAGGTGATTCTGGAACTAGGATTAGCATTGTAAGTGAGATGGGGGCTCCTTAATTTGGGGTGGTTGATCCACAATTTGAGATTAGGCTATGTGCTAATTAAACGAGAAAATTTCAAGGATGAACTTGAATCACATCTTTTTACGTTTTACTATTTCACATACTTAGAACAGATAAGCTTAGGTTAACCCTATACAACACATAGAACAGATACATTTTATAAGCATTGACCATTGTGAATGCACCATTTTCCTCCTTTTCCCTAGGTGCACGAGTCGTATGGCTCACAGAGAACCCAAACATTGCTGGGAACTCTTTCATTAGCATATTAATTAGTGTGCCCTTACCTACTCCAGATGGACCACTAATAACTATCGGCCTCTCGGCATCACCTATAACTCCCTTACTCCAAGCCACTACCTCAGTTCCAAATTTCTTCTTCTGATCCTGGACAAACTGAGTATCCACCTAGCAACGCGCAACCAATTAACATTGAACCAATATCATGAAATGATCAATTAACTTTCCTAATAATTTCATATACGCACCTCAAGAAACCAAGCACAATCGTTAGATTTTGAATCATGTTTGACAACCAAGATTCTATCTTCATTCAGAAGCATCGTCTTATGGCCCTTTAGCACCTTCGGTTTTGTTCCAAGAACAGTTGCATTCACCCTTTACACGCGAAAAACAAAATTAATAAACTAAATTGTAAAAAACCAACAATTGACAGAAAATCAAACTCACCATTCACCGGTAGATTTAGCAAAAACACGAATGCCATTTGATTTTAAATCATCAATCCCGCCAATGACATACTGGTTAACACAAAGAAATATCATTTAAAATTTACAAACTTGAACTAGTAAACTGCACGTAGATACTCGCATACACGAATCATTAAAAAGATATCAAATAAAACAGTATAAGTTCGATATCATACCGTCTTACTCCCAACAACAGTAGCTGTTTCAAATTCCTTCAATTTCAAATGAAAATTATTTGAAAAGCTCTCATCACCAAACAAAGCTGGTGCCTCCCCCTAAATCACAAATTAATCAAATTTTATAAAATTTTCATAACACTTTTATTAAATCTTAAATAAATTAAGGTTTAACTCACCATTACAACAACCTCTGCAACAGATTCAGAATCTGAAATTGAAAAAACAAGAAAATTACTATATAAATTAATCCCACTTTCAAGATCTTGAGAAAAGTGAAGAAAAAGACAAGATTTAAATATAGGCATATAACAGACAAAATCATTCACCCAATTTAGAAATTTTAACATTAAACCGACAAAACCAATAACCCTAAAAATGCAAAATACTTAATTAATGTAATTAATTAATGAAGGATATGCAAATGAATGATGATATACCTGATGAGTGGATCTGAGAATGGCTGTGAAATTTTGGGAAAATGGTTAGGGTTTTTTTTTAGGTGAGAGTATATGATTTTGGGGAAATTTGGGGGAAATGTTTAGAGTTGTGTGTCAAAGGGTGTATTTTGGTGAAGCGGCAAACCAAAATTTGTATCGCGCTAAAACTATTTTGATGAATTTTGACTAAATTTTGAAACTCAACAATATATAGATCGGTTGTTTTGTTAATAACCGATCTATTAAATTTTGAAACTAAGTAAATCGGTTATTAACCAAAAAAACCGATCTATTTATTGTATTTTTCCTTTAATAGATCAGTTTTTAACATAACCGATCTATATGAGGTGATCTATATGACCTTTTGTGTAGTAGTGCACCCACTTTTTCCGATTAACCATATCAAAACCTTTCAAGATTTAACATGGTTGAGTTTTAATCAACTAGATACAAAGTTATATGATAGCACCCACTTTTTCCGATTCGGTGGTTCAATCTATTATTTATCATTCATGGACGTTGATAAGATCCATCCATTTAGCAGCAGTCCACTTTCTACTAATACCCGTCTCAGACTCAAAGACTCAAAGAAAAATGGTTCTACAAATTGTTTACCTAATACTATAGGGTGAAACTATATGCAAAAAAACAGTATTGAGTATAATTTAACCAACCAAAAACCAATAATCTGTTCAAAGCCGAGCAGTACAAGGAAAACAATTCTCAGTAAGTAAATGAGTTAAGTGGAATCATCATCTTCAATTCTTCTTTTTGTCCTAAATGGTGATTCTAGACAATTCACTGAGTGGTTCTTGTTGAATGATGAAACCCCGTAGGCTAAACTTTATTAATCATCAACTATTTATAGTACATATCAGAAGAACCCTAATGGACCCTAACCCCACACCGGGCTTGGGCCATATTTATCATCTAACATAAGTAAACAAAATTTCTTCTCTTTACTTCATGTGGGAAGTTTCACCCCACATAAAAACTGACTTATGAACAGTGATAGTGTATCCCAACTCAGTCTTTAATAAATACTATTTAGTGAATTGAAATTTCATAAATGTAATACTACCACACAATGCTTACTCTTTCCGTGTAGTTATTAGTATTACATATGTATATGTATGTATACATGGAATAAGGATATGCATATTAGGATAGGAGTCAGCAAGTCGGAAGGCTCCATGAACACATGGATAAACCTCAGTCAAGTGGGTTATCAACTTGCATAGCATATATTTGATCTCTCACGAATTTGGTTCTATTAAATATGATCACATATTCAATCCCTGTTAGATTCATGTATGTACATGGATATGCGAGATGCACCATGCGTGTATCTATGCATTTCTTACTCAAGTGAATAACTTACATATGCGTTTAACTTCTCTATTCAAATCTTCATTGGGGCTCTACAAATATATGGAATATATTCGATTATATCCTATCATTGCAATATTTTTTATCCTATAAATAGGAAAAATATTATAAGATGAAGGCTCACCAATTTGCTACTAGGCACTTCTATCTACATAATTTCTCTAATCTCACTTGTTGCATCTTTCTCTTGTATTAGCGATATTATTCTAATGATTGAATACACATGAGGAATGCCCCGAGTTACCCCCTGGATCATACTTCTTAAATATAATCGGTTCTATTTAGGAAATGCGGCATAAAACCACATATATAATGTGAGTTACCAATGAAGAATCGCCACCCGAGACACTAATTCCTCTCTACTTTCTCAACTATAGCTTAAGAGTATCTAAGCATTCTTATGCATACATAGCATATGATCAATACTGACTTGATCATCAGAGGGGGTTCCCCCGGGCTCAGCCCGGGGACCTCTCTAACGGTCTTTCTTTGTATTTTCAGCACTATTATCGAGAACAAAGTCAAGGTCAACACAAGTCAAATGGCCAGGTCATCACCTTGACAACCATGCGGATTTTGGTAGCATCAAACAGCTCACCAAATGACTCAATCTATAGGCAATTGGTATGTAGTCCGAGTTAGACCTCGTCATCGAATCTGAACATTACACCCTTATGATAGTGTCACATAAAAGTATTATTTTTAAAACTACTATAACGTAATTAAAAATAAAATTGCAGCTTCTTTTCTCCATAAACAACTTCAAACTTGTGAAACCAACAACACATACTAATCTCAACTTGTTCAAACTATGTTTACCATAATATATAAGCAAGCAAAGCTTCTTCTCTTTCCTTCATGTGGGAAGTTTGACAAAAGTAACCCCTTACAAAAAGTTTTCTTAAAAGATAGACACAATACAATTGTTGTTGGATATCCTCCATAGATTGGCTAAAATGTCAAGAAAATCTTGTGTAATGTAATAAAAAAAAAAAATTAAAAAAAAATAAATAAATAAAAAAAAGTCACATTGTGGTAAATTGTATAGTTAAACGAATTTATGCACGGCGCACCAAATGGCTCAATCTATAGACGACCGTCCGAGTAAGACTTACACCCAAAGTTATGATGAGTTTTATTATTATTATTTTTTTATTATGGTGCGTCTATATACAAACACACTACTATCAACGTGTACATCTCATTCATAAGATCTGTTAGTTTTATGGACATTATTTTAGTAGTCGTATGTTAGGATCGAACTCGAGATCACAGGATTGCACACTTTACGTATGAGAACTAAAGATTGATAATTTTGTATAAAACGTTATGTTTAATTATTAATTTTCACAAAACGTATAATGAACGTTAGTATTTAACAGAAGTGACTAACGATCGTTAAATAAGAAAAGGGAGGGACTAGAATGAAATTAGATGTCAAGAAGGTTTTGGATCCACCTCCTTAACAAGAGGGCTGATTGGTTTTGTATTTGGGTTACCAAATCCAAATCAAACTTGGACTCTAAGTTTCTTATAGTATATAAGCAAACCAAGGGTATAGTTTTAGACATCTCTTGTGCACACAAACTAAACCTAAAAGTTTTCTTCCTTTCTCTTGTTCTTGTTCGATCGACATAAACCCTTCTATAGGGTCGATCGAATTTTTGGTTTTAAACAAAACTTTGGTTTAAGTTTTTTGATTAAATTACTTGCATAACTTTAGTTTAATTTAGTACGTGTGTACAAGAACGTGATACTTACACACTATTGTAAGTATCTTGGATTGAATTGCAAAATAGGTAAGGGGCAATTCGTGTAATCCGTTTAAACCCTAACTAGGGTTCATCACTTATATTGCTTGGATTGATTCTTGTTTTGCTAGAATCATCAAGGTACGCTTACTTTTAAATTCGGTTAATTATTTATGTGTTATGTTTCCTATGCTTCCGCATATGTGTTCTTTGATGCTTTTATATTTATATAAATGTCATGATTATATAATTTCAACAGTGGCATCACAAGCCGTTATAACGTGTAATTAATTACCGAAAACACATAAAAAACAAATCTTGATTGTGTTTGAACATGTTTAGTCGATTTAGGGTTTAAATCAAAAATCGAACCCTAATTTTAATTTAGGGCCGATTGCCCTTGATTATTTTTAGGGTTTATGTTTGGTTATTTAATTTGATTAGAAACCCTAAGTTTAACATGTTTATGTGTTTGTAAGTGATCTTGTGGCAATTTGCTAATTGTTAGGTAGAATCCATGCAAACGTGCATGTTTGGCATGGATTCATTGTTGTGATGTTTTAAATTGTTTTCACATGTAATTTAATTGATAGATGTCGAATTGGGGAAGACTCCAATTAATTAAGTAATCATATGTGCAACGTGGTGTATATTTAATTATGACTAACGCAATCGATACGTCAATGCATGTGGCTCACTTACCATTGTAAGTGATAGTCTTAGTTAAATATATGCATAATTAAACATAGATTGATTATTAATAGGTTTATCGAATTAGTTTGCATGTGGCTAATTGTTTACATAATTAATTGTTAAGTTATGTGCATTATTTAGTTGTTTATTTTTATTATTACTTGTTTTTGTTTAATTGTATGACATGTTTTAAGCAAAAAGGGTAATTTTTTAATAGAAAATAAATGGACTAAATAATGGTGAAACTTGATGTAATAAATTATGAATCTTGCAAAGTCTTATGTGCCGATAGTGGTTCGCTTCGCACGGTAATTTTCTCCCAGGCGAGACTAGCAAGGTTATAATTTATAACATGGTTTTTAAGACTAAAGTCATAAACTTTTAATTGATTGTTGAGTTTTGTATCAATAGTACGAACGGCTCACTCAATTGTGACAAACTATAAGAGGGGTTTAAGTAGAAACGGGTTTTTAATAAGATTCGCTCTGACCTTTGTTTCTACGCTCCTTTGTGCGTCAAATTGGAGCTACCAAGTATGACTATATTACGTACACAATCACCTTAAGGGTGAATTGATCTCAATTCCACGTGCCACTTTGTGGTAATTATCCGAATAACTTGGGTCTTTTGACTCATGCAGTAGTAGGGTATAGTGGGCGATAATTGTATGTAATTCTTTGATTGGTGAACCCAATACCTCAATTAAAACTTTGTTGATTTAAATCTTAGCTTAAAATTTGTAAATAAAAAGGTTTTGAAAAACTTATGATACGAAGATGTATGCATGCTTCTTCGTACATATTTTGATTGACACATCAAAATTAATACCCTTTAAAATTAAGTTAATGCCATCTAATTAAAAGAACACTTGAAGTTGTAATTTAGTCATGTGAGAGCTTGGACTAGATTACAATGGAAAGGTAAATTTCATATTTTCGTTACTAGCAGATCAACTAATGTAATGGAATTATGGTAATTTACAGTTTTTTAATTAGACGACTTAATTGAGTTGTAAGTGAGAGCTTGGACTCAAGGCATAAGATGGGGATAAAACATTCTTATATTGAAAATTGTTTGCCAATATAAATCCCATAAAGATCTAGGAATTGGAAATTGTTTGCCAATTATTGTTCGACAATTACCTTGTTGAATACTTTCATTACTAGCAGATCAACTAATGTAATAGAATTATGTCAATTAGGATCCTAGCTTTAAGAAAATTCTATGGTTCATATGAATATAAACCAATTGGTATTTAATTTTCTTAAAGATTGTATTATCGAATATACTAAAATTGAATTTTGTAAATTTTTTTAATGTATTAATGCAACATTAAACCGTAAACGTGGGATATTCTTTTATTAGTAAATTCATCTACACCCATAGGGGTTTTTGGTTAGAGTTAATTTCACTAAAAGGATAACCTAGTCTCCTTTCCATGAGAGAAGCATGAGACTTAATCCTATTCCTTTTCATGAATGAGAAATGTATGATAGGAAAATTAGAATTGTCTAAATTCTAAGAAATAACTCGTAGCAAACTTTAATAGTTAAGAAAATTGCACATTTTCTGAGTTATTCAATTAGAAGCTAGACTTATTACCGCAAAATGGTAAAAGACAAACTAGTAGATTTTATCTAGTTGTTTTGTTTTGACCATTTAAAGGTGATGCATACCATTGTGGGGATGGTAGACCTATTAAGGAAGAAATTGCACGCCCAATTTTTTCAAGTTAATTGCATTGATGGATAGTCCATCATTTACAAAGTAGAATACATTCTTTTAGTACATAAGTAATTGTTACGTATGGGTTTTCTCAAAGGTTTAGGAAACTGAATAGCACACTGTTTGCTTTTACTGGTTATGATAACTTACAATGTTGTCAAATCCAGTCGGAACATTATGTTATAATTACTGAATAATGAATTATTGTAATGATCTGTAATTCGGTGGGAGCTACAAGCTTTGTCATCTTGGTAGTAACCCAGATTATCTCTAGAATGTTCTGAGATAATTACTTTCCAATAGTAGACACTTGGGTTTTTAAGGATAGTCATGTACGTTTCCTTACTAGACAATGTGGTTCTATATCTACTAATTATGATAATATCTATGACACAATCATACTGATCATATAAACAAATGAGTGACATGTTGTTTATCTGATACATGATGTTGTTCCATGCACAAGTGGGAGAAATCTTTATTGTGTGCAAGGAACAACACATAGGAATATGATTTAAAGGATTCTCTTGACTGCAAGGTAAGAGACTAATGTTCTAATGTGACTTAATCACATCTAATTAATAGTACACTTGAAGTTGTAATCTACGTCATGTGAGAGCTTGGACTAGATTACAATGGAAAGATAACTTTCATACTTTTATTACTAGTAGATCAACTGATGTAATGAAACTATGTTTATTTGCAGTTTCTAAATTAGATACCTATTAGAACAAGTGTCAATATGATAATAAGACTACTTCAAACTAAATATTTATGTATTATTGGAATGACATAAAATAAATGAAGTAATCTAATACTACTTCAATATGAATATTTATGTAATTTTGGAAAGACATAAAATAAGTGAAGTAATAAATTAACTTGAAATTACTATTGAAACCAAGAGATGGTGTTCATAATTACTTTAGTTAAACATGTTTATGTTTCATTGTAAAGATATAAACATGTATGATTCGTATCAAGAACAACAGGACTACAAAATGAATTAAAGGAACTATATGCACGCGAAGAGGTTATGTGGCGTCAAAGGAGCAGAATTCAATGGTTGAAGGAAGGGGACAAGAATACACGATTTTTTCATGCTCGCGCGAGTAGTCGAAGGAAACAAAACAGCATCTTGAAATTACAAAATGATGATGGCCGGTGGGTGGAAGATAGGGAAGGTATATGTGATATGGTCTCATCATATTTTGAGAAGTTGTTTACCGCCTCCCACCCACCAGAATGTGAAGAGGAAGTAGCATGTCTCGACAAAACTCTTTGTGATGATGATATTGAAGATTTAGGGAAACCGGTTTCTGAAGGTGAAGTTTATGCCGCAGTTATGCAAATGCACCCTTCAAAGGCCCCTGGACCTGATGGTATGACTGCCTTATTTTATCAAAAATTCTAGAAAATTGTTAGTCCTGCAGTCGTAAATGTAGTGGTTCAATTCTTTCATGGTGGAATCATGCCGCAAAATATAAATGAAACTCTAATAACTTTAATACCAAAAACTTCGTCTCCAACATCTTTAAATGATTTTCGTCCCATCAGTTCATACAATGTAATTTACAAAATAATTTCCAAGGTCCTCGCTAATAGAATTAAACGAGTGCTTCCGAGGTTAATTGATGAAACCCAGTTTGCTTTTGTTACAGAATGCATGATCACTGATAATGCTATAGTTGCTTTCGAGGTCTTTCATTGGCTTAAGAACAAAAGAAGTGGTCGGAAAGGTGCAATGGCAATTAAAGTTGATATGAGTAAAGCTTATGATTGGGTGGAGTGGTCGTTTATTAGATCAGTATTTCAAAGATTTCGCTTCCCACAAAACTTCACGAATATGGTTATGGAATGTGTAACGTCTGTCTCCTTGTCTTTCAATATCAATGGGCATATTACAGGACATGTTGTTCCTACGCGAGGACTCTGTCAGGGGGATCCTATTTCACCCTACTTATTTATCATGTGTGCAGAAGTGTTGTCAGCAATTATTAGGAGAGATGTTTTCACTCGCCACATTCATGGAGTTAAAATCAGTCGGGGTGCTCCTTAAGTAAGTCACTTATTTTTCGCCGATGATAGTATTCTCTTTACTAGTGCCTCGGTGGAGGAACGCACACGGTTGAAGAATATTTTATGGAAGTAGTGTCATTTCTCAGGTCAAAGTATTAACTTCCACAAATCAGATATCTTTTTCAGCCCAAATGTCGAAGAAACTTCATGGAATCTCATTGTAAATAGACTCGAGGTTCGGGAAGCATCACAACAAACTATGTACTTAGGCCTCCCTTCTATTGTTGGAAGAAAAAAGAAAGATGTGTTTCAAGCTATTCTAGATAAGGTACGAAAGAAAATTTCTGGATGGAAAGAAAGGCAATTGTCAATGGGGGAAAGTAGGTTCTATTAAAATATGTGGCCCAAACAATGCCAATGTTTGTCATGAATCTTTTTCTTTTACCAGATGGACTAATTGATGAGATCCATCGAGGTTTTAGTTGCTTCTGGTGGGGACATGGAAAAAAAGAAAACCCTATACGATGGGCATCATGGGAGTCTATGTGTATTTCTAAATATCGTGGCGGCATGGGTTTTCGTCATATGAATGGTTTTAACAAGGCTCTCCTCGCAAAGCAAGGTTGGAGACTAATCACAATGGAGGAGTCACTTCCTGCAAGAATTCTTAAAGCAAGGTATTTTCCAAGGAGTTGTTTCTTAGATGCAAAGATTGGATATAAGCCTAGTTTTATTTGCCGTAGTTTATGTTCAGCACGAGACATCATTCGTAAGGGGCAAAAATGGAATGTTGGTAATGGTAAGCAAGTAAGAATATGGGAAGACTATTGGCTTGAGGGTTATAGAACACTACACAACCAAACTTAAAATCATGATTTGCATGTTGTTAATGATCTTTTGGATCCTAATACAGAAGGATGGAATCATAGACTATTGTTACAAGTATTTTCCAGACAAATTGCAGAAAGGATATCATGCATACTGTTAGCCTTTAAAGTTATGTTATACTCGGGAATTGCAATAGTTTCTAAGTTCAAGGTCTAGTTTAGCCAATGATAGAAAGTTAGGCTAGTATTGTAGTATAAATACCCTCCTAGTCACAACTAGGAGGGTTGGGATTCTCATTGTACCATGTTTAATCTTTATTTTGAGTTCCCCCGACCTCCTAAACATGTTTCTTGATTATTACACATACACATCAATCCCGCTGAGTGTGAATCTCGTTACTGGGATGCCTCTCTGAATGGAACATTCACTTGCAAATCTGCGTATTGGATTGCAATTCAGAGTATAGAATGTCTCCAAGAATCACAATCATAACAGGAAAGAAAATGTATGAAGGCAATCTGGTTGGCTAATATTCCTAAGAAAGTAAAAATATTTATATGGAGAGTTTGTATGAATCTCTAGCCCACTGTAAGCAATCTTGTTGCAAGAGGTTTAGCACCTGGTTCTCTCACTTGTGTGCATTGTTCAGCTCCAACGGAAGACGTTAAACATGCTCTATTCCTTTGTAATTGGGTGCGGGATATATGGGCTAGCATGGAATTAACTGATCTTACAAACCAGGTAGAAGACATATCAATTGAAAAGATGTTATGTGCTACTCAGGAGCGACAAGAAGGTATGTTTGAATTGACTTTAATGTTAATGTGGCGAATATGGTATGCAAGAAATTCCAAAGCTCATGGACAAGGAGATTTTGAGCAGAATAAAGTGAAAGAATTTGCTCGTGTTATGCTGCAAGATTTCTCCTGAGAAAATCAAGCTATAGGTGCAACTATGCCCCCCCCCCCACCCCACCCCCCATAATGCACCCTCGCGATCATGGTCAGCTCCAACTAACGAAGAGATAAAAATAAATTGTGATGCTGGTGTATTAGGGAATAATGGTGCAGCAGGCCTTGGTTTTGTCATGAGATCGCATAGTGGGTCAGTATTGGAAGCGGGAAGCAGACGGGTCAATTTTGTGATGTCGGTTATTGAAGCTGAAGCAAAAGCAATCCTTTGGGCTATACAAGTGGCTTTAGCTAAGGGCTTTAAAAAAGTTGTATTGGAAACTAATTCAAATATACTTGTGGAGGCATTCAAACACAACAAAGTGTTAGTTCACATTAGAACTCTATTTCTCCACATACGTCGATTATCTCTCATTTGATGCTTGTACTTGGTCATTTATGCGACGTGAGGGGAATAGAGTTGCTCATGAGTTAGTTAGAAGAGCGTTATATGATTGTATAGATGACTTGTATGATGGTTTTATGCCTCCTTCGGTTAAGCCATGGGTACAACATGATGTAACCATTCTATTTGATAATTGAAATAGTTTTCATGATAAAAAAAGATGTAAATGATCCGTTTGTAGTATATATATAAAATAATATCGGATACGCGTGATACGTGGGGATCAACAAGCCAACCCTTTAGGAAAAAGGTTAACGTGCAAAACCCTTGAATACGGTATAAGATACTGGGCAAGTGATTACCCGGGTCGTTTCCCAACGAGGTGTAAATCGAGGATTTCGTGTAAGGTTTGGAATTAAAATGCTTGAAGTGTGGATTTGGATTTTTGTGGTTTTTTAATTCTAATTAAAATAACAAAAGTGAGTGAACAAAGAAAATTAGAGCAAAAACCAAATTAAACCAAATTACGCTAAAAATGTTAATCGGGAACTTAAAACGAGCCTTAAAAACTAAAATCTTTAAAAATTAACCCTACGAGTGCAAATTTATTTTTCCTAAGTCCTAAATGATAAAATAAAATTTAAAAAAAAAAGAATTATATTTTTTTGACTTTTATATTTTTTATTATGAATTAAAAACTAAATTTAAAAGAAAAATAAATTAAAAATACTAAATGAAAATGGAAAATTATGAAAAATTACAGAAAAGTGCTAAAGGTTATTCTAATCCTAGGAAAAATAAAATGGGTCCAACTGCTTATTCAAATAAGCAGTTATTAAGAAAAAGGGGCTGATAAGCTTTAGAGGACAAAATGGGTTAAGAATAAAATGTTGCAAATACTTCCCAGAGAAGTCCCAAGGGCAGATGGTGTTGGTGTTGTGTTGTGAGGCTTGGGAGGCTGGAGGTCCAGGGTTCGAATCCTGGCCTCAGCTTTTTTGATTTTTTTTTTTCTTTCTTAAACACTGATTAAATACAAGTAAATAAGCATTTCTTAAAAAGCACTTATTTCTAAAACTACTTAAAAAGCTCAGAAAAAGCAACAAAGATCAGAACAGTGGACTTAAAGGCAAATAAGCTAAAGCTTGTACCTATTAGGCTGTTTAAGCTATTTATTTGAGCTGAACTAAAACTGAATAAGCTATATAATTAAGAACAGATTAAAAGTTGAACACAACAACTGCAAAAGCCACAGAATAAGCTACCACTTAAAGAAAATAAGCACAATGGCTTAAGAACCATGAGGTTCTGTGGTGCAGGGCACCTCAGTCCCAACATGGGGCATTTTAAGCAATTGAAAAGCTATTAAAAAGCTACTATAAAAATTCTACAAAATAGGGAACAAGTAAACAAGCTGCCCAATATTATGTATACCAAATCTTAGCTTAAAAGGGATTGAATTTTTCAAATGAAAAATAGAAAACAAAGGGCTGATTTAGAAAAAAAACAAGAATATGCAGTCTGCAAATAGGGACTGTTTTTAGCATTCTATGTGTTGGAGTATGCTCATGTCATAATCACTAATTATATGGCTAGACATTTGTGAGCCTATGGGGTCACACACATATTCACTGAGGTGCCACTTTATATATCGTGTTTATCGTATTTACGATATATAAATAACCGTAAGTAACTAGGAACCGCTATAGGGCTTCTAATGACTAAGTAATGGACTTATTATATTGGACTTGGAAAACAAATGGGAAGCCCATTTGGGCCCAATGAATGGCCGGCCATAAGGCCTTGGAAGGAGGAAGTTGGTTTTTAAATTAGTTAACAAATATTCATGATTATCTCCTAATTAATTAACATTAATCTTTTACCAAAATTACTCCCTCCTCTCTCTCCCTATTGTATGGCAAAAACTAAACACCCTTCTAGGGTTTTGATTTTTTCCATCTCTTCTTTGTATCTTGTTTATTCAAAGAAGACTAGATCGGTTACGGGTTAAAAGGACTAGCATCCATTGGCATACGGTGACGTGTAGTGTGTTTCACACTTAGAGAAGATCAACCTTATTGATCTTTTGGGTTTCTTACACAATTCGTGGGTATAGTTGGTGTTGGTGACTCCCGGATCACGCTACAAAGGTATAACATTTTTATTTAATTTGTTTTCATTACGGTTGATCATATGACTCTATGGATCCAATGATTGGTGATGTTTTCCGCTGTGCTTATTTATGTTGTATGTTATTTTATTGCTACATCACCTATAGTGATATCACGAGCCATCATATGATGTTATATGATCATCAAGTATGCATAAAAATGGCTAAAAACGCATGTTTTTAATGGATTTAAAGGTATATCTTTAAAACAACCCCTAGGGCTCATATTTTCTGAATATGTCGACCTATTTAAGTATTGGTTATGCGTTCGTAAATCAATAGGTTATACGGCTAGAAATTACGTGAGCCTATCGGGGCACACACGTATACATGTAGAGAGCGTTTATTAAATATAATTAATATGTTTAATGTATACTATTAATTATAATTAATATAATCCACGAAATATACATAACGGTCGTTAGTCCGTTAATGTAACGTTTAACGGTCGTTAAGTCCGAAATTGGCTTCTATTGTACATGTTTATTTCACAAGGACCAAAAAGAAATATGGAGGCCCATGGATCCTTAGGGGTGGCCGGCCATATTGGGCTAGCGCAAGAGAGGGGTAGCTTTTTCCCTAAGCTACCCTATTAGTATAAAAGGAGGCCTCTAGGTCTTCATTTATTCACATCTTCAAATCAAAGCATTCTTTGATATTCTCTCTTGCCCCCTATAAAACGTCCAGCACCCCAAGTAAGGGAGTTGGCTTTGTTTCTTCTCTATGACTAGCATTCGTGTTTAGTTCGTAAGCTCGTGGGTTAAGCACTAGCATCCTAACGCTCTCGTTAGACGTGTAGTGTGAGTTTTCGATAGAGATCAACTCACTATAGTTGATTAGGGTTTCGTGGTGATACGAGATCTATTGGAGTGTTCGTGATCAAGGTCAAGACTTGGTGGTTATCTATTTTTCAATAGATTCGAGGTTAGTATTTATTATGTGTTTTAATTATGTGTTTTAATTCATAACATTAAACATAGATCCATCCGCTGCGTAATCGTGGTATTGATGGTTTAATCAATATGAAATCCCAACAGTGGCATCAAGAGCCATCTCGTTTGGTGTTATGGGTTACACATAGAGTCGCTTGCTACGCTAATTAAACACATATATTAATTGTTATGACAATAACATGCATTATTGTCATTTAATTAAATCTTGATCTTGTTTAATTATTAATGGTTGATAAGACTTAAAAGGGGTTAGGAAAATTAAAAAGATTATTGTAACATGTACTTCTTCTTTTTCTTTTCCAATCTTAAGGCTTGCGCGGTCATTAGTAATGACGTCTGTGGTCCACAAGGTACCGAGGTCGAAAACTTGTGGGAGCCTTAGATTCTCCAATTGGGGAAGACTCATTCTTGAGTTTTGGAGCATTACTTGTTTTACTGCTTTCCATTAGAGTCTGTCTTCTCCTTTTACCCCTCGTATGTCTGTTTTAATTGCTTTTATGTTTTATTCATTGTGACCTGTTTTACATATATGCTGTTGATTTTGAAAATAAAAACAGACTGATTACTTATATCGAAACTTGCTTTTAATTAAATCGTGGGTTCCATCAAGCTATTGAGGGTGTGGATCATTACTCGAAGCTACCAGGATATAGCTTGCTGGATATTGTGAGATTTGATTATTGTCTGTTAATATACACATTTAATTCCTTGTGACCAGTTATGTGTTATGTGTGAAAAAAAAATTTACACTTAAACGGACTATAAAATATTGAAATATGATTTAATTAAATCGCAGATTCCATCAAGCTATTGAGGGTGTGGATCATTACTCGAAGCTACCAGGATATAGCTTGCTGGATATCGTGTGATTTAATAAACTTTAACTATAAGATACCTAAAGTTTTTGTGCTTTTATTAATGATCTTTGATCACACTGGTACAGAATGTGGCTTTCGTCACACCCAAAATGCGTGACTATATGCATATAGTCACACACGTTTTTTTGGGTGTGTGTGACGAAAAGTCGCGCCACCGTAGGTATCATATGGTCACATTGTTTAGTTTGTGGCCGTTTTCATTGAAAAAGAGTGACCAAAACCCGAATATGTGTGACTAATTAGGCACAAGTTTTGTTGGATTCATCAGTATGTGTGACTATTTCCCATCCTATGGCCACATAAAAATATAATAAATGTGACGTTTGTGATGATTTAGTCACACAGCGTGTGTTGTTTTTTTCGAGTTAGTCACATACAATTTAAAAAACAGTGGCCAAAAGTGTTAATAAGTGTGACCATATGCTGTTTAAAGTGAAGAAATGTGTATTTTGTGTGACTATTGATCATCTAATGGTCACATGAATTCTTAGTTTGTGTGGCCTTTGGTAATATTTAGTCACACAAAGCATGTTTGTTTTGGGTATTTAGTCACATACAATTAAGCATAAAGTGGCCAAAAGTGTTAATAAGTGTGACCATATACTGTTTTAAGTGAAGAAATGTGTATTTTGTGTGACTATTGATCATCCAATGGTCACATGAATTCTTAGTTTGTGTGGCCTTTTGTAATATTTAGTCACACAAAGCATGTTTGTTTTGGGTATTTAGTCACATACAATTAAGCATAAAGTGGCCAAAAGTGTTAATAAGTGTGACCATATGCTGTTTTAAGTGAAGAAATGTGTATTTTGTGTGACTATTGATCATCCAATGGTCACATGAATTCTTAGTTTGTGTGGCCTTTTGTAATATTTAGTCACACAAAGCATGTTTGTTTTGGGTATTTAGTCACATACAATTAAGCAGAAAGTGGCCAAAAGTGTTAATAAGTGTGACCATATGTTGTTTTAAGTGAAGAAATGTGTATTTTGTGTGACTATTGATCATCCAATGGCCACATGAATTTTATGTTTGTGTGGCCTTTTGTAATATTTAGTCACACAAAGCATGTTTGTTTTGGTTATTTAGTCACATACAATTAAGCATAAAGTGACCAAAAGTGTTGATAAGTGTGACCATATACTGTTTAAAGTGAAGAAATTTGTATTTTATGTGACTATTGATCATCCAATGGCCACTTGAATTTTATGTTTGTGTGGCCTTTTATAATATTTAGTCACACAAAGCATGCTTGTTTTGGGTATTTAGTCACATACAATTAAGCATAAACTTGCCAAAGTTGTTAATAAATGTGACCATATGCTGTTTAAAGTGAAGAAATGTGTATTTTGCGTGACTATTGTTCATCCAATGGTCACATGAATTTTTATTTTGTGTGGCCTTTGGTACTATTTAGTCACACATCGAATTAAACAAAGAGTGACCAATAATGTTGGAGCAGAGTTGCTACTGCTAGCAGTACTAAGGTAGTCCTGCTGAAGCAGAGTTACTGCTGCTAGTACTATGCTAGTGCTGCTGGAATAAGTATATATATTATATATAAAACAATATTAAAAACCACAAGAAATTTCAAATTGAATTAAACTCGAATGCATATAACTGGACAGAATATACAATTGTAATGTCGTACTTAATTAATCAAATATCTAAAGACTTTTGAACCTTCACCCCCTTAGCAGTTTGCCTTAAGTCGTTAGCAGATATATATTGTTTCTTCGATGGTGCCTGTGGTACACATTTAGTCACATGGTTTGTTGGTGTAACCTGTAGTAAACAAAAGACGCTTCTATCAAACATTGAATTACATATGAATAATTATATATGTAGGTTGAAAAAACACATGTACGTACCACCTCTTCAAAAATAACTTGATCCTTTGGCCATGCAACGAAACTACCTTCAACATTCTTAATTATTTTTAACCCATTATTTGCTACGTCCGGTACGCATGCTGCATCAACTAACGATTCATCAATCGACACTTTGTAGCAATCACTTGGGAGTGGTCGGTTATGCAGCACTTGCTTTCCATGAGACTGGTATACGGTACCCAAAGCAACAATATTTGTTTGCTTTATAATCCATAGTTTGCACTTAAGTGTCTACAAAAAAAGAATTTTTATGTATATATCAGAAATTATTTAAACAAAAGAATAACAAGAAACATGTTGAAATACATACTGTTGGCAGTGCTTGTGTTAGAGACACATCTTGTTGCGATTGGGAATCTGGAGACCCGTTTCGTCGCTTCTTTTGCTTTGGCTTATTGGGTCCGACAGTTTTAGCAAGTTCCTATATGTATATATAAAACACGTTACATTATTTAAACAAAAGAGTAACAAGAAACATGTTGAAATACATACTGTTGGCAGTGGTTGTGTTGGAGACGACACATTTTGTAGCGATTGGGAATCTGGAGACCCGTTTCGTCGTGACTTAAGGTTATGCTTAGGCCTGACAGTTTTAGCAGCAGGTTCCTATACGTATATATAAAACACGGTACATTAGTCGATCATGTATGTAAAATTCAAAAATCAAAGGGCGATCTTTTATTACTATACTTACCATTGTTTCCGTTACCTTTTTAGAAGTTTCAAGGCCATTGGATTTCTCCTCAATTCCCGCATCTTTAGGACTTACAACACCACTTGTCTGAGTGCCATTGGAGTCACCTGCAATATTGTCAATGGCCATTGGAGTCACCTGCAATATAAATTAAGAAATACAGTCACTCATCAGTTTATGTTCAATGCCTAGTATCATTAGCATCAGTGGTGTTAGCATTAGAAAATGAAATTGTTAACAACATAAAAAATGGCTTACAACTGAGGCTATTGGCGATGGTTCAGTTGGCAGAGTTATATTCATCCCTTTATCATTCAACTGTTGCAGAATTTGAGAAAGCACTATATTTGTGTTTTCCACCTCACCGGATAATTTATTGACCTGCACATCTTTTTCGGTCATCTCGGCGGACAATTTCTTGATCAATTTATCTTTTTCTTCACGCTCGCGTCTCTCATTATCCAGTTGAGTTTGAAGTAAGGCAATTTTTTCATTGGCTTCTTGTTTTCTTCGAGGAAGGCCAAAATACTCTTTGTATGTTACTGCACCTCCCACTCCTCTGGCATAACCGCCCTTTTCCTTACCAAATACAAATGTCATGGCATCAGTGCCATCATCAAAACTCGATGTTCCTTCCTTGATCTTGTCATCAGCTTCTTTCTGCACAAAAAATATAGGAAATGTTGGGATTAAAAGTCTTCTTGATGCTGTTAGAGTAACTGCTGGTATACAAGCTACTACTGCTAGTACACAGTTAAATGTTGCTGCTATATAAGCATAATAATAGAATTAGCAGTCAAACTTACAAGTTCATCTCCCTTTGATTTAATATCATCATTTGGGTATTCGCCGTCTTTGTTTACCCTTCCTTTCACCCACATTACATCACGGGGGGGTTCTTCATCCGCTTCAATCTCTTTATTTTTGATCTAATAAACATCAAATGCATACCCATGTAAAGTTAAACCAAGATAAACGAAAATATGAGGATGCTTACACATGTACAGTTAAACCAAGATAATTGAAAATATGAGGGTATTAATGCAAATGTGCAAATTGGGCAATGTAAACAGATTCATTTCTCATATTGATCATCTCTTAATTGGTAAAACAAACATTGTGTAATCTTACCATTTTCTCTTTGACATAAGCATATCCACCTCGTCCCATTTTATGCTGATAAATATTTTGGGAACGCGCCATTTTACCTTTCTCAGATTTCTCCTAAAAACACAAAATCATAAGTCGTTTAGACGATGCGGTAATGCTGCAAACTGAAAATAATAAAATGACATATACACTTAATTAAAGATGACTAATTAAAACCTTGTATGCTTCGGTGGTCGTGTATTTAACATACTCGACCCAGTCTTCTGATTTCATTATTGTATTATACAAGTCCGGGACTTCATTCAGTTTGGAAGGTGTATTTAGGTTGGGCAAAATGTAGTTGAATTTGAGCTTCCTTCTGTAATTTCTTAGCATTTTACCAAGACGAATCATTATCAATTTTTTGTATTTCACGTCAACAACAAAAAATTTCTGAAAAGATTAACACAATGTTGTTAATTAGTTGCACATAATGTAACTGCATACATAAACTTATGTAGTACTAGGTTACAAAATAGTATATATGTACCAAGATTTCATCCCATAGTTTATCTCTTGATTCTTTATTCACCTTCTTCCAGTGTAGAATCTTCACACCTATCTGCTCACGAGCCACATCTCCTAAAAAACTCACAAACACTGCTCTGTTTTCCCCTGTTACCCTACCAAATGCATCGAAGGTTACCTTGAGCTTTATTGCACCAGGTTTGTCATGCTTCGCGCGAAACTTTACTAGCCTGGTTGAGCCCCTCTTAGCTAGTATCTCAGGTGTTTGGTTGGTTACAGGCTCATCTATATCTTCTTCATCAGAAGACTTTTCGGATTCATATTCTAAGGCGTTATCATCATGTACAATATGATCAGGAGGAAGCAAAGTATGGTTATCAACAATGGGTTTAGTTTCCATGACTCTTGAGCAACAAAGGGTAAAAGAAAATGATTATGGCTTAGCTTGGAGAGTAATGGTGAGAGAAGATTTGATTTTTGTTTTTTCTTTGCAGTCTTTTTTTTAAGGAGAGAAAAGAGGCTATACACCAAGAATATGAATCGTTGTGATTCAAAAAATTTCGATCCAAAAATTTGCCTCCAAGTTGTAATTTGAAATTAACAATTGAATTATTTGAAAATTTTGCCTTTGAACCTATTAATTAAAGCATAAACTTGAATAAATCAAAATTTTGGCTCCAAATTTTATAGAGTACTATCTTAATAATCGCAAATAATGTATCATACTGTGCAACCATCACATCAATAGTACAAACTACTACCCATTTAACAAACCAAAATACTTACATAATTACTAGTTATTGTACCCTTACTAATTACATTTACAAAACACAAATTGAATTTGTGGTTTGGTTTAACTATAGCTGTTTGCGTGCTTGTGTTTGCCATAAGAATGTGTGTGTTGATTAGGGTTTATTGATTTTTGTGTGTGTTTACAAATGACCGGGTAAAGGGATTAATTGCTGGTTGAATATTGAATTTGTGGTTTGGTTTAACTATAGCTGACGTGGCAAGATTTGTTTAAAAAAAAAAAAAAAAAAAAAAAAAAAAAAAGCTAATGGTGATGACGTGGCGGTGAAATCCGGCTATAGCCGGTAAATAGGGATGGCAACGGTTCGGGTTCGGGGCGGGTTTTAGTATACCCATAACCGAACCCGTTTATAATATACCCGTACCCGCCCCATATCCCACCGGATACCCAATTAATATTATCCATCGGTTTTTCGGGTTTCCCCACGGGTATCAGTTATCCGTACGTAGTTGAATATTATATGGACAAAATTGGCGGTATTAAGATTAAGTCAAGCTAAAATCCACCGAAAAAACAAAAGAAAATACTCTAACCACTCCCAACAATAACTCAGCTTTAAACTTTAACACACTGCCACGTCAGCTTTAACACACTCACCCTTAATTAACTGAACTTTAGTTATACACAAGATGTTTAACGAATGAGCCGAGATGATATGGTTGTATATGAGATGTTTAACGAATGAGCCGAGATGATATGGTTGTATATATACGAGATGTTTAACGAATGAGCCGAGATAATATGGTTGTATACGAGATGTTTAACGAATGAGCCGAGATGATATGGTTATACACGAGATGTTTAACGAATGAGCCGAGATGATATGGTTGTATACGAGATGTTTAACGAATGAGCCGAGATAATATGGTTGTATACGAGATGTTTAACGAATGAGCCGAGATGATATGGTTATACACGAGATGTTTAACGAATGAGCCGAGATGATATGGTTGTATACGAGATGTTTAACGAATGAGCCGAGATGATATGGTTGTATATGAGATGTTTAACGAATGAGCCGAGATAATATGGTTGTATACGAGATGTTTAACGAATGAGCCGAGATGATATGGTTATACACGAGATGTTTAACGAATGAGCCGAGATGATATGGTTGAATACGAGATGTTTAACGAATGAGCCGAGATGATATGGTTGTATACGAGATGTTTAACGAATGAGCCGAGATAATATGGTTGTATACGAGATGTTTAACGAATGAGCCGAGATGATATGGTTATACACGAGATGTTTAACGAATGAGTCGAGATGATATGGTTGTATACGAGATGTTTAACGAATGAACCGAGATGATATGGTTGTACATGATCAACACACCCAACAATAACTCACTCAACCTTTCGACCCTGTTTCATCATTTCTTAAAAGAGTTTAATTTCTAGACCAACCCTGATAGCTGGATGGTCTTGAGGCAACTCACGCAACCTTTCGACCTCTGGATCAGCACGATTATGCATCTGTAGCATAATACGAGTTATCTCACCTAGCAAATTGTTAATCAATTTGAGTTCTTTTTCTTGTTCATTGCGTAATCGGGTGAGGATAGCCTTTTGCACCTCTGCTAGTTAATTTGTTAGCCACAGTGTTTGTGTTAAAATTAGTGATACTTGCGAGAGAGTTTTATAAGAAGTTGTGTGAGAAAACGAAGTGTTGTGAAAGTGTCTTTGATAGTGGAAAGCCGTTAAACTAGCCGTTGGAGGCTATTTTAAAAATCAGATTGAAAGTAAAAGTAACCGTACGAGTATTATTCAAATTCAAACGTAAAGTAACAGTACAACATATTAATAACGAGCGGGATATTTAAAATTTAAAATTTCAAATTCAAATTAAACAAAAGGGTGGGATATATTTAAAATTTATCAATTCAATTCAATTTATAAATTGAAAATAAAAGAACCTAGCTTGGGCGGGATATATTTATATCCATTTC
Organism: Artemisia tridentata subsp. tridentata; assembly: GCA_021014915.2. Lineage (NCBI taxonomy): Eukaryota > Viridiplantae > Streptophyta > Magnoliopsida > Asterales > Asteraceae > Artemisia > Artemisia tridentata. Next base: position 160,739,846 of record CP139505.1, read on the forward strand.
AAATTCAAACTCATCTTAAAAAACGTGTGGATTTCTATCCTATAAGACCCTTTACAACGCATAACGCAGCGTTGCGTTAAAGGGCCAAAATCAGACATTTTATAAAAACTTTAACGTTTTCTAAAGTATCAAATACAAATACATTAAACATGAAATAGAAATACATTAAACATGAAATAGAAATACATTAAATGTCAAATAAAAACTACGTTAACATAAACAACGATTGATTAACATAAACAACATACGATTAACATAAACAACGAACGATTAATAAAAACTATCATCTGAATCTGGGTAACCATCTTCAGAGGATTCGGAAGGTGTGAAAAAACTAGACTCCCACCTTTGCCTACGTTCTTCATCCTCCCTGGCTTGCCGCTCCAAACGATCAGCTTCCTCTTCTCTTTCAAGTGCTTCCATTTCCAGGAGGACTTGCATATCTGCTTCCTCTTGCCTAAGTTGTTCCTCAGTTAACCCAAACGGATTTGGGTCTTGGTTGGGAACCGGTGGATTTTGGACCGGTTCATTTTCAGGTTGATTATTCACCGGAAAATTTTCCGGTTGGAAAACCGGAAAGATATGCTCGGGTGGAGTATGGAATTTTTCATTTTCGCTAGGTGGGCTTGGAAACTGTTGGCCAAAATCCTTTTGGCGAGGTGGGCTTGGAAATTGTTGCCCGAAATCTTTTCTGGAAGACATCTTGAATTTGAGATGCTTGGATCTTGAGTATTTGAGAAGTTTGGAATGTGTTTCTGTGTGACTTGTGCTTCAGAAGCATTGGTATTTATAGGGTACAAATGCACACGTTTTATTAACGTGACTTTGAATTTTAATTGTTGGGGCTAACCTGCGTTAACGCAGCGTTAATATGTTGTACTTTATCTTACGTTTGAATTTGAATTTGAATTTGAATTTTAATTTTAATTTGTTAAGGCTGAGTTATTGTTGGAAGTGGCCTAAATATACCCATACTTCTCAAACACATCTCACACACAAACACATTCAGACTGCTATAGATATTAAAGCATGTATTTACATTAAACATGTACTAGAAAATATCAATTACCCTAATGAAAAAGTCAATTAGTCATTAAAGTTAGCACACAAATTACATTAAACATCATTAATATAGAAAATATCAATTACCCTAATGAAAAAGTCAATTAGTCAATCCAACACCAAACACACTTCTAGATCAACTACACTAGTCAAATCCAAACCAAACACAAACCAAATCCGATCAATATTATCCATCTGTTTACTTTTGGCGCCTCTCGATGGTCCCTCTTCCCGCCCAAAGTATTGGGAACCGTTCGTATACCTCTCTAGCCTATTTGTACAACTCGACATGGAAAACCGTTCATAATCAACCGTACCATATACAACTCCTTTGATATTTTTATTAGAAAATAAATTTCAAATTTCAATGGCTGACTCCTCTTCAACTCCTTCTTCCAACAAAAACAAACGCCCAAGGGATGATTCTCCTCCACCAATGCCTGAAAAATATAAAAAATTTGGCATATCCCAACATATTTGGGAGAAATGTAGTGAAGGCCAGTATGGTGTTGAAAACACCTTGTTAGAAATTCACAACAAGCGTATAAAGATGTATGAAGAAAGGAACAAGAAAGATTTAGAGGTCATTGAGGAGCATCAGAAGAAAATTGAGGAGAGGAACAAAAAAATAGAAGAAGAAAGAGAGAAAATAGTTGATGTTTACAGAAGTATTGAAGCTAGTAAATATGTGTCTTAATGTATCTTTTCTGTATATATTTTGCCTATGTAAATGTAAACTTATTTTGACTTGGTTTAATATATGAATGCAGTTATTATTACAAGTTTATGATATTTGAATGCAATTTTTATTATTGTACTGCTAGGTAAACAATTGTACTACTAGCGAAACATTGTACTGCTCGGTATCCTTTTAGCAGTGGTGGGGAGTGCAGGGTAGTTTGTATCACTTTTTACTTAAAGGGTATAAACCCCCAATTGCTGCACACAATCACATTCACGCACACATTACTCTCTCTCTTCCACTCCCTAATCGAATTTTAATCGTCAAATTGCAAAACCCCCAAATCAAATCATAATGTCGAACCTAACTTTTACCGAACCTCATAATAATGTTGCCTTTTTAGAAAAATCCAATGAGTCTGTAGATTTTACTGAGATCATTGATTTCCTTAATGCAAGCTATATTAAGTTTGCATTAACAGTAAAACCTACTATATATACTTCCAACATTATCCAGTTTTGGTCGTCTGCTAAGGTCAAAACTATTAATGGGGAAGCACAAATCCATGCCCTTGTAAATGGGCAGATGATTATCATTACAGAGGCGTCTATTCGAAGAGATCTTCTCCTAGATGATGCTAACGGAGTTGAGAATCTTCCAAATACTACAATCTTTGAAAAACTTGCACTGATGGGCTATGAGAGATATACAGATGCTTTAAAGTTCCAAAAAGGTAATTTTTCTCCTCAGTGGAAATTCTTAATTCATACTGTCTTAGTGTGTCTAAGTCCAAAGACTACTGCATGGAATGAATTTAGCAGTAATTTAGCTTCTGCTATAATTTGTTTGGCTGAAAATACTCAAAGATTTAATTTCTCAAAATTAATTTTTGATAATATGGTTAAGAACTTGGATGGTTCTTTGGCTAAATATTTTCTATATCCAAGGTTTTTGCAACTCTTTTTGGACAACCAATTTAAAAAAAAGAAAAGTCACAAAAATGTTTCTCCCACTCCCTGCCTTACCAAAAAGGTTTTTGCTAATATGAGGAGGGTTGGAAAAGATTTTTCAGGGAGAGTGACACCTTTGTTTCCAACAATGTTGGCACTAGCCCAAACCTAAATGGGTGAAGGTTCAACAATCTCAGCTGGTACCCATCACACACCCACAGAACAACAAAAACAGACCTATAAACGTAGGACTAACACCAAGAACACTGAGCTACCTCAGGCTAGTGGTTCTATACCAACTGTTGCAGATAAGGATGTCACTAGGGGGGAGAGTGACATGTTGGCAAGGGCTGCCACAACTGTGTCTAGCTTAGCAGCAGCACAGGACAATGGTAACATCATTAAGACCCGACCCAAGACAACTTCTAATGAAGAAAGTTCCTCTGGAACTGATTCAGGTGAAGGTCCCAGTCACATGGAAACAATGGGGGGTTCGGATGTTCATCCTAGGGATGAGACTGAACTTAACTTTTCCAGTGATCCACCTCTCGGGCTAGGTAACACAAGCCGAAGTGGTGAGGATAGTCTGCAACTTTTGAATGAATTGAAGGATACCTGTGCCAAGCTGTCTGCACAAATTGGTGATCTGCGAGCAATAGCTTCTTCCCAAGATGGAGTCATCAAAGCTCAAGGTGGGGAGATAAAGGCTTTGAAGAGAAGGGTTAGGTATTTAGAAGGAGTCAAAGGATCAAGAATTCCCAAACAAAAGGTTAAATCTTCTGAAGCTTCTAAGGATGCTCCCAAACAGGGGGGAATGAAGGCAAAGTTTCAGGGGAGGATAAAGAGGGTGAAAGTATTTGTGAAGAGAGTGATCCAATGGAATTTCTAGTTGCTGATAACCAAGGGAATGAAGCGGTGATGGATAGGCGTTTGGGCAAGGTTACAACTGTTGATAGTGAGCCAGTTATTCCTGCTATTGATAAGGTTAGTTCTCTATACTGAGACTGAAGTTAGTATTGCTGCTATTGATGTTAGTGCTACTGAGACTAAATTTATTCCTGCTATTGATAAGGTTACTGCTACTCAAGGTGATGATGATATGACTATGGCTCAAATATTAACAAAGATGAGGAGTGCAAAACCTAAGGCAAAAGGAGTTGTCATTAAAGAGCCAGTATCAGTACCAAAAACACCTAGTCAACAACAACAACAACCAATGATTACAGATGAAGAATTGACAAGACAAGTGGCTGATCTTGATGCTCAAGAAGCTGCTCAGATTCTTTCAGACAAGGAGTATGCAGAAAAATTACAAGCGCAAAAAAATGCAGAGTTAATAGCTTCATGGTTTGAGGAAAGGGCTCAGGTTGAAGCTGATTGTGAGCTTGCTAAAATAGTACATAAAGAAGAGCAAGATAAGTACTCAGTAGATGAAAAAGCCAGGATGTGGAAAGAAAAATTTGATGCAAAAAAGAAGCTGTATGCAGAACAAAGATATGCAGCTAAGAAGAACAAGCCACCCACTCAAAAACAAAGAAGAGATCTCATGTGCAGGTATTTTTTTATTTTTTATTATTATTTTTTTTTTGTTGCAAAGGTAAATTTATATTAATATCAACAACACCCAATATGTACATCATAAACATCTACTCATGTGCAGATATTTAAAGAATGTGGCCAGTTGGAAACTAAAGGATTTGAAATTCTTGGATGATAAAAGCATTGAAGAATTGTATGCAATTTCCAAGAGAAACAATGAACTCTTCTTGAATGACAGTTCAAAGAGAGCAGGTGAACAGTTGGAAATAGAAAGCAGTAAAAAGAGAAAACAAGAACAAACTGAGCAAGCTGTTGCTAAAGAACAAATGCAAGCTCACACTGAACTTGCAGTTGACTCTGTAGGAGAAGCCATGGATGCACAACCTTTAACTGTCAAACATCCCATTGTTGATTATAAGTCTGGATCTCATGGGGAAATAATTTATTACGATATTAAGAGGCATGATGGTTCTTCTAGAAGGTTTGTAAGCTTTCTTCACATGGTTCATGATTTTGATAGACGAGATATGATAGCTCTATAGAAATTACTCAAACAAAGATTTGGTAATAAGACACCAGAACAAGCTTATGATAGAGAAGTCTGGAATTATTTGAAGGTAATGTTTGAACCAAATCATGAAGATGAATGTTGGAGAAGACTAACACACAATACTGTTAAAGAATGGAAAATTTTTCAACGATGTGGAGTACATGCTTTAACTGTGAATGAGTTGGTGATCTACATGCTTGTAGAAAAGGATTACCCTTTAAAGTTTCACAAAGACATTCTACATCAGATGTTGCGTGGGAAGAAAATACTCAAGCTTCAGCTTAATTATGATAACATGGCATATGAACTGCTCAAGAAGATGGAAGAGTATCTAGGACCCAAGGACAAGAAATAGAATGTATAGTTATTACTACTAGAATGTATAGTTTGACTTAAACATGTATAGTTATTACTGCTTATGAGATAAACATGTGTAGTTATTACTGCTAGAATGTATAATTATTGATGAAGCGAAAAGTGTACCGCTTTTAGGGGGTCATTTAAGCCCTAAATCGTATTTATTTGATCAAATATTGCCCTAAATCGTTCCTTTTGTCATTTTAGGTACTTTGGAGAAGAAATCTGGAAAAGGAAGCATTTTGGACGTTTTTGGAGCATAAAAGTGAAGAAAACGACAAAGTCTCCAAAGCTGCTGGAAAAGTACACTTGACGGCGTCAAGTATTGCTCTTGACGGCGTCATGGCTTGGCAAAAGAGGTGGATATGAAAAATACACGTGACGCGCCAGAGAGTTTTACAATGGAAAGTCTGACGGCGTCACCCTTTAAGGTGATCAAGGCCATCACGGTTTAAGTTAAAGAGAGACGGCGTCAAGCACATTTTTGACGGCGTCAACCCCTGATAGGCCAGAGCGGATTTTGGAGGAGTAAAAAGGGACGGCGTCAGGAAGACCATCCGGGAACCCTAGCTACGGCGAGGTGACGGCGTCACCTCCTACAACGTGACGCCGTCAGCCACTAAACTCTATATATAGTTTTGCAATTTTTATTCATTGTGTGCAACTTTGTGAGGAGAAACCCTAAGACGAATTTTCTGCCATTTTTAAGGGTTTTATACCCTTGGATCTCCCATGTTTAATTGAAGATAAGTATTCATTTAAACAATTAATATGTCTATGTGTTGTTTGATTATATCTTGTTCTTGTCTCTTAATTAACATGCTAGGCTAGATTTATCTTGTGTTTGCTTAGATCTAATGAAACCTAACTATTGATTATTGGTTGTTGGTGTGTTATTAATTGTATTGGATGATTGTTTATCGATGTTAGGCTTAAGAAAACTGGCTAACCTCCTATACGGTAACATGCTTGAACGTCTTAAGAAACATGAACCAATGCTTACTAAGGTTATTATGGTTGTATTTAATGCATGAGCGAATTCTAGTGATCCCATGTTAGGAGCTTCTTAGCCGGCTCGACATAGGAGTGAAGTAGGAGCTTGTAGAGTTGGGGAAGTACGTACGCCACCCCACGATTGGTATTAAGGAATACACCCATCATCCACGCAATTAATACACACTAATCAACCGGTAAAAGATAGTTAGGGAGTAAGGAAATCTAAGTAAACACATTTCTCTCCATATAAGTTTCACGACCTTTTCATTTTCAGTTGTTTTATTTTATTTGCATTTGTAGTTATTTGGGTTAGTTGACTAGCAACTAATTCCGCCCACTCCTTCAAACCCGAGATTTTACTTGCTTTCATAAAATTATAAAAATACAAAAAGAATCTTCCCTCACCCTTAGACCTATTAGAGTAGTTTTTCAATCCTAACGACACTATTCCCCTAGAGAACGATCAATCCCCCGGTACTTGCCACTTCACTATACTACATCGGTCAGGTACACTGCCTGGTGGGGATTGCAAGCCTCTCGAGATCCCTCGAGAGGTAAAACCTGTTGTAAGGTCGCAAAACCACGCATCAAGTTTTTGGCGCCGCTGCCGGGGAATAGTTATTGTTTAGGTTGAATTTTATTTTATTAGGTCTACTCACTAGACTCCTTTCTAGTGAGTTTTTAATTTTATTTTTCTAGATTTTCTTTAATCAATCTTTTTTCTTCGTTTCTTTGTTCGTAACCATTACCATCCGACATCGTGGAAGGTGGTAATATCCTTGATCCCAACAACCCACCACCACAACAACACCCACCTCCTAGAGCCCGTACCTTAGGAGACTACTCTCGTCCTAGCCACCATGGCTATCGAAACACCATTGAGCTCACTCAAGGAGCCAATGTCACTCCCTTGCGATCCGACACCATCCGGTTGGTGCAAAGCGGATGCGCATTCCATGGACTTCGTTCCGAAGATCCTAATCAACATCTCAAGGACTTTCTCAAAATCGTTGATTCCATAGACCTTGATGTTGCCACTCGAGAGACGACCCGACTGCGTCTCTTTCAATTCTCTCTACGGGACCAAGCTAGTCAATGGCTAGAGCGTCTGCCCGCAGGATCCATCACCTCTTGGGATGATCTCACCACTCGTTTCCTTGCTCAGTTTTTCCCACCAGGAAGAACTACCAAGCTAAGGAATGATATCTTGATGTTCCAACAATGTCAAGGCGAAACCCTCTACGAGGCATGGACTCGATTCAAGGACTTACTCCAAAAAGTCCCTCACCATGGCATAGAACTTTGGCTCCAAGTCCAAATCTTCTATGACCATATCAATCTCTCCACGAGGCAAACCATTGACCAATCGGCCGGTGGTAAGCTACGTGATCTAAGTGCGGAACAATCATGGGCTCTCCTGGAAGATCTTGCTCTTTATGACAACGAAAGTTGGAGTGATCCCCGTGATTTGAATAAAACGGTCAAGGCAATATCTTTGCCTTCGAACAATTCAAGCACTTCCGACCGTAGGATCATAGAACTTGAAGACCAAGTCAAGTTTCTTATGAAATCCTACAAGGCTCCTAAACCTTCAAGCCAAGTGAACAAAATCACTTCTTCATGTGAATTATGTAGTGGTCCCCGCGACACTCGTGATTGCGTGGAACTCCCCGAACAAGCTTTGCGGACTACGCATCCTCGCGTACCGACGGAGCGGGAGACAAGTGGTACACTTTCAAACCCGAGCCAAACCCCTTCGGTGATTCATACAACCCCTCATGGAAAAATCACCCAAACCTTAGGTGGAAACAAAACCAAAACGCACAACAAACCAATTCTTCCAACCCACCTAATCGTTTCCAATCAAGCGGTTCACCCTCGAACCGTACTTTCAATAACAATCCTTCCAACAATTATGGTAGTACCAATAACTTTGAAGGATTGATGTCCCAATTTATGGCATCTCAAGAAGCTCGTTTGGCCAAGTTTGAAGCCGATTTCAAACAAAAACAAAGCGAGATGACCAATAAGATTGACACTTTGTTGAAAGCCCTCAATGACCGAGAAATGGGAGCACTCCCTAGCAACACAGTCAAGAACCCGAAACTAAACGTCAACGCCATCTCGTCGGTTTCGTCTCCTAGTTCTTGTCCACAATATTATTCGGTTAATTCCATGAGCTCGTGTTTCAAACAAACCCAAGTCGTTCAAAATGACCAAGAAGTTATGATATCCAAATTGGTCAACAACATAGTTGAGACACCTCCCACTCAAAACCTTGACAATGAATTCAAGGAGCTCCACCTTGAAAGTCCGGTTATTGATGTGTTGGATGAGAAGAAGCTCAAGTTAGGCGAAAAAGGGACCACCTTTGTTCAAAACAAGCTACCTAAGAAGTTAGATGATCCAGGCTTATTTGTTCTACCTTGCAAGATCGGTAATTCGGAGGCTTATGACACATTAGCCGATCTTGGATCAAGCCTTAACCTACTTCCGTTACCTCTCTACACCTCTCTAAAACTAGGAAAACTTGAAGAAACCGAGGTGATAATAGGCTTAGCGGATGGGAGTGTTGCTTACCCAGTTGGAGTAGTCAAGGACGTGTTAGTACACATAGGAAAACTAACCATTTTAGCCGATTTCCACGTCCTTGATATGGTTAGCGACCCTACATGCCCCTTGTTGATAGGTAGAGGATTTTTGGCGACCGCTAGTGCTATGATTGATTGTAAGGAATCTAAGATAGCGGCAGGAGAAGGTGATACTTGGTCAGTCTATGATGTGAAGAAACATGCTTATGATACTAGTGATGAACCGACACCCCATTGGTTAGAATTAAATAGGAGACCATCTAGATATGGACCTTGGATCGATAGAGACTTCATAGGACCCCAACGCCCATTTTACCTAGAAGAGGACTTTGTGAACCGAACACATGCGGTAGAACAACTCTTGGCTAGGGACACCGAATTGGATCCATTTGAAGACCCTCTAGTTTTTAGGAAGATGATTGATTTCCTAGGAGTTTTGCTAATTAACCTAGGGATGAATAAGTGGACTTGTGAGGACGATGATCATAAGTGGGATTGGGACAAACCACCCAAAGATGGAGATGGGTCATGGCATATTAAGATGACATTGTATGACCCGGATGGAGAGAGGTTTGAAAAGATATATCGTACTAAGCGGACCAATAGGAAACTTCAATCCAAGCTTAACCCTAAAGACGTCCTCGATGAAGAGCTTACTTACATAGGGTAGAAGGACTTTGAGTCTAGCTACAAGACTCGTTAATAAAGAAAAGCGCTTCTTGGGAGGCAACCCAAGCTTTATTTGCTTTGTGTGTTTATTTATTTGTTTGTTTGATTTTATTTGTTTCCGTATGTATGTTTAATTTTTATTATTATTGATTTATGTTCAAAAGTAAATTGTGAAAATGCTTTATCTTGTTTTTAACTTCGTCTTAACTACATATAAAGGTATTTTGCAAAAGTTAAGTGTAAGGGAAATCTAAATCGGTTTATTAGAACAAATGAACATGAATCGTAACAATAATAAATTAACATACATATTAGTAATTGTTTGAGTCAAATGCTTGTATCGAGTCATAATGATGTTTTGCAGGAATTTCAGGAAGTAAGGTATAGGTTTTTCCAGAAATTTTCCGGAAACTTAACATGAGAATTCTGTCAGATCATTTCTGACGGCGTCAGGCATTACAACCTGACGGCGTCAGGTTTTAATTTTCTGAAATTTTTGAAAGTTTTGTTTTCATAAAAAGTTTTTATTAAATCTCTAACTTATAAACTCCAGGAATCTGCAAAAAAATAATCATTCCACAAGCATTATATCCTTATATAGATTTATCCCGCCGATGTTATGCAGGTTTTCGTGTTTGTTTTCTCAGGTTTAACAGGTTATTTTGGACAAGGAGATGTATGTGGAATCTAGCTTTTGGCGATGCCTTAGTCTTGAAGCTTCTACATTCTCTTGGATGAAGATCTAACCATGTTACCTATTTATCTACCAAACGAATCAGGGGAGTATTTGATTTCATTCGTTTACCTTATTTACTTTTACATCTTGTTATTTGAACATTGGGGACAATGTTCATCTTAAGTGTAAAGGGGAGTAAAAGTACGATACTTCAGAGAATACAATTGCACTTGATTTTTGTTTGTTTAATGGTAGATGTGTAATAAAACTGAGATAAATACTTGTTAGGGCAATTTTAGTGCCAAATTTAAAATTTTTTACAACATATAGGAGTGAAACTTTGGTCTTAATGAGTGTCTCACGGATAGGAGTTATATGACTAGCACAAAAATCGTACCACTAAAAAATTTTCCACCCCCAAATATGTGAGGTTCGCCCCTAGAATTGGTAGGAAAAGCAGTTATGCTATGATGTGTGTACCGGTAGCACTTAGATTCTAGAACTTGCGTTAGGACCATTCCGAGGCCACAAGTGAGACTACATTCATGTAGTTAGATTTACTACATGATAAGAGGCATTAGGATTAACCCATTGTTTTACACCTGTGTTTTTGTTATAATTACATTGGCTACATTGGTCAAGTAATTCTCCCACACCCTTTGCGTTGTACTCATTTTTAGTACACGATACCCCTAGTACACCCCTCAGAGCCTATCTTTTCGTTTCTAACTTTAAGCATTTTACTTAAAGGAAGAATTTGTTACACCCCACTTAAATGTACACCCAAATCGCCTTAGCCTACCTTGTATGCACTCATTTTTAGTGCATTATTGTGACAACATTTGTTTAAACCCTTAGTTAATTATCTAATTGATTACATGGTTGCTAAGTCGAGTCATATCCTTGTACATATTGTTTTGGGACGATTGGGACTCATGGGTAAAGTACTAGTGTAATGGAGTAATGGGGAAGAACAACATTATTACCCCCATATGTGCTAAATATTTTAAAAAAGTACTCCAAGTGTTTCGATTATCTTAATTTGAGTCATTAGAATAGTTATTTGTAAAGTTATGTAAAAGTTCAAGTGTAAGGGGAATGCAACGCCCCTATGATGTATTATTTTGGATGGTAGGGCAAGAGTGTATGAAAAAAAAAATATATATATATATATATACAAAAAAATGAGAAAAAGAAAAGTAGAAAAAAACATACGGACTACCATCCCGTTTCATTTTATGTTTATTTTATGTTTTTGTTATTTTGTTTTTAGCTTAAGTCGAGTCTAGTCTTGGCTTAGCATCGCCATATTGTACATGTAATTAATCAAGATCTTTAACTCGCCACCAGTAAAATATCCTTTATCCAACAAATCCGTGTTTATCATATCCCTACACCTCACGTTATAACCCATGTAAAAGCCCTCTTTGATAGTTTATCTTAGGTGCTTACGCCTAGTGGAGAAGGTTTTTGATCCTTTCCCAAGCCTATGGTAATCTATTTGCTATGACAGGTAGTGAGAGATATTATCCGTTTTCATTTATGAGATATACTTTTATGACACCTGAGAGATGTGAGTATCTAAACACTACTTGTGAGTTGCTAGTTTGTAATCTCCGTGCTTATTATGATTAAAGTGGAACGACTACTTGTTGTAATTACTTTTATATTAGCGTTAAATGACCCCTAACTTGTATTTTGATTAGAATAAAAGCGCATTTGCTTGAGGACAAGCAAATCTCAAGTGTAAGGGTATTTGATGAAGCGAAAAGTGTACCGCTTTTAGGGGGTCATTTAAGCCCTAAATCGTATTTATTTGATCAAATATTGCCCTAAATCGTTCCTTTTGTCATTTTAGGTACTTTGGAGAAGAAATCTGGAAAAGAAAGCATTTTGGACGTTTTTGGAGCATAAAAGTGAAGAAAACGACAAAGTCTCCAAAGCTGCTGGAAAAGTACACTTGACGGCGTCAAGTATTGCTCTTGACGGCGTCATGGCTTGGTAAAAGAGGTGGATATGAAAAATACACGTGACGCGCCAGAGAGTTTTACAATGGAAAGTCTGACGGCGTCACCCTTTAAGGTGATCAAGGCCATCACGGTTTAAGTTAAAGAGAGACGGCGTCAAGCACATTTCTAACGGCGTCAACCCCTGATAGGCCAGAGCGGATTTTGGAGGAGTAAAATGGGACGGCGTCAGGAAGACCATCCGGGAACCCTAGCCACGGCGAGGTGACGGCGTCACCTCCTACAACGTGACGCCGTCAGCCACTAAACTCTATATATAGTTTTGCAATATTTATTCATTGTGTGCAACTTTGTGAGGAGAAACCCTAAGACGAATTTTCTGCCATTTTTAAGGGTTTTATACCCTTGGATCTCCCATGTTTAATTGAAGATAAGTATTCATTTAATCAATCAATATGTCTATGTGTTGTTTGATTATATCTTGTTCTTGTCTCTTAATTAACATGCTAGGCTAGATTTATCTTGTGTTTGCTTAGATCTAATGAAACCTAACTATTGATTATTGGTTGTTGGTGTGTTATTAATTGTATTGGATGATTGTTTATCGATGTTAGGCTTAAGAAAACTGGCTAACCTCCTATACGGTAACTTGCTTGAACGTCTTAAGAAACATGAACCAATGCGTACTAAGGTTATTATGGTTGTATTTAATGCATGAGCGAATTCTAGTGATCCCATGTTAGGAGCTTCTTAGCCGGCTCGACATAGGAGTGAAGTAGGAGCTTGTAGAGTTGGGGAAGTACGTACGCCACCCCACGATTGGTATTAAGGAATACACCCGTCATCCACGCAATTAATACACACTAATCAACCGGTAAAAGATAGTTAGGGAGTAAGGAAGTCTAAGTAAACACATTTCTCTCCATATAAGTTTCACGACCTTTTCATTTTCAGTTGTTTTATTTTATTTGCATTTGTAGTTATTTGGGTTAGTTGACTAGCAACTAATTCCGCCCACTCCTTCAAACCTGAGATTTTACTTGCTTTCATAAAATTATAAAAATACAAAAAGAATCTTCCCTCACCCTTAGACCTATTAGAGTAGTTTTTCAATCCTAATGACACTATTCCCCTAGAGAACGATCAATCCCCCGGTACTTGCCACTTCACTATACTACATCGGTCAGGTACACTGCCTGGTGGGGATTGCAAGCCTCTCGAGATCCCTCGAGAGGTAAAACCTGTTGTAAGGTCGCAAAACCACGCATCAGTTATTACTGCTAGAATGTATAGTCTGACAAAATATGCTTACATAAATGCTTACAATGGAGCCAAAACATTGATATTTTTAAATTTTTGACTATTGCATAAGTTATCAGAAATGTGTGACCATATGTATCGAATTGTGACTACACTTAAATAATGTGTGACAAAATTTGACTATTGCCTATAGTCACATGATTGTGCTACAATTAAATGTGTGACCATACACATTAGGAATTGGCAGGCAAACACACACTTAACTTTAGACACACATATTAACTTACGTGACTATTTGTATCGAATTTTGGTCACACTTAATCATGTATGCCTATGGTTTAGTGTGACCATATATGACATTTGGTCACACATCTCAAGTGTGTGATAGAAGGGGCTGATGCGTGGTTTTGCAACCTTACAACAGGTTTTACCTCTCGAGGGATCTCAAGAGGCTTACAACCCCACCAGGCAGTGTACCTGACCGATGTAGTATAGTGTAGTGGTAAGTACGGGGGATTGATCGTTCTCCACAGGGAATAGTGTTCGTTAGGTATGAAAAACTACTCTAATAGGTCTAAGGGTGAGAGAAGATTCTTTTTATGTTTTTATAATTTTATGAAAGCAAGTAAAATCTCGGGTTTGAAAGAGTGGGCGGAATTAGTTGCTAGTCAACTAACCCAAGTAACTACGAATGCAAATAAAATAAAATAACAGAAAATGAAAAGGTGGTAAAACTTATGTGGAGAGAAATGTGTTTACTTAGATTTCCTTACTCCCTAACTATCTTTTACCGGTTGATTAGTGTGTATTAATTGCGTGGATGACGGGTGTATTCCTTAATACCAATCGTGGGGTGGCGTACGTACTTCCCCAACTCTACAAGCTCCTACTTCACTCCTATGTCGAGCCGGCTAGGAAGCTCCTAACATGGGATCACTAGAATTCGCTTGTGCATTAAATACAACCATAAAAACCTTAGTACGCATTGGTTCATGTTTCTTAAGACGTTCAAGCAAGTTACCGAATAGGAAGTTAGCCAGTTTTCTTAAGCCTAACATAGATGAACAATCATCCAATACAACTAATAACACACTAATAACCAATAATCAATAGCTAGGTTTCATTAGATCTAAGCAAACACAAGATAAATCTAGCCTAGCATGTTAAACAAAAGACAAGAACAAGATAGAATCAAACAACACATAGACATATTGAATGATTAATTGATAACTTATCTTCAATGTAACATGGAAGATCTCAAGGCAAAAAGCCTTGAAAAAGCTGCTAAAATTGTCTTAGGGTTTTCACACACAAAGTTCCCCAATAAGTTCCACACTAATGACAAAAAATTGCAAAACTATATATAGACTTTCAGATCTGACGGCGTCACGTTATGGAGTGTGACGCCGTCACCTCGCCGCTTTTAGGGTTCCCGGATGGCCTTCTTGACGCCGTCCCTCTTTAGCTCTCCAAAATCCGTTCTGGCTTATCAAGGCTTGACGCCGTCAGACTTAGGGTTGACGCCGTCCCTCTTTAAATTAAGCCATGACGACCTTGATCACATTAAAGCGTGACGCCGTCAGAATTCCATGCAAATTTCTCTGGCTTATCATGAGTAATTTTCACATCCACCACTTTTGCCAAGCCATGACGCCGTCCAGAACAAATCCTGACGCCGTCAAAGGTAATTTCCAGCACAATTTTGAGACTTTGTCGTTTTCTTCACTTTTATGCTCCAAAAACGTCCAAAATGCCTCCTTTTCCAGATTTCTCCTCAAAAGTACCTAAAATGACAAAAGGAATGATTTAGGGCAATATTTGATCAAATAAATACGATTTAGGGCTTAAATGACCCCTTAAAAGCGGTACACTTTTCGCTTCATCAAATACCCTTACACTTGAGATTTGCTTGTCCTCAAGCAAATGTGCTTTTATTCTAATCAAAATACAAGTTAGGGGTCATTTAATGCTAACATAAAAGTAATTGCAACAAATAGTCGTTCCACTTTAATCATAATAAGCACGGAGATTACAAACTAGCACCTCACAAGTAGTGTTTAGATACTCACATCTCTCACGTGTCATCAAAATAAATCTCATAAATAAAAACGGATAATATATCTCACTACCTGTCATAGCAAATAGATTACCATAGGCTTGGGAAAGGATCAAAAACCTCCTCCACTAGGCGTAAGCACCTAAGATAAACTATCAAAGAGGGCTTTTACATAGGTTATAACGTTAGGTGTAGGGATATGATAAACACGGTTTTGTTGGATAAGGGATATTTTACTGGTGGCGAGTTAAAGATCTTGATTAATTACATGTACTATATAATGTTGCTAAGCCAAGACTTGACTCAATCTTAAGCTAAAAACAAAATAACAAAAACATAAAATAAACATAAAATGAAACGGGATGGTAGTCCGTATGTTTTTTTTCTATTTTTCTTTTTCTCATTTTTTTGTATTTTTCTTGATTTTTTTTTTTTTTTTTCATACACTCTTGCCCTACCATCCAAAATAATACATCATAGGGGCGTTGTATTCCCCTTACACTTGAACTTTTACATAACTTTACAAAAAATTATTCTAATGACTCGAATCAAGATAATCGAAACATTTGGAGTACTTTTAAAATATTTAGCACATATGAGGGTAATAAATGATGTTCTTCCCCATTACTCCATTACACTAGTACTTCACCCATGAGTCCCAATCGTCCCAAAACAATATGTACAAGGATATGACTCGACTTAGCAACCATGTAATCAACTAGATAATTAACTTGGGTTTAAACAAATGTTGTCACAATAATGCACTAAAGATGAGTGCATACAAGGTAGGCTAAGGCGATTTGGGTGTACATTTAAGTGGGGTGTAAACAAATTCTTCCTTTAAGTAAAATGCTTAAAGTTAGAAACGAAAAGATAGGCTCTGAGGGGTGTACTAGGGGTATCGTGTACTAAAAATGAGTACAACGCAAAGGGTGTGGGAGAATTACTTGACCAATGTAGCCAATGTAATTATAACAAAAACACAGGTGTAAAACAATGGGTTAATCCTAATGCCTCTTATCATGTAGTCAATCCTAACTACATGAATGTAGTCTCACTAGCGGTCTCGGTATGCATCACAAACGCAAGTTCTAGAATCTATAAACTACTGGTACACTCATAAGCACCAACAATGAATGCTTTTTCCTAAAGATCTAAAGGCGAACCTCACATATTTGGGGTGGAAATTTTTGAGTGGTATGGTTTTTGTGCTAGTCATACAATTCCCTATCCATGAGACGCTCATTAAGACCAAAGTTTCACTCCTATATGTTGTAAAAAAATTTAAATTTGGCACTAAAATTGCCCTAACAGGTATTTCTCTCAGTTTTATTACACATCTACCATTAAACAAACAAAAATCAAGCGCAATTGCATTCTCTAAAGTATCGTACTTTTACCCCCCCCCCCCTTACACTTAAGATGAACATTGTCCCCAATGTTCAAATAACAAGATGTAAAAGCATAAAGTAAAAGAATGAAATCAAATACTCCCCTGATTCGCTCGGTGGATAATGAAGTAACACGGTTAGATCTTCTTCCAAGGTAATGTTGAAGCTCCATGACTAATGCATCGCCAAAAGCTTGATTCCACAAACATTTCCTTGTCCAAAATAACCTGTTAAACCTGAGAAAACAAACACGAAAACCTGCATAACATCGGCGGGATAAAATCTATATATAAGGATATAATGCTTGTGGAATGATAATTTTGCATATTCCTGGAGATTATAAGTTAGAGATTTAATAAAAACTTTTTATGAAAACAAAAACTTTCAAAAATTTCAGAAAATTAACACCTGACGCCGTCAGGTTGTAGATCCTGACGCCGTCAGAAATGATCTGACAGAATTCTCATGTTACGTGTCCGGAAAATTTTTGGAAAAACCTATAGCTTACTTCCTGGAAATCCTGCAAAACATCATTATGACTCGATACAAGCATTTGACTCAAACAAATACTAATATGTATGTTCATTTATTACTATTACGATTCATGTTCATTTGTTCTAATAAACCGATTTAGATTTCCCTTACACTTAACTTTTGCAAAATACCTTTATATGTAGTTAAGACGAAGTTAAAAACAAGATAAAGCATTTTCACAAATTAGTTTTTAAGCATGAATCAATAATAATAAAACTTAAACACACATACGGAAACAAATAAAATCAAACAAACAAATAAATAAACACACAAAGCAAATAAAACTTGGGTTGCCTCCCAAGAAGCGCTTTTCTTTATGAACGAGTCTTGTAGCTAGACTCAAAGTCACGTACATTACGTGACTTCTTCATCAAAAGTTATGTCTTCCTCATTGATCATTTCATTACCATTCTCTTGATAATGCTTGACTCGTTGTATATTCACAGTGAATTCTCTATCTTCGTCGTCAATCAACACAACGGCTCCGGTTTTAGAGGAGCTCCTTACGATAAAAGGTCCATACCATCTAGATTTAAGTTTTCCAGGAAATAGTCTTAAGCGAGAATTATATAATAAGACCTTGTCTCCGTCTGAAAACTCCTTTGGTCTCTTAATCCGTTGGTCATGCCATCTTTTTGCCCTTTCTTTGTATGTAATGGAAGATTCATAAGCCTCTAATCTCAATTCATCGAGCTCTTGGAGCTGTAAGAATCTATTTGTTCCCGCAACCGTATAGTCCAAATTACAAGCCTTAAGTGCCCAATACGCCTTGTGTTCCAGTTCTACTGGAAGGTGGCATGCCTTGCCATATACCATACGGAACGGGGTTGTCCCGATTGGTGTCTTATAAGCGGTTCGAAATGCCCACAAAGCTTCATCGAGCTTAAAAGACCAATCTTTTCTGTTTTGATTGACCTTTTTCTCTAGTATTCTCTTTATGGCTCTATTAGTGTTTTCGACTTGACCATTGGTTTGAGGATGGTAAGCGGTGGAGAATTGGTGAGAGACTCCATATCTTTTCATAACTTTCTCCATTTGCGAATTGCAAAAATGGGTTCCCCTGTCGCTAATAAGAGCCTTCGGAATTCCGAACCTAGCGAACAATTTTTTTAAGAAATGAATGACTACCCTAGCGTCGTTAGTCCTAAGGGCTTGCGCTTCCACCCATTTCGAAACATAGTCAATTGCCACTAAGATGTATTCATTCCCTCCTGAAGATGGGAAGGGTCCCATGAAATCAATTCCCCAAACATCGAAAACCTCGCAAACTTGTATATAGTTCTGTGGGGCTTCATCCCTCCTAGAGATATTCCCAGCTCTTTGACATGCGTCACAAGTCTGTATCATTCCCTTCACATCATGAAATATTGTAGGCCAATAGAATCCTGCTTCGAAGACCTTTCGTGCAGTAGTGTTCATTCCGTGATGTCCTCCCGATGGACCTGCATGACACTCTTTCATAATTCTGACAGCCTCTTTTTCCGAAACAAAACTCCTGATTACCTGATCCGGACATCTTCGGAATAAGAAGGGTTCATCCCAAAAGTAGTACTTTAATTGATTAAAGAACCTCTTTTTTTCATGCCTGCTCATATGCTCAGGAATGACTCTACTTGCCAGATAGTTAGCATAATCCGCATACCAAGGTTCAGAATCATTTATTGACATGAGCTGCTCTTCAGGAAATGATTCCCGAATCTCACTCTTGTCAGATTCAGCGAGGCTGGGGTTTTCGAGACGAGAGAGATGATCAGCCACAAGATTCTCTGCTCCTTTCTTATCACGAATCTCAGCATCGAACTCTTGCAATAGTAGGATCCAATGAAGTAACCGTGGTTTAGCATCCTGTTTAGCGAAAAGATATCGAATAGCTGAATGGTCCGTAAAAACAACCGTTTTAGAAAGGACAAGATACTGGCGAAACTTATCAAAAGCAAATACCACGGCTAGAAATTCCTTTTCAGTGGTAGTGTAGTTCTCTTGAGCAGGATTCATGGTTTTGCTAGCGTAGTATATTGGCTGAAAGTGTTTGTTAAGCCTTTGGCCTAATACTGCTCCAACAACATAATCACTAGCATCGCACATGATTTCAAAGGGTAACTCCCAGTTAGGGGTAACCATAATTGGAGCTTGGGTAAGTTCCTGCTTCAATCGATCGAATGCGTCCTTGCACTCTTGAGAGAAGTCGAACGGGGCATCCTTCATGAGCAACTGAGTCATTGGTTTAGCTACCTTTGAGAAATCTTTAATGAATCTCCTATAGAAGCCAGCATGACCCAAAAAGCTACGGATTGCCTTGACAGTTGTTGGATAGGGAAGTTTGGATATAGCTTCAATTTTTGCCCGGTCTACTTCAATTCCACTTCCTGAAATTTTGTGCCCTAGCACAATCCCTTCTTTTACCATAAAGTGGCACTTTTCCCAGTTTAGTACCAAGTTAGTCTCCTCACAACGTTTGAGCATTTTCTCAAGGTTAGCAAGACAGCGATCAAAAGAGTTTCCAAAGACCGAAAAATCATCCATGAAGACCTCCATGCTGTCTTCCATTAACTCATGGAAGATTGCCGTCATGCAGCGCTGGAAAGTGGCGGGGGCGTTACATAGTCCAAAGGGCATTCGCTTGTAGGCGAAGGTGCCATAAGGGCATGTAAACGTAGTCTTTTCTTGGTCCTCAGGAGCGATAGGGATCTGGAAATATCCTGAGAACCCATCTAGGAAGCAGTAGTACTCATGCCCTGCTAACCTTTCCAACATTTGGTCGATAAATGGGAGAGGGAAATGATCTTTTCGGGTTGCATCATTCAACTTCCTATAATCGATGCACACACGCCATCCAGTTACTGTTCGTTGAGGCACTAACTCATCCTTATCGTTCTTTACAACTGTCATTCCTCCCTTTTTTGGTACAACCTGTACAGGACCTACCCATGGACTGTCGGAAATTGGGTAAATTAGCCCTACATCTAGGAGCTTAATGACTTCCTTTTTCACGACTTCCTTAATGTTGGGGTTTACTCGCCTTTGAGGCTGCACGGTGGGTTTATAATCCTCCTCCATGAGGATTTTATGCGTGCAGAAAGTAGAGTCAATCCCCTTGATGTCGGCTACACTCCATGCTATAACTCCTTTATAATTTTTTAAAACTCCTAAGAGTTTATCTTTTTGTTCACTTTTCAAGGAAGAGCTTATGATTACCGGAAGTTGATCTTCCCCTTGGAGGAAAGCATATTCAAGGTTGGTTGGGAGTTCCTTGAGTTCTACCGCAGGTGGCTCGATGATGGAGGGTTTAAGTTTGTTCTCGGGTTTACGAAGCTCAAGCTGTTCGATTTCTTGTCTGGGATAAAAAGAGACTGCGTTTACATCCATAGTCTTTTCCTCCTCAAAGATGGGTAAAAAAGCTTCATCTCGCAACCAACCAGCTTCCATCTGTTCATCTATACAATTGTCAATCTCGTCGGATAGTTCATCGATTTCTTCGATGAAATACAGCTGATTATCTGTTTCGAGAGAAAGATTCATTGTGTCCTTGATGTCGAAGGTTAAGCTATCGGCCCCCACTCGTAAGGTTAGTTTGCCGTCATGAACATCAATAACAGCACGAGCAGTTGCAAGGAATGGTCTCCCTAGAATAATGGGCACTAAGTCATCTTCTTCCATCTCTAAGATGACGAAGTCAACTGGAAATTTGAACTTCCCTACCTTAACCAGCACATTCTCACATATTCCTAAGGGGTATTTGACTGATCTATCGGCTAGTTGGATGTTCATACGGGTTGGTTTCAACCCAGAATACCCTAATTTAAGGAACATGGAATGTGGCATAAGATTGATACTTGCTCCTAAGTCGGCTAAAGCATTCTTGACTGAAAGAGATCCTATTGAGCAGGGTAGGGTGAAACTACCTGGATCGTCCACCTTCTTTGGCAGCCCTCGTTGAGTCACCACAGAACATTCTTCTCCTAAGGTTACAAGACCCTCGAGCCCTTTTCTGTTGGTTAGCAACTTCTTGAAGTATGTACTATATTTGGGCATATGGTAGCATGCATCAAGAAGGGGTATGGTGACGACCGAATTTTTCAAATATGACAGGAATCTTTTATTATCATTTTCGACCTTTTGATTCTTGAGACGGGACGGATATGGGACTTTAATGGGCTGTTTGGTTGGAGTAGGTTGAGAGGGAGTTACCGGAGAGGTTTGTTCGGGATTCTCATCGTTCACATTATCTTCCTCCTCATGAGGGGTGTTGGGTTCCATGATGTTAGATTGTTGAGCTGGGTAAGGTGGATCCTTAGTAGTTGTTCCAGCACGAGTGGTGATGGCGAGTAAGGGATCTCTTTGAGGTTCACCAAGGCCGTCGAGAGTGGCGTTGAGTTCAGCGAATATGGCCCTTATGTCATTTTGTTGGCTATTGATAAGGTTGTCGAGACCATTTAGTTGCAAATTCTTTTCAAGCGTGAAATGCCCAAGATCATCCTCAAAAGTGCTCCTAACCTTATAGTCAGGATATTCTCCTCCTCCCTCTTCTCTCACAAGATTTCCCCAAGGGGTGAAATCATTGTTTTGGTAGAAAGTTAAGAGCGAAGGATCATCGAAGATGTCGTTGCTTGACAAGCATGCTTGTTCGGTGGTGGTATCATCCCCGCATTCCTCCACTTCATGCGGGCCACCACATTGGTCACAGATCAAGTATGGGTTTGACAACCGTTTAGTTGGTTGTGACTTGTCTAAATAAGAGACTTGATCATTCATTCTACTCAACCGGCTAGCAAAAGGAGGCTCTTTCATGATCTTGGAAATGCTCATGATCGAATCGGGTTCATCCCAGGTATCGTCTTGATCATTTGCGTATTCCTCAATTCTATTCCATCCTTCCTCAGCGCTTAGGTTGGCTATTTTTCCTTTTACCGAATTATTAATGCCAAATTGGTCGCTTTTAGGGACGCTATCATAATAGATTTGGACAAGAAGCCAGAGTTCAATGCCATGATGAGGGACTTGTCTAATCAGATCTTTGAATCTGATCCAGGATTCGTGAATGGGTTCAGCTGGTCCAATATGGAAGCGGAAGATTTCGTCTCTTAACGTTGAAGTTCTTCCTAATGGAAAGAATTTCTCATAGAATTTTGAGGCAAGCTGTTCCCATGTGAAAATAGATTCGGAGGGAAGTTGGTTATACCAGTCTCCGGCTTTTTCATGAAGGGTGAAGGGAAAGAATCGCAGCCGGGAGGTATCTCTAGTGGCTCCGTCCGTATGGAGGGTATCCACTATTTTCAGGAAGTCCTTGATGTGTTGGATTGGATCTTCAGTTTTCAATCCGTGAAATTTGCATACACTTTGGACCAGCCAAATATCGGTTGCACGCAAGACCCCATCCGTGCGTTCATTTGGAAAAACGATAGCATTGGAAAAACCAAGTGGGGTGGGAGAAGAGTAGTCCTTGAGGCATTTAGGAATTGGGTTTTCGGGAACCTCCATATCGTGATTGGGTTGAGGGCTAGGAGGTGTAGAGTGATGATTGGATTCTTCCTCGGAGAGGGCATCATCAAAGTTGATGGCAAAGCCAGATGGTTCAGGTGTTGTAAAGAGTCGCCTTAATCTTCGCATTTCCCTATCAGGTTCTGCGTAGGGTGAAATAAGGTCGCTTAGTGAACTACGACTCCTGGTGACTCTGAGATTGGAGAAATCTTCGTTTACCATGATGGCCAAGGAAGAATTGAGCAATGGACGGAGCGGAAAAAGATAGACTAAAGAAGACCTAGAAAAATAAAATAAAAATCTCACTAGAAAGGAATCTAGTGAGTAGACCAATAAAATAAAAATTCAACCTAAACAATAACTATTCCCCGGCAGCGGCGCCAAAAACTTGATGCGTGGTTTTGCAACCTTACAACAGGTTTTACCTCTCGAGGGATCTCAAGAGGCTTACAACCCCACCAGGCAGTGTACCTGACCGATGTAGTATAGTGTAGTGGTAAGTACGGGGGATTGATCGTTCTCCACAGGGAATAGTGTTCGTTAGGTATGAAAAACTACTCTAATAGGTCTAAGGGTGAGAGAAGATTCTTTTTATGTTTTTATAATTTTATGAAAGCAAGTAAAATCTCGGGTTTGAAAGAGTGGGCGGAATTAGTTGCTAGTCAACTAACCCAAGTTACTACGAATGCAAATAAAATAAAATAACAGAAAATGAAAAGGTGGTAAAACTTATGTGGAGAGAAATGTGTTTACTTAGATTTCCTTACTCCCTAACTATCTTTTACCGGTTGATTAGTGTGTATTAGTTGCGTGGATGACGGGTGTATTCCTTAATACCAATCGTGGGGTGGCGTACGTACTTCCCCAACTCTACAAGCTCCTACTTCACTCCTATGTCGAGCCGGCTAGGAAGCTCCTAACATGGGATCACTAGAATTCGCTTGTGCATTAAATACAACCATAAAAACCTTAGTACGCATTGGTTCATGTTTCTTAAGACGTTCAAGCAAGTTACCGAATAGGAAGTTAGCCAGTTTTCTTAAGCCTAACATAGATGAACAATCATCCAATACAACTAATAACACACTAATAACCAATAATCAATAGCTAGGTTTCATTAGATCTAAGCAAACACAAGATAAATCTAGCCTAGCATGTTAAACAAAAGACAAGAACAAGATAGAATCAAACAACACATAGACATATTGAATGATTAATTGATAACTTATCTTCAATGTAACATGGAAGATCTCAAGGCAAAAAGCCTTGAAAAAGCTGCTAAAATCGTCTTAGGGTTTTCACACACAAAGTTCCCCAATAAGTTCCACACTAATGACAAAAAATTGCAAAACTATATATAGACTTTCAGATCTGACGGCGTCACGTTATGGAGTGTGACGCCGTCACCTCGCCGCTTTTAGGGTTCCCGGATGGCCTTCTTGACGCCGTCCCTCTTTAGCTCTCCAAAATCCGTTCTGGCTTATCAAGGCTTGACGCAGTCAGACTTAGGGGTGACGCCGTCCCTCTTTAAATTAAGTCGTGACGACCTTGATCACATTAAAGCGTGACGCCGTCAGAATTCCATGCAAATTTCTCTGGCTTATCATGAGTAATTTTCACATCTACCACTTTTGCCAAGCCATGACGCCGTCCAGAACAAATCCTGACGCCGTCAAAGGTAATTTCCAGCACAATTTTGAGACTTTGTCATTTTCTTCACTTTTATGCTCCAAAAACGTCCAAAATGCCTCCTTTTCCAGATTTCTCCTCAAAAGTACCTAAAATGACAAAAGGAACGATTTAGGGCAATATTTGATCAAATAACTACGATTTAGGGCTTAAATGACCCCTTAAAAGCGGTACACTTTTCGCTTCATCAGTGACATATATTTGTCACTTTTAAATGCATATCGTGACTATGCTTCAAACTTACTTTTCAGTTGTCACACATTTCAAATTCATATGTGGCTAAATTTTCAACAAAAACTAGCAGTCACGCTTAAATAATGTGTGACAAACTTGAGCATATGATTTAGCCACATACACAATTAGTTCGTGTGACCATATATGGATTTTGGTCACACTTTTCAATTGCGTGACATATATTTGTCACATATGTATATATATAGTGTGACTAATGTTTCAACCTTGTTTGTATCCGTCACACGTCCCAAATTATAAGTGACTAAAAAATCAAATTTTTTTTTACCAGATATGTATAGTCACGAAAATATTCAAATGTGTGGCTGTAGCCTCGGATGTAATTCCGAAATGGTCACACAAGTCAGATCAAGTGTGGCTGTTTATTTTATTCTGGTACATTTAGTCACATAAAAAAGCGACTGTGTGGCTGTCCGAAAAACAGCATGTGTGACTAAATCCACATTCTGGCGTAGTGTCAAATCAAGATCTAGGGTTTTGTGTGGTCTTTTCCTGCCCCACTACATGCTTCGGCATATGAGGGAAT
This sequence comes from Artemisia tridentata subsp. tridentata, assembly GCA_021014915.2. NCBI lineage: Eukaryota > Viridiplantae > Streptophyta > Magnoliopsida > Asterales > Asteraceae > Artemisia > Artemisia tridentata. Next base: position 160,765,071 of record CP139505.1, read on the forward strand.
TATTGGAAGAACTTGGGTCTTTTGACTCATGCAGAGTACAATATAGGATTTTTGACCATTCTTTGCATGTGATAAAAGTACACCTAAGAAGTTGAAAAAATTGTTTTTTGCAAACTTGTGTTACAAAGATGTATGCATGCCTCTTTGTACACAATTTTTGATACATGCATTTGTCAAAAATTATGTGATACCTGATGAACACAAATAAGTACATTTTATTATCATCATTTATCCTATTTATTTGGCTTGTTTTATTATGTTATATATGAGAATCGATGCATTAATGTTTACTTTAGTAATTCTCAGGTAAAAACAAGCATTATGTGAAACTTGGCGATTTTGGACTAATTATGGAGCAAAACAAGCAAGATGTCAAAAGCCTACTGAAATCCAGAAGATCAAGCTCGTTCTACTCCAGATACGCCGTAACATACTTCTAACATACGGCGTATCACTATCAAGATTTCACAAGTCACAATCCAAGTACATGCGCCGCATACAAAGACCAAGATACGCCGCATCTGAAGACGGTGTACGAATATTCCAGAATATATTAATCTTGGACCCCACGCGAAGTTAAGTCAATGCGCCGCATCTATCAACTAGATGCGCCGCATCGATCCCTCAGACAGAAACTATAAATACCCCAAGGCCAGACGAATTTCGACACACTAAGCTTTCGAAGACCGAAGACCACATAACCCTAGAGCCGAATTCAGACGACCAAGCAGCACAAGACACACCCTAAACGAAGATACAAGAGCTGTAAGAAGGTCCTGCATGTATTCAATTCATTAAGTAGTTTTGTTTTATTGTATTAGTACACTTTAATTCATCAGGATTGATGGGCTTGTGTCATGTGACTACGGAAAATCATGCACTCCCCTTAATATTGCTTTCCCATTAATTAAAGTTTATATGTTGATGTCTTTGGTGACTTTTATTAGTGCATTGATAACCTCTGTGTCTAGCTGAGCATTGCTTGGGTCGCCATGCCCCTTCCTCGCCTATTTAAGAGACGCTTAATAAATAGGATAGACATAAGTAATCATTAAGGGTTTACTCGCCGATAAGATTAGAGCCAACGAGAAAGGTTTAATTACATACACTTCATATAAAACTAGCAATAAAACAAGTGACAAGCTACTTAATTATCAGGACAGGTCTTCTTATTGTCTCGAGTATCTATCTGTATACGTGTGTGCTAATCGCTGATTCGTGCTCATTAGTTTAGTTTTCTATTTAATCATAACCAAACCGTGCCAGTCTCTCAGGCTGAACCCCTTGCGTTAGATTAGGTTGTATAGCTAACTTAGGATATTAAAATACTGATTAGAATAACTAGATAATACGTTCCACTCTTAGTGATCGACACTCTACTTACCATTATATTCACACTGACCGGGTACACTGCTCGTTAAGTGTGTGTGTTATTGATAAGTCGGCTAAATATAAATTTAAAACTTGAGTAGGCATTAATACTGCTAAACCGCAACGACACATCACGCGCATCAAGTTTTTGGCGCCGTTGCCGGGGAGTGAATTGTTATTATCTGTTAATTTGATTAGTATTTTAATTAGGTTTTTCTTTTTAGTTTTTTTTTTAGATTCTAATCACTAACCCTGTTATATATTAGATAGATTGCATTCATTGTATAATTTGCATATTTTCTGTTTTTGTGTGTTTTTGTTTTCTGTATTTTTGTTTCTTTTTGTTTGTTTTTATTTTTGTTTTTCTTTTTTTCTATTTTTCTGCATTCTGCTGTCGTTGTATTGTGCTGATACAAACAATACGGCGTATTGCGTTTAATTTTTATAAAATACAACGCGTTTAATAAATTCGAGTACGACGCATCTTTCCCCAAGATACGGCGTATTCTGTTTTTAATAAGAAATTTTTTTTTCTAAACCCTAACGCCATACGACGCATCTGTTTTAACAGATACGGCGTATTTTCTATTTAAATTAAAAACAGTTTTTCGAATTAATTAAACAAAAGCGACGCATCGATCTTTATCGATACGGCGCATCTACTAAATCAAAAATCTTGTATTTTGAAACGTAACGAAAATACGGCGCATTAGCTTTTGTTAATACGACGCATTTAATTTTAATAAATATAATCGATTTTTGATAATTTAAACTGGATACGGCGCATTCTTATTCATAAGCGGCGTATCTGTTTTCTGAATAAAAGTCTGATTTAATTTTAACGTAATAAGATACGGCGTATCCAACTTTTTGGATACGGCGCATCGTCTTCAGATATCAGTAACTTTTATTTATCCCGAACGGAGAAAATTCTAATCATCTTTCCTGTCTCTTAGAAATTTTTTACTTCGAAGCCTATTTGTTTTGTGTTTTAGGAATCATGATTGATATTTTCCCAAGCTGGTTCGGAGGACCATGGATTAAACTTACTACCGATGAGATTGTATCTAAGTTCGCCCACGAATGTGATAAGGAGCATCATGAGGTCGAAACTTTCATCAATGGACTGTTGCTGAAAGAACAAAACTATATGATCAGAGAATTGACGATTGAGGTGCACCAATTGTCAAAGGTGATTAAAGGAGTTTTGTTCCAAAGGCACGACCAGAATGGAATAACTACTAGAGGCGGATTAGTGTCAAGGATGTTCCAATTAGCGGAAAGAATGTTTGGTTACTTGAATATGGAACTAAGAGAGAGATTGAGATGGAAGATCTCGCTAGAGCAAAATAGGAGCTGAACGTGAGTCTAACTTGAAGACTTTGGAATAAAGACAAGTGCTGACCGGGAGACAACCCGGAAGAAAAAATTTTACTTTTCTGTTCTGTGTCGAGTCTGTCAGACCTGCAGAAGATGCGGCGCATCTCCATCATAAGATGCGACGCATCACTTGCACTGGTCATATCTTATTTCATTTTCTGCATTTTTATTTTTGACTTTAAAACTTTCTGTCAGTATTTTAATGCGGCGCATCCCTGGTTAAGGATGCGACGCATCTTTTATTCTGATTCGTATTTATTCCAGGCTCGATACGGCGTATCTTTTTCCATAAGATACGGCGTATCGACTGACCTGATGATTTACAGTTTAATTTTTTAGGTTTTATTTTTATTAACTACTAATGTATTATGCAAGTTTGAACCTTCTTAACTCAGGTGTGTTAAAGTCTAAATGGTATTATAGATTCCTGCAATATTTGTGGATACATCAAATATGAAGCTTAAACGTTCTCATCCACAAGAAAGTTGATTTTTGCTCATATACGAATAATGGAGGATCATACCGAGCAAATCTCAGGGGAGTTTTTCTGTTCTAATTCTTTTATTTTCCAGTTTTTAACCTTTGACACAAACAACTAGGACGTTGTTTAACTTAAGTGGGGGGATTGGAGAATTAGAACACTTACTTGTCCTAAACTTTTTCAAAATATGCTTAAAATGCGTTTAATATATCAAAATTTAAAAATTTTTAGCATGTTTTTGTTTAAAGTCTAAATTACATATCCGCACACATAACTCTATTCTTTCAAAAATATTAAAACTTTTAGTGTGCTGGTGACTTGTAAACTTTAGAACTTGGCTTGTATACTATTTGAGACCACCATAATGAGTATTATCTATATAATTGGAGTGACTTGTCTAAATTGGTAAATTTCTAGGATTACACCCAAATAGCCTTTATATGTTATGTGATATTAACTAACTACACTGGTTAGTTAACCCCCGTATAAACCCTTTGTTACTCTCACTTTTAGAGTAAGATACCCCTAGAAAAACCCTTAGAGCCATTCATTTCGTTTCTTACACCTTTGTTAAAATGTTTCGATACACCCTTACACCTTAGCCTACCCTGTAGATTAAAATCCGTGGTTAATTGCTTTAGGCAAAGTGTGTTTCCTTACATTACCTGTGTTCGCGTGCGTAATTCATTATCTTTGGTTAGGTCGGGAAATTGCACAATGCAATTGGTATGAAAGTAAATATTGTATATCTTTTAGTTTATTTTTCGTGTGTTTGCTACTTTCACTATTACAGTTATTTCTGAAAGTATGAAGAGTATGAAAAATTATCTGGAAAAATAGTGATAGAAAAGTTGTGAAATTTTACACATATATGTTGATGTTAAAAATAAAAAATAAAAAAAAATAAAAAAAAATAAAAAAAAAAATAGAAAAGAAAAAGAAAAAGGAAAAGTTGGAAGTTTGTTTTAACCAACTTATGTAAAGTTTTGTATTAAGTGGGCGATATCACCACTATTTGTTGTATATTATATTTATGGAATGAATGGGAGTTGGCCGTTATAGGAACGCCAACTAAGGTTATTCTTTGATTGAGATCTTGTTGAGTATAATTCGTGTCTACCTAAAGCGTGTGTTTCAAGTGTTAAAGCGTGAGTTATTCAATGATATGAGTCTTATTCATGGGATGGTTGGGAAAGTGATTAACCACACTTAGGATTTTAATTTATCTGTTTTGTTTATTTTTCATTTTGCACCAATTTGTATCCCAAATATTATCCATACCCTATATCATTCTTCATCCAAACCTTTGATTTATTGAGATTGGGGATTTGAGCAATCTTAAGTATCGTAGTCGTGGATTCGGCTATGTATTTATGATTTTGTCGCCCTTTTTGATATAATATTATTGGTGACGATTACTTGGTCCTATCTTTAGCCTATTCGAGTTAAGGATTTGAGCAATTGCAAGTATCGTGGTTGTGGATTCGATCATGTATTTGTGATTTTGTCGCCTTTTCTGGAATTTGAGATCGATAGAGATTAAAAAGGATGATCAACCCTTAACCAACAAACCCTTTTTACCGCTTTAGACTTGTTATTCCTTGGCTTTAGTAGGGGAGATGCTTATACTTGCCAAGCCTATGATAGAATATTCGTCACGACTAAGCAACTAAACGATTTAGAATTGTTTTACATTAAAAATTATTTTGGTTTCTACTTCGTTAAGTGTTTGGTTGTGTGATTATGACAAAACGAATACGTGCTTAAATATAAAAATAAATCCTAATATCTTTTAGGATACATTTTCATTTGATTAATTCTAAGGTTTACTTGGGGACAAGTAAAGTTCAAGTGGGGGGATATTTGATGAACTCAAATAAGTACATTTTATTATCATCATTTATCCTATTTATTTGACTTGTTTTATTATGTTATATATGAGAATCGATGCATTAATGTTTACTTTAGTAATTCTCAGGTAAAAACAAGCATTATGTGAAACTTGGCGATTTTGGACTAATTATGGAGCAAAACAAGCAAGATGTCAAAAGCCTACTGAAATCCAGAAGATCAAGCTCGTTCTACTCCAGATACGCCGCAACATACTTCTAACATACGGCGTATCCCTATCAAGATTTCACAAGTCACAATCCAAGTACATGCGCCGCATACAAAGACCAAGATACGCCGCATCTGAAGACGGTGTACGAATATTCCAGAATATATTAATCTTGGACCCCACGCGAAGTTAAGTCAATGCGCCGCATCTATTGTCACAACTCGTAATTTCAGACCATTTTTCCGAACCTCGACAATTTACTATTCACGAGTTACTATTCACTGGCACTATTCATTCCAAAAATTTTATTTCATATTCTCGTAAGTTAAACTATTTTAATGATAACCCGAGATTTTGGCACTCGTCGGACAATTTCTGCAAGAATCACGAAACCGTGTCCGAGACTTACTTTAAGGTTTAAACGTCATTTAGGCATCCCGATATGTCCAAACAACATTACCAACAAGAGAAATATATGTTTTCCACCTTCCGTGACATTTTCATGAATTTAGGAATTTTAGGATACCCGGTTTTAAGTTTGGTGACTTTACGACTTACAGTTAGCAATTAACGGGACCAAAACTCACTCCGTAAGTCAAGATAAGTATCCAGCCTAAAATATCTAGATATTTTCTGAAAAATATCTAGATATTTCAAAGACCTAGTGAAATTACCATTTTACCCTTCCATCAAAATTACCAAAATGCCATTGGACTATATAAAGACTAAACTAGCTCATTTTTATCACAAATCACACACACTCTCCTCCTTTCTTCTCTCTAGCTCACGGCACACCACAAAGACCAAGGAGATCCCGTAATTTTTCCAAGATCGAGTGTTATACATGTTCCTTTTACCTTCCTTGTTAGAGTTTTGCAATAAAAACTCCAAGGTTGTGGTCATTTTTCATTCTAGCTCACCAATCATCAAGTAAGCTTCAAGAACATCTTTCTAATCTTTTCATACTTTCAATCTATTGTTTTTCATGTTATATTGATGATTGATCATGCAAAATACAAATTATCTATACCACTTTGTTCATTTTCATAATAAACCCTAGATCTATAAGTTTTATTAACATCCTTATGAGATCCTTGGTAGATTAGCAAGGTTGATGATGTTTAGGACCCCATGACACCCTAAGAAGATGTATGGTAGGATTTGGGATCATTTGAAGTTGTTTGGTTGGTGTTTGAACAAGTTAGCAACTAGGAAAACCAAGTTTTGACACTTATAGAAAGCTGCTGTCCCATTTTGAAAAACGTGGGAAACTCAGGGGCTAGGGTGTAACTTTGGACCAAAGATTTAGAAAATACATTCCGAGACGAAACTATGGCCGAAAGAATGGATAAAAACCGAGTTATAACGAAGGAGATACGAAGTTTTAAAGTTAGACAACACAAAAACTATTTTCTGAAAATGAGCTTGCTGTTTGCCGAACTTCAAGGGACAAAACGAGGCGTTAGACGTGACCTAGGAGAGCCGAGCTACTGAAAAAATGTTAGTTCATGTTATGACGTTTCCGTGGATATTAAGAACATAGAAAACAGACTTGTAACGACCAAGATATACACGTTTGAAAACCCGGCGAAACTTATATAATTTTGACAGCTTCTAATAGCAAAATATATTCCAAGTGTAAAACAGTTTTCCTTTCAAGTCACCATATTGCGAGCTATTTTCCCGTTGATCGAGACGCGTATGATCAAAGGTCAAAGGAGACGGCTGAGAGATTATGTCACAAGGTTTTCAAAAACGTCAAGTTCTATTCCTAACTCTTAACGTGCAATATTTTGCGGCTAGTTTTGCGAGGCCGTTTGGTCACATTTTCACAAGTTATAAAAAAGAGTTAATTGCGGCGAAACCATTATAGTTGACCATAGAACACCAAACGAGGATCATAGAGTATCATTTCAACATATTTACACGAAAAGTAGTTCATGACTTAGCGAGACGTCAAAAATGTAGTTTTCAACGATAAACGTTATTTTCAAAACTAACGAGTGGTATCGTTAACATACGTAATTGCATGAGTAGAATCATTTCATTTGCTTACCTTAGATCATATCATTCATAATAGGTCGCGGTTAGAGACCGAGCCTCATTTGCATCCTATCCTTTGTGATTATTGTGCTATCATATCAGGTGAGTTTTCATAGCCCCTACTTTTATACGTTTTGAACTTTTGGGGGAGATACATGCTTAAATTACTTTTCTCGTTTATCAAATACGCTTTGCATTGGTATGCAAGACATCTAATACGCTTTGCATTGGTATGCAAGACATCTAATACGCTTTGCATTGGTATGCAAGACATCTAATACGCTTTGCATTGGTATGCAAGACATCTAATACATTTTGCATTGGTATGCAAGTACTCTGACACGTTTTGCATTGGTATGCAAGTTCTCTAATACGCTTTGCATTGGTATGCAAGTCATCTATTACGTTTTGCATTGGTATGCAAGTCATCTATTACATTGTGCATTGGTATGCAAGTCATCTATCCTAGACATACTATGTTAGCATTGGGTTGTAAACACACAGGTTGCAAGTGTTGTTATGGGCGGGATTTGCAACTGAGTGGATTTTCAATGCCTATGCTATGGAAACTTTCTCTAAACGCTTTTTAACTTATTTATAACAAACTCTATGAACTCACCAACCTCGTGTTGACACTTTAGCATGTATTTTCAGGAACTAAGCTATAGCACGCTACTGGAGGCTTTTGGCAGGGCATGGCATGGTCATAGAAGACTCTGATAAAACATTTGGGACCGCTTAACTTATTTTATGGGCCAACTTCCGCACCACTTTTCATAATGTAAATTAACACTTTTGACTTCTCAAATATATTATAAATGATTGATGTGAAAACCGTTCTTTACACTTGTGTTGTGATACCAATTGAGTTGCACCCCAGTGGCATGTATGCTTCCGCTGGACCCGATTTTAGGGGTGTGACATCTATCAACTAGATGCGCCGCATCGATCCCTCAGACAGAAACTATAAATACCCCAAGGCCAGACGAATTTCGACACACTAAGCTTTCGAAGACCGAAGACCACATAACCCTAGAGCCGAATTCAGACGACCAAGCAGCACAAGACACACCCTAAACGAAGATACAAGAGCTGTAAGAAGGTCCTGCATGTATTCAATTCATTAAGTAGTTTCATTTTATTGTATTAGTACACTTTAATTCATCAGGATTGATGGGCTTGTGTCATGTGACTACGAAAAATCATGCACTCCCCTTAATATTGCTTTCCCATTAATTAAAGTTTATATGTTGATGTCTTTGGTGACTTTTATTAGTGCATTGATAACCTCTGTGTCTAGCTAAGCATTGCTTGGGTCGCCATGCCCCTTCCTCGCCTATTTAAGAGACGCTTAATAAATAGGATAGACATAAGTAATCATTAAGGGTTTACTCGCCGATAAGATTAGAGCCAACGAGAAAGGTTTAATTACATACACTTCATATAAAACTAGCAATAAAACAAGTGACAAGCTACTTAATTATCAGGACAGGTCTTCTTATTGTCTCGAGTATCTATCTGTGTACGTGTGTGCTAATCGCTGATTCGTGCTCATTAGTTTAGTTTTCTATTTAATCATAACCAAACCGTGCCAGTCTCTCAGGCTGAACCCCCTTGCGTTAGATTAGGTTGTATAGCTAACTTAGGATATTAAAATACTGATTAGAATAACTAGATAATACGTTCCACTCTTAGTGATCGACACTCTACTTACCATTATATTCATACTGACCGGGTACACTGCTCGTTAAGTATGTGTGTTATTGATAAGTCGGCTATATATAAATTTAAAACTTGAGTAGGCATTAATACTGCTAAACCGCAACGACACATCACGCGCATCAATACCCTATTTGAAATTTAAGTTTATGCCATCCAAGTTAGAGGACACTTGCACTTGCCTTTTGCTCTTCGTGGGACGTGAGTGAATTGCAACCCAAGGTGTTAATCTCTGGCATGAGACCTAGAGTTATTTACACACATTCTCTAATTGGACGACTTAATCGAGTCAAGCGGTGAGATCCTTGAGCCCGAGGCATAGGATGAGACAAAACATGCTTGACACTAGTAGCTTGTACTCTAGTGCCATAAGTCTCATAAATCTAAGAGTTGCACTTGTAATGCAATTGTCGCGCGCCGCCTACCTCTTGTGCCCACAAGACTTACCAGAGTAGTAAGCACTACCGTGATGAGTGGGAGTTCAAAAGGGTCTTATTCTTTTAGTAAATTAATTGTTTTATCTATTAAAACAAGGGTAGTTAGTTTCTAAAAGAATCAATTATCGAAAATACTAAAATTTAAACTTAATTGCTAATTGTATATTGCAACATATACTGTAAACAATGGTTTGTCATTTTTTCTGGAAAGGGCAAACTAAAGGACAAAAATGGGTCTCCTTTCCTTGTAAGAAAGATAGAGACATATTCCTATTCATTTTCCTTGCTAGAAAAGTGGATAAAAGATACGATTGAATTTACCCCAAATTCTAATCATACTCATAAGTAAACATACTCATGAAATTGGTTTGCCTTGCAAAATTCAAACGGTTAAGTATGGTTACTAAATCTTATACTTTCAAACACATTTCACTAGCCCTGTTCGGTTTTGAACTCTTTGAAACTTATAAGATTTGTTTTCAATAACTATATAACGTGTTTTATAGCTATAAAATATTAATGTCTTGTTATTAGCGAGACATCTTATGAGTTTTAATTAGGAAATTGAAATATTACTGTAAAATTGTAAAAGCAATAACTAGCATAATTAACCTAGTTGTTTGCTTTAACCAAATAAAGGTACTACACCCTTGTGGCAAGGTAGGCCAAATAAGGAGGAATTGCATGCCAATTTCAAGTTAACATTAGCATAAATGGCTAGTCCATCGTTTATGTCATAGAACTTGACACACTTCTTTGGATATCTAAGTACTTGCTTACTTGTTCACATTAGCAATAATGTTTAGATATTCAGGATAAGGAAAGTAAATAAATTGTCATTTGCTTCTCACCAATAGGAAAACACTTGTAATGTTTGTCTAATTCAGTGGGAGTAATACATTTTTTTTTCTAAGCTGGCATTCTAGTAATGTTATCTGATTCAGTGGGAGCTATGAGCTTGTCTAACTTATAGCTGTCCCATATTATTTCTGGCCTGCCCAAAAATAATTTATTACTTTCCAAGTGTGATACTCTTTCATTTAGTACGAATCACTGCATATTGTTTTATATGATAACTTGTCGCTTTCTATAGCAGTATCTATAACGTCATCATGCAAGATTACTTATTAATTGAACCTGTTCTATATACACTTTTCATGAGGATATGATTTAAGCTTGACTTAATTCATATTCTATATCTGACGTAGTCATATTATCTATGCAAGCAAATGATTGTCGTGTTGTTTTGTATACTTGCTTAATGTTGCATCATGCACAAGTGGGAGAAATCTTAATTGTGTGCAAGAAACAACATATAATAATATGACTAATGGTTTTCCTTGACCATAAGGAAAGGAAATTAATATTCTAAGACTTCTACACATAAAATGTATGTTGTCCTATTTAGAATAAGTGTCAAGATATGATGAGAGCTACTTCTAAATATTCACTAAATGATTTAGTCAGTACGATTATGTTTTCTTGCAAAGTCATAATTATTCACTGAATTGTTTAGGCAATATGATTATGTTTTTTTTAAAAGTCATAATCATGAAGTAAGCAATCAACTTGAAATTACTATTGAGGCCAATAGTCGGTACTCATAATTACTTTAGTTAAATATGTTCTATGTCTTCTTGTAAAGACACAAACATAAAGTCCTTTAATTGTTGACAGACTTGTAACGTAAGGTAAGACGTTAACTCGTTATGTCTTCTTGTTAAGACATGAACATGAAGTCCTTGAGTTGATCAATGACTTATAACGTATAGTAAGATATTAAATGTTTATGTCTTCATGTCAGGACATACACATAAAGTAAGTGACTTGGTCAACGAATAATATCTGGTATGCAATTGGTTTCAAAATACTATGTATGCAATTTGGTTTTACCCAATTGGCAAGTATATGACCAAAAGAGTATTAAATTATCTATGGAATTATGGTATAGTCTCACAATCCCATAGGATACCAATCCTTGTGGTATGTCTAATGTGTTATATCAAACTCTTCTGACATTGTTTGATTAATGATAACTTAAACTGCTTTAATCTCCAAAACTATCAAGGTTAGAAAATTGAGTATATCATGCATATACTTAATATGACTCTAACATAGAAGGTAATTTAGACATCATCTATTGACGGAATGGAATGATTTCCATTATGTCTTAATTGAAGTTCAAATTTTGTTAAATCTCTTGGAGCATGTCATTAACAAACTAGAGTTGAGAACTGTGGATGCATTTTAAATATTCCAAGTGGAAACAATTTATTGTGGCTCAAGACGCTTAGTATTTAGAGAATAGTCTCTACTTACAAAAGTAAGTGGGAGCATCTTGAAGATATTTAAGAACAAAATGCACAACCTTCTAAATACACTTGCTAATGTCATACTAAGATTAAACATGAAAATGTTGAACCAAAGAATGATGTAACTCACATTCATAGATCCACAAGGGTACCTCATGCACTTGAGTGATATTGTATATCAATGCTGAGGAATGAGAGTTTGAGAATCTCTGAGAACCTGTTAACTATACAGAGATGCATTATCAAGATCTTGAATCTGGTAAATGTCTCAAAACTATGAATGAAAAGATGCAGTCCTTGAAAGACAATCATTGTTTTGAACTTGATTGATCTCTTACTAAACAACTGAACTGTTAGATTAAGAATGAGTTTCTTTAGAAGAAAGACTCATAAGGACAAAATTTTATAAACATTAATGTACGTCTTGTGATAGAAGTTTTAATCATACTCAAGCAATTGACTATGATTAAATTTCATCTCTACACGCATTAATGATATAAAGATGGTTAATTATCATACTTGTTTTCAAGCATATGAAATGTGACAATTGTTGATTACCTTTGTGAGGACGGTGTGTAATCAAAAGGGTGATGAATCCATATGATCTTTATTAAGTACACAAAATAGTTGAATCCAAGTGTGGATTAGATCATGCATCTAGGAGCTACGATCTTAAGTTTAATTGTAAATCAATGTTTTGATTTTGATTAAAATAAGATAACTCCTGACCTGAGAGCAAGTGAGAGTACTATGTTTGTTCCTTAGATCTAATATGTCGTGCAACATATTGAAAACTATTTTCCATGCGAGCAAGATTTTATCCCTCGACTTGGAATATAGTTTTCACTTCAGAGATTTGGGAATTAAAACATACAATCTTGGAATAAATGTTTATGGTGATAAACATGTACAGTAATTAAGTATAACACAATGTAACATATCATTGAGCAAGTCTCAAAGGATATATTTCACTTGCGATAATTTAACACATGGATGGATACCTTAAGTTTTACTAAGTTTTCATCATGTACATTAAATTGTGTATGGGGATAGTTGTAACTTTTGCATGAGTTCAAAGTGAGTTAACAACAATAGTATCTAAGTGAGAGTCTTTAGATGACTGTTAAAACAAATGTCTTATTGGATGAACCTGGTAGTTCAGAAAGGCACCAAACATTGCCAAAGAAAGGTTCAATCGTTTAAGAGCATAGTGTTATTGTATACACTGATGCTAGTCTGATTGAGTGGATACTCAATCCTAGTCATTGTAGGATTTCATCACGAAAGATGATGTTGTTGACTAGACATGCTCAGCTGAGAGCATTGTTGCAATACACATTAAAGGACAAGAATACTTTACAGTTTAAGAAACTGTTGAGATGATTGTCTCATATAGGTGTTGTGCTAGCTTCAAACATCCTATAGAATGCACCATGGCAATACTAGTGTATTAGAATGTGCATGTACAAAATGACGCTCATCGTGTTATTCAAACTTTCACTATTGTAAGTTTTGAAATAAGTACTCTTAAAGTTTACTCAGATGACTACTTAGCTATCTTGTACCTTACAAGTTGATCATCTTAAGAACATTGGATTTTAATTTACTAGTAGTCTCATGCGAATCTGTGTTTAGTATTTGGATAATGGGATATGTAAAACATTTATTATTTTGATGATTAATATACGTGGTACTTAAGTTATTCATTCATATATTAATTGTTTCCTATATTTGCATGTTTAATCCATAAGTAATTTATTACTTTAAATTGTCCATTGTCGATCAATAATATGGGAGTATTGTTGAATTAAGGCAAATGTGAGAGATTGGTTATATTCTTTGAATACTAAGGATGTGTCCGCCAAACTCACATGTTATCCACGTGCTTTGGATATTGGATTTCCCCAAACCCACGAGTCATCACTTTATGGATCGGCGTCATTAAGTGATATCTCGCAAATGGTTATTTTATTTGTCCTCTGACTTGAGATGCAAGCAGGTCTTGCATGTGTGGATCTTTCTTCTTGACTATAGTCAAACGCTATCCTGAACAAGGTGGTTATAAAGGCTATTCTCAGAAGTTGGTTGAAGCACATGAATGACACGTGTAGTCAAAATAGAATTTGTTCCTCCACTTGTCTTCTGGAGCATGATACTACGGGGCCCCTCGCTGAATTAATCAGATGTTTGCATGGCCGTGCCCAAAGTGTAAATCAAGATGATGCTTGTTTTATGTTTGGTAATCTTGATTAATTTCTGAAACGAGAAACAGAATAGTTGAGCAATATAGAATGACTTAGATCCATATCCATAGTTCAACAAGTATCTGAAACAAAAGGATAATTTAAAATTGTAAACCATTTACCTAGTTGTTTTATGAAACCATACTCAGGTATTTCTGGGAGTAATGTGGTGTTGCTAGACACTTAGCATTGTTAGTATACATTATTGATTATTACAATCGCAAGTGGGAGCTATTGGTTATGCGTTCGTAAATCAATAGGTTATACGGCTAGAAATTACGTGAGCCTATCAGGGCACACACGTATACATTTAGAGAGCGTTTATTAAATATAATTAATATGTTTAATGTATACTATTAATTATAATTAATATAATCCACGAAATATACATAACGGTCGTTAGTCCGTTAGTGTAACGTTTAACGGTCGTTAAGTCCGAAATTGGCTTGTATTGTACATGTTTATTTCACAAGGACCAAAAAGAAATATGGAGGCCCATTGATCCTTAGGGGTGGCCGGCCATATTGGGCTAGGGCAAGAGAGGGGTAGCTTTTTCTCTAAGCTACCCTATTAGTATAAAAGGAGGCCTCTAGGTCTTCATTTATTCACACCTTCAAATCAAAGCATTCTTTGATCTTCTCTCTTGCCCCTACAAAACGTCCAGCACCCCAAGTAAGGGAGTTGGCTTTGTTTCTTCTCTACGACTAGCATTCGTGTTTAGTTCGTAAGCTCGTGGGTTAAGCACTAGCATCCTAACGCTCTCGTTAGACGTGTAGTGTGAGTTTTCGATAGAGATCAACTCACTATAGTTGATTAGGGTTTCGTGGTGATACGAGATCCATTGGAGTGTTCGTGATCAAGGTCAAGACTTGGTGGTTATCTATTTTTCAATAGATTCGAGGTTAGTATTTATTATGTGTTTTAATTATGTGTTTTAATTCATAACATTAAACATAGATCCATCCGCTGCGTACTCATGGTATTGATGGTTTAATCAATATGAAATCCCAACATTAAGGTCTTAAGATCTGGACTTTTTCATCCCATGGTCATTTGTTATGCATACATCAATTGTTTACTTGTTCGGTACCCGTAAAATGGCCTAAAAACGCGTTTTTTGATAGATTTATAACCCGATTTTAAATCAGCCCATGAGGCTTAATTTTCTGTGGTAAAATGATGTTAATAAGGTCCTAATATCATTGGGTTTTGAGTCTATGGCCATTTGACACGCGTACCATTCGGGGTTTTAATTCTTGTTAATTAATTTCTTTGATTCGTTGGCTAACAATTTAATTCTTGTTATTTATTTTGTTGTCCATGGAAAATACATGCATGTTTGCCCATAGAGTTAGCCAACACCTTGTAATGATCATAATTTTAATGTATTATTATGTGTATATGCAAAGCCGATGAAAACCTAGACCACTTATGCATTGTGATGTTGTGATTGTTGGTTGTTTTGTTTGTTTTTGGGGTTTGCCATTGTTTCGGCACTTTTGTAATGTATTTCATTTTGGTTTTGCCATTGTTTGGGCATTTTTACAGTAGATAGAAAGTAGATTAGATGTATTTTACTTTATATATCTTGTAACCAAAAGCTTGGAAGCAAATGGCGAAAGAATGAAGAGTTTTGGACCGAAAGTAGCTGCTGGACACCTGTTGGGAAAATGCGATTTCCCGGAGATTGGTAAGGTATTTTTGGCTAAATTTTTTGGTACAGGTCCACAAGACATAGGGCTAAAACTTTGTCAGTTGGGCCGAACCATGAGGAGGTCGTCTTCTAGGAGATTTGGGCCTCACAAGACAGAAAAACTGGGCTGACATAATCATGTTTTCATGTGCATTATGGGCCTTTACTTGCCCATGATTGTCTTGGGGCAAGTGGGAGCCCTCCGTGTGGTTGTGTATATGTCCCTAGTTGACTCTTGGTTCTTGTAATGGCTCACAAGACCAAGCATAGGATTTTCATCGGTTGAAGCTTTGCTTATTGTGGTTGTATGTTTGTTTTGGTTGTTTTATGTATGTTGTGACTACATGAAAACCGAAATTGTTTTCTTAAAACCTGAAACGAAACATAAACCATTTTGAACTAAGTCTTATGATTCAGTTTTAACTAAGTTTAAATATGATTTGAAACTTAAAAATCATTGTTTTCTAAATAAACACTTAAACTAGTTAAGGTTGTTTATTCATTTATTGTATTGTCCAAACTTAATAATCCACTTAGGATTTATATTAGCCTTGAAAATGGACAACTTGACGCACATAAATTAAAACAATGATTAGACTTAAGTTAAGAAAATTTTTTAACTTGTGCTACGAAGAATGAATGCATGCTTCTTTCGTACACGTTTTTGATCTACATCAAAACACTTTACCCGTCAAAATTTAAGTCATGCCGTCCAATTATGAGAACACCTGCAATTACCTTTTAGCTATGGTCAGACCTAGGCTGAATTGTAACCCAGGGTGACTATTTTCTAGCGGTCAGACCCTGATATATTCTCACACATTTTCAAATTGGATGACTTAATCGAGTTAAGCGGTCAGACCCTGACCCGAGGCAAAGATGGGACTAAACATGCCTACATGACACTAGTTGTTTGACACTAGATGCCATGAGTCCCATAAGGATCTAAGAGTTGTACATGTAATACAATTGGTGATCGTCACCTACCAATTGAATCTACTATTGCTAGCAGATCAACTGATGTGATAGTAGAAGCACAATGTGGATCTTAGCCTTTTTGTAAATTAATTGTTTTAAATTGTAAACATGGGGTAGTTAAATTACAAAAGGATAATTATCGAAAATACTAAAATTGAACTTTGTGAATTCAATTAATGAATTAATGCAACACAACCGTAAACAAGAGTTTGTTCCTTTCTTGTTAAAAGGACGAACTAAGTCGTTCTTTCCTTGTAAGAAAGAGACTTGTTCCTATCCCTTTTCTTTATGAGGAAAAGCCTTAATAGGAATATTTGAATTTCCCTAATTCTAATTAAACTCAAAGAATACCTACTCTAGAAATCGTGATGTCTTGTAAAAGTCAACACGGTTAAGTATGGTTACACATCTTATTCTTCCAAGATTGTTTCATAACCCTAGTTTCGGTTTTGAAACATTGAAGAAATATAAGATATTTGGATAACTAGAGAACACGTTTTCTATAGCTACCAAACTGAAATGAGTTTAAATAATTGGAAGACGGAAATGTCAATAAACCGCAAAGAGGTAAAGGCAAGTACTAGCATGATTACCTAGCAGTTTGTCTTAACCCAATTAACCTACTAAGGTCCTACATACCCTAGTGGTGAAGTAGACCGATTATGGAGGAAATGCATAACTATTTTCAAGTTAAAATAGCAATGATGGCTAGCCCATCATCTATATGTTAGAACTTGATGCACTTCCTTTAATATCTAAGTACATGTTCACTAGTCAAAGTGACTTACATTAGCAATAATGTGTAGATATTCAAAGAAAGAAGGAAAGTATCCAATCGCCACTCACTCTCCACTGGTGACGAAACACATGAAACGTTGTCTAATCCAGTGGGAGCTACGTGATTATATTACTGGTGACGAAACACATGTAATATTTTCTAATCCAGTGGGAGCTGCAAGCTTTATTACCTTGCAAGTTGCCCATCTTATTTCTAGATTGTCTTGAAATAATACGTTACTTTCCACATGTTAAGCATCACAGTTTATATAAGAACCATTGCATAAATTTTATAAGATAACTTGTCGCGTTCCTGATGTTGCTTCCTGAAATGTTATCTATAAACTAGTTATGCATGATTCATTATTAAAACGATAAAGTTCTACATATCTATATTTTGATTTTGACTAAAATCATATGTTATCTTAGACATGGTCATATTGCTCATACAAACAAACGAGCGTAGTGTTGTCTGTATACTCTCATGATGTTGTGCCATGCACAAGTGGGAGAAATCTTAATTGTGTGCAAGGTACAACATAAAACAATATGACTAATGGTTTTTCTTGACTGCAAAGTAAGAAACTAAGATTCTACTAGGACTTCTACACATAAAATGTATGTTGCCCTAATTAGAACAAATATCAAGATAACATGAAAAGCTACTTCAACATATTCACTGAATTGTTTAGTAAATATGATTATGTTTTCTTGTAAAGTCATAATCATGAAGTATGAAATTAACTTGAATTTACTATTGAGGCCTAGTGTCGGCGCTCGTAATTACTTTAGTTGAATATGTTTAGGTCTCTTGTAAAGACACAAACATCAATTCCGTTAATTGTTGAAAGACTTATAACGTAAAGTAAAACGTTGATTTGTTATGTCTTCTTGTTAAGACATGTACACTTACGACGTATAATAAATGTTTATGTTTTCTAGTCAAAACATGCACATGAAGTAAAGTATGCAATAGGCTAAAATTACTATTGACGCCATCTGGTTTGACTTGGTTGGCAGATATGTAAGCCAAAAGGTATAAGTTCATCTAATGAGTTGTGTGATAGTCTCACAACATCAGTCCTCATGGAATACCACAACTTTATGGTATGTCGATCATGGAAAATCAAACACTATTGATATTGTTTGATCTTTGATGACTTAAACTGTCTTACCTCCCAATCTATCAAGGTTAGTAATTGAATGTGCCAAGTGTACACTCAATATGGTTCCAACCCAGAAGGAATTTAAGACACCATTTATATTATGGCATGGGATGAATCTCATTATGTCTTGATTGAAGTTCTGAATTTGTTAACTACCTAAGAGTAAGTAATTAACAAACTAGAGTCAAGAACTAACTATGTATTTTGGATGTCCCACTTGAAAACAATTTATTATTGCTCAAGATGTTGAGTGTCTAGAGATTAGTCTCTACACACAAAAGCAAGTGGGAGCACCTTTGGATCTTGAAGATATTCAAGAGCAACCTTCTGAATACACTTGCTAATATCATACTAAGGTTGAACATGCATATGTTAAACCATAGATTGATATATCTCATTCATAAATCCGTAAGGATACCTCTTGCACCTGAATGATATAGTTTTTTTATTCAATGCTAAGAGATATAAGTTAGAGGATCATAGTGAACCTGCTAACTATAGAGATGCACTATCAGACCTTGAATCTGATGAATAGCTCAAAAAATTATGAATGTTAAGATGCAGTCCTTAAAAGACAATCACTCATGGAGCTTGATTGATCTCATACCAATCAGTTAGAGTGTGAGGTTTAAAATGAGTTTCTTGATGAGAAGACTCAAAAGGACAAACTTGTACACACATTTAATGCACGCATAGTGAAAGGAGTTTACTCACAATCAAGTAATTGACTATGACTAATCTTCCTACCTACAAACATTAAATGTATAAAGATGATTAAAATTATCATACCAGTTTTCATGTAAATGAAATATGACAATAGGATATCAAAACACCTTTCTTGTTGATTACCTTTGCGAGGACGATGAGTAATTAAAAGGGTTATGAATCCATATAATCTTTATTATGTATACAAGATAAAAGAATCCAAGTGTGGATTAGATCATGCATCTAGGAGCAGAGATCTTAAGTTAATTATAAAATCATTAATTTGATTTTGATTAATATGATTACTCCTAAGTACACTGAGAGCAAGTTGGAGCACTGTATTTATTTTCTTAAATCTCATATGTCATTAACATATTAGAGACAATATTCCATCTAAGCTAGACTTTAATCCTTAGCTTGGAATGAAGTTTCTCTTGAGGGATTTATAAAATAAGACATACAACCTTGTTATATATATGTTTATTAGAATAAACATAAGCGGTTATTAAGTCTAAACACAATATGACATGTTATTGAGGGGAGTCTCAATGATCAATCTCACTTGATGAGATTGAACACATGAATGGAAATCTTAAGTTCGACTAAAGGATTCATCATGTAAGTCATATTACGCATTGGACTATATTTATCATTTGCATGAATGCAAGATGAGTTGATAACAACAAATATCTAAGTGAAAGTCATTAGATAATTGTTAAACGAACATTATAATGGACCTACAAAGGACCAAAGATATGTTCAACGTTTACGGATATTTGAGGAGCTCTGTTTTGTTTGCATACACTGATGCTTATTTAACTAAGATGATGCTCAACCCTAGTCGTGGTAGGATGTCATCATGAATGATGACATTGCTGACTAGATGTGCTCGACTGAGAGCATTAATGCGTTAAAAGAATAAGAATACTTTATAGTTTGAGAAACTGTTCAGATGACTGTCTAATGTAGGTGTTTTGCTGGCTTCAAACACCCTATGGAATGTATTGTTGCAATACTCGTCTTGTACTTGAATGCACACATACAAAGGACAATCATCATTCAAACCTTTCATACAAGTATTCTCAAAGTTTACTCAGATGACTACTTGTTGTCTTGTACAACATGATTCGATCATGGTGGGAACATCGGATTCCGACCTATGAGTAGTCTTATGCATATCTGTTTTTAGTATTTGGATAATGGAACTGTAAGCAGTCGTATTATATAATGAATTGATATACCTGGTATGATCGTCTTCATTTATACTACTGTGTTCTATATTTGCATGTTTAATCCATGAATAATTTATTTATTCTAAAATTATCCATTGTCGGTTGACGATACGGGAGTATCATCAAATTAAGACAAATGTGAGCGTGTTGGTGATTTATTTGCCACACTCACATGTTGTTCATTGTGATGAACATTGGATTGACCCAACCTACGAGTATTCACTACATGGATCGTCGTCAATAGTGAATCTAGCAAGAGGTTATGTCTCTTATCCTTAGACTTGAGATGCAAGCAGGTCTTGCATGTGTGGAATTTCATTCCTTGATATGGTTAAACGCTGTCCTGAATAAGGTAGTTATAAAAGCCATTATCAGGAGTGATATGAAGCATGTGAATGACACGTGTAGTCAAAACAGGATTTGTTCCTCCACATGTTATGGAGTTAGATACTATTGGGCCCCTCGATGAATTGAACAGATGTTTGTATGGCCGTACCCAAATGAAATTAAGATGAATCTTAAATCCACTTGGTAATCTTGTTTAATATCTATATCGAGAAACATAATAGTTGAACTATTAGAATGACATTTGATCCATGTCTAATATTCAACATGGTATCTGTAACAAAAGGATAGATGACATATAAACCATCTAAAATGAGACGTTTAAGAAACTAACCTCACATATTTCTAGGGGCATTGGCGTGTTGCTAGACGCTAACCATTGCTTGTATAATTACTTGATCATTATGACGTTGCAAGTGGGAGCTGTTGAAGTATGTTCATGTCATAATCACTAATTATATGGCTAGACATATGTGAGCCTATGGGGTCATACACATATACACTGAGGTGCCACTTTATATATCGTGTTTATCGTATTTACGATATATAAATAATCGTAAGTAACTAGGAACCGCTATTAGGCTTCTAATGACTAAGTAATGGACTTATTACATTGGACTTGGAAAACAAATGGGAAGCCCATTTGGGCCCAATGAATGGCCGGCCATAAGGCCTTGGAAGGAGGAAGTTGGTTTTTAAATTAGTTAACAAATATTCATGATTATCTCCTAATTAATTAACATTAATCTTTTACCAAAATTACACCCTCCTCTCTCTCCCTATTGTACGGCAAAAACTAAACACCCTTCTAGGGTTTTGATTTTTTCCATCTCTTCTTTGTATCTTGTTTATTCAAAGAAGACTAGATCGGTTACGGGTTAAAAGGACTAGCATCCATTGGCATACGGTGACGTGTAGTGTGTTTCACACTTAGAGAAGATCAACCTTATTGATCTTTTGGGTTTCTTACACAATTCGTGGGTATAGTTGGTGTTGGTGACTCCCGGATCACGCTACAAAGGTATAACATGTTTATTTAATTTATTTTCATTACGGTTGATCATATGACTCTATGGATCCAATGATTGGTGATGTTTTCCACTGTGCTTATTTTAGTTGTATGTTATTTTATTGCTACATCACCTATACTATGAACCAAGGCTTGTTGGATGCAAAAATACCAAAAACAAGTTCTCAATAAGCTTAAAGCTGTAATGAGCTTATCCTATCAGTTCCTATCCTAGTCTCAATTGCAGCCACATCAAAACATCAAAAACCTTCAATACGTATCAAAAGCTACTATAATTAACTGGTTTAAGCTATATTAAACTTAATCAAAGCTCACCCAATGGCAAGTGAACAGTATTTACCCATTTTGACCTGTTTGTCCCATTAAACCAAACACTCCTTTTACAGGACTGTCTTCTATCTTTCAACTGTTTAGATCACAATAAGCTAAGTTCTTGAATCACAAAGGTTCCTCTAACTGAATTAGGTACTAATGAATAGATTTCTACTGGAAATAAGCAACAAGTAAGCAATTCCTAGGCTATCCTATTTTTGGCTTTTAAATGAGATTTTTAAGAAAAAGAAAGCAAAGGCTATTTAAACTATAAAAACAGATAAAAAAGCAATACTAAAATACCAATAAACAGATAAGTAATAAAATAAGCTAGAAAATAAGTAGTTGAACAGTGCCAATGAAATATATAAAAAAATTGGAAAAATACTTACAATAGCATTGAGCTTAAAACAGAAAGTATGGATCACCAAACAAGCTGAGCTTTTCAAAAGCCAGCTAGAAACCCCATTGCTTATCCAGAACAGCTTATTTTCACCCAAGTGCTTATTTTGACCCCGAGTTGACTTTTGTTGACTTTTTGGCTTTTCTTGGGTTAGAACTGTACTTAACCTCTAATAAGCTCACAAAAGCTATAATGAGATTATGTGAGCTTATATAAATAGTAAATAAGCTTTTTAAATCACCAAATAACTTAATTCGAATTAACAGTGGACTTTTGAAACTAGAAATTTCATTAACTTTGAAATGAGCACAATACTGAAATAATTAAAGACAAATGAGCTTGAAATAAACTTAAATTGATACTTAAAACTTAAATTTCTACTACTTAAACATTAAAACTACAAATACGACTTAAATAAAAATCTACTTAACTAACTAACTTTGGCATACAATTGGCCTATTTATACTAAGAAACTAGGGTTTCCTTTGTCTTCTGTGCCTCTTCTAAACCCTTGGATAGGTCTTGAGCAATCTTAGCCATTGATTCTGTTTTTTGGCGCCAAGAAATAATCGGATACCCATGTAGTGGCATTAGAAATATGGAAAAGGGAAGGTTTCTTGTGATGGGGGGAAAATAGGCGGCTGGAGAAGAGGGGTAGGGGAGGACATGGTTGTCTGGGTGATGTTGATGGTGCAGGGTAGGTTAGGTGGGAAAAGAGGTACGAGATTGACTTTGGGTTTGACTGAGGGATTAGCTAATAAAACGGGGTTGGGTTATTTGGGATTGGGCTTGGTTTTTGGTGTTGGGCTGGGATTAGGTTTAAGCTGGGTTTTAGATTTATTAAAGGAAGGTTTTAGTTTAGGACTAGATTTGGAATTAGATTTAAGTTCAAGGACCACTTTTTAAAATTTGAAAATTCAAGGACCCATCTTGCCAAACCTGAAAATTATTTCCAAGGACCATTTGTGACATTTTGATATTCTTGGAGGTTGACATTGACTTTGACCTTGACTTTGTCTTCACTTGATCGAATGCATAAATGTTGTCGAGTTGATCCAAAAATGCCCATTTTTGCTCTATTTTCAATCCTTTGTACCTGAAATACATAAAAACACAAACCAAGGATATATGCAGTATAAATTGGTATATTTGGCTGTTATTAGCATTTTTTATGTATCATATGGGCATAAAATGATGAGTAAACAGGCACTCATCATCCCCCCACACTATCAATTGCTAGTCCCTAGCAATCCGATCATATAAAGTAATGAAAGGATCAAAAGAAAATACCAAGCATACCCCGTTTTGACTTTTTATTTGATGCAAGAAATTTAAACTAGAACAAAAATGCTTGATTTCCAAAAATGGTATCATGGAACGGGATTGACACAAAATGGGTGACTCCAGGGAATTGTAATCCTCATCCTCTTTTTTATACTCCCAACTAAGCTTAAACTCATCGTGTAATTGTTTTTGTAAAATGCCAACACTACTTATACTAATAATCTATGTAAGCCGAAACTTAACTTTTCACTCCCACAATTTATTCAAGTTAGGTGACTGTGCTCATTTTCAAAATTTTGACTGCAAAAATCGCCATTTATTATGGTTGTTATTTGTTTAAGTCAAATACTAATTTACCGGGATCCTCGAAAATCTAGGGATCGAAAAGGGCCTTTTCCATGTAGCGGCTTTCTTCTCGGCACATCCCAAACCAGTTGGTTTTAGGTGACCAGGCTTTTGACACCCCACAGAGAATAGTACCGAAATCAGCGGAATTTCGATTTCAAAGATTTTGGATATTCCCACTAAGCTAGTATTAAATACTTAAATAGATAGCAACAAACGATCATTTAGAGATTAGAGACTCAAAGGTGAGATCACTCCATGTAACGGCTTTCTTCTCGGCACATCCCAAACCAGTTGGTTTTAGGTGACCAGGCTTTTGACACCTCACAGAGAATAATACCGGAGCTTTCGGGGTCTTTGAAATCAACAATCTACCAAATTACTGTTTAACCTTTATGACAAAATTGACGAATCCTAGTTCAACTTCCGATTTAAATTTAAGAAAAAAAACAAGTTTACCACATTTAAACAACATATACATCTTTATTTTTGCAACATCAAAACTTATTGCATTTTGCAATATCATTCCATTTTCTTATTTTTCAATATCATTCCATTTTTTTCGTTTTTCATTTTTCTATATATATATATATATATATATACTAGTTGTCGAAGCCCGCCCGATGGGCGGGCATGACTTATAAGCCCTCACGGGCAGGTAAGCCCGCCCGTTGGGCGGGCATGACTTATAATTATCGTTGACATACGCCTCAGGCGGGCATGTCTTATAATTATTATAGTAATTTTAAAAAAAATAAAAATAGTAGTAATTTTTTATAAAATAAAAGTATTTGCTGTCATAATATTATATATTAAATTTAGGTATCCTGAAATTATAGGTAGTTGCTGAGTGATTATCAGCTGAGGAAGTGGCGGGGATTAGGCTACGATGTGATCTAATTGGGCACAAAGAAGCGAGGTAAGATAATGAGTTGGTTGAAAGATGGTCTTGGGCGGGCATGACTTATAATTATCATTGACATATGTTTGTATAGCGTAAAAAAGGTTTTAAAGAATGGTTGCAAATTGTTGTCTTTCAACCCTAAATCCACAATAAATTGGGCCGATGTGACTTGCAAATAAGTGTGGATAATTGTAGGGTTGGAACGTGTGAATTGAGTATCTCAGAATTTAATGTATATATACATTTTAATTTATCTGTTTTTGATAGTTATTTTAGATTTTAATTTAGTGATGTTATAATTTGTACCTGTGACTGTGTTGGTTAACGGAAATTTGTTACTTAAGTACGTTGTTTTTTATTATTGTTTAAAATGTATTAATTTATGTTCAGTTGTATTTTTTGTTTTGATGGTATTACTTAGCGGTTTTTTGTTTTTTTAAAACAGGTTGTATAACCAAAATCGTAACACTAAATTTTTCCATGACATTGATCAAGTTAAGTGCAACAAATACAACTGATTAGACCTCTTCCATTATACAAATATACCAAAATTCAGAATCCATGTTTAACAATTGATAAAATCATATTAGCAATGTGATATGCTTAAAAGGGTTGCAATTGCATTTTTTCTAGTTTCCATTTCTCCAACTCTAAGAATGTTAAACAAACTTTTATTACCTTTTGTTATAGTTGCAATGAAGAGGTATGCACTTTTGTGCAGAAAATGGCTAAGACCTAAAGCAAGTGGATTGAACCTGAGACACTGTCGTGTTTTGTCAAATTAAAGTCGAAACTAAATGTTGAGAATTATAACTAAAGAATCCTATAAAGGTATAACATGTTATGTGTCTAACTGGCATCGTGGTATCAATTACTGGTACTAAACATAAACATGCTAAAGCAAAAGCAAAAGTAATTTTTTTTCAATAAAAAGATTTAACATTGTATTGCATGAATTGTTGTTGATTACTCGGGTTGTTTTTTGTAATCATAGATAAACTGAAACTAATTTTCAATTAACTACTATATCATTCACAAAACTGGGTGACTCTCGTAGAATAAAAAAGATGTCCATATGAATCGACCAAATACCAAAACATTAGCATTGATCATTTTATTCAAGCCCTTGATGATAATATGAAAATCATCAAAGATAATGTAAATACTCTTCATAAACTTACAAAACGATTTAGGTACAACTCAACACATGCAATATGTTCTTTTTGTTTTCTTCTTGCACTGCTTCCTTACTAACGGTGTCCAATTGAGCTGCCAAATATAAGAGTTCATTAGAATTATACCATAAGCCGCATCTCATGCCAATATGAAAACTAATGTACAATCCGGTTACCTTTTTTCATAAGTATCATCTGTTCCAGCAGAACTTGCACCATTTTCAAAGATTTTGGCTTGGGTTTTGTAACTCCAGTAGCAGAATAAAAGTTGTGTACATCACTTGCAGCCGCTCAATGGTTTCCAGTATCTCATAGCTCTTAAACCCTTCTTTTGCAGATACATCAAAGTCAAGAAGCTTGTGGCGGACATCATATATCTCTACATTATATATAACAGGAGGCGTTACACGTAGATAATGTCACATAAGTCCACGTCATTGCCATGTAATTGTCATTAAAAGATCCCATGTTATACGAATCGCTTTAAAAAATACCCAAAAAGACGAAATAAATTTCTTAGTTAAGGAGTAAAATACATGGTTCATCGAAAAGTTTACTCTGCTAGTGTACAATAACATATGTATGCAAATTTTGGATCACTTAAATGTTGTGAGACCGGAAAAATAGAATAAGTAGGATAACGACATACTTCCTTTTCCCAGTCGGTGTATAACATCAAAATAGTTAGGAAGAATGCTTAAGTGAATAAAGCTGCAATGATCCCTAGCCATAATTCCTTTATAAGAGAGGAAATTAACTTGAAGAGTAATTTTCACTTGAGCTTTAAATTAGATCAAAGAGGGAAAAGTAGCTACCTTTCTTCCAATATTAAATAAAAAAGAAAATAAGATTGCCAAAGGAATCCCGATGAGATAATAAGATCCCAAGTTTACTATTGAACCAATTTTTTTAGATCATTGAGCATGTTTCACACGTTCCATTAGATTGATTAAATGACAAATGTAGCATAAAAGAAAAAGATAGTATCTTTGTGTAGAACTGAATTATGATAACCTAAAAGAAATCACTGAGGTTTCTAGTTGTGGATTGGGAAGAAGACCAGATAACAACACCATCATCTCAAATGTCCATATCTCTAAACTGATCAAAGGGTAATAGTAGTTCATGGCAATCAAATGCTTTGGTAGAGTTTTCAAAATAAGAAAGCCATACTTAAACTCGAAGTTACAAAAACGAATGCTTGAGTAATATTATATCCCAAAAAGTGACCAAAGGTATAAGTTTTCTGAAAACTTATATACCAAGCTACACATATAAAACGGTTGAAGCATTCTAAGGAAAACAACATTTTAGAAACAAAAATTGCAAAACAACCCTTAATAACATGTTTCGGCCACCAAACGACTGCTTAAATAGCCTATCCAAACATCCCTTATGAACATGCCAAGTCACTTTAAGGGCTGTTGTAAATAAGCTATCCAAACAACTCTGAATAAAATGTTTCGGATGCTAAATGGCTGCTGAAATAGGCTATCCAGACAACCCTTAATAATAAATTTTAACGCTATCACATGTTATTAAAACCAAATTTCAGGTCACCTTTTTAAGTGGAAAGTCGAAAAGTAATAACATGTTATTCGGAGCTGCAGAAATAGGCTATTCAAACAGCTCCTAATAAAGTATCAGCAAAGCAAGCATCAACAACCTTTTTTCTTGAGTATTTGTCATATCAACCGAACCAACCCACCAAATCCACGCCCTGGACCCACCCCTGAACACACCACCTGTACATACCTCCCGAACCAACCCACCAAATACACCCCCTGAACCCACCCGCTGAACACATCTCCTGAAGTAATATAGGCCATACTCAAACTCAAAGTTATAAAAACGAATGCTTGAGTAATATTATATCCCAAAAAGTGACCAAATGCCTTGAACAATTGCGTTATGTGTTCTTACATAGATCAAATTTCTATCAATTCTATTGTTGGGAATTCATAGAACTTAGTTAATTGTGTGTAGTTGAACATATTAGGGTACACATTATCATGTATTCACCATATTAGTATCTTCTAATCTAGGTCTGTATATGTAGCGAAATCAGTGGGCCAGACGGGCAAAAATGGGTCACTTATTGTGTGGGTCATGTCAATTTAATCTGAAACACTTCTATTTTAATATTTTTGGCTTTTTGTTGATACTTATACTTAGTGTGTCATAACAATTTCGGGCTGTATCATTTCAATACTAAAGTCTAATTCTTCAAATTAAATGATTTGTAAAGTGCTATGCAATAAAAGGAACACTTTACGCGACTTTTGACCCATTTGACAGTCCACAATTTTTTCAAATTTATCCTTTTCACTGATTAGACACATATAAATGGATCAACATTCTCACCTTTACTGCTTGGGAAATACGAATGGGAATCAGCTAAGATGGAGACGTGGGTACCGTCGCTATCCGTTAGGATCTCTGGGAAATAAGAGTTTCATTGTTGCTGCCGATAGTGTAAAGCTGGTTCCTGCCGATAGCTTTGGTTCCTGCTGAAAGCTCATTGCTGCCGATAGTGTTATCTTGTTCCTACCGATAGTGTTGTTGCTGCGGATAGTATTATTTGTTATCCGTATATTTAGAATGTTTGTTAAGATTTATTTTTAGAAGAGATTGTTGTTTATCTCTTCACACGTTTACTTGTAGAACGGGTTAGGGTTAGGTCATCTTGTTAGTATAAAAGATAAACCCGTCTATGAGTTTATAAACGCCTTTAACACCTTTAACGTTTTTAATATTCAAGAACACAATTCTTAGTTCATAGTTTGATCCATAGAGGATCATTGTTCGTTTAGAGTTTTCTTCTTTATAATACTTGCTGTTTAGTTTCCGCATAAACGCTTGTATTGTATACAGAGGTTCTTGTTTATACCAAGCTCAATCAAGCTCGAAGTACTCGATCCTACAAGTGGTATCAGAGCCTGGTGAGGATCTCTGATAAAGAAGAGAAGAGTCGAAGAAAAAGTCTGTAACAGATCTGATAATTAACGTGAGGTAATATTAATTTTTGGGTTACTGTTGGTCAACGTGGAGGCAAATTTATTGGCTGATTAAAGAATTAATCGAAAACTCGTACGAATCGATATTAATTGCTGATTGGGTGTTTGACGTTTTTGTCGTCTTCGGTTATTGATTTGGTCGATTGGTGTATATTTAATTGTGTGACTCGATCAATTAAATTTGTCGGTGGAATTTTGTCTTTAATTTGGTCTATTATAATTAACGCAAAGACTGACAAGAGTTAAGGTTGTCGGTGGCAAATTTATTAACTGTTGATAGAAGCAGTATTTGTGGGGCTGAATTCAACACTAGACGCACGTGGGTGGACAGAAGCAGTATTTAATTCGTTTTGTTCTATTGACTATTAATTATTGTTGTGAGTTTGACATAACTGTTGATATTAATTGGTCAACGTCATGAGAAGGATTGATTTTTGAGTGTGGGACTGTATTATCGTGTATTGCTGCTGTGGTTATTTTAATTTTGCTGCGGCTACTTGATTAATTTGTCTGCTGATTGCTGCTGTTACTGTCAACGAAGAAACTTTTTCATACCATTCTCTTAAGCCATAATAAAATGACTGTATCTGGAACTGATGAATATGAGAAATAGGCAAAGAAGATGGAACAATGGATCTCCAACAGAGATCATAACCTTTGGAATGTTATTCTTAATGGGAACAGCAAGAAGAGTATTGGGAGAGATCAGGAGGGGAAAATAATCATACTTCCACCTGTATCAGCTGAGGAGCAGGTTGCTGTGCAAAGGGAGACCAAAGCAAGAACTCTTTTGCTTCAGGCTCTCCCAGCAGACCACATGAGTGATTTTAAACACCTGGATGATGCTAGGAAGATCTGGTGTGCTATAAAAACCAGATTTTTAGGGAATGATGAGTTCAAGAAGTCCATGCTCAAGCAGGAGGTCCAGGAGTCCAAGATATCAGTGGTTGGAGACTTTGCTTTGATGGGTTTTTCATCTCAGGTACCAAAGTGTCATTTTGGTTGTCATGATTTATATGCTTTGCTTAAGAAAGATTTTGATGAAATGAAACCTAAATATAATGAATTGTTTGTTGAAGTCAAAGCCTATAAAAATGCTGTTAATACATTAGAAAAACAAAAAGTTTGGTACCAAAATAATCAGTTAGCCTATGAGGAAAAGATAAGGGTATTGGAGAGGGACTTGAAAAACACCACTAATGAGCTTAAATATTCTGAATCTCAAAAAGCTAAGGTGATGTTTGAAAAACAGGATTTGGAGACCAAGCTAGACAATACCTTGGCTAGGTTTGATAAATGGAAAGATTCATCTAAAAACCTAAACAAGTTAGTCGATAGTTCTATGTCTACAAAAACTAAAAGAGGTTTAGGGTATGGTAACCTGATAGGGCCAAATCAATTTTATGACCCTAATGAGTATAGTGTTTTTGACCCTGAACCTGTAGACTACCAAATTCCTGTTAAGTATGTGAAAGAAGGTGAATTGCATGTTGTCCCTCCTCCTATAAGAGGAGTGTTTAAGCCTGTTCCTATGCACACAGCCCTTGACCTTGACTCAGATGAATCACACATGTCCTATGGCAAAAAGTCAAATGACTTGCCTAAACCTGATGACTTTGTCTCTTGTTCTTCCAGTGACAAGTCTTCTGAGACCAAGACCAATGACTTTGCCTCTTGTGATTCAAATGACAAGTCAACCACACCCAAGTCTGATGACTTCACACCAAAAGTAGCTAGTGTGGAATCCAATTTAAAGACAGCTACTTTTAGTCCTATTAGGAACAATTTTGTTTCTGATTCTGTTTGTGAGAAGTCTTTATGTGATAAGCAAGGTCATGATAAGAAAAGTCAGGTTAAGAACAAAAAGATTAAAAAGAAATCTTGCTTTGTTTGTAGAAGTTACTCTCACCTAATTAAAGATTGTGATTATTATGAGAGTAAAATGAGTAATTGTGTTCAACAAAAACAACCTAGGTCAGTATGGAAAAATGTAGAGAACATTCCCCCATTTGTCCCTAGAGCAAATGCAAAACGACCAGCTCCTGTTCCTGCTGGTAGGCCTTTTAGACCCGCACATATTCCTTCTGGTAAGCCAGTTCCAGCTGGTCAAACCAAGTCTACTGGTTGGAAAAGGAATGTTGCTAGACCATTCTACATACCTATTAGCACTTACTTTCGGAATGGTTTTTGGCCTGGTTATTATGACCCAAGGTATATGGGGGGAACAAGATGGGATACTGGTGTTAAGCCCTCAACAGGTTGTTCTTGGACAAATAAAAAGAAAGGTTCATTCTGGATACCCAAGAACAATAGTCTTTGTCAGGTGCACTGATTGAGGGGAGGCATAAGCCTAAGGGGAGGCTTATTATTGTTGTATATTTTGTGCTGTCTATCGTTTGTCTTTGTTTGATGTGTGTTCTCTAATAAAATTGTTACTGCTGATGGTTTAATTGTTTGATGGGATGAATTTGCATTGTGGGCCTCTCAATTAATTCGATTCATGTGTGGGGTTGACTTATTGTTCTGACATTTCAAATTAAACCAATCCCTAACGACTGTTTGAAACATGTGGGGCTATGGTCTAGATTTATTGTCGGTAATAAAATGTTGTGAGGCAGCTACTGTTGACTGTCGTGTTCTCAATCCATGATCAGTGAATTATTAATTTATCGGACTGAGAATTAAAGTGGTATATGATGGTATTAAGTTTGTCACATCTATTGAATTAATATTGGTCAAAGTGAGTGGATCTCGTACAGATGTGATCAAATTATTGATGGAGCATGTGTATTGTGGTTCATCAATATTGGTTGATATTGGTTTGTGATATGGGATCACATTTATTGTGGCATGTGCTAATTGATTGTGGGGCTACTTGATTTTTTTTTATTCCATTACTCGGTCAAACTTATATTGCTCTCAATGTCACGTGAGGATTGAAGAGTTGAAGAATGATTGAATTAAAGTGGTCAAATGAAGTGGGCATTGTCGCATGGAGGGCTTATCTTGATAGGCTTCCAACAGCTGAAGCTCTGGCTCGTCGGCATATTATGGTGGAATCTCAAGTCTGTCGGGTGTGTGGCTTGACGGTAGAGACGGTTGATCACTTATTCACAGGGTGTGCGGCACTAGCGGAAGTTTGGCAGGCTGTTTTTGACTGGTGTAGAGTTCCACAAAGCTTCGTATTTCATGTCAAGGACTTGGTTACCCTTCATCTTTCAGCCATGTCGGGTAATCGTCAAAAGAAGGTATTTCATGGTGTTATTTTGACTGCGGTTTGGAGTATTTGGCGAGCCAGGAACGATCTGATTTTCAACGCTAAGCAAGTGTCTACGCGGAAGATTTTTGAAGAAATAAAAGTCATGTCGTTTTTGTGGATAACAAATAGAGGTAGATTGTCTAATATGTCGTGGGACTCTTGGGGTAGATTTGAGAGGCTTCGGATAGGTTAAGCTCGGGATTCTGTTTGTTTGGGCATTTGTTATTGTCGTTTGTCGGGTTCTGTATGTTTCGGACTTTGTCCCGGGCTCTTTTGCTAGCTCCTTGCTAGCTTATTAATAAAAGTTGTTTGGCCGTTCAAAAAAAAAAAAAAGTGGTCAAATGGTTTGTCGGCAAGTGGTCACTTACTGTCATACATATGGATGGAAGAGAATTGATCATTTGATTAATTTTTCGGTTGTGGGGATATGGTCAATTCCTTGGACTGTTGTCTACTGTTTGTCACATGCTGCTATGGATTTCATAATATTAAGTATTGTACTATGAGTTGCTTGTCGCTAATGGATGGTTGGTCATATACTCAAGTGAACTGATGTGAATGGGAGCAGATTTATTCAAGTAAGTTTACTTGTATCAGTAGTCAATGGTTTTGGTTCATTGCATTTATGGGATTGGATACAAGTGATAGTGGGGTCTGATCAAAGTGAATATTGCACATGGGTCTGATGCTGTATTCTGGACTTCTCTGTTATGTCTGCTGAGAATGTGGATCAGCAGCAATGGTTCCTGATGTCAGCAGCAATGGTTCCTGCTGGTAGTGCTTCCATTCCTGCTGATAGTGTTCTCATTCCTGCTGATAGCTTCATTTCTGCTGGTAGCTTCGGATTCTGCTGCTATTAAAAAAAAAAAAAAAAAAAAAAAAAAAAAATTATTTTTTTTTCATTTTCTTTCTTTATTTTTTCATTTTGTTTATTTTCTTTTCTTTCTTTCCTTTGTTTATTCTTTTATCTTTTCTTTTCTTTTATGTTTCTTTTACGTAGTTGGTTTTATTTTCATTCTAGTTATTTTATTTTTTTTATTTTTTTATTTTTTTTTCTTTCTTTTCTTTTATGTTTCTTAGTTAAAAAAAAAATAAATAAATAAATTTTGTGTGCTAATAAGTGGTTTTGAGCAACACCTTGCAGGTACAGTGTTGGTGTTTACACCTGCACAATAAATGGTGCTCAACTCACCATGTCTTGCAGACAAGAAAGAGTTGACTCACCATGAGGGTACGGCTCTGGTGTGATAATCAAATCCGTTGATAGCTGTAATAGCTTGCTCAAAGCTATAGGGTCTTTCAACTCACCCATGATTCATTTCTGAGAGTTGAAAATGGTTCTCAATTCACCATGGATGTAACCCTTATGGGATCCAAAGGATTGGCTAGTCCACAAAAGTATGGTTTGTGGTAAAGACACTTGGTATCCATATTTGGTATTCAATTCACCAAGGTTCAGTTGAAATCAAAGAATTGGCTAGTCCTGAGCAAACGGCTACAGGTAAAGACAAGTCAAATCCGTTTATAGTTGCTGATTTGCTAATAAATCAGATGGTTATCAATGTACCATGGTCTAACACACCTAAACATTGGCTACTCCAGTAGTGATGGCTATTGGTAAAGAGACATCAAATCCATTAATTTTCAATGATTCACCTCTCACAGGAGTTAACACACCTGGATGTGATGAGAATAGTATGAAACTTCAAGTGATTTGATGTACATATTGTCATAGTAGCAGCCAAGTTCAAGTGAAAGTAATGGTGACCAGTTTACATGTTTTGAAGAAGATTTCTTGTTCCTGCTGAACTATTGAAGTTGCTGCTGGATGCTGTAGAAGCTGGAATCTTACAAGTTATGGATGTTGCTGCTGGTTACTTAAAATTGTTGCTGCTAAGTCGCAGTCCTCAAGCCTGAGAGTTACAAGCTCTATCACATTGGAATCTTGCAGGTTAACCTAGTCAACCTCAAGATTAGGGGAGGATTGTTAGGATCTCTGGGAAATAAGAGTTTCATTGTTGCTGCCGATAGTGTAAAGCTGGTTCCTGCCGATAGCTTTGGTTCCTGCTGAAAGCTCATTGCTGCCGATAGTGTTATCTTGTTCCTACCGATAGTGTTGTTGCTGCGGATAGTATTATTTGTTATCCGTATATTTAGAATGTTTGTTAAGATTTTTTTTTAGAAGAGATTGTTGTTTATCTCTTCACACGTTTACTTGTAGAACGGGTTAGGGTTAGGTCATCTTGTTAGTATAAAAGATAAACCCGTCTATGAGTTTATAAACGCCTTTAACACCTTTAACGTTTTTAATATTCAAGAACACAATTCTTAGTTCATAGTTTGATCCATAGAGGATCATTGTTCGTTTAGAGTTTTCTTCTTTATAATACTTGCTGTTTAGTTTCCGCATAAACGCTTGTATTGTATACAGAGGTTCTTGTTTATACCAAGCTCAATCAAGCTCGAAGTACTCGATGGAGACGTGGGTACCTTCGCTATCCGTATACGACTATTTCACAACCAGAAATTTGAAATTCTGATGCTCCCACAAGTTGAAAGAATATTCATCAATGACACTGTTAACTGACTTGCAAGTACAGCACCATACTTGCAGACTTGCAGTGACCCGTCATACATTCAATATCCAAACAGCCTTGTAAAGCAAGAAAATTGGGCAGAAATGGTCATTTTCTGTAAACGAACATCATGTTTCTGCTACAAATAAGTCAAAGGTTAAAAGAAGAGTATAAAATTTGACAATTTTGACCCGTTTATTTATAAATGTATCAATTTGAGTTATGATTTATCTAAAACAGGTTCAATGGGCAAAATATTATTTTTTTTGCAAAATAAGAATCGGGTCGAATACATTAGTGACTCTTTCAATTGGTTGTTCTCTAATCTACGAACCTTCCAACTATGACTTAATAAACTTGTATATGCTTCGAAAATAAGCAAAAAAAACAGGACTCTTGAAAAATGAGCTGAAAAAAATAAGCTCATAAGCCCATAAATGCATTTGGGGTGTTTGGGTTAGCTTAATTTATGGGCATATCGGCTTATTGAGATTTATAAAAGCTAATAAGCTCACTGTTTTTGGGCTTATTAGCTTATCCACTTAACCTTATGGCTTATTTAAGCCATAAGTTCAAATGGGCAAGCCTAAAAAATAGGCTACTGAAGTGTCTTCAACTATGTTGGAGAAGCTCCCATTCTCATCTACCCAAAAAGAATCTTCCTTTCCTAAAAATTCTTTAGGAAGATCATCAAACACTTCAAAATAAACTAACCTTGAGCTGCTTTAGATCTTGGAATTCCAAGGTTGATGGAAGTGCCACTTTTGCATTAAAGGGTTGCTTTCGGCTTATTATTTATCATTCTACTTGTATTACAAATAAGACTGGTAGTCCCTTGTGACATGCCTGTGATTAGTCCAGCGGGGCTTTACCAAAAAAAGTTGTTAATATAAAAGATCGAGTTGGAATGCATCAGATAATAAGAGTTACACGTCACAAAATATAGAAACATGGCTTTACCTTCATCCAGGCATGTTCGTACCCTTGAGAAAAATTCTAGCTTCAAACTAAATGCTCCCGTCATAATTGCACCCTCTTTAATTGAGCCGCACCAAAAGATGATTTAACATCTGTTAAGAAAAGAAACTCTACAAACACTTATGATTACAGCTAATTAAATCCAAACATCATGACAAATACAAATGAAGTAATCAAAATAATGCAGTCACTCAAATTAACATGCATGGTCATGAACAATGAATAAAATCAGGGTAGACCAACTATATGTCCCGTACACTTCAAAATAAACTAACCTTGACACTTCAAAATAAACTAACCTTGAGCTGCTTTAGATCTTGGAATTCCAAGGTTGATGGAAGTGCCACTTTTGCATTAAAGGGTTGCTTTCGGCTTATTATTTATCATTCTACTTGTATTACAAATAAGACTGGCAGTCCCTTGTGACATGCCTGTGATTAGTCCAGTGGGGCTTTACCAAAAAAAGTTGTTAATATAAAAGATCGAGTTCGAATGCATCAGATAATAAGAGTTACAGGTCACAAAATATAGAAACATGGCTTTACCTTCATCCAGGCATGTTCGTACCCTTGAGAAAAATTCCAGCTTCAAACTAAATGCTCCCGTCATAATTGCACCCTCTTTAATTGAGCCGCACCAAAAGATGATTTAACATCTGTTAAGAAAAGAAACTCTACAAACACTTATGATTACAACTAATTAAATCCAAACATCATGACAAATACAAATGAAGTAATCAAAATAATGCAGTCACTCAAATTAACATGCATGGTCATGAACAATGAATAAAATCAGGGTAGACCAACTATATGTCCCGTACAGTAAGATATGATGTACATAATAAGCCCATAAGCTGAAAAATAAGGCAAAAAAAATTGGCTAAAGTAATGTAATTGGAGTAATATAAGTTCTATAGACCAGAACATAAGCTTAAACAAACATCCCTAAGTGCTTTTTGTTGGTGTGACGAAAGTTCATTATAAGTGTTTCAGTTCCCCGCACACATATCACAACACTTTTGAAATGATGAATAACAACAACAAAGTTCGATGCTTCTCACCTTGTCTGAAAAGCAAACCATTCATCCATGAAATCCGAAAAGCCATGGAAGTATCCTGTAGATGAGGTAAACTAAAAAATTTAGCAAACACGATTCCTTGTTCATCACAGTACCGATAAAAATATGCGATGACGTCCATGAAAAATCCATCATAATCAAATGGAACGTTCGTGCTTAACATTCCTTCTCGATCTGCGTAGAAAACAATTGGTTATACAAACATGTTAATCTAAATCTACAAATGCAATGGAGATGACTAATAAATGCAGGTAAAAGTATGCAATAACCCTTACGCGTATTATCGTTAGCACCACCTATAGTTGCTGCAGCAGTGACATGCGTCGGTACTAAAACATAAACACGAACATGTCAATGGTGACCACAAACATTAAATACATACATGTTTTCTTACATATCGATACTCTATAATGCTAATCACATGTCGGGTGACTTTTTTCGTTCGTATGGTTGAAATAGGTTCTTACAGATAGCATATACCCAACAGCGAATCAGCAGTGCAGCCATCACGAATAAGCCCTTGTCCAAAATCTAAAACCTTAGGTTCTGAATCCCAGCCTACAACGACGCTGAAATAAATGTCACGCATCAGGTATGTATATAAGACATAAAAATCAATGTTGTTCCAATGAAAGTAACACTTAACAACTGGGACAACATATTTTTCACTTGTAACCGACATGTTTTCCTGTGTAGTATCATGGAATACTGTTGCTCGCGATTCTTCTAATGGTGCGTGCATAGTTTCCAACTCCCCTTAACAACGAAAAGTGAAATAGTTGAATGATGAATTGGTATTGCAAAACAGTAACAACAAACGAAACTATGCACCTTTTAGCATTAACAGATCAATAATATATCGTAATAGAGAGAAAATAAATATGGGGTTTATATTTTAGGGTTTTAAGAATGTGTTGTTATTAAGACATTACACTTTTATTTTGAATTGCCTATCATAATTTGTGGCTTGTTCCATTGGTTGTAGTGTTTGTTTGTGAGCTAGCGAACCCAGGTTCGAATCCATCATGTTGCATTTTTGTAAAAATTAAATCCGAAATTTATGAACAAATTAAAGGGTGCTTAGGTGGCATAGTTTATGATTATGTGGCATTATTATGATTATGTGGCATTGAGGTGGCATTTATGTGGCATTATCTATGTGTAACGCCTCCTATTATATATAATGTAGATATATATATATGCTTTCTCAAAAATTAAAATAAAAAGTTGAACTCGGACTCTATATCAAAATTGTATAAAAATTTGTTTTGCATAACAAAAAGATTTTAACGTTCAAACGTTTGAAAACAGCACTAATTTATTCAGATTAGGAGCTTCTGGGAGGAAAAGTCATAGATTACTTATATAAGCTCTAAAGAGAACCAACTATTCTACGCTTAGCATTTTCATTTGCACAAATCGTAAAACCTTAGTCTAATCGTTAAGGAAGCAGCCAGATCAATACTCCGGCAGAGTCGGGATTCCCTTTGTTCTAACCTAATCAAGACTAAACACTTTTTTTTTTTTTGGGTGCAAAGTACTTCTTTTTCATGCAATTTCTTATTTAAAAACCAAAAAAAATAAATTTTGGTTAAAACCGGGGTACTAGGGCACTAGAAGGTACACATGTGACAAAATTAGCGAGAATTCCCCCCTACACTTAGAATTGAATATTACCCTCAATATTCAAAGTACCGGCTATTATGCCGATACTTATAACGTAAAAAGGTAATACTAATAGCCAAGTGTGGAACATAAATTTCTCTTTTTCACAAACAGGATTAATAAGATATCCCTAGATAAACGTTAGCAAAAAGATCGGATTTTGGGCGGCTGGATTGAAAACATGCGCGTCAATCATCATGATATACGGGAAACCTAAAAATAAGAGCAAACAACACGCAAACAAAGCACAGTAGAGTAATTCCCCCACACTTAGTGTCAGAAAATAGAAAGAAGTAAGAAACATGGGTTGTCACCCATGAAGTGCTAATGTTTTTGTTAACCGAGTCACTAGCTTGACTCGACCCCGAATTCATTTGTTCATGGGGAAGCAAGTGGAAGAGAAAATCTCCATCGGACTTTCATTCAAAATGTTTGGATAAACATTGAAGTATATGAAAGTTCCACTCCGATGAGATGCCCACGGCTCTAAATAGTAGAAACTATAAGCGGAGATGCCGGGGTCAAAAACTTTGTCCTCATTTCCGTACGGAAATGAGAGTAAAGTTTCAGTCAGATTTAACTCCATGCAGAATAGGAGTTCACCATTAAGATAGAACAGAGGGGAATTACTTTTCTCCATAATTAAAAGTTCCTTAGATGAGGTTTGTAACTTGAAATTCTTATCGGGAGTCAATTTAATCATTGAATGATTTTTACTACCATCGAGTATGCCTGGATTAAACACTTTGTCTTCACAAGAAAACTCAACAAGATACTCGATGGAAGACTCAACAGAGAAAAAGATATCACCCTCGGGAGATAGAGGAGATAAGACATTTAGATCATTTGTTAACTCAACCACGATTTTCATTTTTTTGTCTTTATCTTCAAAGGATTTATCATCAGATGGTTTGCCATATAAAAGATCTTTCCATTCTTCACGATCAGCACCGAAATAAAAAAGATCATCATCATTTTGAGAATCACTATCTTTGATGATTTTCTTAGGATTAGAATCAAGTGATGGATCATGATATAAAAGATATTTCACTTCTTTCAGATCTGATTCGAAATCAAAGTCATCATCTTCATCCCCCGGTGGGATTGGATCGATGTGAGCGAGTTCATCGGCGAACTCCTCAAGAAGATAATCACAATTAGACGTTTGAATTTCCTTTGGAGGGAGAGAAGGTGACGGATCATCATTAAGCAACTTCTCGAGGAGGAGAATGTCTCCTTCCGGATCAAACTCGGTATCATCAATTTCTGGTGAAATTGAATCATTTTTTAGACGAGCATCGATCTCTTCCAAAACGAAGTCACTTCCCTCAAACGGAGTGAGGGAAGGGGAAGAGTCGAAAAGAATTGGTTGAGAAGAAGGAGTGGGATTGCCACTCAAAGAATTAACCGAGAAAAAGTCACTATCCTCAACGGG
Source organism: Artemisia tridentata subsp. tridentata (assembly GCA_021014915.2). NCBI lineage: Eukaryota > Viridiplantae > Streptophyta > Magnoliopsida > Asterales > Asteraceae > Artemisia > Artemisia tridentata. Next base: position 160,805,473 of record CP139505.1, read on the forward strand.
GATAGGAGATGATGGAGAGATTAGGTCAGAATCCATCTTGTGCTCAAAATGGGGAGGTGATGCCTCAACATAATCGATGTTTTCATAAGATAAAGAATCGTCATCACATGTAGTACAATCATTGTTAGAATCGGAGAAAGTCTCAAAATGATCATTTGAAGCATCAAGAGGAGGCAAATCACACATTTTGTCGGAAATACCCTCGGACTCACTTTGGATTGAGACAAGGTCTTCAACACTATGTAGGATCGAGTACTTCGAGCTTGATTGAGCTTGGTATAAACAAGAACCTCTGTATACAATACAAGCGTTTATGCGGAAACTAAACAGCAAGTATTATAAAGAAGAAAACTCTAAACGAACAATGATCCTCTATGGATCAAACTATGAACTAAGAATTGTGTTCTTGAATATTAAAAACGTTAAAGGTGTTAAAGGCGTTTATAAACTCATAGACGGGTTTATCTTTTATACTAACAAGATGACCTAACCCTAACCCGTTCTACAAGTAAACGTGTGAAGAGATAAACAACAATCTCTTCTAAAAATAAATCTTAACAAACATTCTAAATATACGGATAACAAATAATACTATCCGCAGCAACAACACTATCGGTAGGAACAAGATAACACTATCGGCAGCAATGAGCTTTCAGCAGGAACCAAAGCTATCGGCAGGAACCAGCTTTACACTATCGGCAGCAACAATGAAACTCTTATTTCCCAGAGATCCTAACAATCCTCCCCTAATCTTGAGGTTGACTAGGTTAACCTGCAAGATTCCAATGTGATAGAGCTTGTAACTCTCAGGCTTGAGGACTGCGACTTAGCAGCAACAATTTTAAGTAACCAGCAGCAACATCCATAACTTGTAAGATTCCAGCTTCTACAGCATCCAGCAGCAACTTCAATAGTTCAGCAGGAACAAGAAATCTTCTTCAAAACATGTAAACTGGTCACCATTACTTTCACTTGAACTTGGCTGCTACTATGACAATATGTACATCAAATCACTTGAAGTTTCATACTATTCTCATCACATCCAGGTGTGTTAACTCCTGTGAGAGGTGAATCATTGAAAATTAATGGATTTGATGTCTCTTTACCAATAGCCATCACTACTGGAGTAGCCAATGTTTAGGTGTGTTAGACCATGGTACATTGATAACCATCTGATTTATTAGCAAATCAGCAACTATAAACGGATTTGACTTGTCTTTACCTGTAGCCGTTTGCTCAGGACTAGCCAATTCTTTGATTTCAACTGAACCTTGGTGAATTGAATACCAAATATGGATACCAAGTGTCTTTACCACAAACCATACTTTTGTGGACTAGCCAATCCTTTGGATCCCATAAGGGTTACATCCATGGTGAATGGAGAACCATTTTCAACTCTCATAAACAAATCATGGGTGAGTTGAAGTACCCTATAGCTTTGAGCAAGCTATTACAGCTATCAACGGATTTGATAATCACACCAGAGCCGTACCCTCATGGTGAGTCAACTCTTTCTTGTCTGCAAGACATGGTGAGTTGAGCACCATTTATTGTGCAGGTGTAAACACCAACACTGTACCTGCAAGGTGTTGCTCAAAACCACTTATTAGCACACAAAATTTATTTATTTTTTTTTTTTTTTTTTTTTTTTTTTTTTTTTTTTTTTTTTTAACTAAGAAACATAAAAGAAAAGAAAGAAAAAAAATAAAAAAATAAAAAAAATAAAATAACTAGAATGAAAATAAAACCAACTACGTAAAAGAAACATAAAAGAAAAGAAAAGATAAAAGAATAAACAAAGGAAAGAAAGAAAAGAAAATAAACAAAATGAAAAAATAAAGAAAGAAAATGAAAAAAAATAATAATTTTTTTTTTTTTTTTTAATAGCAGCAGAATCCGAAGCTACCAGCAGAAATGAAGCTATCAGCAGGAATGAGAACACTATCAGCAGGAATGGAAGCACTACCAGCAGGAACCATTGCTGCTGACATCAGGAACCATTGCTGCTGATCCACATTCTCAGCAGACATAACAGAGAAGTCCAGAATACAGCATCAGACCCATGTTTGAATATTCACTTTGATCAGACCCCACTATCACTTGTATCCAATCCCATAAATGCAATGAACCAAAACCATTGACTACTGATACAAGTAAACTTACTTGAATAAATCTGCTCCCATTCACATCAGTTCACTTGAGTATATGACCAACCATCCATTAGCGACAAGCAACTCATTGTACAATACTTAATATTATGAAATCCATAGCAGCATGTGACAAACAGTAGACAACAGTCCAAGGAATTGACCATAGCCCCACAACCGAAAAATTAATCAAATGATCAATTCTCTTCCATCCATATGTATGACAGTAAGTGACCACTTGCCGACAAACCATTTGACCACTTTAATTCAATCATTCTTCAACTCTTCAATCCTCACGTGACATTGAGAGCAATATAAGTTTGACCGAGTAATGGAATAAAAAAAATCAAGTAGCCCCACAATCAATTAGCACATGCCACAATAAATGTGATCCCATATCACAAACCAATATCAACCAATATTGATGAACCACAATACACATGCTCCATCAATAATTTGATCACATCTGTACGAGATCCACTCACTTTGACCAATATTAATTCAATAGATGTGACAAACTTAATACCATCATATACCACTTTAATTCTCAGTCCGATAAATTAATAATTCACTGATCATGGATTGAGAACACGACAGTCAACAGTAGCTGCCTCACAACATTTTATTACCGACAATAAATCTAGACCATAGCCCCACATGTTTCAAACAGTCGTTAGGGATTGGTTTAATTTGAAATGTCAGAACAATAAGTCAACCCCACACATGAATCGAATTAATTGAGAGGCCCACAATGCAAATTCATCCCATCAAACAATTAAACCATCAGCAGTAACAATTTTATTAGAGAACACACATCAAACAAAGACAAACGATAGACAGCACAAAATATACAACAATAATAAGCCTCCCCTTAGGCTTATGCCTCCCCTCAATCAGTGCACCTGACAAAGACTATTGTTCTTGGGTATCCAGAATGAACCTTTCTTTTTATTTGTCCAAGAACAACCTGTTGAGGGCTTAACACCAGTATCCCATCTTGTTCCCCCATATACCTTGGGTCATAATAACCAGGCCAAAAACCATTCCGAAAGTAAGTGCTAATAGGTATGTAGAATGGTCTAGCAACATTCCTTTTCCAACCAGTAGACTTGGTTTGACCAGCTGGAACTGGCTTACCAGAAGGAATATGTGCGGGTCTAAAAGGCCTACCAGCAGGAACAGGAGCTGGTCGTTTTGCATTTGCTCTAGGGACAAATGGGGGAATGTTCTCTACATTTTTCCATACTGACCTAGGTTGTTTTTGTTGAACACAATTACTCATTTTACTCTCATAATAATCACAATCTTTAATTAGGTGAGAGTAACTTCTACAAACAAAGCAAGATTTCTTTTTAATCTTTTTGTTCTTAACCTGACTTTTCTTATCATGACCTTGCTTATCACATAAAGACTTCTCACAAACAGAATCAGAAACAAAATTGTTCCTAATAGGACTAAAAGTAGCTGTCTTTAAATTGGATTCCACACTAGCTACTTTTGGTGTGAAGTCATCAGACTTGGGTGTGGTTGACTTGTCATTTGAATCACAAGAGGCAAAGTCATTGGTCTTGGTCTCAGAGGACTTGTCACTGGAAGAACAAGAGACAAAGTCATCAGGTTTAGGCAAGTCATTTGACTTTTTGCCATAGGACATGTGTGATTCATCTGAGTCAAGGTCAAGGGCTGTGTGCATAGGAACAGGCTTAAACACTCCTCTTATAGGAGGAGGGACAACATGCAATTCACCTTCTTTCACATACTTAACAGGTATTTGGTAGTCTACAGGTTCAGGGTCAAAAACACTATACTCATTAGGGTCATAAAATTGATTTGGCCCTATCAGGTTACCATACCCTAAACCTCTTTTAGTTTTTGTAGACATAGAACTATCGACTAACTTGTTTAGGTTTTTAGATGAATCTTTCCATTTATCAAACCTAGCCAAGGTATTGTCTAGCTTGGTCTCCAAATCCTGTTTTTCAAACATCACCTTAGCTTTTTGAGATTCAGAATATTTAAGCTCATTAGTGGTGTTTTTCAAGTCCCTCTCCAATACCCTTATCTTTTCCTCATAGGCTAACTGATTATTTTGGTACCAAACTTTTTGTTTTTCTAATGTATTAACAGCATTTTTATAGGCTTTGACTTCAACAAACAATTCATTATATTTAGGTTTCATTTCATCAAAATCTTTCTTAAGCAAAGCATATAAATCATGACAACCAAAATGACACTTTGGTACCTGAGATGAAAAACCCATCAAAGCAAAGTCTCCAACCACTGATATCTTGGACTCCTGGACCTCCTGCTTGAGCATGGACTTCTTGAACTCATCATTCCCTAAAAATCTGGTTTTTATAGCACACCAGATCTTCCTAGCATCATCCAGGTGTTTAAAATCACTCATGTGGTCTGCTGGGAGAGCCTGAAGCAAAAGAGTTCTTGCTTTGGTCTCCCTTTGCACAGCAACCTGCTCCTCAGCTGATACAGGTGGAAGTATGATTATTTTCCCCTCCTGATCTCTCCCAATACTCTTCTTGCTGTTCCCATTAAGAATAACATTCCAAAGGTTATGATCTCTGTTGGAGATCCATTGTTCCATCTTCTTTGCCCATTTCTCATATTCATCAGTTCCAGATACAGTCATTTTATTATGGCTTAAGAGAATGGTATGAAAAAGTTTCTTCGTTGACAGTAACAGCAGCAATCAGCAGACAAATTAATCAAGTAGCCGCAGCAAAATTAAAATAACCACAGCAGCAATACACGATAATACAGTCCCACACTCAAAAATCAATCCTTCTCATGACGTTGACCAATTAATATCAACAGTTATGTCAAACTCACAACAATAATTAATAGTCAATAGAACAAAACGAATTAAATACTGCTTCTGTCCACCCACGTGCGTCTAGTGTTGAATTCAGCCCCACAAATACTGCTTCTATCAACAGTTAATAAATTTGCCACCGACAACCTTAACTCTTGTCAGTCTTTGCGTTAATTATAATAGACCAAATTAAAGACAAAATTCCACCGACAAATTTAATTGATCGAGTCACACAATTAAATATACACCAATCGACCAAATCAATAACCGAAGACGACAAAAACGTCAAACACCCAATCAGCAATTAATATCGATTCGTACGAGTTTTCGATTAATTCTTTAATCAGCCAATAAATTTGCCTCCACGTTGACCAATAGTAACCCAAAAATTAATATTACCTCACGTTAATTATCAGATCTGCTACAGACTTCTTCTTCGACTCTTCTCTTCTTTATCAGAGATCCTCACCAGGCTCTGATACCACTTGTAGGATCGAGTACTTCGAGCTTGATTGAGCTTGGTATAAACAAGAACCTCTGTATACAATACAAGCGTTTATGCGGAAACTAAACAGCAAGTATTATAAAGAAGAAAACTCTAAACGAACAATGATCCTCTATGGATCAAACTATGAACTAAGAATTGTGTTCTTGAATATTAAAAACGTTAAAGGTGTTAAAGGCGTACATAAACTCATAGACGGGTTTATCTTTTATACTAACAAGATGACCTAACCCTAACCCGTTCTACAAGTAAACGTGTGAAGAGATAAACAACAATCTCTTCTAAAAATAAATCTTAACAAACATTCTAAATATACGGATAACAAATAATACTATCCGCAGCAACAACACTATCGGTAGGAACAAGATAACACTATCGGCAGCAATGAGCTTTCAGCAGGAACCAAAGCTATCGGCAGGAACCAGCTTTACACTATCGGCAGCAACAATGAAACTCTTATTTCCCAGAGATCCTAACACACTAGACTTTATTACTTCGTCCGATTCCTTTTTAGGAATAGTGCTAAGATGCTCATCCCCCATAATGAGAGAGTCCTCGGAGTCCATAGCCGGTAAGATGGATGTGATTGCAATAGATTGAGGGAGTTGAGAAATGATATCGTTCAAAGGAATAACACTCTCCTCGTCGTCCTCCTCATCATTGTTACTAGCATAAATAGCTTTTATACTTTCCATTTGCTCTTCTGCTAGCAATTCTGCAATACTCTTGTCTTCTTGCTTTTTCTGGACGGGTGTGATTGCAGCTGACGAATTCTCATAATATTCCCTCATTTGAATAGTATCCTCATCATCGTCATCGAGAATGGAAGCCTTGAGAAAAATAGAACGCCTTTCGGCTGCTCGTTCTTCGGCTAGTAATTCTCCCATAGATTTTTCATGAGGATGAATGATAGAATACTGTGGGGGTTTGAAATTGTCAAAATCGGAAGTATTATACCAAAGATTAAGTTCTTGATTCCACGGTTGACATTGATAATTGTCATGAGGACCCCCACAATTTGCACAAGGAATATTTGGTGACGACATAAGAATTAAACATTAAAGGGGATAAGAAGATAGAATTAAACGGTTTAAGAGGATAAAGAAGCAAAATAAAAGAAAATATTTTTGGGTTTTGCATTTTTTTCTTTTTTCTGATATATATACGCAAAGAAAAAGAAAAATATTTTTTGTTTTTTTATGAAAGAAATCACTTCAGGACGAAGGATCTCAAGTCACTAATCGTTTAAACTTTAACGATATTGTCGCAACACAACCTCCCCGGCAGCGGCGCCAAAAATTGATCCGTTTGTAGTATATATATAAAATAATATCGGATACGTGTGATACGTGGGGATCAACAAGCCAACTCTTTAGGAAAAAGGTTAACGTGCAAAACCTGTGAATACGGTATAAGATACCTGGCAAGTGATTACCCGGGTCGTTTCCCGACGAGGTGTGAATCGATGATTTCGTGTAAGGTTTGGAATTAAAATACTTGAAGTGTGGATTTGGATTTTTGTGGTTTTTTAATTCTAATTAAGATAACAAAAGTGAGTGAACAAAGAAAATTAGAGCAAAAACCAAATTAAACCAAATTACGCTAAAAATGTTAACCGGGAACTTAAAACGAGCCTTAAAAACTAAAATCTTTAAAAATTAACCCTACGAGTGCAAATTTATTTTTCTTAATTCCTAAATGATAAAAGAAAATTTTGATAAAAAGAATTATATTTTTTTGACTTTAATATTTTTTATTATGAATTAAAAACTAAATTTAAAAGAAAAATAAATTAAAAATACTAAATGAAAATGGAAAATTATGAAAAATTACAGAAAAGTGCTAAAGGTTATTCTAATCCTAGGAAAAATAAAATGGGTCCAACTGCTTATTCAAATAAGCATTTATTAAGCAAAAGGGGCTGATAAGCTTAAGAGGACAAAATGGGTTGAGAATAAAATGTTGCAAATACTTCCCAGAGAAGTCCCAAGGGCAGATGGTGTTGGTGTTGTGTTGTGAGGCTTGGGAGGCTGGAGGTCTAGGGTTCGAATCCTGGCCTCAGCTTTTTTGAATTTTTTTTTTCTTTCTTAAACACTGATTAAATACAAGTAAATAAGCATTTCTTAAAAAGCACTTATTTCTAAAACTACTTAAAAAGCTCAGAAAAAGCAACAAATATCAGAACAGTGGACTTAAAGGCAAATAAGCTAAAGCTTGTACCTATTAGGCTGTTTAAGCTATTTATTTGAGCTAAACTAAAACTGAATAAGCTATATAATTAAGAACAGATTAAAAGTGGAACACAACAACTGCAAAAGCCATAGAATAAGCTACCACTTAAAGCAAATAAGCACAATGGCTTAAGAACCATGAGGTTCTGTGGTGCAGGGCACCTCAGTCCCAACATGGGGCATTTTAAGCAATTGAAAAGCTATTAAAAAGCTACTATAAAAATTCTACAAAATAGGGAACAAGTAAACAAGTTGCCCAATATTATGTATACCAAATCTTAGCTTAAAAGGGATTGAATTTTTCAAATGAAAAATAGAAAACAAATGGCTGATTTAGAAAAAAAAAAAAAAAAAAAAAAAAAAAACAAGAATATGCAGTCTGCAAATAGGGACTGTTTTTAGCATTCTATGAACCAAGGCTTTTAAAGCTTAATCACTACTGACAAATGGACTATGTTGGATGCAAAAATACCAAAAACAAGTTCTCAATAAGCTTAAAGCTGTAATCAGCTTATCCTATCAGTTCCTATCCTAGTCTCAATTGCAGCCACATCAAAACATCAAAAACCTTCAATATGTATCAAAAGCTACTATAATTAACTGGTTTAAGCTATATTAAACTTAATCAAAGCTCACCCAATGGCAAGTGAACAGTATTTACCCATTTTGACCTGTTTGTCCCACTAAAACAAACACTCCTTTTACTGGACTGTCTTCTATCTTTCAACTGTTTAGATCACAATAAGCTAAGTTCTTGAGTTACAAAGGTTCCTCTAACTGAATTAGGTACTAATGAATAGATTTCTACTGGAAATAAGCAACAAGTAAGCAATTCCTAGGTTATCCTATTTTTGGCTTTTAAATGAGATTTTTAAGAAAAAGAAAGCAAAGGCTATTTAAACTATAAAAACAGATAAAAAAGCAATACCAAAATACCAATAAGAAGATAAGTAATAAAATAAGCTAGAAAATAAGCAGTTGAACTGTGCCAATGAAATATATAAAAAAAATTGGAAAAATACTCACAATAGCATTTAGCTTAAAACAGAAAGTATGGACCACCAAACAAGCTGAGCTTGTCAAAAGCCAGCTAGAAACCCCATTGCTTATCCAGAATAGCTTATTTTCACCCAAGTGCTTATTTTGACCCCGAGTTGACTTTTGTTGACTTTTTGGCTTTTCTTGGGTTAGAATTGTACTTAACCTCTAATAAGCTCACAAAAGCTATAATGAGCTTATATAAATAGTAAATAAGCTTTTTAAATCACCAAATAACTTAATTCGAATTAATAGTGGACTTTTGAAACTAGAAATTTCATTAACTTTGAAATGAGTACAATACTGAAATAATTAAAGACAAATGAGCTTGAAATAAACTTAAATATCTACTACTTAAACATTAAAACTACAAATATGTTAGCATTGATTTTATATGTTGAAGTGATGGTCATTCCAAATATTATAACTTTGTATTTGTGTCGTATGTAATATTGTAGAATAGATGAAGGGCGAGTGGGTTTGGACAAATATATGTATCTTCTTCTAAATACATAAGTCCATCTAATGTATGTAAAACCAAGTCCAACCCACGAGCCCACCTTAGCCCAATCTCCAAGCCCTTTAGGGCATTTCATGTAATACTTATACACACCTCCCACCACCTAAGTCAATGTGCAGTAAAGGGAGATAAGGTGGGAGTGTGTGTTTCTCTTTGTATTCTTCTTCTTCTTTCTTCCCTTTCATCTAATCTAATATACACTCATTCCATTGTTACTCTACTGTCATCATTCATCTATTCTCTATCTTTATTATTATTCTTCTCTTATCTTTATCTTTATTTCCTCTATCTTTGAGTTACCATTTGTATATCAAAAGAAGTGTATGATAAAGTAGGATTTCAAGTCACAACCGTTGATAGTGGACACCCTCAATGTGATGATTCTTGTTCTTCTAACACTGTTATTTGTGCAAATTCTTCTTTTTTGGATTCTGTGATTGCAGGTACTTGTGAAAGTGTTGAGACTTCATACGCTGAATGTGGAAAAGAAGAGCTTTATGCCAACATTTCATTTGGAAATCCTGGTCTTGTTCCACTCCTAACTCCACTTTTACTTGTTCATACTTGATCATTCTTTGTTCATATATACATTTTTTGAAAAAAAACTCAAAAGCAAAATACAAAAATAGAAAATTTCAAAAATCCAAAAAGATTCTTCTCCGACATGTCTCTCGTATAATCGATATTCTGTACGTACCTAGAAATGTCATTTAACAATGATACGGGCATGTACAGATGCTTGAGCGAGAGTTCATTTAAATGTTTTCAAAACATGTCGTTCCTCAAAATTTCTAAATGGCTTATGCACACATAACAGTGTATAACCCGTTTTTCAAAGAAAGGAAAGTGTCTTAGTTAAAATCTTTCGAGCACTTATCCTAAAAATCAATGGCTTTCGTATATTTCAGTACGAAACCCGAGCTTCACTGAATGGCTCTTGGACATATCAGTTCACGACCCGCGCTTCAAAGAAAGGAAAGTGCTTATTCAAAATCTTTCAAAGCACTTATCCTAAAAATGTCGATGGCTTCGGAACAAATAAGTTTCGGACCCGCACTTCAAATAAAGGAAAGTGTTGTGCAAAACCAAATATCTTTTTCAAACACTTATCCTAAAAACAAATCGACCGGATCTACACACACTCCTTGTGTTAGATGTGATACGAAGAATTATACTTAGTCTAGCACGCGGAATTTACTAGCTAGTACTTAGAAGATCTTATATGTTTTGTATGAATTGAATAAACAAAGAACACAGAATAAATAACTTCCAACGATTCAATATTATTAGCAAATAATACGAGTGATCTTCCTATCACTAGGGTTTACAACCTTGAATCTTAATAATACGTATAAACTCACACCTCTTTCTATCGTATATTGTATATCTTAAACCTTAACCTAGGCAATCCTTTTATAGACTAAGGATTCCTGTACAAGATAACTATCAATCTATTCTTATACGATATACACAATATATTTTCCATAATTATCTACTTTACAATAAATCATAAACCGTCTGAACTTCTATACTCAGCAGTCTTAACTGCTCTTGTCTTCAATACTCCTTCATCAGTCTTAACTTCTTCCTTCAACAGTTCTAACTGTTACTTCCAACAGTCTTAACTGCTTAAGCTTAATTCCTAACAATCCTCCCCTAAACTTATGATTTCCTCCCAATCATTAAGTTTCTTCAAATTAAGCTTCTTCTTCTTAATGCTGAAAATTCTTTCAAATACCCATCAAGCAAATCTCTTAGATCTAGCTTTTACTTCTTGTGCAAGGTTGAATATCTTCGTTACCAGCATATTAGCCATCTCAGACTCTTCATTAGCTTCTAGTTTAGTAAATACCAGCATAGTCAAAACACCTGGTCTGAGTGGATAATTCTTTTCAACCAGCATATATATCTCTACTCCATCCTTTGTAGATACTCTGTGTACTCCACATGTACCAAATAACTTCCAAGAGATATCCTTGACTTGAGCTTGAAATCTCCAAATCGATTCTCCACCATCTGGTTCATACAATCTCTTCAATTGTATCCTCAACAAGTTCTCTCTTTGTAGGTAACTTAGTCTTGTACCCTGACTTCTGACTTTCTCTTATTCTATGAATCAGATCATCCCACTTTGTAACTCCATTCTTCTTGAGTATAAATTCCTTAAGCTCCTCTGTCTTCTCATCTTCATTTAACTCTTGATCTCTAAGAACCATAGAAGCTTGTGCTCTTACCATCACATCAGAATCTAGAAAATATTGCAACTGATCATTGAATTCTTCTACATCAACTTCATTTGATCTTTTTCTTTCCATGAATTCAGCTATATTCCTTATGTCATCAGCAGCTAATTTCCTTGCAAATTCTTCATCATGATCCATCTGGGCTTGTTTAACTTCCTTTTCAGCTTCCTTATCAGCCAAATCTTCTTCTAACATTAGCCTTGCAACCTCTGCATCATGATCAATCTGTTCTTTAGTTTTTGGCTTCAACCTTTTAAGTCTTTCAAGTTCTTGAACAGCAACCACTTCTTCAGATGTCATAGGTTTCTTTCCTTTATTTGCTCTTCTCCTTTCATATTCTTGTTCAGCAGAAGTTTCCTCAGTTGGAACTGCTTGTTGTTCTGACTCAGCAGTTTGAACTGTTACTTGCTCTGTCTCTTTTTCTGTCTCAGCAGTTTGAACTGCTTCTTCATTTGCAACTGCTTTAGCTGAATCTTCATGAATATTACCAGAACCTGAACCTTTATCATAGCCTTTTTCTTGTTCAGAACCTTCTTCATACCTCCCCTGAGATCCTGATCTATCTTTAAATTTCCTTTCTTTACCAAACTTCCTCCCCTGTTTGGAAGAATTTTCATCATCCCCGTCCGAACCATCTGAATCATCATCATCAGAATCATCATCCACTATCACTCTTGCCCTCTTTCTCTTTAACTGTTCTTCAAGCTGCTTCACCCTTTTGGTTAACTTTGTATAGACTTTGGCAAAAGTCTCCTTGTGAGCTTTAAATTCCTCCTTGGTTTGCTTTAGCTCCTTCTCCAAATTGTCAACCTGGGCTACTAACTTGGTACATAAAGCCGTCAATTCAGTTTGTGAAGAACTACCCTCATCACTTCTAGCTGTATTACCTGCTATGAGAGGTGAATCTTTGGGCAAGGATTCAGTCACAACCCTAGTTAGACTAGGTTTAGACCTTCTCCTATAAGTGATGGGTGGTTGTTGGGTTGTTTCAAAGTCTTGAGTGGATGTGTGATGGGGATCAGTTGGAACTGCTGAACCTTCACCCAACTCAGTTTGAATCATATGAGGAAATAATGGAACTGGTTCCCCTTGAAAAAGTTTACTAGCCATAGTCATATTTTGAAAAACCTTTGATTGTAGACTAGGCGTAGGAAAAATTTCAGTTGGTTCTGTAAGCAGGTTTTTCTTTTTATTCAAAATTGTTTGAACAAACCTGGGATACATTAAAAACTTTGTTTTACTATCAACATTTGATGCCATACCCTCAAAAATATATTTTGACCAGTTAAAAACTCTGTTTGTAGACAAGCAAATGAGAGCAATAGCAATATTGCTACTGAATTGTTCCCAAGCAGTCTTTTTATTACTTAAACATAATAGAAGAGTATGTATCAAAAATCTCTATTGGGGTGAAAAACATGCCTTTTGAAAAGTCAATTTATGTTCAGATGTATTATACCCCATTTTTTCAAGTTCTTCCCAAATTTCAGTATTTAGCATGGTGTCGATACCATCTGAGTCATTTAATTTAAGATGTCTCCTAAGTATAGACTCGGTAACAACAAATTTAATGCCATCTACTTTAGTATGAATTTCTAAGTTTCCATCATCACGTGTCAAGATAGATGAATTCTGCCAGAACTGTGTGATGTGCGAAACATAAAGAGTAGGAGAAACAGTTAGAGCATACCTTATGTGAGAGTGGTTGAGAAAGTCCACAACCTCATAAAATTTTGGTCCATCTCCTTGCTCTGTTTTCTCTAAAAACGCAACCTGGTTGTGACGCTTAGCAAAATCCAATCTTGCCATTCTTAGTAAAAAATGTTAGTTAACAGCCGTGAATAGTAATAATGGTGAGTGAAAAGATAAAAGATGAAAGTAATATTGAGAGTTTATGGAGAGAGTTAGGGTTACAAGTTGACCGACTTAAGAAATATGGTAACTATTTATTTTAGTATAAGAATATAATAAAATAAAAGTTAAAAATATCTATAAGAGGATCCCTTGAAATCCGTAATTCAACCAGTAAAAATCTCAACAAACCGCCAACGGCTAGTTTTTACTCCAAAATTAATTACCGACACGTCAGTCATAACGGCTAGTTGAACCGTACCAATATTTTGTACTAACCGTCTCAACTGTTGAAAAATTTTATTGAGCCGTCTCAATTTTGTGAATTAAGAATTTTAAAATAACATGGCTCATACATAGTTTTTAGCAAACTATCAGCTATCAACGGATTTGATATGTCTTTACCAATAGCCGTTTGCTTTGGACTAGCCAACTCTTCACATTTAGATATGGTGAGCTGATAACCATACAATTTTTGGTAAATTGTCACATTAAACGGATTTGATTAGTCTTTACCAGAAACCGTTTGCTCTGGACTAGTTGGTTCTTATGTGGATAAGACATGGTGAACCAATTACCATTTGTTGTATGCAAGGATCACATACTAATCTCCAGAACACCATTAAGTCCAAAACATCAAGCATTCATAATTCCTTGGTGTTTACTCTCCAATCCTGCAATTGTTAGTCCAAAAACAAAGAATTCCAAATACAAGCACATGACTAACAATGCATATAACAAGAAAAATTAATTTCCTGGTGGAACCCAAGCCAAATCAGACTTAGGCTTTCCTCTAGCATCAACATAATTTTTCTTTTCAAAACAGTCTTAGCACCATTGGGTTTAATTGGTCTCCATACCCAACATGCTGAAGCATTCACTCCATTTCCCATGTTTCCCTTAGCAGTGTTTTTATTCACACCAGTACCAATTACCCTGCTAGCAGTTGGAACTGCTGGCTTGGCAGTTGTTACCTTAGGTTTCCAAACTTGGTTTTTCACCACTACTTTCTCATAAAAATTTCTTTTACCAGTTGTGTAAGATGGTTTAAAAACATTTATTTGATTTTGAACTGGTGGCCTTGGGTGAATTGGTCTCATAGGTCTGACAGTTGGAACTGTTGGTCTAGCAGTTGGAACTGCTGGTCTAGCAGTTGGAACTGCTCTAGGTCCAGACCTTAAAAGAACTGATATAGGTATCATCCTATCATCCCTAAGAAAAGATTGAGGTTTTGCAATGCTCAACCTATGATTTGTATATCCAGATACCCATTTATCACAATAATCTGCAAGATGATCAAAACTACCACAAGAGTAACAAGCTTTCCTATAGCAAACGAAATCCTTTTCTAATTGATGGGATTTGAGGTCATTCCAATTCCTCTGGTTACCTCTTGGCTTATTTGTGGTTCTATACATCTCTGCATACCTAACTGTTGGTCTAAAAGGTTTGGCATTTGAACTAGGCCTAACAGTCTCAGGTTTAACCATCTTTGGAACTGATGAAGCGAAAAGTGTACCGCTTTTAAGGGGTCATTTAAGCCCTAAATCGTATTTATTTGATCAAATATTGCCCTAAATCGTTCCTTTTGTCATTTTAGGTACTTTTGAGGAGAAATCTGGAAAAGGAGGCATTTTGGACGTTTTTGGAGCATAAAAGTGAAGAAAACGACAAAGTCTCAAAATTGTGCTGGAAACTACCTTTGACGGCGTCAGGATTTGTTCTGGACGGCGTCATGGCTTGGCAAGAAAAGGTGGATGTGAAAATTACTCATGATAAGCCAGAGAAATTTGCATGGAATTCTGACGGCGTCACGCTTTAATGTGATCAAGGTCGTCACAGCTTAATTTAAAGAGGGACGGCGTCACGCATAATCCTGACGGCGTCACGCCTTGATAAGCCAGAACGGATTTTGGAGAGCTAAAGAGGGACGGCGTCAAGAAGGTCATCCGGGAACCCTAAAAGCGGCGAGGTGACGGCGTCACACTCCATAACGTGACGCCGTCAGATCTGAAAGTCTATATATAGTTTTGCAATTTTTTGTCATTAGTGTGGAACTTATTGAGGAACTTTGTGTGTGAAAACCCTAAGACGAATTTGGCAGCTTTTTCAAGGCTTTTTGCCTTGAGATCTTCCATGTTACATTGAAGATAAGTTATCAATTAATCATTCAATATGTCTATGTGTTGTTTGATTCTATCTTGTTCTTGTCTTTTGTTTAACATGCTAGGCTAGATTTATCTTGTGTTTCCTTAGATCTAATGAAACCTAGCTATTGATTATTGGTTATTAGTGTGTTGTTAGTTGTATTGGATGATTGTTCATCTATGTTAGGCTTAAGAAAACTGGCTAACTTCCTATTCGGTAACTTGCTTGAACGTCTTAAGAAACATGAACCAATGCGTACTAAAGGTTTTTATGGTTGTATTTAATGCATGAGCGAATTCTAGTGATCCCATGTTAGGAGCTTCCTAGCCGGCTCGACATAGGAGTGAAGTAGGAGCTTGTAGAGTTGGGGAAGTACGTACGCCACCCCACGATTGGTATTAAGGAATACACCCTGTTAATACAAATAGCGTCTCAAAAACGTTATTTATATTCTTTAATCTTTCATTAGTTTTGTTAATGACAAATATAAGGAATATCTTTTAGCAAATAATAAATACTAGCTTAGTCTCTTAAGTACACACTTTACACTTCACATATTAACTAAGAATTACAAGTTTAGTAACTTGTTTCCTTAAAAGGAAACTTTAATTCATAAACCATTCCATGACATCATTGTATGCATCACATACAATATCTTTGATATATCTTGGTTAGATTTACAAGCAACATAGTTGACATTTGAAGATCTTGGATGATATGGTAAGATACAACTAAGATATGGTAAGAGACAACTATTACATAGCTGTCACATCCCACGGATCCAAGTCGTGTAAATGACGGATCCCTTTTGAGGGATCCGCCGGATCCGTGAGCTGAAGATCAGCTTGCCTATAAATAGGAAGCTGATCATTTGGCTCTCTTATCACTCATATAGCTTTAACACATATATTCATTCAGTACATATCTTACTAACATCATTCATAGTTGCATTTCACTTTGATCTTTCATTTTGTAGAAAGGAGATCAAGCATTAAAGGATCTACAGAACCGTAATCCTTTAGTTGCATTACTGTGTGATATTGTAGTTTGTTTCACACATCATATCTATCATTTGTAATCAGTGAGTGTGGTTAGTGCTTTAGTCCTTAAAGCACAAGGAGTGTAGGGAGTAGTTGTACCCGTGTAAAGAACTCGACATCTAGCTTAGTGTCGGTAAAGTAAATAGGCGACGTCAGGTTGGTTCTACCTTGTGAAAGAACCCGGTGTTTAGCTTAGTACCGGAAAAGGAAGTAAGCGACGTGTAAAGGTTTTCTCCACCTAGGAAAGGAGTTTGTTTCTTAGTGAAAGATAAACTCTCGAGTAGGAAACTCGGGGAGTGGAGTAGGGCAAGGAAGAGAGTCCTTGTAGCCGAACCACTATAAACAACAGTGTCGTGTGGTTTGATCTTTCCTCTCTTTATCTTTTACTTATATTGTGTGATTATTTATTTGTGGTTGTTTCCTTTGAAACTAACATATAGTAACAAAGCATATAAAACTTTAAATCGGTAAAAACTATTCAACCCCCTTCTAGTTTTCCACAATTGGCATCAAGAGCTACGTTACTTAAGATCTTTAAAATATATTGTATTTTAAAACTTAAAACGATCCATGGATTTTGAAAACTTTAAAGAAGGGCAATCTATGCAGAGACCACCTCTATTTGAACCAAATTGTTTTATTTATTGGAAAAATCGCTTTGAGACTTATGTAAAGTCAAAGGACATAGATCTATGGTATATTATAGTTGATGGTGATTACAAACCTATTAGTAATAATATTTCGGGTGGTCGGGATGAAGGAGCTACTCTTACTCGTCACAGTGATGAGCAAAAGAAGCTAATTGCCAAAAATAATGAAGCCAAAATGATGCTTTATAATGCCTTACCTAAGAAAGAATATGAAAGAGTTTTTATGTGTAAAACGGCTAAGGATATTTGGCAATCTCTTATTATCACACATCAAGGGAACTCACAAGTAAAAGATAACAAAATTGATCTTCTTGTCCAACAATACGAACAATTTGTTATCTCTGAAGATGAGACCATTGATAGTGCGTTTGCTAAGTTCAATACTATTATTACATCACTTAAAGCACTTGATGAATCTTTTTCTAGTAAGAATTTTGTCAGGAAATTTCTAAGAGCACTCCATCCGAAATGGAGAGCAAAGGTGACAGCTATTGAAGAATCTAAAGATCTATCAAGCATGACACTAGATGAGCTCATAGGAAACCTAAAAGTTCACGAAATGATTATGGAAAAAGACTCGGAAATTGTCAAAGGCAAAAAGGAGAAGATCAAGTCTATTGCCTTGAAAGCCAAAGTCGAGTCAAGTGATGATGAGTCTTGTTCAAACAGTGATGATGAAGAGTATGCAATGGCCGTGACGGATTTCAAGAAATTCTTCAGGAGACGAGGAAAGTTTGTGAAACCACCTCGTGATGAAAAGAAATCCTCTCGGAAAGATCATGAAGAAAAGAAAGGTAAGGTTGATAGGAAATGCTATAGGTGTGGTGACTCCAGTCACTTAATAGGAGAATGTCCAAAGCCTCCAAAGACCAAGTCTCAAAGAGCCTTTGTTAGCGGAGCTTGGAGCGATAGTGAAGGAGATGATGATGATGAGCCTAAGAACAACGAAATGGCACTTATGGCTAATGACACAGAAGAGGTACATTCTGATTCATGCTCCTTTATAGATGACGAAACATTAGAAGTAGAATATAACAAACTGTGTGACGTTACTTTAAAAATCATAAACAAAAACAAGTTTTTGAAAACTAAGACAACACTTTTAGAAAATGAAGTATTTTGGCTTAAAGAAAAAGCAATACGAATTGAAAAAGGTAAAGATAGTAAAGAAACATGTGTGTCTTGTCAAGAACTAAAACTTGAATTAGAAACCTTAAGAACCACACAGGAAGATTTGATCAAACAAAATTCTAAGTTTAAAAGGTTTGATAAAAACATAAGTTGTGCAGATGAAATAATGAAAATGCAAAAGCTACCTCATGATAAAACAGGACTAGGCTTTATGAAACTAGGAACTTTAAGTGAGTATAAGGAACAGACTGTGAATAAAACTGATTCAACCAAGTTGGACACTCACGGATCCGACGGATCCAAAAATTTGGATCCGCCAAGAGTATACAAAGGATTCGCGGGTACTCAAGTTGAACAGAAGGTTCACAAAGTCAACCGTTCCGAATTTGTTAAAGTTACTAAGAAACCTAACAGTAGTATAACCAATAATAAACATAAACCAGCAGTATCTTTAGGAAGAGGACAAGCTAGAAATGAATATAGAGTTAAAACGGATCAACAGAGACCTCAAATGAGTTTTCCCAAACACCCCTTTCCAAAGAGTATAGTTAATCCACAACATACTTATCAAAATAATTGGAACCAAAACATGCCTAGAAACTTTCATGGTCCTAGCTATATGTCATGGAACAATGGTCCACCATTTACATACATAAACCATGATAATGTCATGTTTAACCCAAACGGACCCATGAGATATTGGGGACCAAATGCTTGAGTCTTTTATGAACTTAGGTATGCTTGAAAGTTGATCTTGAACCTGATGAGTGGATCAAAGATAGTGGGTGCTCAAGACACATGACGGGAAACAAAAATCTTTTCTCAACCTACCAAATGTATGACGGAGGTAATGTCACATTCGGTAGCAAGCTTAAAAGTAAAATCATCGGAAAAGGTACAATCTCTCATGACTCTCTATCTATTGATGATGTTGCTCATGTAGATAATTTAGGTTTTAATTTACTTAGTATAAGTCAATTATGCCGGAAAAAGTATAACGTCCTTTTCAGTGAAAATGGAAGTAAAATACTTAAAGATGGCATAACCGTAGGAAAAGGTGTTTTAAAGAATAACGTCTATGTTATGAAATTAGATAAAACACCTAAAGATAAGTTATGTCTTACCTCCTTGGACGAAAACTCAACTCTATGGCATCGACGCTTAGGTCATGCTAATATGAGGCTTATTCAATCTTTATCATCCAAAGAACTCGTTAGGAACCTACCCAAGTTGAAATATGACCAACACTTTTGTGATGCTTGCAAAATTGGAAAACAAGTACATAGTAGCCATAAGGCTAAAAACATGGTATCTACATCTAGATGCCTAGAATTATTACATATGGATTTGTTTAGCCCGTCGGCTATACAAAGTTATGGAGGAAATTTTTACACTTTAGTTATAGTAGATGATTACTCTAGATATACATGGACAAAGTTTTTGAAAACTAAAAATGAGGCATTCGACAAATTTGAAATTCTAAGCAAGAAAATTCAAAATCAAATAGGAAGTAATATAGTATCTATTAGAACTGACCATGGTCAAGAATTTGACAATGAAATTCAATTTGGAAATTTTTGTGATAATAATGGAATAACTCATAATTTCTCGGCTCCTCGTACACCTCAATCTAATGGTGTAGTAGAACGTAAAAATAGAACAATTCAAGAAATGAGTAGAACTATGTTAAATGAACAAAACATACCACAAAAGTTTTGGTGTCACGCTGTAGATACTTCTACATATATCCTAAATAGAGTTTTAATTAGACAATTTTTAAATAAAACTCCTTATGAAATTTATCGAGGCAAAAAGCCTACATTAGGATATTTTAGAGTTTTTGGAAGCAAGTGCTTCATTTTAAACACAAAGGACTATCTCACTAAGTTCGACCCAAAGTCGTATGAAGGTGTATTCCTTGGGTACTCACAAAACAGTAAAGCATACATTGTATTAAACAAGGAAACATCAAGAGTCGAGGAATCGTTGAACGTAACATTCAACGAAAGTCCACCTCCCTCTAAGACATCACCTTTGGTAGATGATGACTTAGTTGAAAGTCAAATGGTTAATACTATAGAAAACATTGAAAATGACAATGAACCCGTAAAAGGAGAAATAGTCAATGTTAAAGAAACTAAAAGTCATCCATTAGAAAACGTCATAGGAAAACTTAATGAAAGAACATTAAGATCCAAAGCTCAAAATGAAAGTAATTATTTTTGCTTTATTTCAACCATTGAACCTAAAAATATTGACGAGGCAATAAAAGATGAATCTTGGGTAATTGCTATGCAAGAAGAACTTAATCAATTTATTAGAAATGATGTTTGGACTTTGGTACCTCCACCTAAAAACCAAACCATAATAGGCACCAAATGGGTCTTTAGAAATAAAATGGATGAAAAGGGTATTATATCTAGAAACAAAGCTAAGCTAGTAGCTCAAGGTTACAATCAACAAGAAGGTATAGATTACGATGAAACCTTTGCACCAGTAGCTAGACTTGAGTCTATTAGGATATTACTTGCATATGCATGTGCACATGATTTTAAGTTATTTCAAATGGATGTCAAAAGTGCTTTCTTAAATGGTCTTATTAATGAAGAAGTATATGTTGCACAACCTCCCGGCTTTGCCGACTTTGAAAAACCAAATTATGTTTTTAAACTTAAGAAAGCTTTATACGGACTTAAGCAAGCACCAAAGGCTTGGTATGATCGACTTAAGACTTTCCTAGTTGACCATAAGTATACCATGGGCCTAGTAGACAATACTCTCTTCACCAAGAAAAAGGGATCACATATTATTATAGTCCAAATATATGTGGATGACATTATATTCTGTTCAACTTGTCAAGAGTTATGCGACGATTTCTCAAAAATCATGCATGACGAGTTTGAAATGAGTATGATGGGGGAACTAAACTTTTCTTAGGTCTCCAAATTAAACAATTAGAAGATGGGATATTCTTCAACCAATCAAAGTATATCAAATATATGCTTAAGAAGTTTGGTCTTGAAGACTCAAAACCCATGAGAACACCCATGTCCTCCGAAACCAAACTTACTAAGGATGAAGAAAATGAATCCGTAGATAGCACTAAATATAGAGGAATGATTGGTAGTTTACTCTATCTTACGGCTAGTAGGCCTGACATTATGTTTAGTGTTTGTCTATGTGCACGTTTTCAAGAAGATCCAAAATCTTCCCATCTTGAAGCTGTTAAAAGAATCTTTAGGTATATTAAAGGTACTACACACTTAGGATTATGGTATCCCAAAGGAACGGGTGTAGAAACCATAGTGTATACTGACTCAGATCACGCAGGTGATTATGTTGATAGGAAAAGTACTAGTGGTATTTGTACTTTTGTAGGATATTGTCTAACATCATGGTTCGCTAAGAAACAAACTGCCCTCGCAATCTCAACAACAGAGGCAGAGTATGTGTCTGCAGGAAAGGCGTGTCAACAAGCACTGTGGATGAAACAAGCTCTCGTCGACTATGGAATTGAACTCAACAACATTCCCATTCTTTGCGACAACAAAGGTGCTATCGATCTAAGCAAAAATCCAGTCCAACACGCTAGAACCAAACATATTGAAATACGCCATCACTTCCTTCGCGACAATGTACAGAAGGGAATCATCTCAATTGAGAAAGTTTCCTCAGAGGACAACATTGCCGATATTCTCACTAAACCACTTAAACGAGAACCTTTCAATTATCTTAGACTTGGATTAGGATTAATGGAAGCTAGTGATTAGGAGAAACATTAGTATTAACATTAGTTTAGATATACACGACACTAAACCAACACATGCGTTCTGAATCCGCGGATCCAATCGACAACAAAGACGGATCCTTTGTTTGGGATCCGCCGGATCCGTCGTATGCTGTGATCAGTTTATTATTAAATAAACAAGAACAGCTACTATTCATTCCTCACTCCAAAACATATCACCTTACTACATCCGACACACACTTAATCTCCATCACATTTTAGACCATTTTCTTCCACAAATTTGTGCTTCTAACATCACTGTAAGTATTCTTATCATATTTATACTCCTGATCTGCGTCTAGGATTTCCATTTCATGCACAAAACATAAACTTGGGGTATATGCATAATTCTTAAAAAAATCATGAAGCATGTTTATTGCATTATACTTAAAAACATGTTTTTCTTAGTTAGGAATTGCATCTCATAGCACATTGTCTTAATTTAGCAAAAACCCCATGAAAATTTTTCACTAAAATTTTCTAACGACTAGGTAAAATGATTTTTTCCTACATTGTTCATACAAATGCAAAAACGTTATCTTTTAGACTTCACTTGCATAATGTCTCTTGAATGCTAAAGGGAATACATAACTAATATGTATTTTCGGGTACATTCAACCTTAGCTACATTGAAATAGGAGTGTTTGGGTTATCTCTCGTTTGTAAACAAAACTTGCATAAACTAATTTTTCTTGCATCAAAATGAGTCGAGATAACCGCACCTCCACATTGTCCCCATGTAGGCACACACTAGGAATTTTACACTTCCTTTGATCATTTTTACTAAAACTATGTAACTTTTTGTACTTAGGAAAATCATGCCTCCCGCAACCAACTACGATCACAAGAAAACCGTTAACTACTTACCCAAAGTCCACAAAACCAAGGGTCTAACCGATACCCAAATCGAAATTTTCAAAGTCTTAGAGAAAAAGTATGTTCATGAGGGTAGAGCCGTAGATGCATCATTCTATGAAGGAACTCAACTTAGGGAACAATTAGCCGCAATTCGATTTGATTCTCTTTTAGACATAGATGAACCAATCATTCCTAGGTTCATACTTGAGTTCTATGCTAGTGTAGGTCTTAGCTCGAGTGATGAAGGTTACTTAAGTCTTCATTTTACTCTAAATGGAAATCTTGTCAACATCCCTCTTGATCAATTTGGTGAGGTCTTAGGAATTCCAAGTCAAGGTACATGTATTTACTCGGACAAATGGTCCTTAACAATCTTAGACTCCAATCTCGATACGACGGCACCATATGCCACTCCTCTCCAATCAAAAGAAGTGATTAGGGAACATCTCTTCATTCCTAAGAACAACCCCACAAGAATGTATCGTGGTCGTGAAGTTGCTAGAGATCCATTTGCAATGGAACTTAATGAACTAAGACCCGAATTCAAGAAGATGGAGGATGTATTAAGGGAAAATGTGATGTGCACCATAGGAAACCGTGATCATATCAATGCTTGTTTATGCCACATGATGTACAACATCTCTACTCGTCAACCCTTCAATCTTGCTTATTATGTTGCCAAAAGAATGTGTGACATTCCGGTTCAAAGCAAGATTGCAATGCCTTATGGTATGCTCTTAACCCGACTTTATAGAGCCTTTGCACCCGCTCGTCCAAACCATCTCGGCTTTGTTCCGGATTACAATGAAATTGAACACACCTTCGTTCCTTTCAGTGATTTTAGGGTTAGTGTTGATAAGGGCAAACGTCCTTGTGTTCCAACATCATCCTCATCATCTTCAATGAGTGAAGATGATGGTATGCCAAATTCTAGGATTCCTCCACCCGAGTACTTGAGCCATCTTCCTCCAATCCAACATGAATCCGCTGAGTATAGAAACATCAAAGGAATGGTGAAGAATCCGGGGCGTTGGATGATGAAATTACACAAGGGGATGAAGAAGTTGAAGAAGAAGCTGAGTTGATGGAGTGTTTGGTTTTAAACAATGTTGGATATTGTGTTGTTAAACTTCTATGTGTCTAGAATTTATCTGATAATACTTGTTGTGTATGTGTAATAACTAACACTTGCAGGTGGATAACCATCATGGTTATCAATTTTCCAAGTTATAGCCAGTGTTTGGCATAACACCTAAAACGGTAAGTTTCTATGTATGAATTAAACTATGTGCAATCATGTGTTAATGTTATCATATTTAGTTGTTTTGCTATACATATTAGATGTTAAGTAAGGCCTAGGTGAATTTTCGGGTTTTCGTCAAAAAACGAAAAATATGACATATGTTCTGTTTAGTTTTTAAGTATTAGGCATACGGATCCGGCGGATCCCAAAACAGGGTTCCGCCTAGGCTTATCGTTGGATCCGCCATCCGCCAACCTGCGGATTTGGCGGATCGCTAAAAATGGTTCCGCATTTGCAACCATTTGGATCCGCAAGTTTCCCAGTAAAATTATAAAACTTTTTTGACTTATCCCGATTCTTAAATCTTAGTGTTTAGTATCATTTAGGATTTATTCACTGATCATAATTCATCTTAGAATCATTTAGGAACTCTTAGAAACTTAGGAACAAAATTTCCCACCAAAATTTAAATTTTTGAATTTTAGGTGTGAGTTACCAATCATATACAAAGAAGGAACCCTTTTTAGGGATCCGTCAAATCCGTGGAAATATCAAATCATCAGATTTTCCACTATCCTCTTGTATTAACTGCATATCCAAAACATATTACTCAACCATAGCTCAATGGCTTGACTTCCTTGATATGACCTGCACAAATTTTTGTTCCAAATCATTAGTAACCAACATTCTCTATTGGATTCACATCAAATCCAAACACACAGACTCACAAACCTTCTGTCTATAAATTAGCACTTTAGGATCATCCCTTCACACAACAACCACTTCCTCTCCTGTACACTTTAGATATCATACTTCACCATGACCAAGTCACACAACTCTTCCACATCTACAGCTTCAAGAAGAACAGCCCGCATTAGTGTTAAACCCTGTTGTTTTATCAACTTAGCAAACTCCTCATCTGAGGAAAATTCTCCTCTCAATATATCATCACCCATTGCTAGTAAAAATTTCCTTACACTCTCCACCCCAACACCATCAAATGTTGTTATACAAACACCACCACCAACCATTACTCCAATAGCCTCTACTCCACCACCGGCTCCATCACAGCCTGTTAGATCACCATCACCACCAAACTACACCAAACTCCAACCATTGGAATTATTTAGGACTCCTCCTACATCACCACATCTTGATGACTTAGAAGAACTTTCACCAAAATTACCCAATCTTCCACCCATGACCTTTGAAGGTCAACAACCCATGCTTTTTCACCCGGTTTATCCGGATATCCATGGTCCTTTATACCATGATGCACAATCATCCCAACCTCAACAACAACCTCTATCACCCACATCCACTCTAGTTGCCATTGACGAGGCAATGTGGACGAATGTGCATCAAACCCAAGAAGAGATTAGTGAAGAGCTCAACCTTCTCTACACTCTCTCGGGTATGGTTGACCATCGCCTTCATGAAGCAATGGACATTCAAAACATCCTTATGAACTCCCTCCAAACACCACAACAACCATCAAACAACAACAACAACCAACCACCACCACCATCACCACCGCAAAACTTGGAGCCTAATCTTTCTCCCGGCTTCTCAAGTCATGATTGCGCACATTGTGAGAGAACGGCTCACTTGGCCCAAAGGACCAACATCTTGGTCCATGAGCTTCAAAATGAGATGAGGTTCATCTTGAACCATGTTCTTGAACGTTTAAACGCAATCTCTCATCCGCCTCAATAAAAGTGTTGTTAGGAACCTTCTAGGATGATGTTGTAGTTGTCTTTATTTAGGATTTATTTTGTAATGTACCATCATATCATATTTGTGACTTTTGTCACATAATTTTCAATTAATGAATGTGATGTTTTTATGCTTATGAGTGATCAACATATTGCATATTCTCATTATCATTGTGAACTAACATTCCTACATTGCATATATTATATCTTGAATATGATTGCTTTAGGTACAAATAATGATCAGACACTTACTTTGACTTTTAAAAGTCAAACATATTGAAAGGCTTGTTTGGAAGTACAATTCACAAGCATTCTACTTCTTCATTGAAGTCATTCATAACTAACACTTCATTTGCAGCATATTATACCCTTCAAAAGTATACGTTGGTACTCGAGTAGTGAGGAGTATACATCAAGGGGGAGCATCTCATAAGCATTTCATATACTAACCATTTGTTTTGTAGATTCATGCATCATTTCCTTGATTACTCCATTTAGGGGGAGTATAAAACAAGGGGGAGCTCTTAAAGTTCTCAAAATCGCATTCCGCTACGCTACTCTTTTTGTTTCGACAAAAAGGGGGAGAAAGGAACTAAGTTTGCATCAACTGTGATTCATCACAGTACATACATTTTTTACAAAACTTTTCTTAAATAAACAAACTTAATATATATTTTTAAGAACTCATGCTATATTTATTCTCTTGCTCAAAAATATACTTTATGTTTTGTCATCAACAAAAAGGGGGAGATTGTTAATACAAATAGCGTCTCAAAAACGTTATTTATATTCTTTAATCTTTCATTAGTTTTGTTAATGACAAATATAAGGAATATCTTTTAGCAAATAATAAATACTAGCTTAGTCTCTTAAGTACACACTTTACACTTCACATATTAACTAAGAATTACAAGTTTAGTAACTTGTTTCCTTAAAAGGAAACTTTAATTCATAAACCATTCCATGACATCATTGTATGCATCACATACAATATCTTTGATATATCTTGGTTAGATTTACAAGCAACATAGTTGACATTTGAAGATCTTGGATGATATGGTAAGATACAACTAAGATATGGTAAGAGACAACTATTACATAGCTGTCACATCCCACGGATCCAAGTCGTGTAAATGACGGATCCCTTTTGAGGGATCCGCCGGATCCGTGAGCTGAAGATCAGCTTGCCTATAAATAGGAAGCTGATCATTTGGCTCTCTTATCACTCATATAGCTTTAACACATATATTCATTCAGTACATATCTTACTAACATCATTCATAGTTGCATTTCACTTTGATCTTTCATTTTGTAGAAAGGAGATCAAGCATTAAAGGATCTACAGAACCGTAATCCTTTAGTTGCATTACTGTGTGATATTGTAGTTTGTTTCACACATCATATCTATCATTTGTAATCAGTGAGTGTGGTTAGTGCTTTAGTCCTTAAAGCACAAGGAGTGTAGAGAGTAGTTGTACCCGTGTAAAGAACTCGACATCTAGCTTAGTGTCGGTAAAGTAAATAGGCGACGTCAGGTTGGTTCTACCTTGTGAAAGAACCCGGTGTTTAGCTTAGTACCGGAAAAGGAAGTAAGCGACGTGTAAAGGTTTTCTCCACCTAGGAAAGGAGTTTGTTTCTTAGTGAAAGATAAACTCTCGAGTAGGAAACTCGGGGAGTGGAGTAGGGCAAGGAAGAGAGTCCTTGTAGCCGAACCACTATAAACAACAGTGTCGTGTGGTTTGATCTTTCCTCTCTTTATCTTTTACTTATATTGTGTGATTATTTATTTGTGGTTGTTTCCTTTGAAACTAACATATAGAAACAAAGCATATAAAACTTTAAAACGGTAAAAACTATTCAACCCCCCTTCTAGTTTTCCACACACCCGTCATCCACGCAATTAATACACACTAATCAACCGGTAAAAGATAGTTAGGGAGTAAGGAAATCTAAGTAAACACATTTCTCTCCACATAAGTTTTACCACCTTTTCATTTTCTGTTATTTTATTTTATTTGCATTCGTAGTTATTTGGGTTAGTTGACTAGCAACTAATTCCGCCCACTCTTTCAAACCCGAGATTTTACTTGCTTTCATAAAAATATAAAAACATAAAAAAGAATCTTCTCTCACCCTTAGACCTATTAGAGTAGTTTTTCATACCTAACGAACACTATTCCCTGTGGAGAACGATCAATCCCCCGTAGTTACCACTACACTATACTACATCGGTCAGGTACACTGCCTGGTGGGGTTGTAAGCCTCTTGAGATCCCTCGAGAGGTAAAACCTGTTGTAAGGTTGCAAAACCACGCATCAAGTTTTTGGCGCCGCTGCCGGGGAATAGTTATTGTTTAGGTTGAATTTTTATTTTATAGGTCTACTCACTAAATTCCTTTCTAGTGAGATTTTTATTTTATTTTTCTAGGTTTTCTTTAGTCTATCTATTTTCTTCGTGCTTTTGTTCGTATAAGATTTTCATTGACTATTCAGTTTGCCATTATGGAAAACGCGAATCCGCCCCTTACACCTGGCGAAGTAGCTTTGTTGCGTAGCCAACTTGAGAATGAGATTAGTGAGCTCAGAGAGCTCAGTAGAATGATTGACATAGAGCTTGATTATGCCTTGAACAACTTAGAGACCGCCATATACTCAGATAATTACTTAGAACGTAATAATCTTACGATTGAGAAGTTGACTGAGAAAATTGATGAAGTAAAGGTAGATCCTAGGTTGGATGATTATTTCAATGAATACCCCACTAAGGAGGAGATTGCTTACTATAACAACCTAGTTGATAATCCTCGACCACCTTTTGTTAGAATTGACCCAAAGATTAAGAGGGGTGATCCCGGGAATGTGAAGATACCATGTATGATTGGGTACCAATACGTTGAGCATGCTTACATTGACTGTGAATCCCCAATCAACGTGATGTCCTCAGGCCTTTATAGCCAGATCATAAACACACCACTTGAGCCTAGGATGGACCCCAAGTGCCCAGGCGGAGTTTGTAACTTCGTTGGAAGGATTAAGGATATGCATATCCTTGTTGGGAATTTTACCTTTGTCACCAACTTCATGATCTTAGAAGATTTGGCAAGTGTTGTTGACTGCCGCCTATCTCGCTTGGTGTTAGGTAAGCCATTTATTGAAGCATCCAATTTAAAGTACGATCGTTTGAGAGGCATGGTTCAGTTTTCTAATCACATAGATAGGATCGCCTATAGGATGCCTTATCGGGTAAATGAATTTCGTTTTGTGCCTCGATTTGACAAGGACAACATTGGTGCGATTGAGGACATCAATGATGAGGATAAAGAAAAAGGCATGGACTATGTTTGGAATAAAAGAAGCCTTTATTATAAAGATTGCTTGAACCTAGGACCTAAATACAAAATTGATATGGAGGTTGTTAGGATGATTAGAGGGGCAATTGAGAAGCAAAACGGAAAAATGTAGAACCCGTGACTTTGAGTCTAGCTACAAGACTCGTTAATAAAGAAAAGCGCTTCTTGGGAGGCAACCCAAGTTTTATTTGCTTTGTGTGTTTATTTGCTTGTTTGATTTTATTTGTTTCCGTATGTGTGTTTAAGTTTTATTATTATTGATTCATGTTCAAAAGTAATTTGTGAAAATGCTTTATCCTGTTTTTAACTTCGTCTTAACTACATATAAAGGTATTTTGCAAAAGATAAGTGTAAGGGAAATCTAAATCGGTTTATTAGAACACAAATGAACATGAATCATAATAATAATAAATTAACATACATATTAGTATTTGTTTGAGTCAAATGCTTGTATCGAGTCATAATGATGTTTTGCAGGAATTCCAGGAAGTAAGGTATAGGTTTTTCCAAAAATTTTCCGGAAACGTAACATGAGAATTCTGTCAGATCATTTCTGACGGCGTCAGGTTTAATTTTCTGAAAATTTTTGAAAGTTTTGTTTTCATAGAAAGTTTTTATTAAATCTCTAACTTATAATCTCCAGGAATCTGCAAAATTATCATTCCACAAGCATTATATCCTTATATATAGAGTTTATCCCGCCGATGTTATGCAGGTTTTCGTGTTTGTTTTCTCAGGTTTAACAGGTTATTTTGGACAAGGAAATGTTTTGGATCAAGCTTATGGCGATGCATTAGTCATGGAGCTTCTACATTACTTTGGAAGAAGATCTAACCGTGTTACTTCATTATCCACCGAGCGAATCAGGGGAGTATTTGATTTCATTCTTTTACTTTATGCTTTTACATTTGTTATTTGAACATTGGGGACAATGTTCATCTTAAGTGTAAGGG
The DNA here is from genome assembly GCA_021014915.2 of Artemisia tridentata subsp. tridentata. NCBI lineage: Eukaryota > Viridiplantae > Streptophyta > Magnoliopsida > Asterales > Asteraceae > Artemisia > Artemisia tridentata. Next base: position 160,835,712 of record CP139505.1, read on the forward strand.
GGGGTAAAAGTACGATTTTAGAGAATGCTATTACGCTTGATTTTTGTTTGTTTAATAGTAGATGTGTAATAAAACTGAGATAAATACCTGTTAGGGTAATTTTAGTGCCAAATTTAAAATTTTTTACAACATATAGGAGTGAAACTTTGATTCTAATGAGCGCCTCACGGATAGGAGTTATATGACTAGCACAAAAACCGTACCACAAAAAAAATTTCCACCCCAAATATGTGAGGTTCGCCCCTAGAATTGGTAGGAAAAGCATTTATGCTATGATGTGTGTACCGGTAGCACTTAGATTCTAGAACTTGCGTTAGGACCATTCCGAGGCCACAAGTGAGACTACATTCGTGTAGTTAGATTTACTACATGATAAGAGGCATTAGGATAAACCCATTGTTTTACACCTATGTTTTTGTTATAATTACTTTGGCTACATTGGTCAAGTAATTCTCCCACACCCTTTGCGTTGTACTCATTTTTAGTACACGATACCCCTAGTACACCCCTCAGAGCCTATCTTTTCGTTTCTAACTTTAAGCATTTTACTTAAAGGAAGAATTTGTTTACACCCCACTTAAATGTACACCCAAATCGCCTTAGCCTACCTTGTATGCACTCATTTTTAGTGCATTATTGTGACAACATTTGTTTAAACCCAAGTTAATTATCTAGTTGATTACATGGTTGCTAAGTCGAGTCATATCCTTGTACATATTATTTTGGGACGATTGGGACTCATGGGTAAAGTACTAGTGTAATGGAGTAATGGGGAAGAACATCATTTATTACCCCCATATGTGCTAAATATTTTAAAAGTACTCAAAGTTTTTCAATTATCTTAATTCGAGTCATTAGAATAGTAATTTGTAAAGTTATGTAAAAGTTCAAGTGTAAGGGGAATGCATCGCCCCTTTGATGTATTATTTTGGATGGTAGGGCAAAAGTGTATGCAAAAAAAAAAAAAAAAAAAAAAAAAAAAAAAAAAAAAGAAAAAAAAAAAAAAAAATCAAAAAAATCAAGAAAAATACAAAAAAAATGAGAAAAAGAAAAGTAGAAAAATCATACGGACTACCATCCCGTTTTATTTTATGTTTATTTTATGTTTTTGTTATTTTGTTTTTAGCTTAAGATCGAGTCGAGTCTTGGCTTAGCAACATTGTATAGTACATGTAATTGATCAAGATCTTTAACTCGCCACCAGTAAAATATCCTTTATCCAACAAAACCGTGTTTTCCTTTTCCCTACACCTAACGTTATAACCCGTTTAAAAGCCCTCTTTGATAGTTTATCTTAGGTGCTTACGCCTAGTGGAGGAGGTTTTCGATCCTTTCCCAAGCCTATGGTAATCTATTTGCTATGACAGGTAGTGAGAGATATTATCCGTTTTCATTTATGAGATTTATTTTGATGACACTTGAGAGATGTGAGTATCTAAACACTACTTGTGAGGTGCTAGTTTGTAATCTCCGTGCTTATTATGATTAAAGTGGAACGAATATTTGTTGTAATTACTTTTATGTTAGCATTAAATGACCCCTAACTTGTATTTTGATTAGAATAAAAGCACATTTGCTTGAGGACAAGCAAATCTCAAGTGTAAGGGTATTTGATGAAGCGAAAAGTGTACCGCTTTTAAGGGGTCATTTAAGCCCTAAATCGTATTTATTTGATCAAATATTGCCCTAAATCGTTCCTTTTGTCATTTTAGGTACTTTTGAGGAGAAATCTGGAAAAGGAGGCATTTTGGACGTTTTTGTAGCATAAAAGTGAAGAAAACGACAAAGTCTCAAAATTGTGCTGGAAACTACCTTTGACGGCGTCAGGATTTGTTCTGGACGGCGTCATGGCTTGGCAAGAAAAGGTGGATGTGAAAATTACTCATGATAAGCCAGAGAAATTTGCATGGAATTCTGACGGCGTCACGCTTTAATGTGATCAAGGTCGTCACAGCTTAATTTAAAGAGGGACGGCGTCACGCATAATCCTGACGGCGTCACGCCTTGATAAGCCAGAACGGATTTTGGAGAGCTAAAGAGGGACGGCGTCAAGAAGGTCATCCGGGAACCCTAAAAGCGGCGAGGTGACGGCGTCACACTCCATAACGTGACGCCGTCAGATCTGAAAGTCTATATATAGTTTTGCAATTTTTGTTATTAGTGTGGAACTTATTGAGGAACTTTGTGTGTGAAAACCCTAAGACGAATTTGGCAGCTTTTTCAAGGCTTTTTGCCTTGAGATCTTCCATGTTACATTGAAGATAAGTTATCAATTAATCATTCAATATGTCTATGTGTTGTTTGATTCTATCTTGTTCTTGTCTTTTCTTTAACATGCTAGGCTAGATTTATCTTGTGTTTGCTTAGATCTAATGAAACCTAGCTATTGATTATTGGTTATTAGTGTGTTGTTAGTTGTATTGGATGATTGTTCATCTATGTTAGGCTTAAGAAAACTGGCTAACTTCCTATTCGGTAACTTGCTTGAACGTCTTAAGAAACATGAACCAATGCGTACTAAAGGTTTTTATGGTTGTATTTAATGCATGAGCGAATTCTAGTGATCCCATGTTAGGAGCTTCCTAGCCGGCTCGACATAGGAGTGAAGTAGGAGCTTGTAGAGTTGGGGAAGTACGTACGCCACCCCACGATTGGTATTAAGGAATACACCCGTCATCCACGCAATTAATACACACTAATCAACCGGTAAAAGATAGTTAGGGAGTAAGGAAATCTAAGTAAACACATTTCTCTCCATATAAGTTTTACCACCTTTTCATTTTCTGTTATTTTATTTTATTTGCATTCGTAGTAACTTGGGTTAGTTGACTAGCAACTAATTCCGCCCACTCCTTCAAACCCGAGATTTTACTTGCTTTCATAAAATTATAAAAACATAAAAAAGAATCTTCTCTCACCCTTAGACCTATTAGAGTAGTTTTTCATACCTAACGAACACTATTCCCTGTGGAGAACGATCAATCCCCCGTAGTTACCACTACACTATACTACATCGGTCAGGTACACTGCCTGGTGGGGTTGTAAGCCTCTTGAGATCCCTTGAGAGGTAAAACCTGTTGTAAGGTTGCAAAACCACGCATCAAGTTTTTGGCGCCGCTGCCGGGGAATAGTTATTGTTTAGGTTGAATTTTTATTTTATAGGTCTACTCACTAGATTCCTTTCTAGTGAGATTTTTATTTTATTTTTCTAGGTTTTCTTTAGTCTATCTATTTTCTTCGTGCTTTTGTTCGTATAAGATTTTCATTGACTATTCTGTTTGCCATTATGGAAAACGCGAATCCGCCCCTTACACCTGGCGAAGTAGCTTTGTTGCGTAGCCAACTTGAGAATGAGATTAGTGAGCTCAGAGAGCTCAGTAGAATGATTGACATAGAGCTTGATTATGCCTTGAACAACTTAGAGACCGCCATATACTCAGATAATTACTTAGAACGTAATAATCTTACGATTGAGAAGTTGACTGAGAAAATTGATGAAGTAAAGGTAGATCCTAGGTTGGATGATTATTTCAATGAATACCCCACTAAGGAGGAGATTGCTTACTATAACAACCTAGTTGATAACCCTCGACCACCTTTTGTTAGAATTGACCCAAAGATTAAGAGGGGTGATCCCGGGAATGTGAAGATACCATGTATGATTGGGTACCAATACGTTGAGCATGCTTACATTGACTGTGAATCCCCAATCAACGTGATGTCCTCAGGCCTTTATAGCCAGATCATAAACACACCACTTGAGCCTAGGATGGACCCCAAGTGCCCAGGCGGAGTTTGTAACTTCGTTGGAAGGATTAAGGATATGCATATCCTTGTTGGGAATTTTACCTTTGTCACCAACTTCATGATCTTAGAAGATTTGGCAAGTGTTGTTGACTGCCGCCTATCTCGCTTGGTGTTAGGTAAGCCATTTATTGAAGCATCCAATTTAAAGTATGATCGTTTGAGAGGCATGGTTCAGTTTTCTAATCACATAGATAGGATCGCCTATAGGATGCCTTATCGGGTAAATGAATTTCGTTTTGTGCCTCGATTTGACAAGGACAACATTGGTGCGATTGAGGACATCAATGATGAGGATAAAGAAAAAGGCATGGACTATGTTTGGAATAAGAGAAGCCTTTATTATAAAGATTGCTTGAACCTAGGACCTAAATACAAAATTGATATGGAGGTTGTTAGGATGATTAGAGGGGCAATTGAGAAGCAAAACGGAAAAACGTAGAACCCGTGACTTTGAGTCTAGCTACAAGACTCGTTAATAAAGAAAAGCGCTTCTTGGGAGGCAACCCAAGTTTTATTTGCTTTGTGTGTTTATTTGCTTGTTTGATTTTATTTGTTTCCGTATGTGTGTTTAAGTTTTATTATTATTGATTCATGTTCAAAAGTAATTTGTGAAAATGCTTTATCCTGTTTTTAACTTCGTCTTAACTACATATAAAGGTATTTTGCAAAAGATAAGTGTAAGGGAAATCTAAATCGGTTTATTAGAACACAAATGAACATGAATCATAATAATAATAAATTAACATACATATTAGTATTTGTTTGAGTCAAATGCTTGTATCGAGTCATAATGATGTTTTGCAGGAATTCCAGGAAGTAAGGTATAGGTTTTTCCAAAAATTTTCCGGAAACGTAACATGAGAATTCTGTCAGATCATTTCTGACGGCGTCAGGTTTAATTTTCTGAAAATTTTTGAAAGTTTTGTTTTCATAGAAAGTTTTTATTAAATCTCTAACTTATAATCTCCAGGAATCTGCAAAATTATCATTCCACAAGCATTATATCCTTATATATAGAGTTTATCCCGCCGATGTTATGCAGGTTTTCGTGTTTGTTTTCTCAGGTTTAACAGGTTATTTTGGACAAGGAAATGTTTTGGATCAAGCTTATGGCGATGCATTAGTCATGAAGCTTTTACATTACTTTGGAAGAAGATCTAACCGTGTTACTTCATTATCCACCGAGCGAATCAGGGGAGTATTTGATTTCATTCTTTTACTTTATGCTTTTACATTTGTTATTTGAACATTGGGGACAATGTTCATCTTAAGTGTAAGGGGGGTAAAAGTACGATTTTAGAGAATGCTATTACGCTTGATTTTTGTTTGTTTAATAGTAGATGTGTAATAAAACTGAGATAAATACCTGTTAGGGTAATTTTAGTGCCAAATTTAAAATTTTTTACAACATATAGGAGTGAAACTTTGATTCTAATGAGCGTCTCACGGATAGGAGTTATATGACTAGCACAAAAACCGTACCACAAAAAAAATTTCCACCCCAAATATGTGAGGTTCGCCCCTAGAATTGGTAGGAAAAGCATTTATGCTATGATGTGTGTACCGGTAGCACTTAGATTCTAGAACTTACGTTAGGACCATTCCGAGGCCACAAGTGAGACTACATTCGTGTAGTTAGATTTACTACATGATAAGAGGCATTAGGATAAACCCATTGTTTTACACCTGTGTTTTTGTTATAATTACTTTGGCTACATTGGTCAAGTAATTCTCCCACACCCTTTGCGTTGTACTCATTTTTAGTACACGATACCCCTAGTACACCCCTCAGAGCCTATCTTTTCGTTTCTAACTTTAAGCATTTTACTTAAAGGAAGAATTTGTTTACACCCCACTTAAATGTACACCCAAATCGCCTTAGCCTACCTTGTATGCACTCATTTTTAGTGCATTATTGTGACAACATTTGTTTAAACCCAAGTTAATTATCTAGTTGATTACATGGTTGCTAAGTCGAGTCATATCCTTGTACATATTATTTTGGGACGATTGGGACTCATGGGTAAAGTACTAGTGTAATGGAGTAATGGGGAAGAACATCATTTATTACCCCCATATGTGCTAAATATTTTAAAAGTACTCAAAGTTTTTCAATTATCTTAATTCGAGTCATTAGAATAGTAATTTGTAAAGTTATGTAAAAGTTCAAGTGTAAGGGGAATGCATCGCCCCTTTGATGTATTATTTTGGATGGTAGGGCAAAAGTGTATGCAAAAAAAAAAAAAAAAAAAAAAAAAAAAAAAAAAAAAAAAAAAAATCGAAAAAATCAAGAAAAATACAAAAAAAATGAGAAAAAAAAAGTAGAAAAATCATACGGACTACCATCCCGTTTTATTTTATGTTTATTTTATGTTTTTGTTATTTTGTTTTTAGCTTAAGATCGAGTCGAGTCTTGGCTTAGCAACATTGTATAGTACATGTAATTGATCAAGATCTTTAACTCGCCACCAGTAAAATATCCTTTATCCAACAAAACCGTGTTTTCCTTTTCCCTACACCTAACGTTATAACCCGTTTAAAAGCCCTCTTTGATAGTTTATCTTAGGTGCTTACGCCTAGTTGAGGAGGTTTTCGATCCTTTCCCAAGCCTATGGTAATCTATTTGCTATGACAGGTAGTGAGAGATATTATCCGTTTTCATTTATGAGATTTATTTTGATGACACTTGAGAGATGTGAGTATCTAAACACTACTTGTGAGGTGCTAGTTTGTAATCTCCGTGCTTATTATGATTAAAGTGGAACGAATATTTGTTGTAATTACTTTTATGTTAGCATTAAATGACCCCTAACTTGTATTTTGATTAGAATAAAAGCACATTTGCTTGAGGACAAGCAAATCTCAAGTGTAAGGGTATTTGATGAAGCGAAAAGTGTACCGCTTTTAAGGGGTCATTTAAGCCCTAAATCGTATTTATTTGATCAAATATTGCCCTAAATCGTTCCTTTTGTCATTTTAGGTACTTTTGAGGAGAAATCTGGAAAAGGAGGCATTTTGGACGTTTTTGGAGCATAAAAGTGAAGAAAACGATAAAGTCTCAAAATTGTGCTGGAAACTACCTTTGACGGCGTCAGGATTTGTTCTGGACGGCGTCATGGCTTGGCAAGAAAAGGTGGATGTGAAAATTACTCATGATAAGCCAGAGAAATTTGCATGGAATTCTGACGGCGTCACGCTTTAATGTGATCAAGGTCGTCACAGCTTAATTTAAAGAGGGACGGCGTCACGCATAATCCTGACGGCGTCACGCCTTGATAAGCCAGAACGGATTTTGGAGAGCTAAAGAGGGACGGCGTCAAGAAGGTCATCCGGGAACCCTAAAAGCGGCGAGGTGACGGCGTCACACTCCATAACGTGACGCCGTCAGATCTGAAAGTCTATATATAGTTTTGCAATTTTTTGTCATTAGTGTGGAACTTATTGAGGAACTTTGTGTGTGAAAACCCTAAGACGAATTTGGCAGCTTTTTCAAGGCTTTTTGCCTTGAGATCTTCCATGTTACATTGAAGATAAGTTATCAATTAATCATTCAATATGTCTATGTGTTGTTTGATTCTATCTTGTTCTTGTCTTTTGTTTAACATGCTAGGCTAGATTTATCTTGTGTTTCCTTAGATCTAATGAAACCTAGCTATTGATTATTGGTTATTAGTGTGTTGTTAGTTGTATTGGATGATTGTTCATCTATGTTAGGCTTAAGAAAACTGGCTAACTTCCTATTCGGTAACTTGCTTGAACGTCTTAAGAAACATGAACCAATGCGTACTAAAGGTTTTTATGGTTGTATTTAATGCATGAGCGAATTCTAGTGATCCCATGTTAGGAGCTTCCTAGCCGGCTCGACATAGGAGTGAAGTAGGAGCTTGTAGAGTTGGGGAAGTACGTACGCCACCCCACGATTGGTATTAAGGAATACACCCGTCATCCACGCAATTAATACACACTAATCAACCGGTAAAAGATAGTTAGGGAGTAAGGAAATCTAAGTAAACACATTTCTCTCCATATAAGTTTTACCACCTTTTATTTTCTGTTATTTTATTTTATTTGCATTCGTAGTAACTTGGGTTAGTTGACTAGCAACTAATTCCGCCCACTCCTTCAAACCCAAGATTTTACTTGCTTTCATAAAATTATAAAAACATAAAAAAGAATCTTCTCTCACCCTTAGACCTATTAGAGTAGTTTTTCATACCTAACGAACACTATTCCCTGTGGAGAACGATCAATCCCCCGTACTTACCACTACACTATACTACATCGGTCAGGTACACTGCCTGGTGGGGTTGTAAGCCTCTTGAGATCCCTCGAGAGGTAAAACCTGTTGTAAGGTTGCAAAACCACGCATCACCATCTTTGGAACTTTTGGTTCCTCCACATTTGCACTAACAGGCTTAACCACAGCCTGATCATCCTCATCATCAGAAGTCCATTCCTCAATTGTTGGAGCATCTGAGTCCTTAGGTGAGGACCTATCAGAAGACACCTTGTCCTCAGATAGTGACTTATCACTTGCACTTACAAACACAGGTTTATCAACTACATCCTTCTTAGGTTGAGGACCATAGTTAAGTTCAGGTAATTGAAATTCAGGCAGTCCTGTGTGTTCTAAGTCTATACCTTTAGGTGATGGAATTCCTCTATAAGGAGGTGGAACTGACTTATATCCTAGGCCTGACTTAGCTTTATTCTGAATCTGACTCTCAATTATCTTTTTAACACCTTGTGATGTGTATTCAAGTGTATCTACACTCATCTGAATGTTCTCCTTAGCCTTCTTAACCTGTTCTAGCTCATGTTTTAAAACAGTGATTTCATTCTCTCTAAACATTAAGTCTCTCTTAACAATAATCATATCATCAGAAAACTTAGACTCATTGTTTTGATAGTGAATAATTTTCTCCTCTAACACAGCTAAAGCTCTCTTATGATTTGCTAAGTTAAAAGCAGTTTCTCTTAATTCTTTCCACTGACTCTCATATTTTGTTTTAAGTGTTTCTAATTCTTTTAAAGCTTCACAAGATTTAGAACATTTTGAAACTTGTACCTCAGAATCATAAAATGCCATGAGAGCAACTTCTGTAGATGCTTCTGCTTCCTCATCTGCAATATAGCTCCAGTCAAATCCTAAGCCATTAATAGCAACCATGGCTTTCGAGCTTGAATTAGTAACCTCCACAACTCTTGACTTGTTTCCATATGCTCTACTCTTTCCATTTTGTTGACTTGGCAGTCTGCACTCCCTTGAGTAATGACCTTTCTTGTGGCAATTGTAGCACTCAATCTTGGATTTGTCATACCCTGCAACATCATTACTATTTATGACAATCTTCTTGCCAGTCTTCTTCAAGAATCTTCTAGCTCTCAAACTGAGAAGAGAGAGCTGCCACTTAATATCCATCTCTTCAATATCATCTTCATCAATCTCTTGAAGATCTGAATGAGTCAACATACTTCCATTGTGCTGAGTAGTCAGGAATGCACAATAAATATCATCATTCAAAAGTCCACTAGTACTGCTTGAGGTGCTAGCAGTACCAAGATTTGCACTAGCAGTTCCAACTGCTCCAGCAACTTGCACTTCATCATCTGGATTTGAGGAACTGGGAGTTGATACAAAGGCCAAATTCCCTGAGCTTGAGCTTGAACTTGATCCAGCAGTCTTCTTAATCTCATGTTCAACTATCTTGAAGTTGCTATATAGATCCATTAAGCTCATGGAATCTATATCAGGCTTGTTTTTCCATACTACCACATGCATAGCCCATTCAGAAGGTAGACTTCTCAGAAACTTAGAGTTGAGATCTTCCTGAGGCATCTCAATCCCTAAAACAGCTAATTGGCTCACCAACTTTTGAAGCCTATTGAACATATGATCCAACGACTCATTGCTTGTTGCAGTAAAGTTCTCAAACTGATGCTTGAGAAGGGTCTTCTGGGTTTTCTTGGTGGCTTCATTCCTACCATATCTTGCAACAATCGCTTCAAAAAGAGATTTAGCACACTTGAACTTACTAAAATTCAGCAACTGATCATTGGGAATGGTCATCAGAAGCAAACTTCTAGCCTTAAGATCATTCTTGTATCTTGCCTTCTCTTCATTAGTGGCTGGCTTTGTCTGTACTGTAATCACAGATTTACCATCAACAACAGTTGTTGTTTCTACTGGGGTAAAAGAGTTTCCATCTTCAATGATCTCCCAAAGTGCATAGTCTTGCACTTGGAAAAACTGCTCAATTCGAAGTCTCCACATATCGAACTCATTAGGTTTAAGCATAGGAAGCTTAGCAGCAATGTTGGTTGTGGATGGTGTAGTTTCCATGTCCATCTTTGTTCTTCTCGGATCTTCTAAATCGATGTATCAACAACCTGTCTCTGATACCACTTGACCGGATCTACACACACTCCTTGTGTTAGATGTGATACGAAGAATTATACTTAGTCTAGCAAGCGGAATTTACTAGCTAGTACTTAGAAGATCTTATATGTTTTGTATGAATTGAATAAACAAATAACACAGAATAAATAACTTCCAACGATTCAATATTATTAGCAAATAATACGAGTGATCTTCCTATCACTAGGGTTTACAACCTTGAATCTTAATAATACGTATAAACTCACACCTCTTTCTATCGTATATTGTATATCTTAAACCTTAACCTAGGCAATCCTTTTATAGACTAAGGATTCCTGTACAAGATAACTATCAATCTATTCTTATACGATATACACAATATATTTTCCATAATTATCTACTTTACAATAAATCATAAACCGTCTGAACTTCTATACTCAGCAGTCTTAACTGCTCTTGTCTTCAATACTCCTTCAGCAGTCTTAACTTCTTCCTTCAACAGTTCTAACTGTTACTTCCAACAGTCTTAACTGCTTAAGCTTAATTCCTAACACAAATGAAGATATTTCTCCTATCATATCTTCAAAGATTTTCAAAATCTTCTCTATCTTGAGCACATTTCCTTCAAGAATTTTCAAAAAGATTTTTCAAAATCTTTCATAAAGTGCTCAAGATAACTCCCTCCAAAACCCGATAAATCATGCTTTGTTTAAGGGGGAGTATAATATAAATCTGTTCCAAATTCATGCTCAAATCCGTCTATCTCTCCAAAAAGTTTCACTTTAATCAGTTGATATTAAAAATATCACTGCATGCTATTTTTGAGGAGGAGAAGAGACGTGATTAAAATGTGTTCAAAAAGGAGTCTCAGGAGAGCTCTTTTCCAAAAAGACTCAGTCTTACCCTCGAATTGACGAAAGATAAATGTCCGTTATCGAAAAGACTAGTCCGGGACGGGTAATAATTTCAAGATAGTTATCCATTGATGTAAACGTGTCTCGCAAAGGACTTGTCTGAGTAGAATGTACCAATTCGAGAGATGATCTTTTAAATATGACCGGGACGGGTAATAACTTCAAGCTAGTCTATCTAGTGATGTAAGCGTGTCTCGCAATGGTCATATTAACTGAAAATCGATCAATTCAAATGTGTGAACTCTACCCAACATGTGCAATTATTTCTTAAATCTCATTAGCACATGTGAAGGGGGAGTATTTCAGAAAATGCAAAACTCTCGAAGTTTTAACAAAATGTGTTTTATTCATAAACACTTTGAGAGATTTTCACAAAAAGGTTTTATGGCAAGTGATCAACAAACCTAGGATAATCATGGAGTAATAAGGTGATTATGGTTAGGTTATGTCCAGTGATCCGCCAGAGCCGGAGGGATCTACCCAAGGACAATTCCAATAGATTAGAATTAGAAGTCCTTAGGAAATATTGAAAAAAGGAGTATATGAGAAAGGGAAAGAAGGGGTTGAAGATTTAAAAAGAAAAGTTTAATGAAAGGGTGAAAAGAAATAGCCCTCCATGAAAACTTAGGTCAGAAACCGGGTCAATTCATCTGCTATCGGTACTCACTAAGGTGATACTGATATTGAAGACAAGACGTCATGGACCCAGTGACGCAATGCACCACCCCTCCCAGCCACTCAGATATCTCTTAAAAGATATTTGTTTCATTTCTCACGGAGAACACTACATAATCTATCGACCTCTCACTCCGAGATGTGTTGATATTGAAAAGGTGGCACTCTGCTCCACGCCTCCGAAGACTAAAACCAAAACGCACATAATCGAGTCTAGAGCCATGAGATTCATCAAAGATCTCTTAGGTACACTTTCAATATATTACACTTGTGTTCACCTCAAAGGACACAAGCTGTATGAGATCTTTGTATCTTGCCATATGTCATGATGGTTACGTGCTTCAAACGGTCTACAGTCTTGAAGTGATACTTCGGTATACTTCAGAGGCTCTCAACGGCCTTGGTAAAGATTAGAGAAAGTTTTCACTCTATGCTGATAACGATCTCGAAATCTGAACCTATAAGCGCTGGACGATTTATTGCTAACTGTCTTATGCAGGTACTGACGAAAGTCCATTCACCATCATCATACGTTTCAACATCTACAACGTCAACGCTATGAATACATGAAGATGTTGATCAAAGGCAAAGATCAATCAAATTCAATACTTTGAAGATCACAGAGCATGAAGGAACAATGAATCAAGTCTATTCTACATCGACACACAAAGTTCAAGACATCGAAGTCAAAAGATCTTATCAATGGGATCATCATTTGAATGACCATCCCTTAGGGGGAGATTGTTAGCATTGATTTTATATGTTGAAGTGATGGTCATTCCAAATATTAGAACTTTGTATTTGTGTCGTATGTAATATTGTAGAATAGATGAAGGGCGAGTGGGTTTGGACAAATATATGTATCTTCTTCTAAATACATAAGTCCATCTAATGTATGTAAAACCAAGTCCAACCCACGAGCCCACCTTAGCCCAATCTCCAAGCCCTTTAGGGCATTTCATGTAATACTTATACACACCTCCCACCACATAAGTCAATGTGCAGTAAAGGGAGATAAGGTGGGAGTGTGTGTTTCTCTTTGTATTCTTCTTCTTCTTTCTTCCCTTTCATCTAATCTAATATACACTCATTCCGTTGTTACTCTACTGTCATCATTCATCTATTCTCTATCTTTATTATTATTCTTCTCTTATCTTTATCTTTATTTCCTCTATCTTTGAGTTACCATTCGTATATCAAAAAAAGTGTATGATAAAGTAGGATTTCAAGTAATAACAAAATACGACTTAAATAAAAATCTACTTAACTAACTAACTTTGGCTTACAATTGGCCTATTTATACTAAGAAACTAGGGTTTCCTTTGTCTTCTGTGCCTCTTCTAAACCCTTGGATTGGTCTTGAGCAATCTTAGCCATTGATTATGTTTTTTTGGCGCCAAGAAATAATCGGATACCCATGTAGTGGCATTGGAAATATGGAAAAGGGAAGGTTTCTTGTGATGGGGGAGAAAATAGGTTGCTGGAGCAGAGGGGTAGGGGAGGACATGGTTGTCTGGGTGATGTTGATGGTGCAGGGTAGGTAAGGCGGGAAAAGAGGTACGGGATTGACTTTGGTTTTGACTAGGATTAGCTAATAAAACGGGGTTGGATTATTTGGGGTTGGGCTTGGTTTTTGGTGTTGGGCTGGGATTAGGTTTAAGCTGGGTTTTAGATTTATTAAAGGTTTAAGGTTTTTGTTTAGGACTAGATTTGGAATTAGATTTAAGTTCAAGGACCACTTTTGTAAAATCTAAAAATTCAAGGACCCATCTTGCCAAACCTGAAAATTATTTCCAAGGATCATTTGTGACATTTTGATATTCTTGGAGGTTGACTTTGACTTTGACCTTGATTTTGTCTTCACTTGATCAAATGCACAAATGTTGTCGAGTCGATCCAAAAATGCCCGTTTTTGCTCTATTTTCAATCCTTTGTACCTGAAATACATAAAAACACAAACCAAGGATATCTGCAGTATAAATTGGTATATTTGGCTGTTTTTAGCATTTTTTATGTATCATATGGGCATAAAATGATGAGTAAACAGGCACTCATCTGTAAACATGAAGTCTTTTAATGTTACAAGACTTATAATAAAGTAAGACGTTAACTTGTTATGCTTTTTAAAGACATATACAAGAAGTCATTGAGTTGATCAATGATTTATAACGTATGGTGGGATTATATGTAATACCCCGTAATTTTCTGAATATATTTCTATACGAGATTATCTCCGTTCTTCATTTACGGACCTTTTCTGAACTCTTTTGACTCTAAAACGTGAAATTTATCTCGCGAAACGTGAAAATTGGTACACAACACGCACTGGCACAACCGACGAATTGATTTGATTATTTTATTATTCGTAAGGAACGAGGCGTATGAATAGTGGTTTTTATTGGAAAAATTATTCTAAACGCAATGGTGAAATTCCCGTGTCCTGAATCGATCATTTGCTATCTTAAACGAGCCCCGAGTCTTATTTCAAGAAATATATCCTAAGTTACAACTATGGTCCCTGTAGGGTTTACACAACCCTAACCCTACTTTATACACTACTCTATATACGGAGTATATTTCTTTATAAAAATTCTAGGTTTAATAAACCCCATTTCTACTTCCAGCCGACACCATGTCACTCTCTCCTCTTTTAATTTTTCTGGCCTCCTTCTCCGGCCATCCGAGCCGCCTCCGGCCACCCCTCACCGCCACCACCACCTTGCTCCCCTTAATCTCCCCGTTGCTTTCATATACTCCACGCGCCAAGAAACTCCTTCCATCACCACGTTAACACCACCACTGCCGCCGCCTGTTTTCACCACCAATTCTGCTTCAGATCAAGAAAAAGAGCCCAAGGATTTGATGGTCCGTTTGGTTGCTACTAGTTTTGTGTTTGGTTCGATGTCGACACCACAGCCACCACGGCCGTCATCACCACCTCCTTCGCCACCTCTTTTCCTTCTCATCTCTTCTCTTGTTCGTCTAGTGGTATGGTAAAAACCACTTGCGTTGTTTATTTTTTTTTTACCGATTGATGGTGTTATTGTTTTCGTGGAATAAAAAGAGTAAAAATGGTTATTAACTTTTGCGGATGAAACTTGGATTAAAATAGATTCTTACAAATGTTTTGTGGATTAAGCCGGATATAATAGTATTTTGAAACTCGTTCGTGTGGTAAGAAACTGTCTTAGGAGTCATCTGCTTGATTCAGGTTTGCTCTCGGGTCGAGTCAGACCCGATGGTCTCAGTTGGATTCATCTTGGTTTAGAAATTTTGAATCCATGTGTTACTGATATTGAAGATTTGTTGTGTTCAGTTTGCGTGGTCTCGGTCGGGTATATGACCCGGATTTGGTTCTCGGTTTGACCTTTCAATTCAACCATTCATCTATTTTGGTCTCGTGAACTTGTTTCTTGTTGTTTGTTGTGTTCGTATCCTGGGCAGCCAAAAACAACCACATAGGGTGTTAGTTTGAGCATATATGTTTTAGTGGCCTCGGTTTAGCAAAGACACCAAGGAGTGCTTGTAGATGTACTGGTCGTGTCTTCGTTGCGTCTTTGGTTTCGTTTGTTGTTTAGACTCGGGTTACAAGAGTGATCCGAGAGAGTATGATTCCGTCTAAGCTTATTTCCAGCTCCTTGATCTATTAGTTGAGTGAATGTTTGTTGTGTCTCAACCCAGTGGTTAAGTTTTGATGGTCTTGGCTAGGGGCTCGACAGCCCAAGTAAGAGTTTAATTTGGTTGAGCTTGGACGCAAAAGCCCATCAATGGTGTGGTTGTTTTCAAATCAGTTTTGAGTAATAACGAGACTGGCGGCGGTCCGGCGCGTTGCTGCCGGGCGTTATTTTATTGTGCTGGTTATTATACCAATAATGCTAGTCGTGTTGGAAGTTTTATGTTTTACTTATGTGTATGCTTTTAGGCAAATTTTGAAGAGGTATTAGATATACCTCTGTGTATGGATTAACCTGTTAAGGTTTTATGAATGAAAATAAGTTTTAGTAGTTATGTTAAAGTATTCTTATTTTTTTGATTTTTGATATGTTGTATGTTTGTAGCTAGTGTAATGTAAGGTTTTGTGTATGGAAGCGCTTTGGCATATATGATCAGTTTTAAGTAGTAGGCGTCTATGTTTGTGTTTTGCCTTTGTCGATTGCGAGTTATAATAATTGTTATTGGATTAAGTAGCAAGGCTGTCATTTATTAAAAGTTAAAGTAGCAGTTATATACAGAGTGCATAGGATACAAAAGGATTTGACTGTTGTACGCTAGAGCGTTCGTTGTACAGTTGCTACTAAGTAGTAACTATATATATTTACATAAGTTGTTATTTTTAAAGTACACGTGAAGAGTGTGCATCTACGGCCATTGTCATAGATAAGTGATCAGTCGCCTTTTTCTGCATATGTTGCTGCAAACTTGAACTTGTCAGTCTTCTTTTTTGGATCTTTTGAGAGTTTCTGTGGTGGTTGTATGTTTATCTTCTGCGAAAAGGGATTTCCTAGCAGTTTTTTTGGGAGGCTCGTTTGTTATTGTTGATGTTTCTGGTAAATGGGTATGTTCTGTTGGTGGTGTTGTTTGAAGTTCTTTCTCTTGAACTGCTTCAGTTGCTTTGTCGGGGTTTCTTTTGTCTGGAGTACCACTTCCTGACGTTATCAATGGTATATCATCCCAACAGGTATCAAGAATAAAAAGGTGGTTTTCTTTTGTACTGTCTGGGTGAAAGTGGAGTTGAAAAATCTTTTTTTTCCCTTCTAGAAGGAGCAATTCTGTTGGGTATTCATACGAATTTTGGTTAGGTATTGTTTGCAGAAGTTCTTTGCAATCTTTTACCAGTGAGTTTGCCTCATTGCTAAAACATATCATTGTTGCAGTGCCAGTTCCATCGGATAATTGTATTCTGAAGCAATAACTGTGGAACGAAAACATGTACGATAGGTTTTACTCAGAATATGTAATTGTTAGGAAAACTGCACTATATATATTGCTATATGAATGTTAGAATACGGAAGTTTACCTGTAAAGTATATCGTTCTCAGAAGTTGGCTGTTTGCAGTGACTGTGAGGGAATTGTTCAGTAATTTTGCATCTACAGTCATGACATTTTTTGAAAAACCATGGTCTTTTTGTGCCAATCTTGTCAATTGTAGCGACGACGGTAAAGCGGACATTCTAGTTTATTAAAAGTTTAATTATTAGTTGGATTTTCATTCGAATATGAGTATGTTATAATTGTTATTTACCTGTTGGTTTTGCGGATTTTCATTAGCGAGGTCTGCTAGTGCTACCCGGTTTCTGTGCTTTTCTTCAAGCGGATCTCCATATCTTTGATATTGAATGTTGAGTATGGTTGGTGGATCAATGAACTGTTCGTACCTGCATCATTCATTGGTATGAGGTTTTTTTTTTTTTTTTTTTTTTTTTTTTTTTTCAACTTTAAAGTGTAATAGTACTTTATTGTTTTATTTACTTACACACTACGGATTTCATGACATTCGGGTATGTCTGGGTTGAAATAGTAAGAAGTTGCTGGTGTAGGTAACAGTTGGAGTCCTGTATTATCTTAGGAACACGTTAATCATTGAAATTAAAAAGTGTAATTTTAAGTATAAAATAATAACATTACCTCCATAAATTTTTACCAAGCATGAGCTAACTGCTATAATATTTCATACTCTGTTTTTCTAAAATTGTGAGCATCTTGATTCCATAAAGTAAAGCGTATTGTGTGCCCACTGTTAGAATTACCAAGTATTTGTGAGAGTAAGCGTAAAATTTAGCTTTTAAAAATAAATATGAGATACTTACTCTAAATTCTGAATACCAATGTCTCTCCAAACTGCTGAATTTTGTGTTGCTTTTACCGATTGCTGTATTTCAGTTACATATTGAATGCATCCGATGCAATCTGTAAGTAGTAAAATCAAGTTATATGTGTTTTAGTGATACTTGTTTTATATACGTGTGTCTTACGTTCACATCTACTTTCGAATATAGTTCTCGATACTGGCTGAAGTTGAAATAGTGGTTTGGGAACCCTGTGTCTGGTATGTCTTTAACGTCTGTATATGTTCCAAAAACTAATGAGAGTGAATGAGGAACAACTTGCATCCATGTTCTCGCTGGTTGAAAACCAAAGCCGGTTATTTTGTAAGTTTTGCCAATTTGAAGCAGAGTATCAAATTTGTTTTTTTTTGCGTAAGTTAACATTTGCTTGAATAGCTCCACCCTGCAAGCAAAATAGTAGCGGATAAATTTCAAATAATTTGTTTCAATTTTTCTGTCGAATATACAAATTTGTGAGTTTGTTACTTAATTATAGAATGGTAAATGTACATGATGATCAACCAACATGCAACACAATAAGATTGGCTTCCCTTGCCTGTTTCTTGGTGTCCATTTTCGGTATACTTTTACATATATAGCTTTACCTGTATCAGATTCTTTTAAATTGATGAGGTTGGTCTCTTTTGATTGCACAGCAATTTCTTTTCCTGTAAATTCGGATGACGTAATAAGGCTAGAACTCTGTTCCATTTGCCTATATGTTAAATAAAGGAACGTTAATGATGGTTATCTATAAATATAAGTTTCATAGAAGGAGGAAGTTGGCAATGTAAATATGGATACTGACAATGAGAAAATAAAGTAAACATACAACAGATATAATAGTTGCTTATCTACATTGATAATAACTGTTAAATATTAATTGTGGTTTGTTAAAACCTATTGGGGTAGGTATT
The DNA here is from genome assembly GCA_021014915.2 of Artemisia tridentata subsp. tridentata. Lineage (NCBI taxonomy): Eukaryota > Viridiplantae > Streptophyta > Magnoliopsida > Asterales > Asteraceae > Artemisia > Artemisia tridentata. The sequence goes on from CP139505.1 coordinate 160,854,230, forward strand.
CACTTATTGCACAAACATATATTTAAAAGTATAACCTGTTCATATGTAAGCATGCTTAAAAAATCTTTATAAACTACATTCTTAGTTGTATTCTTGTTCTTGACCGGTTGTTGTTTGATTAGCATTTTTAACCCTTCAGGAAATGTGGCCCTTGATAATGCAACATATAGCAGAAACTGGCTGAACGTTATGCCCTTTTACAAATGTCTCGTTTTCGTTAGGAAGATCATATATTTTCTGTTTTCCTTTTTCTATGCAAGTTGGAAGCTGCATCCCATATGAAAAGTGTCCGTCTAATTTAGTCGTGTTTGTATCTTGTATTTTTGTACAGTATCTGCATCTAAAAGACAATAACAGAAAGTGTTTATAAAACACACATACATTTAAAAGTATTGACAATAGCAAAAGTGAGGAATAAACATCAAGAATATGATACATACTTGATATTTGTGCAACCGGATTGTTAAACACATTTGCCATATGACATTGAGGTCTTGTACCGTCGGTTGCAAACTGTTGTCCATTTGTCGTAGGCCATATAGAGGCCTGATGTGGTAACCTACTACTTGTATGACCACATTCACAATTTACATTAAAAACATCATAATTTTTAAGGTTTGATGTTTTTGGTTGTTCTATAGAACTGGCATCATTGTAAGCATCACTGGTAAAGGCGCGAGAATTACACTGCCTTTTACTAATTGGATTTAAACATGAGTCACCAGTATGCATATCACTTAAAAGCCTCTTTGGTTTTACATCCGAAGTATAACATTGCCCTTCTTCAGAAAATACACATTTATCCGCGGACTCTAAAGAGGCATCTGAGTTAATTCTACGTGTGGCTTTTTTTTAGTCTTCATATTTTAATGCTCTAATCTTAGTCAATTACACGCAACTGTGTAACAAAGTAACAAAAACAGCAAGAAGTGATCAACAAACATATAAAACAACAGTTGTTGGCATAACACATATCAAATGTACATGAAGCTGTTAAAAGTAACCTACATGATCAGCGTTAAGACTATCTATATAGATAGTACTAAAGATTAATTTTAAAAAACAGAGCAACTATGTATTAATAAGGGAAAAGCTAATATACGATTCCTTCAAAGGTATAGAAGCGCCTCTTGAAAGCTTGATGATTTTTTCCCGAAATTTTTGGACAATAGGTTCATTCGCTAGTACTGTAGATGTAGTTGGAATGAAAAGTTTTCTTGCCAAATACCCAGAGTATAGAACCTTCCTTCCGTATTCCGATGACAATAAAACAATGGATGGATGCCACGTAATGGATGGATGCCACGTATGGCGGTGGTATACTCTTAGTATTGTAATCGACTAAGCAATACAGTAGAAAGTGGGCCGAAGTAGACACCGGAAGTGGGCTAAAGCAATTGGACTAAGAATTTTGGCGGGAAAAATGCTACAGTTTAGAACAGTGCTCGACGACACCGTTCTGAATGTCGTTTAACATAGATAGTAATTTGTTTTGCTATATATATATTTCACTTGTAAAAGATATATTTTGTTGACGGTTGGGATATATTAGTACGTTTCGGAAAATTGAACTTGGAATTGTGATTTGAATTTTGGATAATATATACATAACGGAATAAATACTTGAATTTGACTATTATAACTTGGACATTGGACATCGTGGACTTATTGACTTGAAAAGAATACAATATATTAGACTCATGACGAATTTAATATATTTGATTCGCAACAAATATACAATAAGTAAATAATGTCTAATAACTAACGAATATTTTTTATTAAGTTCTAATAAACTGTTTTGAGGAATTTGATTTATTTAAGTCACGACGACTTGAGAAAAACTAAATTTATTAGTTAAACTTACCCCTTTTATTTATAAAACGTTTATGTTTTATAAAAATTATTTGGGATATTGGGGTAAATACTGAAACGTACAAACTAATTTATATTACTTGAGGTGTTTATTTGTCGTTAACTTCTAGGTTTGTCTTCTTTGGTTTGAGTTCTCGTCAGTATTCTCTCGAGTTTATCGATGTCTCTTCTCTTTGGCGTGAGTTGTATGTCGAGTCTATGTCTTCTTACCACACCACACGAAACGTTGAAACTAAGCTTTTGATAAGTTTTGAAAACTGAGTAATCCACGAAAACTACGACACATTGTCTTTTATAGACTTTATTATCTTGCGCGACGTATTTTGAGATAATCGTATACGTATTAGGATGTGCCGATCCTAGACCGTTGTGTACCGCCGTGCTTGTACCTCCGTGTACACCGTTGTGATATGCTCTCGATGCCAGTCGTGTCAGTTGTGATCTTTGCATTGCTGTGGCTAAGGTGAGTTCATGGCCCCTACTTTTACCGGTTTTCTAACTATTTTCGGGGGAGAATACATGCTCGTTTTTAACTAAACTCATGACTGTTTATTTGGAATACGTGAACTGGTTGCTCTATTTTGACTATTTAGCTGATATATTTATCTGGTTATTTGATGGCATTACGTGATTTATCTGGTATTCATGAGTGAAAACATTTAAACTATTTTTGAATGGACCTAACCGTCGTTTTGGATTTGCTATAACTCGTTGACTGGCTAAGGGTTGGATTTTGCGGTAGATGTTGACTTAGTCTAGGGTAGCAATCTCTTGCTATAACCGTGGTACCTAGCTAAGAATAGATATCTGCTTACGGCCTAGACCAGGGTAGCAATCCCTTGCTATAACCGTGTCACCTGGCTAGAGTCGCTTAGGGCCCTACTTGAGATCTCGTTAAGATATTGGAATGATTGGTTTTGGAATGATTGGTTTTTACGGCCTAGACCAGGGTAGCAATCCCTTGCTATAACCGTGTCACCTGGCTAGAGTCGCTTAGGGCCCTACTTGAGATCTCGTTTTGATATTGGAATGATTGGTTTTGGAAGTATTATTGGAACTCGTGGTTTACATCGATCTTAGTCCAGTGTAGCAAATCCCTTATCTTGGTCCACTATTATACTTTTTCTTAACCCGTGATTTAGGCAGTGTTAGCCTACGTTAGACTTGACTTGTTTGCGAACGATGATTTGAACTTGAAAACCTTTTGGTTTAACCACACTGTTTTAAACTAAAACTATGAACTCACCAGCGTAAGCTGACCCCTTTTGATAATGAATTTTTTTCTAAACGGTTGAGGTAAAACCGTTCTTTGTACCTTGTGTTGTGATACCAATTGAGTAGCACCCCAGTGACATGTATGCTTCCGCTGGACCCGATTTTCGGGGTGTTACAGATTGGTATCAGAGCCTAGGTTATAGAGAACTGGGTTTATTTTCAAAAACCTGGACTATAACCACTTTTGGCGAAAACTTAACCCTATGACCGACACGTGCCTGCCTGCCAAGCTGATGCCTCGCGTATGATTTTGTTTGAGGATATAATTGATGATACATTAGATGAGATGTTCATGATATATTTGACGAGTTGTTTGTTGAGGCGCTTGATTTTATATTTGTTTGAGATGTGTGCTTGACTCTTGGATATTTTATATCCGCTCGTTTTAGCTGTTCACTATAAGCATTTCCATATGCTTATACTCGCACCGAACCTGTCATTGAGTTACGCTATTTCCTTGAGTAATCTCACTATTGAACGTAGTGTTTGTATACTTGTCGTGATTTTGGGAATGATTTTGGATGTAAAGGACATACTACTAGTATAACTAGGCCGAGTATTCCAAAATTCATTGAACCTCGGGTGAATATAGACTGATCACCTATATTCAACCAGGGACAGTGGGACATAGCCTGATCACCTATGTCCGACTCAGAGGTGAATTTTGCAATACTCAGAGTAGTTATAATGGAATTATGTCCGGGTTGGTCATTGATTTTTGGGATGGTACAGTTTTGCGTGTATACACGGACATGGAATCTTACTTCCACACACACTACAAACTGGCATCACAACACCGCATGAATCGTAATGCCCTTGGCATCGCTATACTCCTCCATTATATGGAATTCCTGTTTGTCGCCGTCTGGTCGTATTTTGCATCGGGTCGAGTTAGATCCGATTGGCACCCTTTGAATCCGAGTTACTTATTTGTAACCTTTGAAGAGCGTTATAAGCCCGTCCGAGCTTACTGGAATGTTTGGAATCGATTTTGGCCACGTTTGGATTTGATTTTGGCCACGTTTGGATTTGATTATGCTACGTTTGGATTTGATTCTGCTACGTTTGGATTCGATATTGACTCTGTTTGGATTGGTTTTGATTCTGATTTAATTCGGATTGTTTGATTTTGTGATTTTGGACGTCATCCTGGATTTGGATTCGTTATTCAGCCTTGTTTTGTTGTGGCCTTGCTACAGTCGCCTCTACCCTAAGCCTTGCGCTCAATCGATGATGTTCATCTTTCCGATCGGGATTGTTCAATCGAAGCTGTTCAATCAATGTTGTACCTTCCGTTGTGAGTACCTTGTACATTACCGATTCAACCAACTGATTGCTTGTGGCAATCAACTTCTTTTCTCAGAATTATACTCTGAACTCGCTAAACTCTCTATTTGGCAGAGATTCCACGCCCAACAGAAATCTTGAGACTCTAAGGAGTAACTGAAACCGCGATTCCTTGGGACAACCATCTGACTTTTCACTCGTCCCTCGGAAGTACCAGTGATCCTTGCTGCTTCCTTATCGGTTGATAAATTATATCATAAACGAAACCTTGGAGGTAAATCTCGCGCTGCTACCAGAGTTATTGTTGATAATCCTACCTAATCTACTCACCTTCTCTAATCAATGAAACTACAGTATTGGCAAACTTGCTCGTCAATACTCATCGGAAATCACTTCCCGGTATAGAGTGTCGACTCTTACCATTCTCTGTTCGGGATAGTTGTTTCACATCAAATTCCCGGCAATCACTCCAAAGAGCCATGAGAACAGAGTTGGAGATGGAATACTGTGTATCATCTCCAGACTGATGGCCGAAGTGGAAAAATCATTCAAGTGTTAGAGGACACATTGTGTTCCTGCGTAATTTGGCAATAGTTGGTATCGACACCTCCTGTTGGTTAAATTCTCTTATAACGATACTTACGACTCTAGTATTCCAACGACACCGTTCGAGGCACTTTATGGCCGCAAGTGCCGATCGCCGACTTGATGGATAGAAGTTGGGGAATACCCAGCTTACTGACCTTGAACTTGTTAATGTGACTACCGAGAAGATCGTTCAGATCAGAACCGAGTTGCAAATTGCTCACGAAATTGTCAGAACAGTTATGCTGACAAATGACGTAAATCTCTTGAATTCCCCATTAAAGCCTAGATTATGCTTAAGAATTCACCATGAGAAGGTGTGATACGTTTAGTAAACGTGGAAAACTTGATCTCGCTGTATTGATCCTTTTGAAATCCTTGCTAGAGTGGAACCGGTAGCACACAGGCTCGAGCTACCGTCAGGACTCAGCAGTGTTCGCAACGTTTTTATGCGCATAGTGAAGAAATGACTAGCCGATGAGGCACTGGTATTCCTCCGGGAAAGATTGATGAATGTTTGAACCTTGTTGAGAAACCTATCGAAATCATGAACCGTGAAATCGAACGACTTTAGTAAAGTCGCATCCCTGTCGACAAAGCTCGTCGAAGCTCGTGAAAAAGTCCTGAATTCACGTGAGAACGTGACGACGAATCCTCGTGTGTATGTACTCATCTCTTTTCAACCGTAACGAGTAACTTGAATTGAATCGCGAGGACGCGATTCTGTTTAAGGAGGTGAGACTGTAATACCCCGTAATTTTCCGAATATATTTCTATACGAGATTATCTCCGTTCTTCATTTACAGACCTTTTCTGAACTCTTTTGACTCTAAAACGTGAAATTTATCTCGCGAAACGTGAAAATTGGTACACAACGCGCACTGGCACAACCGACGAATTGATTTAATTATTTTATTAATCGTAAGGAACGAGGCGTATGAATAGTCGTTTTTATTGGAAAAATTATTCTAAACGCAATGGTGAAATTCCCGTGTCTTGAATCGATCGTTTGCTATCTTAAACGAGCCCCGAGTCTTATTTCAAGAAATATATCCTAAATTACAACTATGGTCCCTGCAGTAAATTTTATCCCTCTTCCCTTAGACTTGGATTGCGACAACTTTGGTCCCTAGGGTTTACACAACCCTAACCCTACTCTATACACTACTCTATATATATTTCTTTATAAAAATTCTAGGGTTAATAAACCCCATTTCTACTTCCAGCCGACACCATGTCACTCTCTCCTCTTTTAATTTTTCTGGCCTCCTTCTCCGGCCATCCGAGCCGCCTCCGGCCACCCCTCACCGCCACCACCACCTTGCTCCCCTTAATCTCCCCGTTGCTTTCATATACTCCACGCGCCAAGAAACTCCTTCCATCACCACGTTAACACCACCACTGCCGCCGCCTGTTTTCACCACCAATTCTGCTTCAGATCAAGAAAAAGAGCCCAAGGATTTGATGGTCCGTTTGGTTGCTACTAGTTTTGTGTTTGGTTCGATGTCGACACCACAGCCACCACGGCCGTCATCACCACCTCCTTCGCCACCTCTTTTCCTTCTCATCTCTTCTCTTGTTCGTCTAGTGGTATGGTAAAAACCACTTGCGTTGTTTATTTATTTTTTTTTTTTTACCGATTGATGGTGTTATTGTTTTCGTGGAATAAAAAGAGTAAAAATGGTTATTAACTTTTGCGGATGAAACTTGGATTAAAATAGATTCTTACAAATGTTTTGTGGATTAAACCGGATATAATAGTATTTTTGAAACTCGTTCGTGTGGTAAGAAACTGTCTTAGGAGTCATCTGCTTGATTCAGGTTTGCTCTCGGGTCGAGTCAGACCCGATGGTCTCAGTTGGATTCATCTTGGTTTAGAAATTTTGAATCCATGTGTTACTGATATTGAAGATTTGTTGTGTTCAGTTTGCGTGGTCTCGGTCGGGTATATGACCCGGATTTGGTTCTCGGTTTGACCTTTCAATTCAACCATTCATCTATTTTGGTCTCGTGAACTTGTTTCTTGTTGTTTGTTGTGTTCGTATCCTGGGTAGCCAAAAACAACCACATGGGGTGTTAGTTTGAGCATATATGTTTTAGTGGGCTCGATTTAGCAAAGACACTAAGGAGTGCTTGTAGATGTACTGGTCGTGTCTTCGTTGCGTCTTTGGTTTCATTTGTTGTTTAGACTCGGGTTACAAGAGTGATCCGAGAGAGTATGATTCCGTCTAAGCTTATTTCCAGCTCCTTGATCTATTAGTTGAGTGAATGTTTGTTGTGTCTCAACCCAGTGGGTAAGTTTTGATGGTCTTGGTTAGGGGCTCGACAGCCCAAGTAAGAGTTTATTTGGTTGAGCTTGGACGCAAAAGCCCATCAATGGTGTGGTTGTTTTCAAATTAGTTTTGAGTATTAATTTTTTTTGCTATATATATATTTCACTTGTAAAAGATATATTTTATTGGCTGTTGAGATATATTAGTACGTTTCGGAAAATTGAACTTGGAATTGTGATTTGAATTTTGGATAATACATACATAATGGAATAAATACTTGAATTTGACTATTATAACTTGGAAATCGGACATCGTGGATTTATTGACTTGAAACGAATACAATATATTAGACTCATGACGAATTTAATATATTTGATTCGCAACAAATATACAATAAGTAAATAATGTCTAATAACTAACGAATACTTTTTATTAAGTTCTAATAAATTGTTTTGAGGAATTTGATTTATTTAAGACACGACGACTTGGGAAAAACTAAATTTATTAGTTAAACTTACCCCTTTTGTTTATAAAACGTTTATGTTTTATAAAAATTATTTGGGATATTGGGGTAAATACTGAAACGTACAAACTAATTTATATTACTTGAGGTGTTTATTTGTCGTTAACTTCTAGGTTTGTCTTCTTTGGTTTGAGTTCTCGTTAGTATTCTCTCGAGTTTATCGATGTCTCTTCTCTTTGGCGTGAGTTGTATGTCGAGTCTATGTCTTCTTACCACACCACACGAAACGTTGAAACCAAGCTTTTGATAAGTTTTGAAAACTGAGTAATCCACGAAAACTACGACACATTGTCTTTTATAGACTTTATTATCTTGCGCGACGTATTTTGAGATAATCGTATACGTATTAGGTTGTGCCGATCCTAGACCGTTGTGTACCGCCGTGCTTGTACCTCCGTGTACTCTCGCGCCGTATGTTTTAAGACCGTTGTGATATGCTCTAGATGCCAGTCGTGTCAGTTGTGATCTTTGCATTGCTGTGGCTAAGGTGAGTTCATGGCCCCTACTTTTACCGGTTTTCTAACTATTTTCGGGGGAGAATACATGCTCGTTTTTAACTAAACTCATGACTGTTTATTTGGAATACGTGAACTGGTTGCTCTATTTTGACTATTTAGCTGATATATTTATCTGGTTATTTGATGGCATTACGTGATTTATCTGGTATTCATGAGTGAAAACATTTAAACTATTTTGAATGGACCTAACCGTCGTTTTGGATTTGCTATAACTCGTTGACTGGCTAAGGGTTGGATTTTGCGGTAGATGTTGACTTAGTCTAGGGTAGCAATCTCTTGCTATAACCGTGGTACCTAGCTAAGAATAGATATCTGCTTACGGCCTAGACCAGGGTAGCAATCCCTTGCTATAAACCGTGTTACCTAGCTAGAGTCGCTTAGGGCCCTACTTGAGATCTCGTTAAGATATTGGAATGATTGGTTTTTACAGCCTAGACCAGGGTAGCAATCCCTTGCTATAACCGTGTCACCTGGCTAGAGTCGTTTAAGGCCCTACTTGAGATCTCATTTTGATATTGGAATGATTGGTTTTGGAAGTATTATTGGAACTCGTGGTTTTCATCGATCTTAGTCCAGTGTAGCAAATCCCTTATCTTGGTCCACTATTATACTTTTTCTTAACCCGTGATTTGGGCAGTGTTTGCCTACGTTAGACTTGACTGTTTGCGAACGATGATTTGAACTTGGAAACCTTTTGGTTTAACCAAACTGTTTTAAACTAAAACCTATGAACTCACCAGCGTAAGTGTAAAACCCACATTTTCAAATCATGCAAAATGACCAAATTACCCTTGAATTTAAAATTTTCTTATTAATTATATAAAGCACCAAATTGATCCCAAACGCTTGAAAACGAATATCATATGAAGTGAAATAATTTATGCTTGAACATTTTAATATTTTACAAGTTATAAAAATAAGTGTAATATTTAATTGTTATTATTAAAGCCGAAAATATTTATTTTATATATATTATATAGTATTTCGATTTAATAATTAAAGTAAATAGGATAATTACTATAAAATGTACAAGATAATTAGGGAGCATATTTTTATCATAATCTTGAAGCCTTGGGCCAGAAGTTTATTTCCCCTCCCCTCCTATATCTCGGTTCTTATATATATCAATCCATATATTCTTTTTCCAACCCTAAAAGTCGACAAAATCAAACACAAAATTCCACCCGATCGACAAACACTTTCTGGAGCTGGTCTGGTAATTTTCAAGGGTTCTTCTAAGTCCATAGAAGCTTAGAAAATTAGAGGTTCGAATTTAGGAAGCGTGGTTCGTGTGCTCTTGATTTTTCTTGCTCGATAAACTCTAACCGAGACGTATTATGTTCTGCTGCTAATCCGCTTGTTCTAAAATCCTTCTAGCATTTTTCTGAACTTGTTTAGACCTCATATAACCTGTATAAAATAGTGTAATCGAACCATGCATGCTTGTCTAATTATTGGAAGCAATTCGAGTTAATAAGCCCTTAATCGAACATAAATCTTAAACCGACTATGCAGATTTTTGTAAGCCTTGAATATATTTTTAGTTGATCATATACAGTTCATATAACACTAGAGAAATACAACTTGAATTTATAAAAGCTTGAATCATGTTTAGTTGAATTATTGTATAATCGGATTCAAGAAAATAGGGTTTTTAATTAAAATTATGGGACGAGCAACTAGGGTTTGGATTGGATGATAATCTTGAGTATAATTAAGGTGTTTTAATGATTAGTTAATGATTGGGAAAATTAGGGTTAAGATATGGATGATTTTACATGTTAACGATTTGGTTTAAAAAACTATAAAGGGTTGTTTTGTAACTTTATAAACTTGAGAGTTATTTTTGTAACATAGTTTAGGTCAGGGGTAATCGGTATAAAATACTATATAGGGGTCCCATGTGTAAATTTTGTAAATTGGAGGTTTAGTTGGTAAATTTACTAAACTTTAATTCGATTTGTAAAATAATTAATTAGGAGGACTTGTTTTGTAAATTCTGAAAAGTATAAGGTTAATTCGTGTAATAATTATATAAGGGGTCTATTGTGCAACTTTGGATAATTAAGGGCTTAATGTGTAAACATGAATATTGTAGGGGTTAAAATGTAATTTAATGAACTATAAGGTTTAAATTGTGTAATTAAATAATAAAAGGGTTTAACTTGTAAATTGGCTAAAGTTAAAGGAATTGAATTATAAATATGAGAAACTATTGGATTAAAATGAACATGATTCCATAATAAGGATTTAACCTACATTGCTAAATAATGGAAACTTACATAAAATGGAAAGATAACTAAGAATCCTTTGAACTCTTGTCTTCTACTCCTTTAGGTTCGAGGAAGGAGTGATTTGATCCTTGTCATTTGCTATGCTTGTGTTCTGCAAATAAGGTACAGATATTCTGCCCTTCTTGTAAGGAGCCTTCGTTTCTCTTGATCTCTTGTTTTGATTCGTTTAGGATTCCCCAAACCATTGCTATGTACCCTTGTTTTGTGAACCTTAGATTTGAACCTTTGTTTTGAACCTTTGCCTTGATCTTTGCCTTGAACCCTGCTATGAACCTTGATATGAACCTTGCCATACACCTTGCCTTGAACCTTGATATACTTGAGATTTTAACGGGATGAGAAAACCTTTTTAATTAATTATGGAGGTGTTTTAAGAAAACCATTTTTAAACTATCTGATTGAAAACTATTTTAAAGACTATTTTTATGAAAGACCGTTTTAAAAGATTATTTTATGGAAACTATTTTAAAAGGATTGTTTTCAAATGAACTTTTGGATTGAACCTTTACTATGAACATCTGTTATGATCTCTTGTCTCGACCCTTGACCTGAACCTTGATAAACTTGGATTAGAAACTTGACTTGAACCCTTGATATTTGACTTGAACCTTGAACCTCGATTTATTTAATATGATAATTGATAAGGAAACCTTTTTTGATTATATATGAAAATGTTTTAAGGAAACCATTTTGAAAACTATCATTATAAAAACCGTTTTAAAAAGACCATTTATATGAATACTATCTTGAAAGATCATTTTTAACTAAAACCATTATTAAAGAGTTCCTTTTAAATGAACTTGTGAAATGAACCCATTGATACGTAACTTGAAACTTGAACTTGACTTGTACACTTGATACTTGACCTTGACATTGACCCACAGTTTGAGACTACGAGCCATACTAGGCATGAGGGTTTCATGTCCTTGTCATTGTTGCACCAATGACTTGACTTTTGGGTAGGAAAGTGATACCTATCCCGTCCCTGCCATGACTTGATAATTGCATTGTACACGTAGATGAAGACATTGTGGCAGCCTACAGGGGCGCATGGATGCATCCTAGATTTGTACTTGACTTGACTTGACTTGATTACTTGAATGGTTTAGTGACATGATGGGTGTGTGCGATACACGTCATTCACTCTTGGGAGCACGCGACTCCAACCCTTGGAGGTATCCCCTCATATTATACTTGTCATACCGAGGTCACCCCTCCGTATACATGTATACTTGTTTACTTGACTTGATATGACATGTTCTGGGCTCGTAGAGGATTTCTGCTTCTGTTTCTGTTTCTGTTACCCTATGACTTGATAATTGACTTGACTTGAATTGAACTTGGGCTGGTGGGGGTTATGGTTGATTTTACACCTACCTATTGTAACTATTTCTTGATAACCTTTCCATTATCTTTTCTACTCTTGTTACACCATGAAATGTTCGTTTACTTCACTACCCTTTATTACTGCCTTGTTATCGTTATATCTGTTCACTGAGCTCTCGTAGCTCAGCCGCATTTCTTTTCCTGCGGCAGGTTTTAGTTGGAAGCTGGGTATTGATTGGAGAGTTTACCTTGGAACTAGAAGATCCTGATAGCTATTTTGGATTAGAAGAGTTAGAGGAGCATAGATTTGGACTTAGTGATTATTGTATTTCCATTATAATCTTGTAGTTTCATATCCCCTTTGTAACCATTGAAATTCTATTGTATTATTAATGTCAAATGCTTATGTTTGTTATGATATGTAACCATTGTTGTGACATCTATGCCCTTGTCGGGTCGGGGTGTTACAATTTATGGTATCAGAGAAACGGGCTGACGACTTGTAATACATTACCCTGTCCTGTTCGTTTAGGACCATTAGGCTTCCACTGTAAGAACATAGGAGAACACCATGAGGACTTGCTTTAGGATTCCTTATATGAACTTAAGTTTTGACCAGTGAGGAATGGGTAGACAATAAGGTATTTGTTTATGTATCACTACTTCCGCATTACTCTGATTCGTGCCTTGCTATGACATTTGCTTTTGTTGACCTCTAAGACTGTAGAAGCACTAGGTGGATTAAGATAGACTTGAGATAAAGTATGATCATCATGAAGGCATATTTATGTGGTGCTGGTATTATGACGCCTGATCAACGTGATAATACTTACACCATATAACGTGCCCTCATTGTGGCCATAGGATATCTTGGGGAGTACCTAAGACGTTCAAAACTTGATTCCCGTTGGATTATCCGTGATTAGTGAGACCTTAGGTTCATCTTACCTGTTCGTATACTCTGCCCTTGTTCATTAGAGATCTGGATAAGCTTGGACTCTCGTTTTGCGTTCTATTGATTTCAGTTATAAATCTTGAACTCTTGTAGAGCTCTTTACTGTTGATACAGTTAAATTGATTTGAAATCTTGTTCGCATCCCGTATGAGCTTCCGTTCTATTTTTCCCTTTCCGTTTCCCCTGCAAATTTCGAGGACGAAAATTTTTTTTAGGGGGGAAGAAGTTGTAAAACCCACATTTTCAAATCATGCAAAATGACCAAATTACCCTTGAATTTAAAATTTTCTTATTAATTATATAAAGCACCAAATTGATCCCAAACGCTTGAAAACGAATATCATATGAAGTGAAATAATTTATGCTTGAACATTTTAATATTTTACAAGTTATAAAAATAAGTGTAATATTTAATTGTTATTATTAGAGCCGAAAATATTTATTTTATATATATTATATAGTATTTCGATTTAATAATTAAAGTAAATAGGATAATTACTATAAAATGTACAAGATAATTAGGGAGCATATTTTTATCATAATCTTGAAGCCTTGGGCCAGAAGTTTATTTCCCCTCCCCTCCTATATCTCGGTTCTTATATATATTAATCCATATATTCTTTTTCCAACCCTAAAAGTCGACAAAATCAAACACAAAATTCCACCCGATCGACAAACACTTTCTGGAGCTCGTCTGGTAATTTTCAAGGGTTCTTCTAAGTCCATAGAAGCTTAGCAAATTAGAGGTTCGAATTTAGGAAGCGTGGTTCGTGTGCTCTTGATTTTTCTTGCTCGATAAACTCTAACCGAGAGGTATTATGTTCTGCTGCTAATCCGCTTGTTCTAAAATCCTTCTAGCATTTTTCTGAACTTGTTTAGACCTCATATAACCTGTATAAAATAGTGTAATCGAACCATGCATGCTTGTCTAATTATTGGAAGCAATTCGAGTTAATAAGCCCTTAATCGAACATAAATCTTAAACCGACTATGAAGATTTTTGTAAGCCTTGAATATATTTTTAGTTGATCATATACAGTTCATATAACACTAGAGAAATACAACTTGAATTTATAAAAGCTTGAATCATGTTTAGTTGAATTATTGTATAATCGGATTCAAGAAAATAGGGTTTTTAATTAAAATTATGGGACGAGCAACTAGGGTTTGGATTGGATGATAATCTTGAGTATAATTAAGGTGTTTTAATGATTAGTTAATGATTGGGAAAATTAGGGTTAAGATATGGATGATTTTACATGTTAACGATTTGGTTTAAAAAACTATAAAGGGTTGTTTTGTAACTTTATAAACTTGAGAGTTATTTTTGTAACATAGTTTAGGTCAGGGGTAATCGGTATAAAATACTATATAGGGGTCCCATGTGTAAATTTTGTAAATTGGAGGTTTAGTTGGTAAATTTACTAAACTTTAATTCGATTTGTAAAATAATTAATTAGGAGGACTTGTTTTGTAAATTCTGAAAAGTATAAGGTTAATTCGTGTAATAATTATATAAGGGGTCTATTGTGCAACTTTGGATAATTAAGGGCTTAATGTATAAACATGAATATTGTAGGGGTTAAAATGTAATTTAATGAACTATAAGGTTTAAATTGTGTAATTAAATAATAAAAGGGTTTAACTTGTAAATTGGCTAAAGTTAAAGGAATTGAATTATAAATATGAGAAACTATTGGATTAAAATGAACATGATTCCATAATAAGGATTTAACCTACATTGCTAAATAATGGAAACTTACATAAAATGGAAAGATAACTAAGAATCCTTTGAACTCTTGTCTTCTACTCCTTTAGGTTCGAGGAAGGAGTGATTTGATCCTTGTCATTTGCTATGCTTGTGTTCTGCAAATAAGGTACAGATATTCTGCCCTTCTTGTAAGGAGCCTTCGTTTCTCTTGAGCTCTTGTTTTGATTCGTTTAGGATTCCCCAAACCATTGCTATGTACCCTTGTTTTGTGAACCTTAGATTTGAACCTTTGTTTTGAACCTTTGCCTTGATCTTTGCCTTGAACCCTGCTATGAACCTTGATATGAACCTTGCCATACACCTTGCCTTGAACCTTGATATACTTGAGATTTTAACGGGATGAGAAAACCTTTTTAATTAATTATGGAGGTGTTTTAAGAAAACCATTTTTAAACTATCTGATTGAAAACTATTTTAAAGACTATTTTTATGAAAGGCCGTTTTAAAAGATTATTTTATGGAAACTATTTTAAAAGGATTGTTTTCAAATGAACTTTTGGATTGAACCTTTACTATGAACATTTGTTATGATCTCTTGTCTCGACCCTTGACCTGAACCTTGATAAACTTGGATTAGAAACTTGACTTGAACCCTTGATATTTGACTTGAACCTTGAACCTCGATTTACTTAATATGATAATTGATAAGGAAACCTTTTTTGATTATATATGAAAATGTTTTAAGGAAACCATTTTGAAAACTATCATTATAAAAACCGTTTTAAAAAGACCATTTATATGAATACTATTTTGAAAGATCATTTTTAACTAAAACCATTATTAAAGAGTTCCTTTTAAATGAACTTGTGAAATGAACCCATTGATACGTAACTTGAAACTTGAACTTGACTTGTACACTTGATACTTGACCTTGACATTGACCCACAGTTTGAGACTACGAGCCATACTAGGCATGAGGGTTTCATGTCCTTGTCATTGTTGCACCAATGACTTGACTTTTGGGTAGGAAAGTGATACCTATCCCGTCCCTGCCATGACTTGATAATTGCATTGTACATGTAGATGAAGACATTGTGGCTGCCTACAGGGGCGCATGGATGCATCCTAGATTTGTACTTGACTTGACTTGACTTGATTACTTGAATGGTTTAGTGACATGATGGGTGTGTGCGATACACGTCATTCACTCTTGGGAGCACGCGACTCCAACCCTTGGAGGTATCCCCTCATATTATACTTGTCATACCGAGGTCACCCCTCCGTATACATGTATACTTGTTTACTTGACTTGATATGACATGTTCTGGGCTCGTAGAGGATTTCTGCTTCTGTTTCTGTTTCTGTTACCCTATGACTTGATAATTGACTTGACTTGAATTGAACTTGGGCGGGTGGAGGTTATGGTTGATTTTACACCTACCTATTGTAACTATTTCTTGATAACCTTTCCATTATCTTTTCTACTCTTGTTACACCATGAAATGTTCGTTTACTTCACTACCCTTTATTACTGCCTTGTTATCGTTATATCTGTTCACTGAGCTCTCGTAGCTCAGCCGCATTTCTTTTCCTGCGGCAGGTTTTATTTGGAAGCTGGGTATTGATTGGAGAGTTTACCTTGGAACTAGAAGATCCTGATAGCTATTTTGGATTAGAAGAGTTAGAGGAGCATAGTTTTGGACTTAGTGATTATTGTATTTCCATTATAATCTTGTAGTTTCATATCCCATTTGTAACCATTGAAATTCTATTGTATTATTAATGTCAAATGCTTATGTTTGTTATGATATGTAACCATTGTTGTGACATCTCTGCCCTTGTCGGGTCGGGGTGTTACAGTAAGTTGACCCCTTTTAGCATGTATTTTCAGGTTTAAGGTGATAGCTTATTTCTGAAGGCGCTTGGCAAGGGGCATGGTCATAGATGACTCTGATGAATATATTTGAGACCGCTTTATTATTTTTGGGCCTTACTTCCGCACTATTTTTCAGATGATGTAAACTCAATGTTTTGATAATGAATTTTATTCTAAACGGTTAAGGTAAAACCGTTCTTTGTACCTTGTGATGTGATACCAATTGAGTAGCGCCCCAGTGACATGTATGCTTCCACTGGACCGATTTTCGAGGTGTTACATTATAACAGTTTATGTCTTCTTGTTGAGACATGGACATGAAGTGACTTGGTCAAAAAGTACTTATGTTATATAGCATGCAAGTGGCTTGAAAATTCTATTATACCATTAAGTTGACTTAGTTGGTGAATAGATAAGCCAAACGAAATATATTTATCTTACATATTGTAAGATTGTCTCACAATATTAATCCTAATGAAATACATAATGTTTATGGTATGTTCAGTTAGGAAAATCAAACTCTTGTTATATTGTTTGATTAAAGATAACTATATCTTCTATTCTTTCAAAAGTTATCAAGGTTAGAGAATTGAGTATGGATTCGATATACTCAATAAGATTCCAATAAAAAAGATTAATAAGACACCATTTTGTTATGGAATGTGATGAATCACATTAAGTCTTAAAATGAAGTTCTGAATTTGTTAAACTAATTATGAGTAGGTTATTAACAAACTAAATGTCAGGAACTGTTAATATGTATTTGTAATATCCTAAAAGGAGAACATTATATTGTTGCTTTATTTACTAAGTATTTATATATAGTATATAAATTATAAAAGGCAAGTGAGAGTTTTATCTTGAAAAGATAAAATTACAAGATACATAATCTTCTAAAACACACTAGTGAAAATCATGATGAGGCTAAACATGTAAATGATAGACCTCAAGATGATGGAATTCTCATTCATAGATCCACAAGGATATCTCAGATATTTTATTAATATGCTGAGGATTATATTATGATGCATTACCAAATATTGAATTGGGTAAATTACTCATACTAAAAATGTTAAAGATGCTGTCGATAAAGATAATCAATTTTTGGAAAATTGGTTTATCTTAATTCTTAATAGTTAGACTAGAGAATGAAGATGAGTTTCTTCAAAGATAAGGTAACCCTAGAGGTTTGAATCTTTGTGTAGAAATTATATGGACAATATTGTACATATTTTAATGCATGTCTTATGATAAGATTATTAATCATACTTAAGCAATTAACTATGATTGAATATTCTTTTCTAAGCGCATTAAATATACAAAGATGGTAATTGTCATATTTATTTTCATGAATATGAAATTTGACAATGGATTATTAAACTCTTTCTTGTATAATTACTTAAGCGAGGACGGTAAGTAATTAAGAGTTTTATGAATTCATATAATCTTTGAAAGTGTACAAAATGCAAGAATTCATGCATGCATCTAGGAGATGAGTCTTATGTTTAAATATTAAATCCAAGTTTTGATTTATAATTTAGAATAAGATAACTCCTAAGTATTCCTGAAAGCTAGTGGGAGTATTATGTTTACTTTCTTAAATCATATATGTTGGATAACATATAGGAAGTAACATTCCATATAAGTTAAATGTTAAGACTTAATTTGGAATGAAACTTCATATAAAAGATTTAGGAAGAAAACATATAACCTTGGAATGTGTGTTTATTATTATAAACATATGCGGTAAATAAATAGCATGATATATTATTTAGAATGTCTAAATAAATACATATCTTTTAAATAAGATAGAACATGAATGAAATCTAAGTATGACTCGAAGATTTTTCATGAACATCATGTTACATAAACGAATTGTTATAAGATGTTATGACAATGTTGATATCTAATTGAGAGTTATTAGATAACTAGTGTAATGAATATTCTAATGGAATATGTTTGGATATAGAATTACATCCTCAGCTTGGAACAGCTTCCAGATTCTATATATGAACAATTTGTCAATTGTTGTGAAAATTGTCATAGCCAACAAACTTGAAAGTTTGAAAGGCATCAAACATTACACACTAGATATTAAAGTTTACGGAATTTTAAAGAGCATATTGTTGTTTGCATACAATGATGCTAATGAAATTGAGATGACACTCAATACTAGTCATGGTAGGATTTCATCCTTGTTAATGGCCATGTGTACTAGTTATGCTTAACTAAGAGCATAGTTGCATTATACATTAAAAGAATAAGAATACTTTAAACATTAAAATTGTTTGAAAGTTTGGTAATCATAAATTAGTGATTGAGGATGTCACACACTTTATGAAGTATTATGTGGCAATATCAAATTATTTGAATGCATACATACAAGAACTTCACCAGTTGAAATTCTTGAAATAAGTATTCTCAAAATTCTGATAGATCAAAGTTCGTTGATTTATGTCTTGTCAACAAGTATGATTGTCAAAGCTTGAGACATAATTCATCAACTAGAATTTTCATGCATTGATCTATTTAGTATTTGGATAAAGGATGTTAAGCATGTTAGACCCGTTTCCTGGATACAAATAGGCCCCACTCTAGATGAGTTGAATAAGGCTTGTTGTAATTGGTTAGTCAACGAAAGTTGAGTAGCGGTCATACCCGATAGTCAAAGCATGTAAATATGGCTATAGAAAGTATCATGTGTCACAAATAGAAAGGGAATAGACTTCAAGGGCTTGGTTTGTCATATGCTAAAGTGTTAAGACATGTCGTGTGGCCAAAATAGAAGTAAAATGACTTGAGGGGCCATTCTTGCCATTAGCCCAAACTTGTGACTAGTTATTATTTATCCAGAAAACTCTAGACATTTCCACAATATTCAAGGGTTGTATGGACTGTCGGCTTAGAGAAGAAAAGAGAGGGAAAATAGCTTGATGATGAAGAGTATGATTAGTGAATGATTCCATATCAAGAGATAAGCCCTAGCAATGATTTCCCAAGTAAGTAATCCCTTTAATTAGTGGTTAAATTGGTTAATCCAAGAGTTAGGGTTTATGTACCCAATTTGGGGAAAATGGGTAAATGGTGTTTTAAGTATAATTAAGGGGTAATGATAATTATGTGATGTGTTGATAATGGGTTTGAGTTAGTAAATGATGGGATTGATGATCATGTAATCAATACATGATTATATGATGATTAGAGGTGATTAAAAGTAAGTTAATGGTTGCATAAACCATTGTTATAGTTATTATGTTATGTGTTTTAAGTGTTTATGATGATGTTTAACTAGGATGATGATGATGTTGATGTTGGTGATGATGATGAACATGATGATGATGGTGGTATTATGATTATAGCTTAACCTTGGAAGCTAAGGTAAGTAACTCGGTTAATATGTGTTTAATACGGTCGTTTGCATATTATGTGATTATGAGGATGAACGTCATAGTTGACAGCCTTAAACTAGTGTGTAAAGAATTGATAGGACATACTTAGTTAGTCGTCTCAAATGTTGAAGTATGATTATGGAATGGCTAAGGTATGTTTATGTGTTAATGTGAATATGGCCTTATGTGTTAATGGTTAAGTGTAGTAATGCATATATGTGGATTAACGTGTTAACCTAATGTTAATCTAGTTACTTACTAAGCGTAAGCTTACCCCTTTTAGTTGTTAATGTTTTGTAGGTAAATTGTGATGAAGATAACTTGGCTTGGATTATAGCTTAAGGGTATGGAAGCGGATTGGAAGATAATAAGCATTAGGAGCTAGGTAGAATACCGAGCTCGAGACAAGGTTGTACCCCCAAGAGTCTTTCTTATGATTTGTATAGTGTGTGTCAAGGTCGTCGTAATGTTTGGGTGGTCAACGGTACGTCAAAGTGTGTTTAATGGATTATGGTCAATGTTTAAGGGGGTGTTTGGCAAAAGTATAAACGTACCCATTTTGGGTTGTAAACGGGTCAAGTGTTTATGAAACATGTCTTGTATGTTAAAGTAATGATAATGGTTAAGTTTGGTGGGAAAATGAAGCGGTATAAAGTGGTTTGTAGTGTAAATGGGTCAAAACGGGTTTTGTTGCAAAACCCGTCATCTTGTAAAGTACCATTCTGAGGGTTAAATTGTAAATGTTTTTGCATGAAAATGAGCTCATAGATATATTAAGTAAATCTGAAAAGTTTGGTGAAGTTTCGAGTTCGGGAGGTCAGACTTTCAAGTGCGGAACTTGAAAACTGATCCGGGTGATCAGTAGCCTCCATCCGAATCGGATGGAGATGATACCAATCGGTTTCATCCCATCCGAATCAGATGGAGGTGATACCGATCGGATGGGCGATTTTCAGCAGTTTTTGGTAATCTTTAAAAAATCATATCTTTTAATCTGTAAGTCGTTAGGAGTCGTGCCACCCGTCCTTTTTAAGTTAATTGAGTCTAGTTTCATTTAAAAATAGTCTCAAGGTCTTAATGTTTACGGATTTTTATAAATGGTCAAAAGAGTAACAGGATGTCCGTAAAAGTCAAGCGTTTTCGCGCAAAAAGTTTTAATTTTTAGTCTAATCGGGCATGGGGTGTTACAAAGCATTTATTATTTGTAATGAATTTAAGTACTTGGTACGTTTATTTTCATTAATAATAAATTGTGTCCTATATTTGCATGTTTAATCCGTGAATAATTTAGTTATTCTAAATCGTCCGTTGTCAATTAATGATATGGGAATATCATTGAATTAAGACAAATCTGAGTTTTAGTATAATATACTTGAAAGTATATTGATGCGTTGCATGCCAAATTCACATGATATTCAATGAATTGAATATATGACTTATCCCAAACTACATGATGTTACTTTATCGATGTTGTTATTAAGTAAATCATGAATAGTTTATCATCAGAATTGAGATACCATACAACTATTATGAATGTAGTGCATTCTATGGAACAATTTAACGCTATACGTAACTGGTAGTCATAAGGATTGTTTTCGGAATTGTTGCAAAGTTCATAGGTTATGCTTGTAGTCAAGATATAATTTGTTCCTTTAAATTTATTTTGAAGTTTAGTACTGCTGGGCCCCTAGTAGGGTTGACAAGATGTTTGCGTGCGCACGCCCAAGATCTCCCCTGAATGTGTTCAGAAGATTTGGTAATCTTGCTCAATCACAAACAACGAGAAATAGAATATTTGAATAAAGATAATATCCATATCTTTATTTAATGTAGTATTAGCAACAAAAGGATAATAATAATTATGAATCATTAAAGGTTTTTCCAGGAGACCTACTCGAGTGGTACTAGAGGCATCGGCGTGTTGCAAGACGCTAACTGTAGGACCTTAGATCTAACTTATCATACTAATCCTTAAGCTCGTTTGGTGATTCAAGAGTGTAATGAGGCGTTAGTATTCTAGGAAGAGAAACTAGAAAGAGAAAGTTTATTCATAATACACACACTAAACACATAAGCACACCAAGCAACCCCTCCAAAATGAGGAGAGTGGAGGCTTTTATAGTTCCATACAAATGAGCCTTGGGCTTTCTATGGGCTTGATCATGGACTAAGTATAACATAACTTCTAAAATATTAGATTAATTCATGCGCCCTTTGACTATCATATTAAATAAACAACAACACATTATAAAGATATAAAAACGTAAATGACCATCACTTTTCATAAAAGCTAACAATCTCTCCCTAAGGGATGGTCATTCAAATGATGCTCCATGTGATTAGATCTTTATTCTTCATTGTCTTGAGCTTTGTGTGTCATTGTAGAATAGTCTTGATTCATTTTTTTCTTCATGCTTTGTGATCTTCAAAATAATCGTATTTTGGTTCTTCTAGCCTTTGATCAACATCTTTATGGGTTTGCAGTGTTGTCTCTTCCAACAACTCATACTTCTTTTGAACTTCATACTTATTTCTTCCTTATTTGGTACATAAACTTGTTCTTGACTCTTGATTAGCTTCTTGACTTTTTCGTAACACTTTGTCTTTAACTTGATCTTTTTGTCTTGAACATTTTTCACTTGAGCTTGTTGAGGATGATCTTCATAAGTATGAGTATGAGGAGTTGTAGATGTTGAGACGTATGATGATGGTGTACGGTCTTTCTCCAAGGGGACTTTCATCAGTACCTGCATAAATATTGTTAGTTGAAATCACCAATTGATCACGGTAGACTTTTCTCAGAGAATAGACCACTACGATCATTTTACTGATGAATGTCTTGATTCCATTCACCTTGGTTGGGCACATCAGTCGTCCTAATCCCTTTGAGGGACAGTTATCACTACTCTGGATAAATCCAAGTAGAGACCCACGTCTTAAGGACTCAATTCGTGAAAGGAATCTCCTTGGCGGGATTTCCAGCGCTTACAGGCTCAGACTTAGAGAGAATTAACAGCATAGTGTGAAAACCCTCTCTAATCCTTACAAAGGCTGTTCCTAAATTGGATACCCTCAAGAAGGCTTACAACTGATATACCGAAGTATACCCATAATTCAGGTGAGCCGCTGAAGTATATCAAAGTATCACTCCACGACTGTAGACCGTTTGAAGCAAATAACCATCATGATATATATGGCAAGATCCGTAGATCTCATTCAGACTCTTGTACACCTTGTGTCCTTTTTGGCGAACACATGTGTATTATATTGGAAGTGTATCCTAAGAGATCTTTTAATGAATCTCATGGCTCTAGAGTCGATTATGTGCATTTTGGTTTTAGTAGTCGGAGGCATGGAGCAGAGTGCCACCTTTTCAATATCAACATATTTCGGAGTGAGACGCCGATAGATTATGCAAGGTTCTCTGTGAGAAATGAAACAAATATCTTTTAAGAGATATCTGAGTGGCTAGGAGGGGTTGTGCAGCGCGTCACTGGGTCCATGACGTCTTATCTTCAATATCAGTATCATCTTTGTGATAACCGATAGCAGATGTATTGAACCGGTTTTCTGCCCTAAGTTTTCATGGAGGGCTATTTCTTTTCACCCTTTCATAAACTTTTCTTTTTCATTCTTCAACCCCTTCTTTCTCCTTTCTCATTTTACTTCTTTTTTCAATCTTACCTAAGGACTTCTAATTTTAATCTATTGGAATTGTCCTTGGGTAGATCCCTCCGGCTCTGGCGGATCATAGGACATAACCTAACCATAATCACCTTATTACTCCATGATTATCCTAGATTTATTGATCAATTGCCATAAAACCTTTTGTGAAAATCTCTCAAATTGTTTTGTGATTATAAAAAACATTTGGTTAACACTTCGAGAGTTTTGTATTTTTTTAGAAATACTCCCCCTTCACATGTGCTCATAAGTTTTAAGATAAATTTGCACATGTTGGGTAGAGTTGGCACATTTAAATTGATCGATTTTCAGTTAATATGACCGTCGCGAGACACGTTTACATCACTAGATAGACTAGCTTGAAATTATTACCCGTCCAGGTCATATCAAAAGAGAATCTCTCGAATTGGTACATTCTACTCAGACAAGTCCTTTGCGAGACACATTTACATCACTAGTTAGACTAGCCTGAAATTATTACCCTTCCAGGACATGTCTTTTTGATAACTGACATTTGATTTTCCTCAATTCGAGGGTTCTATCTGAGTTGAGCTCTTTTGAGATTCAATCCACGATCTTTAAACGTTTTGATCACATTTTAATCACGTCTTCTCCCCCTCAAAAATAGCATGTCGTGATATTTTTTATATCAATTGATTAAGAGAAAAGCTTTTGGAGAGATAGACGGATTTGTTTTAGCATGAATTTGGAAAATTTTGTTTTTTATACTCCCCCTTAAATAAAGCATAAATCAATTTTAAGAGTTTTGGAGGGAGTTATCTTGAGCACAGAATAATTTGAAAGATTTTGAAAAATCTTTTTAAAAAATCTTGATCATGTGCTCAAGGTTTCTTTATATTGCCTTTGAAATTACGAGTCCTGATATGAAATAATCAGAAGTCATCATTTAAGTTCGGGTTTCGTACTGAAGTATACGAAAGCCATAGTGAAGAAATTTTTGAGAAACGACATGTTTTGGAAATTATTTTAGAGAAATCTCACTCAAGCATATGTACATGTCCGTATCATTGTTGAATGACATTTCTAGATACGTACAGAATATCGATTATACGAGAGACATGTCGTGAGAAGAATATTTTTGGTTTTTTGATTTTATATTGTTTTTGTATTTTTAAATGTTTTCTATTTTTATATTTTGTTTTCGTTGGTTTTTCAAATTTTGTATTTTGTTTTTTTCAGATATATTTACAGCGAAGCTATTTTGAAAATATTTTCAAGAAGATTCAAGAAGACGTTCTAGCTCCTCAGGAGTTAGGCTTCGCATGCCAATTCGTCGAACTAAATCATCAAACCTTTCTTTTGGAAGGGATTTAGTAAATAGATCGATGAGTTGGTAATCTGTCTTCACGAAAAATAATTCAACAGTACCCTCTTCTACGTGCTCTTTGATGAAGTGGTAGTGGACTCTAATATGCATGGTCTTCGAGTGTTGTACTGAATTGCACGAGATGGCTATGGCACTTTTCGAATCACAATACATAGGTATTCTGTCGAAAGTAAAGCCATAATCTGTGAGTTGTGTCCTCATCCATAGAACTTGGGCACAACACGCAGATAGAGACACATACTCGGCTTCTGCGGTTGATAATGCAGTACAATCTTCTTTCCTTGATGACCAACCTACTAGCTTTTCACCCAAAAATTGTGCTCCACCTGATGTACTTTTGCTGTAACTTGGCAACCTGCATGGTCGGCATTTGAAAATGCTATTAGTTTAAATTTGGAATCCTTCGGATACCAAAGTCCCATGTTAATGGTTCTTCGTAGGTATCGAAAGATCCGTTTGACCTCTTGGAGGTGAAGTTCGGTAGGCCTTGGCGGAAACCGTACTAATAAGGAAACAACAAAATGAATATCGGGTCGACTAGCAAGAAGGTACATGAGAGAACCAATCATGCTCCGATATTTCTTTGGATCGATGGGTTTCCCAAATAAATTAGCACTGATGTTTGGTGAAGTGACCATTGGTGTACCAACAGAGTCACAATTTTCCATACCATGTTTTTTCAAAATCTCAATTGTATATTTAGCTTGATTAATAAAAATACCACGAGGGGATTGGTGTATTTGTAAACAAAGAAAGAATTTAAGTTCCCCCATCATGGACATTTTCAATTTGCTTTTCATGAGATTTTCAAAATGTTTTGAATGATTCGGATTAGTGGACCCAAAGATAATGTCGTCCACGTAAATCTGAACAATCAAAATGTCATCTTTGTATTTTCTTGTAAACAAGGTAGAATCAACTGTGCCTTTGGTGAAATTGTTTTTGATCAGGAAAGATGATAGCTCGTCATACCACGCTCTTGGAGCTTGTTTTAAACCATAGATGGCTTTCTTTAGCTTATAGACATATTCTGGATGTTCTTTGTCAACGAATCCGTCTGGCTGACTCACATAGACTTCTTCTTTCAGAGTTCCATTCAAGAATGCCGTCTTGATGTCCATCTGATAGACAGTGATATTTTTGTGAGCTGCATAGGCCAAGAAAATCCTGACTGCCTCAAGTCTTGCTACTGGCGCGAATGATTCTTCGAAATATATCCCTTCTTCCTGTCTGAATCCTTTAGCAACGAGATGAGCTTTGTTACGAATTACAGTCATTTTTTCATCCTTTTTGTTCTTCCATAACCATTTGAGATCAATGACAAGTTTGTCAATTGGTCTTGGAATTAATTCCCATGTATCATGTAACTTGTATTGAAGAAGTTCTTTCTGCATCGCTTCTATCCATGCATTGTCTGCCATCGCCTCCCGAATGTTGTTTGGTTCTTTTAGGCTTACTGAACAAATGTAGATGTACACGTCGCGGTCGGTGGCGAGTTGTTTTCTCGTCTGACCTGGCCTTGAAGGTTCACCAATAACTTGTTCTATTGGATGGTCTTTTATCCATTGTAGTGTAGAAGGGTACCTTGGATTTAACGTATGTGTGTTAGATGGTTCCTGTAACCTTGAAGAAGATTCAACTGAGTCCGTTTCAAATGGGTTTTCGAACACTTCTTCTTCTAACGCAGCATCGTTTTGATTGTGTGTTGTTTCTTCTTGAAGTGGTGTATTGTGGTTTTGCTCATCAACCCTTGGTAGAACAATTTCAATTACTGGAGTTACTGGAGTAGATGTAGATGATGTGGAGGAAGTTGGTGCATCAGCTTCGATTGTTGTTGATGCATCTTGTGGTGCTGGTTGTTGATGGTTTTGAGCGGGTGCAGCGGAATGTTGTTGTGGTGCATCGGTCGAAGTTTCACCATAGTATTCATCAAACATATACTCGAAGAAATTTTCCAGTTCTTGTTCTGTCGGTTTTTCATTGTTAGTTGACTGAGCTCCTTGAGGTACGAGTCCTGATCTAATATGCCCAGAAGTCTGCGGGTTTAGTGCGGGTCCTAATCTATTTTGATTAGAAGCCATTGAGTTAAGCCTGGGTTCTAGAGCGAGTCTCTCAGAAGCCATTTGTGAAATCTCGTCAAACTTCACATTCATCGTCTCCATTATCCGTTTTGTCCTTCTATTATACACCCTGAATGCCCTCGAGTTTTCTGAGTATCCAATAAAGATTCCAATATCACCCTTAGCTTTCAGCTTCCCTAGATCTTCTCCGTCGTTCGTTGGATAACACAAAGCGCCAAACACGTGAAGGTAAGAGATACTCGGTTTTCTGTTGTTCACTAGTTCATATGGGGTTTTATTGAATCTTGGATGGATTAGGGAATGGTTCTGAGTGAAACAAGCAGTGGCAACAACATCAGCCCATAAGAATAGTAGTGCACTAGAATAAATCAGCATTGTGCGAGCAGCTTCCACAAGAGTTCTGTTTCTTCTTTCAACTACCACATTCTGCTGTGGAGTTCTAATGACAGATGTCTGATGAGTGATTCTAGCATCTTCAAAGTAGGTTCTTAACTCCTGGTTTGTGAATTCTGTGCCATTGTCTGTTCTTACAATCCTTACTGGAGCTTGAAGTAGGACTTGAATTCGCTTCAGAAAGGTGATGATGATGTCTGGTGCTTCGTCTATTGACCTCTAAAACTTTACCCAAGTATATCTTGAATAGTCATCGACGATAACAAGAATATACTTCTTCCCATTTATACTTTCAACTTTCGTTGGGCCACATAAGTCCATGTGCAACATATGTAACTTTGCTTCCGAACTGGGTACGGTTTTAGGTTTATATGTTGCCCTTTTGCTTTTACCTTGTTCGCATGATGGACATAAGTGATCCTTGGTGTATTTGAACTTAGGAAGTCCGTTGACGATGTTGTCTTTGGCTAACTTGTTAATGGTGTCGAAATTGAGATGAGATAATCTTCTATGCCACAACCAGGACTTTGTTTCGCACGCTCTTGTCATAAGACAAATTGATGATGAAGAGGCCATTTGGTTGATGTCGATAGCATATAGGTTGGTGCCACGATTCCCAGTTAAGAGATCATCACCAACCAAATTTCTAACAAAGCACGTGTTTCTTCTAAATGCAACCTCTAAATCTGCATCACAAAACTGCCCAACTGAAAACAAGTTGTTTCCCAACCCTTCGACGTAGTAAACTCGAGTGATTAAATAATTCCCAAACTGAAGATCTCCATAACCCAGAATAGCTGCTACATGATCATTTCCAAAACGTACAGTTCCCATGAATTTCTAGACGAAATTGATCAGTAGCTTTAGATTCCTGGTCATGTGCTTGGAGCAACCCGAGTCGATGATCCAAAGACATATTTCAATAACCTGTGAAGAACAGAAGATTTTGCATTTGGAAACCGTTTAACAGTTAGTTCCATGGGGTTAGGGGTAACATCCAAATCACAATCATAGAAGGTTTCTACTGATTCTATTTGAACAGCTGTCAATTTTCCATTCTCGAGTGTAAACTCTCTACCCGTTGGTTTCCATGCACAATACTCAAAATAGTTCCTAGGCAATTGACTACTAGTGGTTGACCTACATCCTGCAATTAGTCTTTTTATATATCTAGATCTAACACTAGTTCCTTGAGGAATATCCTTCTGTTCAAGCATAACATTCACATTCTTAGAAACATTATCATCACAGACATCATTAGATAAACATTTCTTGCACATTAAACAAACAGAGTCATTACATGCATTCGAAACATTACTTTTGACATTACATCTAGATGACATATGTTTCTTATTAGAAAGCGATAAATTCCTAGGGTGTTCTTCTACTTCTTCAACTTTATTCTGGCATCTACTCTTAGAGACAGGCGAGACTCTATTGTTCCTTGTATTGCTCCTAGGCTGTAGTCTGCTGCTCCTAGAGGTGCTTTCTAATCCTGTAGAAGGTAAGGCACACGCATTAGGATTTATATTGTTGTCCTGAGAAGTTGTTTTAGCATTACTAGACTCTTTAGGATTATCTTTTATGCTCTTGTCTATTGCCCTATATATATGAGATGTGGAGGCAGACGCAATAGTGGGACTAATCCTATAAAGGCCAGGTGCTATCACATTTGATTTTTCGAAAACCGCTTTTCCTGTATCTTTTTCATTGGACTTGGGCAAGGGTGTTGGAGTGACTGGTTTTGACAAAAGATTTTTCACATCGACTTTTGGAACAATTTGAGTAATCGACATTTTTGGTTTATCCGAAGTCGATGGTTTTGCAAACTTAGTATCCACACCCTTTCCTTTTTGACTTTCCTGCTGAGACCTCAAAAGATCATTTTGCTCTTTCATGTCCTTTTAGGCATGCTCATACGACAATTTGTCATACTTGCATTCCTCGGTTTTTCGATCAAGTTGTTTAAAATATGATACATTTTCTTTTTCAAGTTTTGTAAGAGCATTTTCATATTTTAAAACAATTGCAGAAGTCTCAGCTCGCAGTCTTTCATCGTCTTCAATAGAATATGTTTGCTAAATGATGGACATAATATTGGTTAACATAGCTGTTTCGAAGAGAGAATCATTTACGTTTTCCAAAGCTTTGATGTTTTCAATACTTTCATTAGCTTCCTTCACCAGGGATTTGTGGTCCTTGACGAAGTCGGTTGTTTCTTTAAAAAATGCTTGTTCAAAATGAATTATTCTCGCATGAATTGCATTTAGTGGAGTAATAATTTCTATTTCAAACACCTTTTTCATTTTAGCATGAAAACTTGAATGTCAGTTGTTGATACTGATATTTGTTTTTGGATGCAACAATACTTTGAAGTGTTTCAATTCTCTTTTTAAGATCATCCAAATATCCTCTAGCAGCACTTGTGTTAAAAGGATTGTTTGAGGACATTTGTTCTAAGTTTGAAAGATTTTTAGAAACAACTTTTTGTTTTGTCGAAACAACTGGTTTGGTGTTTGTTTTTGTTAAACAAAATTAACTCCAGAAAGTATGTTGAGTTTGTTATAATCAATTGGTTTTATCTCTGGGTTCTTTTGTTTCATTTTGATTCTACTCTCTTCGGCAAGCTTAATTGTTTCATCAGACGTCACACCCCCAAATACCTGATTTGCAGCGGAATGGAATAGCTGGGGCGTGACTGCCATAGCACCACAGTTACAGTTATATTGAACGACCTAAAGTGTTGTTTTGAAAATACATCGTTTGATTTCATAAAAACATTCAGTGTTCATAAAAACAAGGTCCCAAAAGATAGTTCAAGTTGCGGAAATAAATTTATTACAAACCAAACGATAGTTTAAGTGCATAAAAACATAGGTTAGACGCGTCGTCCACGCGACTCTATGATAAATCCACATGCAGGCCATGATGCGAATGCCTTAATACCTGAAAATACATTGCTAAAACGGTCAACAATAATGTTGGTGAGTTCATAGGTTTATGTAAATGAATGTTCGTACGGAAACCATAAGTATAAAGTGTATGACAAAACAATGCCACATAAAAAGATAATACATTAGCTCTTAAGCACATGACCCCGAAGCTAGACTAAAATGAAATGCCCCATCTGAGTGTTTGCCAATCACTCTAATATGATTAAAATGAAATGCGTCCATTTGACAAGTTGGAGCGACCAACCCAGATGGAGGAGTCACCCTCAATAGATCTATTCACTCACTCTCGCTTGCTCACAATTAACGGTTCATGATTCAAATAGGGGACTTTAATCAGGCAATGATGTAACTTAAGCAATGTAACTGAATTTTGATACTTTGGTCCTTACGTAAAAATGGTGCAATGTATTCTCCCCCGAGAATTTAGAAATTAAATAATCAATTGAAAACGGGGCTATGAAAACTCACTTGATGAAATAGCAACAATGACAGCAGTGAATATGTTGAAATGAGGCTCGGTCTCTAACCGCAACCTAATATGATGATATGATCTAATGTAAGTCATGAAATGATGATATACATGCATATACGTATGTTATCGATACCACTCGATAAATTTGTGAATAGTGTTTTTCGTCGAAAAATATATTTTTGACGTCTCGTTAAGTTATAAAACACTTTTCGTGTAAATATGTTGTGACGATATCCCACGATTGTCGTTTGGGGTTTTATTGTTAAATGTAGAGTTTTCCGTCGTAAATTAACATTTTTCAAAGTTATATAAAATGACTAAGTAGCTTTGCAAAGCTAGTCACCAAACAATGTACGTTGAGAGTTAGGAAGCAAACTCAGTGTTTTTAGAAAGCTTGTGACAATATCTACAACTCATAGAACTGACTTTTTGTCCATACAGGTCTCGATCATAAAGATAATTAGTCATTAAGTTAGCTAGTCAGGCCAATTCGGCTGTTTCTGGGCAGTTTTCGGGTATATTGGAAGGGTCATATCTTACTCGTTATAAGTCCGATTGACAAACAACTGGTCAATTTGGAAACTAGGCCAGGTGTACTTGATTTTACCTACTGATGAAAATTTCTCAAAACTGACTCGATCAGTGAGTAAAATGGCTCTCAACATGGTCACTCGAAACGACAGTTTTTACACTTAGAATTATTTTTCTGTTAAAAGCTGATAAAATATTTAGTGAATTATCGGTTGTCAAACGCTTGTATCTTGGTCGTTATAAGCCCGTTTTCAACGTTCTAGTCCACGGTTTCGTAAAAATATGAACTAACATATTTTCAGTAGGTCGGCTCGTCTAGATCACGTCTAACGCCTCATTTTATCCGTTGAATCTCGGAAAAACAGCACACTATTTTTCAGAAAATAGTTTTTCGTCGTCAAACTTAGAATTAGCATATCTTTTTCGTCGTAAGCTAGTTTTTGCTCATTCCAGCAGCCACGGTTTCGTTTTTGAGTGTATTTTCTAAAAATATAAACCATTTTTACCCAGAACTTATTGAGTTTTCCAGATTTCATGAAAATGGACAGAACCTTTTCTATTGTTTGTAAAAATCACTTTTTTAGTTCAAGACTTGTTTGTATCACTTCCAATCAATACCACAAGTAGTCTAAGCCTACCATACACCTTCTTAGGGTGTCATGGGTTCCTAATCTTCACCAAAAATGGTGTGGTTCATAAGATTACTAATAAAAATCTTTAAATCCATTTTAGTGCGAAAATAAATATTAAGTGGTATGTAACATATGTATATTTGCATGATTTGATACTTGAACATAAAAATGAGTTAAGTGGCTGTATAAATGAGTAGGAAAAATATTTATAACACTTACTTGAGGTTTGATGAGTTTTTGGAGCAAAATACTTAAGTTACTTTGAGATTTTTATTCCAAAACCTTAACTAGTAACACTAATGGAGCTTGATTAATACTTGTTCTTGAATTTTTGGTGAAGTTTTCCTCTTGTTCTTGCCTTGGCCGAATGTCATAAGGGTGGGTGAATTGGGAGAAAATTTTGCTAGTTAATTGTATGTAGTATGTATGTATTATGTGGTTTAGGCAAGTATTATTTAGTTAGGGATCAATTATTGTTCTAATAAGTCAAGACCCATTAAATGACCATGTTTTGGGCATGGGGAAGGGGGGAGTCGGCTGGTTTTGGGGGGGGGGGGGGGGGGAGATGATTTTTGTTGGTTAGTATTAATTGTGTTTGTATTGTAGTGATTTAGGTAGTATTTGGTTAGGATAGTTAAGGTATTATGTGTTATCGGGTATCGAGTTAGCTAGAAATAAATTTTGACGGAACAAAATAAAATATAACAAAGTCATAAAAATTATAAAATTACATTCCTTGCAAGAATTGGGTGTTCAAATAATTATCGGGTAAACCGTCGTAGTTATACGCTTTTTACGGTATATATAGTAAATAATTTCAAAACACCGGGTAAACTAATAATATAATTCTTATATCATTATAATGAGTATGAAAATATATTAGGATCATAATCGGGAGTGTCGGGTGCATTGTTCATAATTAATGATCGTGCGTTAGCGTTTATTTAATAAATAAATATACGTAAATTAAAATTATGCAAACCCGTGCATGTCCTAACATGAGATGATGTTACTGATGATATGTAGACTACTCTAGTCTATATGATGTGTCCTTACTGATGATGCATGAATACGCAGCTAAACCATACTGGTTACGCGAATTCGAATACCCGTAAACCTAGTTTACGAACTGACGAATGATAACTATGGATAGTGAATTCCCTTCCAGGGATGAATACTGTTTTGTGGATAGTAAAATTTTTGATAATGTTTCAAAGTCGTAACTGACTTCAAAAATGATGAATCGTGAAATGATGAATAGTAAAATGATAAATAGTAACCCATGAATATTAAATTCCTGAGATGAATAGTTTTCCTAGCAAAGGTATTATAAATCCACTCAGTTCCAAGCCCCGCCCGTACAAGACTTGCAACCTGTGTGTTCACAACCGACTGCTAACATTTTGAGTAATGACCTGAAATTACGATTTGTCACAGTCTTCCACCCTAATTGGAATTCAGTCTCTGAATTCAGTTAATGTTGGTCTCTGGAGTGGTATTGGTGAAAAGATGTGGATATTTGAGTCGCATCTGGTCTTCCCGCTCCCAAGTAAACTCGGGACCGCTGCGAGAATTCCATTGAACTTTCACCATAGGAATTCGACTCTATTTCAAGTGTTTGACCTCACGGTCCATGATTTATGTTGGTTCCTTTACGATATTGAGCTTATCGTCGAGTTGAATTTCCCTTAATAGAATTACGAGTGATTCATCTAAAAGACACTTCTTGAAATTTGAAACGTGAAATGTGTTATGTATGCTGTTGAGCTCTAACGGAAGCTCAAGTCTGTATGCCACTGGATCGACTCTATCCAGAATCTTAATTGTCCTAATGTATCTCGGGTGTAACTTCCCGTGTTCTGTGAATCATGTCACACCTTTCCAAGGTGAGACTTTTAACATAACTCGTTCTCTAATTTGAATTTCTAATGGTCTGTGACTTATGGAACATATTTCCAATAGTTTGCGTCGTATATCGACGTAGCTTTTCTATCTATCTGTTGTCACTTGTAACTGATTCTTGATCTGTACGATTTTCTCTGTTGTTTCACAATTAAGTCCTAGACTAATGAGTTGTGTTTTTCTGATTTTGGCCTGAAACAGGTACTTCAACCTTAGAGTGCCTCAAATGGTGTTGTTTTTGTTCTGGTGTGATAACTATTGTTGTAAGAGAATTCGATCAATGGCAAATGGTTAGCCCTATCATTTCCAAAGTCAATCACACACACTCTGAGCCTATCTTTCAATGTTTGAATCATTCTCTCACTCTGACCATCGATCTGAGGATGACAGGTAGTGCTCATGTCTAATTTGGTTCTAAATGTATCTTTTAGTGACTTCCAAAAGTTTGAAGTAAATTGACTATCTCTGTCGAAAATGATGGAAATTGGTGCACCGTGCCTTGAGTCTATTTCCTTGACGTAAAGTATGATAAGTTGATCCATAGAGTAAGTCTCTCTGATTGGTATGAAATGAGCTAATTTAGTGAAACGATCAATGATTACCCAAATAGCATCGTAAACGCCTAATGTCTTAGGAAGTTTAGTGACGATAATTAATATCTGATTAATTATTACTCCCTCCGTCCCACTATAAGTGTCCACTTTCCATTTGCACAAAGTTTTAGGAAAGTGGGGCCAACTACACTCTCCACCAATCAAATATCACTATTACCCACTAAAGTCTCTTCTCATTGGTTGAAAATATTCCATGGACACTTAATATGGGACAAGCAAAGATACCATTGTGGACACTTATAGTGGGACGGAGGGAGTACTACTTATGGTGAAAATTTGCAGGATGCTACAATACTCGTCATTCTGAATTTCGTCCTGGAATTCAAGTCTAAAGTGGTTGTTAGGGTTGAGAGGTTATGAAAAAGGGTCATCTAAGAATTTTCGTTCGGTATTCTAGAAAACATAATTTCGTTAGACTTATTCATACTAGATGAAATAATTTGAATGTCTTGCCACCTTATGAATTCCAACGGCTGTGAATAGTGAAAAATAACGATCATGAATAGTAAATTCCAACGGCTATGAACAGTGTTTTCCAACGGTCGTGAACAGTGGATCCCAACGGCTAGTTTTGTGTCCAACGGATAGTTTTTCCCTTATATATACCACATTTTCATTTCCATTCTTCCACAAATCATTTTTCTCTCATTAACTACTTCCAAAATGCCGCACCTTACTACCATCATTGCGATCGTGTATGTAGTTCTCGCGGTTATCTACTTGGCCTTCGTTCAAGATGAAGGCTATGTACTCTTGGTTTGCATTCTAGCTGTTCTTGTGCCAATTGTAATTCTAGCTGTCGGCGTGGACAAGCTATGGAGGTACTAGTGTTGCATTAGGATGGTTAAAATAAGTCCTTGTTGTGTTTCTATGTAACCCTTAACGAATGTGAAATAAAACTTGTTTATTTTCATGAATAAGACCATGTTCCTTAATTACCTCTTTTTAATGATTCGCTTGGTTTTATCGTGTAGGATACTCAAGGTGCTACATCCTGTTGTGGCTCTCGCTCTTGTTGGATTGGTGGTGGTCTTCGTTGCCATGACGCGTCAACCTATTGGAGATTCTATACCTTTCCTTGTAATCTTTGTAATATTAGCACTTCCGATGCTAATTATATCGTTATGTATTAACTTTCGTGGATTCTAATAAAATTTACACTATTTGTGTTTTCCATAAATCTTGGTGAATTCTTAGGGTTTTCATGTTCGTACTTTTGTTGGTTTCCTATCATAGAGGTGATGAGTAATAGATGTAGATACCTATTGTGAGTTGGAAATAGGAGCATTCTATCTTGTCATAAAAACTCGCTTTTGAATAAAGATTGTTATTAAATTTTTTGAAAAGATAATTGTTTTATTCATGACATGATTCTTCCTAAATTAGACATAGTTGATCAGGCTATGTATAATTGAGGACAAATGATGTGATGCTTGGCCCTGTCAAAGAAATGTTTATGTTTCTCAAAACGTGCTATTTTTGTAAAATAACAACATAATTATTTTTCAAAAGAATAAGAAAATTTGGTTCGCCCTACGGTGATGAGTTTGGAATTCCTAGGGTGATGACAGGATATCCTTGAAATGAATTCTAGGGTTCGTATGAAAATCTTATAGGATGGTAGTAGTCTATTTTTCAGTCAGAAATGATATTAACTGTAAAGCACTAGATCTACTCGAACCAACTTTAAACTACAACTATAAACTATAGATACGTGACACTCAAAGAAGAAATAAAGTAAAGATGAGAGTAGAAGAAGATGTGGCGTATGTATTTTAACTTTATAATCGAATGAGTATTAAACCATAAGAGAACTAATACAAAAGATAAAGACACACACACAAATACTCTCACACACTCTCACCTTAACTAGGCAATGAGGCACACCAAAATATAAAGAGAGTGTGTGGTATTTATAGGAAAATGCAAAGGATGGGACGCCCTAGGGTTTAATCCTTGGGCTTGGTGGGCTTGTGTTGGACTTGGGCTTATATTCATTTACTTGAACATTTCTATTACAAAGTCCAACACAAGCCTTTACATTCTTAACATATACCACACGACACACATAAACTAAATGTTACAAATGACCATCACTTGACTAAAAAATATAAATGCTAACTATCTCCCCCTAAGGGATGGTCATTTCCATGATGCTCCCAATGATTGGTCTTTTGTCTTCAATGTCTTGATCTTTTTGTGTCGTTGTAGAGTAGTCTTCATTTAATGTTCCTTCATGTAATCGTGATCTTCAAAGTATCGTCTTTTGTGGATGTTCTTGCTTTGATCAAAATCTTCTCGTGATGATGCGTCGTGTCCTCCAACATACCCATACATCTTGGACTGTAAATTTCTGCTAACAATCTTCCCTTGCTAACAATCTCCCTTTAATCTTTCATCGTTTGATGTATGAACTTGTTCTTGACATCTTGATTAGTGTTTTGACTTTGTTGTTGCACTCTGTCTTTAACTTGATCCTTTTCTCTTGAACTTTTTACACTTGAGCTTTGTTGGAGATGTTCTTCATAAGTATGAGTATGATGAGGTGAAGATGTTTGATGTAAGTGATGATGGTTAATGGATGTTTGTAGGTAGCTGCATAAAACCGTTAGTAATAATCATCCAGCGCTTACGGGTTAGGACTTCGAGATTGTCAACAGCATAGTGTGAAGACTTTCTCTAATCTCCCCCAGGCCGTTCTGAACCGGATACCCCGAGAGGGCTTACAAGGACACACCGAAGTGCACCCATGATTCAGTGAGTCGCTGGAGATCACCCCATGACTGTAGACCGTTTGAAGCATGTAACCATCATGATATAAATGGCAAGATCCTCGGATCTCATTAAGACTCTTGTACACCATGTGTTCTTATTGGTGAACACAGGTGTATTATATGGAAAGTGTTCCTAAGAGATTTTAATGAATCTCATTGGCTCTAGACTCGATTGTGCATTTTGGTTTTAGTAGTCGGAGGCATGGAGTAGAGTGCCACCTTTTCAATATCAACACATCTTGGAGTGAGAGGCCGATAGATTAAGCAGTGTTCTCCGTGAGAAATGAAACAAATATCTTTTAAGAGATATCTGAGTGGCTAGGAGGGGTTTGTGCAGCGCGTCACTGGGTTCATGACGTCTTGTCTTCAAAATCAGTATCACCTTAGTGAGTACCGATAGCAGATGTATTGACCCGGTTTCTGCCCTAAGTTTTCATGGAGGGCTATTTCTTTTCATCCTTTCATTAAACTTTTCTTTTTAATTCTTCAACCCCTTCTTTCCCTTTCTCATTTACTCCTTTT
The DNA here is from genome assembly GCA_021014915.2 of Artemisia tridentata subsp. tridentata. Classification (NCBI taxonomy): domain Eukaryota; kingdom Viridiplantae; phylum Streptophyta; class Magnoliopsida; order Asterales; family Asteraceae; genus Artemisia; species Artemisia tridentata. The sequence continues at coordinate 160,892,021 of CP139505.1, forward strand.
TTTTTTCAATCTTTCCTAAGGACTTCTAATTCTAATATATTGGATTTGTCCTTGGGTAGATCCCTCTGGCTCTGGCGGATCATTGGACATAAACCTAACCATAATCACCTTATTACTCCATGATTATCCTAGATTTATTGATCATATATCATAAAAACTTTTGAGAAAATCTCACAAAGCGTTTATGAGTAAACACATTTTGGTTAACACTTCGAGAGTTTTACATTTTCTGAAATATGTCACACCTCGCCAAGGCGGAAACGCGAGTGTAACTTGATGGATATCATCACAACACATGGTGTCTAAAATAGAGAATTACTACATGCACATAAATAGAGCAAAGTACAGACACAAAGTGTCGTAACGATACCCTAAAAGAAAATAACCAAAACAAATCTCCAAAAGGTATCTTCAATAGAACATAAAATACTAGTCGAAAGACATTAAAGTATCACAATCAAAATTAAACGTATTCAAGTCAAAACATAAAGATAAATCGTTCTCAAATGCAACTAAGTCTCGTCTAGTCGCTTCCCTCTACCTTAGCCTTAGAATGCTCACCTGAAAATGATGCTTAAAAAACGTCAACATAATGTTGGTGAGGTTCATAGGTTTAAGACACACAATATATCTCAGGTAACCAGTTCGCTGTGATTATAAAACATAGCAGGACAGTAAGACTAGTCATTATACTAGATAGCATGTAATCTTAACCAACCAACCAACAAACGGGATGGAACGTGCCCACGATCCAAATAGCAATATCCAACATCAATTGGGACGGAACGCGCCCACGATCCAAGTTCACAATAATGGGTAAACCATACCCTCTGATCAGACCACACAGAATAATAGTGAGTAGAACTACTACTCTCCAATTGGATAATGGGAGCATAGCTACCCTCCAAATGGACCACACAGAATCACCACACAATAATCTCATAACATGCAATACACGTATAATAACACTTACAAGTCCATGCATTTACGACCACATAATCACAGTAACTCAAAAATACTTCAACACAAGCATCATTCCCATCCCAAGTTAAAACAAAGTAAAAATGGGACTATGAAACTCACCTCGAACTTCGCAGCTTCCAAATTATCAATCACAAATCTATATAACAAAATAAGATCACATTACACGCGACCAAGATAAAAGCTATAGTCCATGTAACACACATATTATGGATGCCTAAGGATTATATAAACCACCATGGATCACCAAGACTCCATACTAACCACTACCAAACACTTACACTAACTAAATCCCTTGCATACACTTTTTCAGAATACGCAGATTTTTGGGGTACTTTTACCCACATGAAATCACAACAAAATAAGCTCTAAAACTCACACCAAAAGTTCACCATGGTCCTTCATGAGCATACAAGTTTCTCCCAGAAGGCCATGAACTAAAAACACACACAAGTGCTCTTTGAAAATTCTAACATAAAAACTATCCAAATTCGGATCTGAACGCACACCAAAATGTTTTGACCTAACAAACATATTTGAACAACTTATTAACCATACCCTTCGCGTGGAAGTCAACGGGAATATAGAAATCAATTTCTCCAGAAGGGCTAACTCAAATTACACTTTTAAAACCACTTTTGACCTCAATACTTTTAACCTAAATCTGTCCCGGTTTAACAGTTTTTGACACCTTTACTTGCAAAAATCATTAGACTGATTTCCGGACCTCGAAATCGCTCGTGGATGGACTTTTTGGAAAGCACGTTCTTTGAACTACAATTTAGACTCAAGATTCATGTAATAACTCATCTCCATCTATTAAATATCTTCGTATCTTTACAGCCCTATGAATCTGTCCAAACCCTAACTCAATAACTAACATGTTTTATACCCTAATCTCTTCACCAATCATCATAATATTACTAATTATTGATCCCAACATGTTAAATATCATTAATTTAAAGAAGTAACATAAACCCTAGATCCATCATAACTTGTATTACATGAATCAAATCAATAATTAAATGAATTGGGGATCACTAGGCATACCTTAAGCTTGTTTTTCTTCACAATAATGAAACCCTAATTTTTTCTTCTTGTTCCTCCCCTTTGGTCGACCGTATATCTCAAAAAAAGGGTCGGGGTGTTTTGGTTTTGTATTTATACTACCCTATGAACATTCTAGATAACCCTTTTAATTGGTAATTATAATTGGACTAAAATTTGTTTCCTTTTTCCCCCTATAACCCATATTCGGCCGCCCCATGTATATATATATATATATATATATATATATATATATATATATATATATATATATATATAATATTAATTATTACACTTAAAACCTTGTGTTTTCATTATTTTATAAAAGCCTATACCGAAACCTAACATCTTACGCGATAATTCTTCATTTTACGACAACTTGAAAAATTATCATTTTCAAAACAAAGTTTCCAAAAATAGAATTTCACACTCATTATTAATATAACCCATAAACCGAACACCACTTAACTTACCAACGTTCACAAACTTGAACACAACTCATTACGCAAAAACCCCGAACACAAAACTACACAAGTCATTTTCATGTCACCAAAGTGAACAAAATGAACTCATTCAAAACAACACAACTCCAAACACACTAATAGAGTCACACAAAAGGATTTAGTGTCAAAGCACATGTTTATCACACATATGCCACACAAAACCCTTAAGTCACACCAAGCAAAAACTTAAATAGATCGAAACTAATAGTTAGTCTAACCTGCTAAAATCACGGTTGTTACATCATCCCCCACTTAGGGAAATCTCATCCCGAGATTTAGCTACTTGTCTCACCAACCACATCAGCAAACAAATTTGGGTACTTAGACCTCATTTGATCCTCGCGCCCCCAACACATGGTGTCTAAAATAGAGAATTACTACATGCACATAAATAGAGCAAAGTACAGACACAAAGTGTCGTAACGATACCCCAAAAGAAAATAACCAAAACAAATCTCCAAAAGGTATCTTCAATAGAACATAAAATACTAGTCGAAAGACATTAAAGTATCACAATCAAAATCAAACATATTCAAATCAAAACATAAAGATAAATCGTTCTCAAATGCAACTAAGTCTCGTCTAGTCGCTTCCCTCTACCTTAGCCTTAGAATGCTCACCTGAAAATGATGCTTAAAAACGTCAACATAATGTTGGTGAGGTTCATAGGTTTAAGACACACAATATATCTCAGGCAACCAGTTCACTGTGATTATAAAACATAGCAGGACAGTAAGACTAGTCATTATACTAGATAGCATGTAATCTTAACCAACCAACCAACAAACGGGACGGAACGTGCCCACGATCCAAATAGCAATATCCAACATCAATTGGGACGGAACGCGCCCACGATCCAAGTTCACAATAATGGGTAAACCATACCCTCTGATCAGACCACACAGAATAATAGTGAGTAGAACTACTACTCTCCAATTGGATAATGGGAGCATAACTACCCTCCAAATGGACCACACAGAATCACCACACAATAATCTCATAACATGCAATACACGTATAATAACACTTACAAGTCCATGCATTTACGACCACATAATCACAGTAACTAAAAAATATTTCAACACAAGCATCATTCCCATCCCAAGTTAAACCAAAGTAAAAATGGGACTATGAAACTAACCTCAAACTTCGCAGCTTCCAAATTATCAATCACAAATCTATATAACAAAATAAGATCACATTACACGCGACCAAGCTAAAAGCTATAGTCCATGTAACACACATATGATGGATGTCTAAGGATTATATAAACCACCATGGATCCCCAAGACTCCATACTAACCACTACCAAACACTTACACTCACTAAATCTCTTGCATACAATTTTTTTCAGAATACGCAGATTTTTGGGGTACTTTTACCCACATGAAATCACAACAAAATAAGCTCTAAAACTCACACGAAAAATTCACCATGGTCCTTCATGAGCATACAAGTTTATCCCAGAAGTCGATGCACTAAAAACAAACAAAAGTGCTCTTTGAAAATTCAAACATAAAAACTATCCAGATTCGGATCTGAACGCACACAAAAATGTTTTGACCTAACAAACATATTTGCACAACTTATTAACGCATACCCTTCGCGTGGAAGTCAACGGGAATATAGAAATCAATTTCTCCAGAAGGGCTAACTCAAATTACACTTTTAAAACCACTTTTCACCTCAATACTTTTAACCTAAATCTGTCCCGGTTTAACAGTTTTGACACCTTTACTTGCAAAAATCATTAGACTGACTTCTGGACCTCGAAATCGCTCGTGGATGGACTTTTTGGAAAGCACGTTCTCTGAACTACAATTTAGACTCAAGATTCATGTAATAACTCATCTCCATCTATTAAATATCTTCGTATCTTTACAGCCTTATGAATCTGTCCAAACCCTAACTCAATAACTAACATGTTTTATATCCTAATCTCTTCACCAATCATCATAATATTACTAATTATTGATCCCAACATGTTAAATATCATTAATTTACAAAAGTAACATAAACCCTAGATCCATCATAACTTGTATTACATGAATCAAATCAATAATTAAATGAATTAGGGATCACTAGGCATACCTTAAGCTTGTTTTTCTTCACAATAATGAAACCCTAATTTTTTCTTCTTGTTCCTCCCCTTTGGTCGACCGTATATCTAAAAAAAAAAAGGGTTGGGGTGTTTTGGTTTTGTATTTATACTACCCTATGAACATTCTAGATAACCCTTTTAATTGGTAATTATAATTGGACTAAAATTTGTTTCCTTTTTCCCCTAAAACCCATATTCGGCCGCCCCATATATATATATATATATATATATATATATATATATATATATATATATATATATATGAATTATTACACTTAAAACCTTGTGTTTTCATTATTTTATAAAAGCCTATACCGAAACCTAACATCTTACGCGATAATTCTTCATTTTACGACAACTTGAAAAATTATCATTTTCAAAACAAAGTTTCCATAAATAGAATTTCACACCCATTATTAATATAACCCATAAAACCGAACATCACTTAACTTACCAATATTCACAAACTTGAATACAACTGATTACGCAAAAACCCCGAACACAAAACCATACAAGTCATTTCCATGTCACCAAAGTGAACAATATGAACTCATTCAAAACAACACTACTCCAAACACACTAATAGAGTCACACAAATGGATTTAGTGCCAAAGCACACGTTTATCACACATATGCCGCACAAAACCCTTAAGTCACACCAAGCAAAAATTTAAATAGATCGAAACTAATAGTTTGTCTAACCTGCTAAAATCACGGTTGTTACAAAATACTCCCCCTTCACATGTGCTCATGCATTTTTAATATAAATTTGCACATGTTGGGTAGAGTTCGCATATTTGAAATGATTGATTTTCAGTTAATATGACCATTGCGAGACACGCTTACATCACTAGTTAGACTAGCTTGAAATTATTACCCGTCCCGGTCATATTAAATGATTATCTCTCGAATTGGTACATTCTACTCAGACAAGTCCTTTGCGAGACACGTTTACATCACTGGATAACCAGCTTGAAATTATTACCCGTCCCGGACAAGTCTTTTCGATTACGGACATTTAATTTTCGTCAATTTGAGGGTTTAAACTGAGTCGATCTCTTTTGAGATTCAATCATGATCACATTTTAATCACATTTCTCCCCCTCAAAAATAGCATTTCGATGGTATTTTTGATACCAATTGATTAAAATCCTTGTTTTTGAAAAGCTAATAGGGAGAAACGGATTAGCATGAACTTTTTGGAACAAATTTGATTTCGAAATACTCCCCCTCAAAACATGCATTGGTTCTGACATTTTTAATCTTTGGAGCGAATTGGGGAGTGAATATTTGAAAATCTTAAGCAAGATTTTTGAAAAACCTTTTGATAAATTTTGAATAAAATTTTGCTTAAGATTAAGAAGTTTGAATAAACATTTCATGAAAACTTCTTTTCTTGTTAGGATTGTTGTAATAAAACGTACAACAGGGTCCTTTCTTTGAAAAATGGGTTATGCACTGTTATGTGTGCATAAGCCATAATGGTTAAGCGTGGGTTGTAAGCTGGAATACTTACAAGCCATTGAAATTTTTATGATAAGTGCTCAAAATTTTTGATTAAGCACTTTCCTTTCTTTAAAGCACGGGTCCTGAACTGATGTGTCCAGAAGCCATCACATTAAGCTCGGGTCCGAAACTGAGTTGTTTCGAAGACATTATTTAAGAAATTTTGAGAAACGACATGTTTTAGAAATCATTTAAATGAACTCTCGCTCAAGCATCTGTACATGCCCGTATCATTGTTGAATGACATTTCTAGGTACGTACAGAATATTGATTTATACGAGAGACATGTCGTGAGAAGAATATTTTTGATTTTTATATTTTATATTGTTTTTGTGTTTTTGAAATTTTCTATTTTTGTATTTTGTTTTTGATGGTTTTTCAAATTTTGTATTTTGTTTTTTGAAAAATATTTACATGCGAAGCTTTTGAGTAAAAACTTTCAAGAAGTTTCGAGAAGACTTTCTAACTCTTCGGGAGTTAGGCTTCGCATTCCAATTCAACGAACTAAGTTATCAAACCGCTCTTTTGGGAGGGCTTTAGTAAATAGATCGGCGAGTTGGTATTCAGTCTTCACGAAGAATAATTCAACAGTACCCTCTTCGACATGTTCCATTATGAAGTGATAGCGGACTCTAATATGCTTGGTCTTCTATTGTTGTTCTTCTTGAATTGGTGTTGTTTGGTTTTGCTCATCAACTATTGGTAACACAATTTCAATTATCGGAGTTGCTGGAGTAGATGTAGATGATGTTAAGGGAGTTGGTGCGTCAGCTTCGATTGTTGTTGATGCATCTTGAGATGGTGGTGGTGGTGGTTGATGTTGTTGAGCGGGTGCAGCGGAACGTTGTTGTGATGCATTTGTCGAAGCTCCACCATAGTACTCATCATACATAAACTTGAAGAAATTATCCAGTTCTTGAGTTGTTGGTTTGTCAGTAGTAGTTGACTGAGCTCCTTGGGGTATGAGTCCTGAACTGATATGTCCAGAAGTTTGACTTTGTGGTGCGGGTCGTAATCCGATACGATTAGAAGCCATCGGGTTAAGCACGGGTTCTAGAGCGAGTCTCTCAGAAGCCATCTGTGAAATTTCATCAAACTTCACATTCATCATCTCCATTACTCTTTTAGTTCTTCTATTATACACCCTGAATGCCCTTCGAGTTATCTGAATAACCAATGAAGATTCCAATATCACCCTTAGCTTTCAGTTTCCCCAGATCTTATCTGTCATTCGTAGGATAGCACATAGCGCCAAATACATGACGGTAAGAGATATCGGGTTTTGCTGTTGTTCACTAACTCATATGGGGTTTTATTGAATCTTGGATGGATAAGGGATCAGTTCTGAGTAAAACAAGCAGTGGAAACAGCATCAGCCCATATGAATAACGGTGCACTGGAATAAATCAGCATTGTACGAGCAGCTTTCACAAGAGTTCTATTTCTTCTTTCAACTACCCCGTTCTGCTGTGGAGTTCTAACAACTGATGTCTGGTGAGTGATTCCAGTTTCTTCAAAATATGTTCTTAACTCTTGATTGGTAAATTTCGTGCCATTGTCAGTTCTTACTATCCTAACTGGAGCTTGAAGTAAAACTTGAATCCGCTTCAGAAAGGTGATGATGATGCCTGGTGCTTCGTCTTTTGATCTCAAAAACCTTACCCTTGTATATCTTGAATAATCATCGACAATCACAAGAATATACTTTTCCCATTGATACTCTCAACTCTCATTGGGCCACATAAGTCCATATGCAACAGATGTAACTTATCAACCGAACTGGGAACGGTTTTGGGTTTTTAAGTTGCCCTTTTGCTTTTACCTTGCTCACAGGATGGACATAAGTGTTCTTTGGTGTATTTGAATTTTGGGAGACCGGTGACGATGTTGTCTTTGGCAAGTTTTGTAATTGTGTCAAAGTTGAGATGGGATAATCGTCTGTGCCACAACCAGGACTTAGTTTCGTCAGCTCTTGTCATAAGACAAATTGGTAATGAAGAGGCCATTTGGTTAATGTCGATAGCATAGAGATTGGTTCCACGATTTCCGGTTAAGAGATCATCTCCAATCAAATTCCTAACGAAACATGTATTCCTTCTAAATGCAACCTCTAAATCTGCGTCACAAAACTGTCCGACTGAAAACAAGTTGTGTCCCAATCCTTCGACATAGTAAATCCGAGTGATTAGAAAATTCCCAAACTGTTGATCTCCATAACCCAGAATAGCTGCTACATGATCATTTCCTAACCGAACTGTTCCCATGAACTTCCATACAAAGTTGATCTGCAGCTTCAGATTCCCGGTCATGTGCTTGGAGCAACCCGAGTCGACGATCCAAAGACAAATTTCAATGACCTGCGTAAAACAGATGGTTTTGTATATGGAAACCGTTTAACATTTGGTTCCAGGGGGTTAGATATAACAGGTGAATCACACTTAGAGATGGTTTCAATTTGTTCATTTGGAGCAATTTCTAATGTGCCATCCTTAGGTGTAAACTTTCTACCCATTGGTTTCCATGTGCAAAACTTAAGATGGTCCTTAGGCAATAGGTTACTAGATGTTGACCTAGCTTTTGCAATAAGTCATTTGATATATCTAGACCTAGCACTAGTTCCTGAGGGCACATCTTTCTGTTTAGGCCGAGCATTCTCATTCACATCATTAGAAACAATATCATCACAAATATTTTCAGACAAAGATTTCTTTCTCATTAAACAAACAGATTCATTACAAGCACTTGAAATATTGTCCTTAACATTACATCCAGATGACATATGTTTCTTATTCGAAAGCGATAAAATCCTAGGGTGTTCTTCTACTTCTTCCGTTTTATTCTTGATTTCACTTTTAGATTCAGACGAGACTTTATTGTTCCTTGTATTGCTCCTAGGCTTTAGTCCGCTGCTCCTAGAGGCACTTTCTACTCCTGTAGAAGGTAAGGCACACGCATTAGGTTTTATCTTGTTGTCATTTGAATTTGTTTTAGCATTCCTAGTCACATTTGGATTATCTTGCACACTTTTGTCGATCGCCCTATATGTTTTAGATGTAGAGGTAGACGCAGTAGTGGTACTAATCCTATAAAGGCCAGGTGCTATCACATTTGGTGTTTCGACAACTGCTTTCTCTTTTCCTTTTTCACTTTGTTTAGGCAAGGGTGTTGGAGTGACTGGAACACTTTGAGAAATAGACATTTTTGGTTTAACCACTGGCTTGTCCTTAGTTTCCTCACCCTTCCTATTTTGACTTTCAAGCTGAGACATCAAAAGATCAATTTGCTTTTGCATTTCTTGGTAAGAACGCTCATACGACAGTTTGTCATACTTACATTCTTCCTTTTTCCGTTCAAGTTGTTTAAAATATGTTATATTTTCTTTTTCAATCTTAGCAAATGCATTTTCATATTTTTCAACAATTGCAGAAGTCTCAACTCTCAGTCTTTCATCATCCTCTACAGAATATGTTTGGTAAATAATGGACATAATTTCAGTCGATAGAGCTACTTCAGAGAGTATGTCATTGTGTCTTTACAAAACTTTTATGTGTTCAATGTTTTCATTAGCTTCCTTCACCAAGGATTTGTGGTCCTTGACAAAGTCGGATGTTTCTTGCAGAAGACATCTTTCAACATTAAGAACTACCGCATAAATTGCAGATAGTGGAGGAATGATATCTTTTTCAAACATCTTTTTCTGTTCTGTATGAAAACTTTGAAACCAATCATTGACATTATTGTTTGTTTTGGATGTCACAGTTGATTGAAGTGTTTCAATTCTCCTTATAAGATCGGCCAAAAATTGTCTAGTTTCACTTGTGTTACAAGTGTTCTTAGAGAATATTTGTTCGATGTTAGAAAGATGTTTCGAAACAACTTTTCTCTTTGCGACAGCCACTGGTTTTTTGAAAAACAATGGTGACTCATTTTGACACGCGTCTCTTTGGATAGCTCAATCGTTTCATAAGAATCCCGAACTTCGGGAGGGTCATGATTATCATTTAGCACATTACCATTATACAACACATTCTGTTCTTTCTGAGCTTTCTTGAGAATATAAGGGTTTTCACAACCGATAGCCATTTTCTTCATTGTATGTAAAATCGGGTTTGGATCGTTAATTAGCATATTTTGAGTTTGAGCAGACTGACCCGTTTTTACAAGCAATTCTTCCAACTTTTTAATGCTTTCTTGTTTGTCAATGATTTCATCAAGAAGATCATTTTCTCGTTTTGAAAACTTAGCATGCAATTCTTTCTTCTCTTTTTCAAGATCAGAACAAATTGATTTTTGTTTAGAAAGTTGGTTGGTTAATTCAGAAATTTCCTTGTTTAGGGATTTTATTTGCATGTTCAACTTAACATCGAGAGTGTCGTATTTGATTTGCAAATGTTTCTCCCTTAACATAGAATCTCTATAACCAGTTTCAAGTTCTGACTGTCCTTTGTTATTAAATTCAAAAGCTTGTTCATTCACCTTATATCTCTCAAGCTCAGCGGTCAATTTTTCATTCGCGGCCTTAACATCGCGATTGACTTGTTTGACCTTTTCAATTTCAATACTACAGTTGTTCAATAATGATTCAAATAAAGCACATGTTTCCTCATCATTTGCAGTATGTTGTGACTCGAGGCCTCCATTAGGATCCATATCTGGAGTAGACAAATTAGTATTGCTACAACTTGGGGAGTCCATATATGTATCGTAAGTGGGTGCACGAGTCGCAGGATGCTGTTCATTATGAGGTGACATTTCAAACATTTCATTATTGTGACATGTAGCATATGGTTGTACCTTAGAGATTCCATTGATATCATAAACAGGAGGTGATTCAGAATCCGTATCATATTTAACCTCCTGAAGATTTGCCATGAAAATGCAGTTGGCATCGATATCTTCCAAGTCTTCCATATCATCCATCAATGCCATGAAATCATTCTCCTCTGCACTCAACTGTAACCCGGCCGTTTCCTTCTGTGATAACAGCAATGCTTTCTGAAGATAAGCTGGATCTTTCTTTTTCGGCCTTGTGGGACAGTTCCTTGCCATGTGACCAGTGCCTTGACAGTTAAAACATTTCATCACATTTCCCTGATTCATATTCCCAACATTCCCAGCAACTGGAGCAGCAACATTTCCAAACTGATTCCCCATATTCTGACCCCTTCGATTTCCAGCAACTTGACCCAACTGATTCTGATTACCCATATACTGACCCATCTGATTGCCTGCATACTGCCCTTGATTACCCATCTGAAACCCAGTAGCATATCCCTGCTGATTCCCATAAACTCCAACCATTTGTCCTTGATTACCCATATTAAAACTCGGCTGTGCAATCTGCCTGTTGCGAGTGTTCGATGAGATCCTTTGATTGTTGTTGGTTGGTGTGGAATAGCGTCCTTGGTATGCTTTTGTCACTAGAGAAAATGCATGTGTCATAGCTGCCATAACTTCATCTTGGTAAGTGATTTCAGGTTCTTGGAATAGTGGATTCTATTGTTGTTGTGGGTAGAGTGGTTATTGTTGTGGTATGGCAATGGTTTGAGGAATGTGTTGTTGTTTCATGTAGTTTTGATTGGGAGTGGGTGATGATGGTTGTGTGTTCACTGTTGAAGATGTTGGTTTTGGTACTTGAGCAATGAGCGCAAGAGGATCATGTTGTTTGGCTAGCTTCTCTTTCCTAACTTCATCTGCCTCTTTCTGGTTTTGTTTCAAGAAGTCATACAGTTGATCATAGTTCACCTCATGAAGATTCTTTGTTTGGTTAACGATTATGACATATCGTCCCCATTCCTATGGAAGGTTGTTGATGAACTTGATGTTTTGAACAATTTTCCTTGGAGCTAACTTGTTTCTGATGAGCTCGTTCATGAGAGTACAAAACCTTGTGTAGTAAGTTTCAATTGGTTCAGCCGGGGTAGATGTAAACTTCTCCCATTCAGTTAGAAGCTTGTTTTCAATGTCTTGTTGTCCAATTTCCGTCCCATGACAAAGTCTTCGAACTCGTTCCCACATATCATAAGCAGTTTCACAACTGTCGACAGCACAAAATATTTCCTGTAGTAAACCAAGTTGAATTAAGTGCATGGCTAAGTCATCAGCTTAAATTTGTTTCCAATCATCGGCTGTGTATTCCTCTTCCTTTTGATCACGAAAGGATGGTGGAATGGGAGGTGTTGTATTTGGATTACCCGGTTCTTGAACCTGACGAGGCTTGAATGGACCTTTTTGGATGGAGTTAATCAAGAGTTTGCCTTGTCCATTAGGTTTGGTTTTCATGTATCGAAGCATACGGCTTGTCCATGGAAGGTAACTACCTTTTTCTAGCATTGGAGGACGGTTTTCAGCACCAGCTGCATGAATATCTTGTTGAGTAGTCATTGTTGATGTTGTTGTATGATAAATTTGATTCAGTTGATTCAGGATCGTTGCAAAGAAATAGGTGTTGTGGTTGTTGAAGGTTAAGCTTTGTTGTTGTTGTTAAGTCCTGGTACAATTTAGATAAACGAAACAAATTAAATAAAGTTACTAAATTTGATTAGACTATAATTTAGACAAAATCAAAAGTTTACAAATTCGACAAAAGTTATGTAAATTATAATTTAGATAAAATGACAATTTCTATAGAAATTTCAATTTAACCAAAATTTATACAAATTATGGCAAAATTTCAATTTAGATAGAATTTATCTAATTTATATAAATTGGTAATTTATATAAAAAATCTAACTATCTTATACAAGATAGAAGATATCCGTTTGTCGAAGTATTTTACACACTTATACAAGTGAGAAAATACCGAGTCCGTAATCCTTGATGTTGTAGAAATTACAAGAGTAAGCAAATTTATAAAATTTATTTAAGTTGTAAAAGTTTAACACAATTGCGAGGGACTGATTCTGCCAATATTAGAAACTTGAACAAACTGCGAATTGCGAAAAGGACCAAATCTGACCAATTGCGAAAGCTGCACAAATCTGTCCGAGAACCAATTGCGAAACAGCTTTGTCCGATCAACAATTGCGAAGGGTTGCGGTTCTGTCCGAGAAACAATTGCGAAAAGTAGGATCAATTGCGAAAAGCTCAACCAATTGCGAAAAGCCCTTTTCTTTCGCAATTCAATTTCGAAAAACCCTTTTCAGTCGAAATTGAATTTCGAAAAACCCTTCTTCTATCAAAAATCTTTACAAGATTTTTATTTTTCCCAAGTCGAATAGAACCAATTTTATCAAATTTCTTATACAAGAAATGTGATAAAAATACAAACCAATGAGGATCGAATCTTGAGACGCAACTTGGAGCACCTTTTTCACGATCACAACTTCACTTTTCTCGTAAAAAGTCACAAAAAGCTCACAACTTTTTCCCTTAAACTTGCATTAAACCAAAAAAAAGCTACAACCTTTTTATCAAAAACACACTAATCTTCACGAAAAACACAAAAAGCTATAAGCTTTTTCTTCTATACGCACGATAAATCACAAAAGCTTCAAGCTTTAACCTTAATCCTTACTAAATGATGCGTAAAAAGTAAAAAAGCTATAACCTTTTTGATAAATAACGAGAAAATAACAACACAACTAATACCTAAATCCTTGTTTGGCGGATGATACCACTTGTAAAGCACTAGATCTACTCGAACCAACTTTAAACTACAACTATAAACTATAGATACGTGACACTCAAAGAAGAAATAAAGTAAAGATGAGAGTAGAAGAAGATGTGGCGTATGTATTTTAACTTTATAACCGAATGAGTATTAAACCATAAGAGAACTAATACAAAAGATAAAGACACATACACAAATACTCTCACACACTCTCACCTTAACTAGACAATGAGGCACACCAAAATATGAGGAGTGTGTGTGGTATTTATAGGAAAATGCAAAGGATGGGATGCCCTAGGGTTTACCCTTGGGCTTGGTGGGCTTGTGTTGGACTTGGGCTTATATTCATTTACTTGAACATTTCTATTACAAAGTCCAACACAAGCCTTTACATTCTTGACATATACCACACGACACACATAAACTAAATGTTACAAATGACCATCACTTGACTAAAAAATATAAATGCTAACATTAACCAAACAATGTATTGTTACGAAATGATTATGAATAGGGTAAATGGATTAGGAATTGAAATATACGTAGGTGTGATTATTTTGAAAATGATACCGGATAGGGATCCTTTGAGATAAAAAGGTATTTGTTACACTCAGGTTACTTCATCATACCTAATGTAAATTACATAAGGAAATACAACTCTAGAGGGTTTGAATTGTGGTTTATTTATTGCAACAAGAATTTCTTCCTTTGTTTTACCATTGTTGTTGTCCTTTGACATTGTTAGGGTTCTAACAAGTTTCCATTCTCTTACACTGGCATTGTTGTTCTACGTGGTATTCTGGGTTATTGTATACATGTCTTAATAGTCTTATCACAATGTGAACTTGAAATCGACTGAGGAATCATAAAATCATGATATGTTTGGGTACTATCCTAAATAAATGATTAACTCTTGGTATAGGTTGGATAAGGAATAAAGTGATTCATCATCTACAAAAGCTGAACTTCAGCAACTTTCTCTTCATTCATCAAGTTTTCTTCCAAAATTTGTCTTAGAAAACTCTATGGTTATAGCCTAATCATGGCAGGTATAAAGAATCATAGTAATCGTAGGTAATATCATGGCAGGTTAAGATACCTAAAAAAAATTACAATTGATGTGATATATGTCTAATTACTGTGATGTTTTAGACATCTCTGACTAAAACCTCGTCAGTTCGTCCTGAAGGTTCATTTTATCGGATAAAAGGTCATGTAGAGTGCCGTTGACCGTGAGTGGTGTTCTGTCAACCATGTTTATGGAGTGTATCAATCTGTTCTTCATGACGCTCCAGTTGTATCATGATGGTGGAAAAAGTATGTGGGTGAGCAACTGTTGTCCTGAAGCTTTCTCCAGTCTTGAAGACTCTGGCTGGAGGATTGTAAACATGTGGGAAATAGTAATGATGAAGGAGACCTGAGAGGGTAAATTCTCTCTAAGAGTCGGCTCCTGATGGTGGGGTGTTCATCACTGTAACGGTCGATGTGCTAGGAACTATAGGTGAGGTGACATATGATAAAGTGTTCTCGGACTCCATGTCCGATGATGAGGTGCTAATGTGTGAGTTTGTAGACATGGTACTGTAGAAATCAGCAATTAGTAAATGTACTTAATTAATAGCATCCAGGGTGTGAAAATCAATCATTATGTATATGAAGATAATTGTGAATTAATCAAGTGTGTGAGAGTAATTATCAAGTGTGTGGGGATTAGTGTAAAGTCAACTGATGGTAAAACTACAGTGGATGATGACAAGGTATCCTCCATGTCAAAGTTTGATGTAATGATGATGGGATGGGTATCTGAAGACATCTCTTGTGACAATCGACGTGAAATGAAAGTAAATGTCCCGCATAATGTATGCATGAAACCGCATGTATAGTGAATATACAAAAATGATGAGATGCTACCCGCATAATGTATGTATGAACCCGCATGTATAGTGAATATGCACTTATGATGAACTGATGTGATGCTGTGAAGATGTAGTTATAGTCTAGATATCTTGGACAACCTAGTTCGCTATAACCTTCGCTCTGATACCAATCTGTCACACCCCCAAATACCTGATTTGCAGAGGAATGGAATACCTGGGGCGTGACTGCCATAGCACCACAGTTACAGTTATATTGAACGACCTAAAGTGTCATTTTGAAAATACATTGTTTGATTTCATAAAAACATTCAGAGTTCATAAAAACAAGGTCCCAAAAGATAGTTCAAGTTGCGGAAATAAATTTATTACAAACCAAACGATAGTTTAAGTGCATAAAAACATAGGTGAGACGCGTCGTCCACGCGATTCTATGTATATTTGCATGATTTGATACTTGAACATAAAAATGAGTTAAGTGGCTGTATAAATGAGTAGGAAAAATATTTATAACACTTACTTGAGGTTTGATGAGTTTTTGGAGCAAAATACTTAAGTTACTTTGAGGTTTTTATTCCAAAACCTTACCTAGTAACACTAATGGAGCTTGATTAATACTTGTTCTTGAATTTTTGGTGAAGTTTTCCTCTTGTTCTTGCCTTGGCCGAATGTCATAAGGGTGGGTGAGTTGGGAGAAAATTTTTATAGTTAATTGTATGTAGTTTGTATGTATTATGTGGTTTAGGCAAGTATTATTTAGTTAGGGATCAATTATTGTTCTAATAAGTCAAGACCCATTAAATGACCATGTTTTGGGCATGGGGAAGGGGGATTCGGCTGGTTTTGGGGGGGGGGAAGATAATTTTTGGTGGTTAGTATTAATTGTGTTTGTATTGTAGTGATTTAGGTAGTATTTGGTTAGGATAGTTAAGGTATTATGTGTTATCGGGTATCGAGTTAGCTAGAAATAAATTTTGACGGAACAAAATAAAATATAACAAAGTCATAAAAATTATAAAATTACATTCCTTGCAAGAATCGGGTGTTCAAATAATTATCGGGTTGAAATTACGCAAACCGTCGTAGTTATACGCTTTTTACGGCATATATAGTAAATAATTTCAAAACACCGGGTAAACTAATAATATAATTCTTGTATCATTATAATGAGTATGAAAATATATTAGGATCATAATCGAGAGTGTCGGGTGCATTGTTCATAATTAATGATCGCGCGTTAGCGTTTATTTTATAAATAAATATAGGTAAATTAAAATTATGCAAACCCGTGCATGTCCTAACAGGAGATGATGTTACTGATGATATGTAGACTACTCTAGTCTATATGATGTGTCCTTACTGATGATGCATGAATACGCAGCTAAACCATACTGGTTACGCGAATTCGAATACCCGTAAACCTAGTTTACGAACTGACGAATGATAACTATGGATAGTGAATTCCCTTCCAGGGATGAATACTGTTTTGTGGATAGTAAAATTTTTGATAATGTTTCAAAGTCGCAACTGACTTCAAAAATGATGAATCGTAACCCATGAATAGTAAATTCCTGAGATGAATAGTTTTCCCAGCAAAGGCATTGTAAATCCACTCAGTTCCAAGCCCCGCCCATACAAGACTTGCAACCTGTGTGTTCACAACCCACTGCTAACATTTTGAGTAATGACCTGAAATTACGATTTGTCACATCAGAATCCCGAACAGTGGGAGGATCATGTTTAGCGTATATCACATTTTCATTGTACAAAACATTCTGTTCTTTTTGAGCTTTCTTGAGAATATAAGGGTTTTCACAACCAATAGCCATTTTCTTCATTGTGTGCAAAAGCGGGTTTGGATCTTTAATTATCATATGAATTGTTTGAGCAGAATGACCCATTTTCACAAGAAAATCTTCCAACTTTTTGATTGTTTCTTGTTTCTCAATGATTTCATCAAAAAGATCATTTTCTCATTTTTAAAAATCTTCTTTCAACTGTTTCTTTTCTTTTCCAAGATCAGATCAAGTTGATTTTTGTTTAGAAAGTTGGTTTTTTAAATCAGAAATTTCCGCGTTTAAGGATTTTATTTTCATGTTTAAGTTAACATCGAGTGATTCAAACTTGATTTGTAGTTGCTTTTCTCTTAAAATGGAATTTTGATAACCAGTTTCTAATTCTGACTATCGTGTTTTATGAAATTCAAAAGCTTTTTCATTTTCCTTATACCTCTCAAGCTCAGCGGTCATTTTCTCATTCACGGCCTTAACATCGCGATTGACCTTTTTAACTTTCTTAATTTCAATACTACAGTTGTTCAATAATGATTCAAAGAGTGCACGTGTTTCCTCATCATTCTCAGCATGCTGTGAATCTAAGCCTCCATTATGATACATATCTAGAGTTGCCAAATCAATATTGCTACTACTTGACGTGTCCAGGTATGTATCATAATTAGGTGCTGGAGTCGCAGGATGCTGTTCCTCATGAGGAGACATATCAAATATTTCATTATTGTGGCATGTATTGAATGATGGTACCTCAGAGACTGCATTGGTGTCATAAACAGGAGGTATGTCAGAATCCGTGTCATACTTAGCCTCCTGAAGATTTGCCATGAATATGCAGTTTGCATCGATGTCTTTGATGTCTTCCATATCATCCATGAGTGCTATAAAATCATTTTCTTCTGCATTCAACTAAAACCATGTCGTTTCCTTTTGTGCCAACAACAGTGCTTTCTATAGATAAGTTGGATCTTTATTTTTCGGCTTGGTGGGACAGTTCCTTGCCATATGACCGACTCCCTGACAGTTAAAACACTTTATCTGATTTCACTGATTCATATTTCCAAAATTCCCAGAAACTGGAGCAGCAACATTCCCAATCTAATTACCCACTATCTTATTCCTAACATTCTGACCCCTCTGATTTCCAATAGCTTGACCCATCTGATTCCCTGCATACTGACCCATCTGATTTCCTGCATACTGCCCTGCATTCTGATTACCCATCTGAAATCTAGTAGCATATCCTTGCTGATTCCCAATAAATCTAACCATTTGTCCTCCTTGACCCATATTGAAACTCGACTGTGCAATCTGCCTGTTGCGAGTATTCGATGAAATCCTTTGGTTGTTGTTGGTTGGTGTAGAATAGCGTCCTTGGAACGCCTTTGTCAAGAAAGCAAATGCATGTGTCAAAGCAACAGTAGACTCATCATTGTTAGTGAACTCTTGTTCTTGGAATTGTGGATATTATTGTTGTGGATATAATTGTTGTTGTGGAATTACATATGTTGGTTGTTGTGGAATATATTGTTGTTGCATGTAGTTGTGAGTGGAAGATGATGATGGTTGTGTATTGACTAGTACAGTGGTTGGTGTTTGAGCAATTAATGCAAGAGGATTATGATTCTTTGCCAATCTTTCTTTCCTAACTTCATTAGCCTCAGCTTGGTTTTGATTCAGAAAATCGTAGAGCTGATCATATTTCACTTGATGTAGATCCTTGGTTTGGTTGACAATAGTGACATATCATCCCCATTCTTCTTGAAGGTTGTTGATGAACTTGATGTTGCTCACGATTTGTCTTGGTGTCAACTTGTTTCTGATTAGCTCATTCATTAGAGTGCAAAACCTAGTGTAATAGGATTCAATGGATTCTCCTGGAGTGGATGTAAACTTTTCCCATTCATTTAGTAGCTTGTTTTCAACATCTTGTTGCCCAATTTATGTGCCATGACATAGCCTTCTAACTCGTTCCTACATGTCATACGCAGTTTCACAACTGTCAACAGCAACAAAGATATCTTGTGGTAGTCCTAGTTGGATTAAGTGCATTGCCATATCATCAGCTGTGATCTGCTTCCTGTTTTCTTCTGTGTATTCTGCTTCTGATTGTTCACGAAAGAATGGCGGGATAGGAGGTGTTCCATTTGGTTCTCCAAGGTCCTGAATTTGGCGAGGCTTGAAGGCTCCATTCTTAATAGATTGGATCAGAAGTTTACCATCAGGCTTGGTTTTGATATAATGAAGCATACGACTCGTCCATGGAAGATATCCACCTTTTTCAAGCATAGGAGGACGGTTTTCCGCACCGGTTGCATGAATGTCTTGCTGAGTTGCCATTGATGAATTTGTGTATGATAAAGTTGATCATGGATCGGTTCAACGATATAGGAGTTGTGTTTGTTGTTGGTTAAGGTTCAAAAGTTATGTTCGTTTGAAGTTTTGTCCTTTCTCGAAGTTTGCTTACTTGAAGGATCTTACTTGAAGGATTTCTAAGTTGAAGGATTTCTAAGTGGAAGGATTTCTAAGTGGAAGGATTTCTAAGTGAAAGGATTTCTAAGTTGAAGGATTTCTAAGTGGAAGGATTTCTAAGTCGGAGAAAAGCTTCTTACTCGGAAAACAATTCCTTACTCAGAAAATTATCCTAACTTGGAAATACTTAGCAATAGTTCCTAACTCGGAAAGATTCTACCTAACTCGGAGATATTAGCTTACTCGAAGTTTGTAGAATCCTTACTCAAAAATTAGAATCCTTACTCAGAAATTTATACTTACTCAAAAACTAGTCTTCTTACTCGGAAAAATTCAAAATAATTCCTTACTCGCAAATAGTCTTCTAACTCGAAGAAAACTTAGAAACTAACTCGGAAATAACCTTCTAACTCGAAGATATTTATGAACTAACTCGGAAATAACCTTCTAACTCGAAGATATTTATGAACTAACTTGAAAATAACCTTCTAACTCGAAGATATCTATGAACTAACTTGAAAATAACCTTCTAACTAGAAGGAATTCAATGTATACTCTATGAACAGTAATCGAAAATCCACAAAACACACACCTAGATCATTGTTTGGCGATTGATATCACTTGTAGGACCTTAGATCTAACTTATCATACTAATCCTTAAGCTCGTTTGGTGATTCAAGAGTGTAATGAGGCGTTAGTATTCTAGAGAGAGAAACTAGAAAGAGAAAGTTCATTCATAATACACACACTACACACTTAAGCACACCAAGCAACCCCTCCAAAATGAGGAGAGTGGAGGCTTTTATAGTTCCATACAAATGAGCCTTAGGCTTTCTATGGGCTTGATCATGGACTAAGTATAACATAACTTCTAACATATTAAATTAATCCATGCGCCCTTTGATTATCCTATTAAATAAACAACGACACATTATAAAGATATAAAAACGTAAATGCCCATCACTTTTCATAAAAGCTAACACTAACCGATGTGATTACACTATTAAAATATGTCCAAGTGGGAGCTGTTAGTTTTATGGACATTATTTTAGTAGTCGTATGTTAGGATCGAACTCGAGATCAGGGGATTGCACATTTTACGTATGAGAACTAAAGATTAATAATTTTATATAAAACGTTATATTTAATTATTAATTATCACAAAACATATAACGAACGTTAGTATTTAACGGAAGTGAATAACGATCGTTAAATTAAGGGAGGGAGACTAGAACGGAATTAGATGTCAAGAAGGTTCCGGATCCACCTCCTTAACAAGGGGGCTGATTGGTTTTGTATTTGGGTTACCAAATCCAAATCAAACTTGGACTCTAAGTTTCTTCTAGTATATAAGCAAACCAAGGGTATAGTTTTTGACATCTCTTGTGCACACAAACTAAACCTAAAAGTTTTCTTCCCTTCTCTTGTTCTTGTTCGATCGACATAAACCCTTCTATAGGGTCAATCGAATTTTTGGTTTCAAACAAAAGTGTGGTTTAAGTTTTGTGATTAAATTACTTGCATAACTTTAGTTTGATTTAGTACGTGTGTACAAGAACGTGATACTTACACACTATTGTAAGTATCTTGGATTGAATTGCAAAAAAGATAAGGGGCAATTCATGTAATCCGTTTAAAACCTAATTAGGGTTCATCACTTATATTGCTTGGATTGATTCTTGCTTTGCTAGAATCATCAAGGTACACTTACTTTTAAATTCGGTTAATTATTTATGTGTTATGTTTCCTACGCTTCCGCATCTGTGTTCTTTGATGCTTTTATATTTATATGAATGTCATGATTATACAATTCCAACAAGATCCTTTTTCATTTATACACATTTTTACTGTGCACTTTGTTTGTACAAATACAAGTATACAACGCACGTATACCGCACTTGATCTTGTTTTCATCAATTATACGCTGAAACCATACCTAGCCCTTCTTAGATGTTCTCTTGGCAGCCCTAAAAAATTCCAGCCCTATGCAATTATCAACGTGTACATGCTCAAATCCGACATTGGTAGTTCATCGTTCACTATTAGTGTTGGAAATAGATCTTTGAATATTCTAAGCATACCTGATCTTCCACAAGTGTCATGTTTGAACAAAAATTGGAATATTTTCGAAACTACAAGCTATCAAGTTAAAGGGTTTAAAAGTGGGGCACACTATACAAACCCCCTACTCCTCCTCCCTACAAACCCTCCCTATATGTATGTACTTTTTGTCTTATTATGTCTGTATTTTTTTTCTCAAAGTTTTTGTCAAAGTTCTTTTTTTTTTTTTTTTTTTTTTTTTTTTTTTTTTTTTTTTTTTTTTTTTTTTTTTTTTTTTTTAATATAAGTCCCTTGTATTGTTTTGTACAAATATAAGTCCTTTGTATCACTTTTGCTTTCCCTTGTATTGTTTTGTACAAATATAAGTCCTTTGTATCACTTTTGCTTTTACAGTAAGTGTTTTTTTTTGTACAAATATTCCATTCACGGGTTCAAAGTTTTCTCTGTATGAGAGTCCTTTTTATTCTTTTTTTTAAATTTATTATAAACATCACAATTGCATTCACAAACCATCACAATTGGTTTTAAACATCACATAAGCAGCAAACAAACCATTTCACAATACAAAAACTTGCATTCACAAGCAGAAAGGAACGATGAATACATCACCGTTTTACACGACTGAGGTATAATTTTACGCTATTACACATATTAGTTTCAAAAATGTGTAACGTTTATAAAAAAAATGATAAATCGAGATTTTTAATAGGCTCAAATTATTATCGTTTTATCATTTTGGCTGCAAAGTGAAAAAACTCACTTTACCGTCCATTCGGTTATGCTATGCCAATCAAAACATGATTTTTTTTTTTATTATTTTTTTTATCATCATCGCCGTATCTCGGTTTTTTTTAAGAAACCATTTTAAAAAACCAAGTTTAGAAAACAACTGCTTATTTTAATAATAAGCAGTTTCAACAAACCATCACAACTACTTATTTGATAATAAGCAGTTTCAACAAACCATCACAACTGCTTATTTTAATAATAAGCAGTTTCAACAAACCATCACCATCCAAGAACACCAGAACACCTGCTTATTTGATAATAAGCCATCACAACTGCTTATTTTAATAATAAGCAGTTTCAACAAACAAATCATCACATAATAAGCCATCACAAATGCTTATATATTTGATAATGAGCACATAAGCAACACATAAGCAGCACATAACCATCACAACTGCTTACCTAAAAAAGCAGTGATCAAACTTGCACATAAGCAGTGATCATAAGCAGCACATAAGCGCATAAAAAGATCTAAAAAGCAGCACATCACAACTGCTTATCTAAAAAAGTGATCATAAGCAGCACATCACAAACTTGCACATAAGCAGTGATCATAAGCAGCACATCACAACTGCTTATCTAAAAAAGCACATAAGCACATAACCAGTTATGAAAAACTGCTTATATTCAAATAAGTTAATATAAACAGTTTTATAACAATAAAAAAAAGTAAAACCGCGTCCCACCATCACCATCCAAGAACACCATCAATTTTTAACAGGAAAAAGATCTTAAAAGTAAAACCGCGTCCCACCATCACCATCTTAAAAGATCTAAAAATATAAGCAGTTTTAACCGGAAAAAGATCTAAAAAACACCATCCAAGAACACCACCAACAGCAGTTTTAGATCTAAAAAGATCTTAAAAGATCTAAAAAGATCTAAGCAGTTTTAAAGATCTAAAAAGATATAAGCAGTTTCAGAAGTAAAACCGCGTCCCACCATCACCATCTTAAAAGATCTAAAAGTAAAACCGCGTCCCACCATCACTATCTTAGAAGATCTTAAAAGATCTAAAAAGATATAAGCAGTTTCAGAACACCATCTCAAAACATAAGCAGTTTTAAAAAGATCTAAAAAACACCATCCAAGAACACCACCACCAGCAGTTTTTAGAACATCACCACCACCAGCAGTTTTTAGATCTAACAAGATCTAAAAAAACACAACCAGCAGCAGTTATTGGTCGAAGAAACCACCAATAAACCACCAAGAAACCACCACTAAACCACCAATAAACCACCAGTTTTGGGAGATATAAAACCGTGGGTGGGTGGATGGTATAATGAGAGAGATAGAGTGAGACAGACATAAAGTGAGATGGGAATAGAGATGGGAAGTATAGGGATGAGAGTGAGACAAACATAAAACCTTGGTGGGTGGGACGTGGTTTTAGCTTTATTATTATTATTATTATTATTATTATTATTATTATTATTATTATTATTATTATTATTATTATTATTATTATTATTATTATTATTATTATTATTATTATTATTATTATTATTATTATTATTATTATTATTATTTTATTCAAAGTTGTAAAAAAAAGGTTGTTAAAAAAAAGTTGTAAAAGTTAAATAAATAAAAGTTGAAAAAAATATTTTTTGTTAAAAAAATAAAAGTTGTAAAAGTTAAAAAAATAAAGTATTTTGTTAAAAAAAAAAAAAAAAGTTGTAAACGTTGTAATGTATTTTCAGGTGTTCAATTCTCCCGAGCAACTAACTGATTGGGTGCAAAATATAGCTCGAGGGATCGGTTTTGTTATTGTTAAAAAAAGAACCAAATCAGAGAAGGGGTATTTGTACGCAATCATTTATGGGTGTTCAAAGGGTGGGAAGTATGAACGTGAAGGTTTAGAAGATGAAATTAAACGGCAAACCAGTACCTCTAAAACTGATTGTCCATTCAAATTAGTGGCGAAATATTCTAAAATACAAGATTTTTAGATGTTGAGGGTGAAGTGTGATAGGTATAATCATGATTTTGCAGAGTTGTTGCATGGTTTCCCATATGCAATGCGATTAAAGGATGATGAGTTCAGTTTGGTGCAACAGTTGACAGAGCATCACGTACCACCACGTCATATACTTTCGTCAATAAAGGAGCGTAATCCAGATAACGTGTCTAGCATTGAAACTATATATAACGCACAAAGTAAGATCAGTGGAGCCCTAATTGGTCATAGAACTCCAATCCAAGTCCTTTACTCACATTTGATGCATTCATGGTATACATATTATGAGAGGGTAAATGAGTATAATGAGCTTGAGGAACTATTTTTTGTTCACCCCACGTCATATGCTCTATGGTGTACATTCCCTGAAATCGTGCTAATGGACTCAACATACAATACCACGTTGTTTAAATTGCCATTTTTTGAAATTGTCGGATTAACTTCAACAAACAAAACATTTTCAATGGCGTTTTGCTTTTTGGACAAAGAAAAGGGGCCTAATTTTCAATGGGTATTGCAATGTGTGAAGGAGGTGATAGACGAAAAATATTACCCGCGTGTTATCATCACTGACAGAGATTTAACGTTGGTTGGGGCATGCAGAGAAGAATTCCTGAACGCAAACAAATTACTTTGTCAGTGGCACATTTCACAAAATGTGCTTCAGTATTGCAGAAATAGATGCAATTCGCTAAAGGAGTATGAGTCCATTAAAGGAACATGGGATTGGATGGTTAAAGCTCCGACACGCGTCATATTCGTGCATTATTATCAACACCTACAACAGTTATTGGTTGAACATGCATGTACTTAATTATTAATTCATTGTTTTTATTATTTAATAAATAAGTACCTGAATGACTTTTTATTAATTCATTGTTTTTTTCAGATATTTATTTGTATCTGAATAACTGGCTGCAAGGTTATTCAGACATGTTTATCGCATTTATTACCGATCAATATCGCAGCTACAACCAGTCAACAACATGTAGAGTTGAGAGCCAACACTCGTTGTTGAAATTATACTTGGGCAACACACAGTCCAACTTAGACACGTTGTTGAGTTCGATCGATAAGATTCTCTTTGCGCAAGAAACTGCGATAAAGGAAACTTTTAATAGAAGCAAAAACGAGAGAATGAATAAATGTAATATACCACTATTTGCAGAATTGTGGTATAAAGTTTCCAAATATGCTTTGGAACTCATGTTCGATGAACTCCAACTGTCGATCGACGCCCAAGATTGTAGTCATCAGTTGCGGTCAGTTTATGGGCTACCATGCTTTCACGAACTGCTTTACTATCGGATTCATAGTAAGTATATTAAATTTATGACTATCAAATTATTTTCCCTATTAATATCAGTAATTTATATAAGTCACTTTTAATGAATGTAGAAATGGCCATTCCACTGGATGCAGTTGATATTTTTGGGAGAACCCTATCTGTTCCGTGGCCTAGTATCAATAATGAAGATGGTCCTTCTTGTGAACCTGACGATGATCCTTCTTGTGAAGATGACATACAACAATTCAAGAGTGTTTTTGACAAAATATCGTCGTTTGTCAAGAAAAATATGTTAAAGAAGGTGAGAGGGATATACAATCCCGAATCTGTTGATATACGTCAACCAACTGTTCACAAAAGTACTCGTGGACGTCCAAGCGCAAAGGACAAAAAGTCCCAGGCTACAAAAGTCCCAGACTTGAATAAAGTACCAACCGTGGATCATCGAAGAAGCACAAATTCAAGATCTACAAAAGTCCCAGACTTGAACAAACAACCTGCGAGACATAGTTCTTACATGGGTCCTAGAGTTGAACAAAGTATAAGACACAGGTTATACATTGGAGATGCAGCTAGCGACTATTTGATTGAGCAGATTCCACAGATTTTCCGTCGATACATCATAAGTATTTATAATGTGCGAGGTGATGGAAATTGTGGGTTTTGGTGCGCTGCCCACGGTATTGGTCAACACGAAGAAAGGTGGCGCGATATTCGAATGTGGTTATTGCAAGAGTTAGACACTAATAGTGCCTTTTACATAAGTATGTGGTGGCAAAATGACTTTGACCAACTTCGGAGATCAGTAGACTGGTTCGAAAATGGATTTGCACCACGAGACTACTGGATGAGTATACCAAACACGGGGTTGGTTATTGCTTCAGTGATTAACCGGCCTGTTGTATTTATATCCGAGCGACAAAGTCATACGTGTTTTTCGCTTTTTTCCGGTCCAGATTTATCACAAGGAACTGGCCCCCTTGTGATTGGCCGTGTGGGGAATGACGACTGTGCTCACTTCATTTATCTGACGCTAGACGAAAATTCACCAGTTCCGGATACTCACTCACAATGGAGGGCGTTCAGAGTTGCCAATGCATCCGAATGGGCAACTTTATATTACGATTGACAACACATGTATACTAAGATTAGACAAAGACAAACATAGTAAATGATTACTGATTTATGTTGTAAATAATTATACATACAAAACATTGTAAATGATTACTGATTTATGTTGTAAATAATTATACCAACAAAACATAGTGAACGATTACTGATTTATGTTGTAAATAACTGTTTGTATTATTTAAATTAATAATAATATTACTGATTTATGTTGTAAATTATTATACAAATTCTTTGGCCAGGTGGAACAAAATAATCCTTTCTTGTGTCGCTGTCGGAGAGGATTGATTATAGAAAGGACATCCGGGGGGTAGAGACACTACTTATGGTCAACCATATTATGCATGTCCTTTTCAGTGGTAAATAATCATACGTTTGCTTAATTATGTAAATTATTTGTTTGTTAAGAATACATTTCTTATAATTTTCTTAACATGTAACAGCCCAGATGACTATGGGTGTGGATACTTTATGTGGAAGGATGTTTTTCAAAACAAGTACTTTAGTCAAGCCTCTTCTTCAACGCAGTGCTCAAACTGTGTAGCTAAAGATAATAAGATTGACAAGCTTGAAACAAGAAACAAGATGTTAGTGTCTCAAAACAAGATGTTGATGACAAGAATAAAGACGCTTGAGGCATCACTGGAATTGGCAAGGAATCCTGAGAATCACGCATGTCAGTCGGGTGCAATGCTCCATGAGCTTTTAGATGACATAAACAATCTTCACGGTGTTGTTGTTTTTAAATAATGTGTTAATGTTGTTGTTTAATTGAATAATAATAGTTGTTTTTTTAGTTGTTTAATGTGTTAATGTTAACGTGTTATTGTTGTTGTTGTTGTTGTTATTGTTTAATTAAATAGAAACAAATTAGACGAATACAAATAACATAACATAAATAACATAACAAATAAACACTTAAAAAAATACATACTTTAATATAAAATAAATTAATAAAAATGACAAAAAAAAAATTACAAAAAAAAAAAAAAAAAAAAAAAAAATTTACAAAAAAATTACAAAAAAAGGACAGAGGTACACCCTCCCACTAGGGGTGCCCTTTGTATTATTAGGGGGTGGGTGGGGGGTGTAGGCGATGCCTTAAAAAGTCAGGCAAGTGAACTTCCTAAAGCTAAAAGCAAGTTTTGGATGAAGTGATGAATCCTTCAATATAGACAAAAAGTTGAAATGTTGATATGCATTATTTACTGTAGTGAAAATGACAAATAGCTCGGATCTTGTAAGAATTAGCAGTTCCAATGAGTCTATGACTCGATGTTCTTTATTTTCCTTTAAAAAACATTCAACACTAGAAGCCAACAGCATAATACTATATAAACAACATTAAATAGAACTAACAACATAATACTAATCTCAACTTATTTAGACATATTTACTAGAGCATATAAGTAAGCTAAACTTTTTCTCTTTATCCCATGTGGGATTGCAATTTAAAACAAGTTTCACAAGAGTAACCTTATAGAAAAATGTAACTTTTATTGACGTAATCAAATCTTATTTATCTTCCTATCACACATTGATTTTCTTTCTTATGAAGCTAGAGAAATTGATACGAAACTCAAGTTCGGTTATTTAGTGATAACTTAATCAAAGTTCACCATTCACTATCAGTGTGGCGAAGCATAATTGATCTTATTTGATCTTCCACAAGTGTCATGTTTGAATATGTTTACACTTTAAACCATTATATTAGTCAACAATTTGTAATAAGATAACCCATCACCATCATATGCGCACTAAACATAAACATTTTATAGCCATCTAATTTGATATAAACAATCAAAATTACAAGTTAAGCAAAAAGATGAATAAGTCAATTACAAAAATTATGATTTTTTTCAAAGTCGGTTACACGTTATTGTAATTTAAATTGCATTTTTTTCTTTTGAAGCTATTAGACATTTGATGCCAACTCAAACAAGGTTATTTAGTGTCACATAAAAGTATTAGAGTGAACTACATTTTTGGTCCTTGTGGTTTACCGGGTGTAACGATTTTGGTCCAATAGTTTAAAAAGTAACGGATCTTGTCCAGAATCCGACGACCCGTAACACTTTTGGTCCATTTTTTGTTGACTGTTAGTTTGACTAGTTAAAAACGTAAAATGACTAAAATACCCTCGGATGATGCTGTACAATGACTAAAATGCCCTTTTCTTCATTATTATTAGTCATCTTCTTCACATACCACAACCACCACCAAACCACCCAATCCTCATTTTCTATATTATAGCAAAAATCAAAACAAATTACATACAAAAAGATTATAAACATACAGATTCATTTTCATATTTAAAAAGTAACGGTGTTGTCATCTTCCCCGCACTCTCATATTTCTTGACTTCCACAGTTCTCTTTGCTGACTCCATTCTAACCCCAAGATACTGTGTGCTCGGAGTCTGTTTCTCAACCCCAGATTCGCCTCTCTTTCTTTTCAGTATTTCATTTCTTCTTGCAGAATACTTTTCATAGAACCTACCCCTTTCGAACAAAGGATTCCCAGCGTCAGATTGACTAGTAGTAGCAGATCCCCTCAAAGTATCTTGAACCATCTTCATTAAATCTCTTAATTCACGAGATATTGTTTGGTATTCAGGGTGGAGCTCAGGTTCTTCTATCATACCAATTTAACTTTACAAAATCCTATAAAAACATCAAAGTTACTAGTTCCTAACACGAATGCCAAAGTTTACGGGGCTTCTTATCATACCCAATTTAACTTTACAAAATCGTAAACCCAAAAATCTCTACTAATTGATAAACAAATTCAACATAAGAATTTTGCATAATTCTTGAAACCCATTACAGATCTTTTTACACCAAAACAGTTTTCTTTAATTCAGCTAGACATTTTCACAAACACTTGGCGGGTATTGAAAACCCATAAACCCTAATACCCAAATTAATGAATCTCAACATAAAAAACAAAATAATACTAGATGGGTTTTGAAGGTTGTTTGTTACAACAGTTTATTGAGCAAGAGGGCGACGAGAACGAAGCCTAACCGCCGCCGTAAACTCTCTTTTTGATTCAACCACAAACCATACTGCCGCCGTGGTTGGGTGGTTTCTATGGTGGCCGGCGATGTGGTTGTGTTCTTTGTGGCGGCGATGGGTTAAGGTTTTCATTTGTTGTGGATGTGTTTGTGTTATTTGAAGAAGAGAAAGAATGAGTGTGGGTTGTGTGTTCAGAGATAATAAGATGGGAAAAAAATGTATTATTTTTAATTTTAGTGGGTGGTGGATGAAAAGACGAATATATCCTCATTTTTAACAGTCAACATAAGTCAAACTGACGGTGTTAGCGAAAATGGACCAAAAGTGTTACGGGTCGTCGGATTCTGGACAAGATCCGTTACTTTTTAAACTATTGGACCAAATCGTTACACCCGGTAAACCACAAGGACCAAAAATGTAATTAACTCAACGTATTATTTCTAAAACTACTATAACGTTGTAGAAAACAAAAATTGCAATTTCTAAGTTCAAATATTTATAAGTATTACCTATTGTAGTCATTGAGATATTCACTATGTTGATTGCTAATAGGAAATAAAGGATAAAGTGACTTAGGTGTTGTTTGTTTCAGTAAGATGTTTCGCATCTGAATCTGACTACCACCTCTTACTAGTAAGAGGTGGCTATAATGTCTGAATCTGATTGAAAAAGTGTTGTTTGTTTTTTTATAATTGTCTAAATGGTTTTAATTTTTCCTTTTTTAAGTATATATTAAACTATTGCAAATACGATTAATAAGTAGATGGTGTAATAAACGGGTTAGATGGGCCGACCCAAACCTGACCCGAAATCTATTTAGACTCAACCTGAACCTGTTAATTTTTGTGTCGGTTTCAGGTCGGGTTTCGTGTTGGGTCAGAAATTGCCACCCCTAACCAATACCAAATAATTTAAAACCTAGCTTTGCATAATTTTGGTTATCAACTAGCAACCCAACTCTTATTTTTTTTTTAAATTTGGATAACTAGGCCCAATATTCAAACGAAATGCTCAGCCCAAAGATATGCAACATAACCTAATTACTAGGCTATATATAACACCCTAATATTTAGCATAACCCTAATTTCATTCTTCAAAACATCCGCCCCCATCTACACATTTCTCTCAGGTCAAACACACACACTTAAAAAATAACCACACTATAAACTCAAACTCTAGGGTTTTCTCATCAAACCTTCAGAACATCATTTGATAGTTGCAAGAACTTAACTTTGTTGGCCTTCTTTTTAATGGTCTTAAACAGAAACGTGTTGAAAACTACAAGGATAATGAGAAAACAATGATGAAAAATCTTGATCGTTGATCCTTTCTCGGTTTTCTCATCATCCTTGTAAGTTTCAATCCTTTATGTCTTCTATGTTGTCGAACCCACCCAAGTCCCAAAACAAAATGGGACAGTTAAGTTTCTTCATCATATATACCTCTGTAATATTGTAACACCCCGACCCGACAAGGTTAAGATATCACATTATGGTGTCATACAAAGCATACATAACGCAAGCGGAAGTCTTTTAAATAATTAATTAAGTCTTGAACATCAAGACTGTTGTTTTGTACTTTTATGAATTAAGCTACCACTAATTACCTACTAATTACCTACTAAATCTAGAGAGAGAAAGCTAGAGAGAGAAAGAGATGGAAGGGAGATGATTACACACACTTAGTAACAATAATTCTTATTTCATCAACCAACAACCCTTTCCCTAAGGAGGGAAGGGGTATTTATAGTTTTACATGGTAGAGGGCATGATGCCCTAATTCTCTTAACTAATACATCATTAAACATAATAAACTAAATAAACGACACAGCCCATGGGCCTTCTACACGGGCTGGGCCTAATAACAAACCTAAAGGCCTGAGCAACCTTAATACAACATGATCAATACTTGAATAATACAAAACTGTTTCCCAACAATCTCCCCCTAAGTATTGGTCATCAAGGTTGCTAGACGTTGTCTTTGCTTCTTTTGGCTTTGACGTCTTCAAAATCTTTGTTCTTTGTTCTTGATAGTGATGTGATACGATATGGTAGTGATCTGCCGTGTTCCAACGATCTTTGCTTCCGGTGTCTTCACGTCTTCTCCACCATGCTCATATTTCTTTTGACTTTGGTTCTTCAACTTGTTCTCAGTTCTTTAATCTTTATCGTTGAGAAAGGTTGTAGTGTTTGAAATTAAGACTTTTCTTTAACAATTCTGAACTTTTGATATTTCTGAGTCTTTGTGAGAACTTCTCTTTATGATATGAGCATGATGGAGTCTTGATGGTGGCTGAACTCCAGGTCTCCAAGCTCCGCAGCAGCAACAGCACGAACCAACCGGTACTTACAGGCTCAGACTTGAGATCATCAACAGCATAGTGTGAAGACTTTCTCAAATCCAAACCCAGACCGTTCTGAACCGGATTCCCCCGAAAGGGATAACACGGACACACCGAAGTGCACCCACGATTCAGTGAGTCGCTGGAGATCACCCCACGACTGTAGACCGTTTGGAGCAAACACTAAGCGTAACCCACAAGGAGTTACCGAAGTGACCTGCTGTCAGAGTTGTTTGATGTTGCTCTGGCAGGATTTCCATTCAATCATTGATAATCACAATTGTGACTTTTCTCATGAATGTTCTCGGCAGATTGCTAAGATCTGCGAAGGACACTTTCTTAATTTTACATCTGCTGCCCATGATGTAGAACAGCAGAGTAATACTAAGTGTACCTAAGAGATCTTTTTATGAATCTCATGGCTCTAGACTCAATTAGTGCACATTTGTTTGGTCGTCGGAGGCGTGGAGCAGAATGCCTCCTTTTCAATATCAACACACTCGTAATGAGAGGTCGATAGCTGATGAAGGGTTCTCCGTGAGAATGAAACAAGTGTCTTTTGAGAGACACTTGAGTGGCTTAGAAGGTTTAGTGCAGTGCGTCACTGGGTCCATGACGACTTTGATCTTCAATACCGGTGATTCTTGATCAACCAGTAGATTATGTATTGAACCCGGTGTCTGCCCTAAGGTTGAACAAATGGAGGGCTATTTCTTTTCACCCTTTTCTTTTGCTTTTCTTTTTAATTCTTCAACCCCTTCTTTCTCCGTTCATTTCACTTCTCCTTTTTTAATCATACCTAGGACTTTCTAGTTCTAAACTATTGGTGTTGTCCTTGGGTAGATCCCTCCGGCTCTGGCGGATCATAGGACGGTTTTTCCTAACCTTAGTCACCTTATAACACCATGACTATCCTATTGATGCCATATACCAAACCTTTTGAAAATCTCTCAAAGTGTTCATGATTGTAAAACACATTTTGTTAACACTTTGAGATTTTTGTTATTTTCAGAAGAACTCCCCCTTAACATGTGCTCATATTTGTTAATGTAAAATCTGCACATGTCGGGAAGAGTTGGCACTTTTTTTTTTTGAATTGATTGATTTTAAGTGAACCTGATCATCGCGAGACACGCTTACATCACCAGTTGGACTGGCTTGAAATTATTACCCATCCAGATCAGATTCAAAGATCATCACTCGAAATTGGTACATTCTACTCAGACATATCCATTGCGAGACACGTTTACATCACCAGATAAACTGGCTTGAAATTATTACCCGTCCAGGATATGTCCTTTCGACTACTGACTGTGGTTATCGTCAATTCGAGGGTCAATTCTTGAGTCTTATACTCATGAGATATCATCGTTGCTTCCACCATATTTTAATCACATTTTCATTCTCCCCCTCAAAAATAGCATAATAATGTTGTTTTTGATAAACTTTTGATTAAAATATGCTCTTTTTGAGGTGTTTGTGGAAGAATGTCAAGAACGTTTGTAGATTTGGAACAAAGATTTTTCAAATACTCCCCCTTAACAAGGGAGTACTTGTCCTTATGAGCAGAATGTTTGAAAAACTTTAGAAAATATTCTGGTTTTAATTCTGCTCATAAGTAAGAAGCTTTCGCTCCTTTTTCAGGATTGAGGCACTGAAGCGTACCTCAGGGTCCTTTCTTTACAAGAGCGGGTTGTACACTGATATGTGTGCACAAGCCGTAATAATGATGAAATATAGATGAGATGATGATTAATTGAACAAACAATGAATTAGTACCAGTGTTCATTACTCAGGACGGCGAAATGTGAGAATGTTAGGAATTTTCGCCCGACCTCCAACATAAATTTCCAACCGACGCATCTGCTCCCGAAACTTAATCTTCTTTGCTATCCTTTTCACGAACTTCCTTGCTTGTCTTTTCTCATTCCCGCCCCACTTCAACTCTTTAGCCAACTTTTCATCCTTTAAGATCTTCTCAAGTTCAGATTTGACTTGTTGGATGGTTGGGTCACTGAACTTACGAAGATCTTCGAAACCCATAAATCTTGTACCAGCTCTCCTTCTATGATAGTATACTCCAAATGGTTTGTACTCGAAAGTGTATGGCTGCTGATCATGAAGACTTTCAGGTACGAAGTCTGGCTTGGTGAGATTTAGCTTGGTTTGATAACTTTCAACTCCTAGATGAACGTCTTCAACCCGTTGTCTAATTACAATGTTGCGAATGAAGATGAGAAGGGAGTTGATGATATCGTACTGAAGCCGTCCAGGGAGGTGTTCAAGTTTTCCCTGAATCTTCAATAGATACATGTCCTCGATATCATTGGGGTTAAGGAGAGGATAGTCAGCTTCGGTGAATACATACTCCTTATCATTGCTTTGTCTTACAATAATCTTTGTTAGAAAGTTGTATCCATACATAAACTCCGTTTCAGCACTGACGATAGACATAATCCTATGACTGCTCCATACCTCGTCCCCTGTCCTTCTCTTGGCCATCATATATTTGTAGTACAACCTCCGCAGATTTGGCCAATGATGGATCCCAAACACAACATCTTCATTATACTTCTGTATCTTTCTGCTCCAAAGATTGTTGATTTGTTCTTCAAACCCTTCTAAGGCATACCTGGCTGCCGGGTATTTGGTAAGTGAGGTGGCATATCTCTTCTCAGGGTTCGTGTTACCGTACATGAGGTAGTCCAAATCTTTGTTGAAGAAGTATGTTGTGGGTAACTTGAGGTTGTGTGGTGGTCCAATGAGTGGTAACGGTTGTGTGTAGTCACGATGAGGTAACGGGTCTACAGATGATTGTTCTTGCGTCTAGTTGATTTTTCGTTCAAGGCTCTTGCTACTTGCTCAATGTTGTACTCGAATTCCAGCTCCGTTGTTGAAACAGTTGCAAATTCCATGAATCCACTTTTGCGAACTCTGATGACGTCTTTCAGACCCAGTTGCTGGACTTTCATCACCTTTTTCAATCGTTTGGCAAAGTCTACAACTGATCCTTCCACTGGTTCAGCATTTTCATCGTCAGAATAAGCGTCAACCATTTGATCAAACCATTCATACTTGGGAGCTGATGAATCGACCCACTCAGGTAATGGAACATCTTTAACAGTAGCAGAAGGAACAACGACTTCTTGGATTTGAATTGGAGCAATTGGATTTTCATGATCAAAGCTTGGATCATCAAAAGATTCCGTTGCTTCAAATGATCCGACTCCAAGAGGAACAAATGTTGTTTGACTGCTTTTCTTTGTTGTGCCAGAAGAGGGTGTTGTGGAAGCCCGACCTGTTGAAGATGAAGGCTTTCTCCTTTTCTTTCCGTGAGCATCAGGTTCATCATCATGGTGTCGTTTGGTTGGTTTGATGGGCTTGCATGTTTCTGTTGGTACAACAACTGCCTCTTCTTCTTCTCTGATGGATTCCCTGAGTGCTTCCCGAAGTTTTGCTTCTTTGGGATCATTTTCTAACTCCTTTAGCATCATTCTTTTGCTTTCTAATCTGGATGGTTTCTGTGGCACTGTCTTGAGTGTGAATGGTGTAGTTTTGACCATATTTGCAACAATCTTTTCCAGGTCCTTCTGAACGTATTGTTTGATTATTTTGGGAATGGACTCTTCAAGATGCTCTTTGACTTCTGTGTTTATTTGAGAACTGACTTCTTCAGTTGTCATTGTTGCTTTGTTTTTAACTTCTTTGATCTGTTGATATATCTCTTTATGCACTTTATCTTCAGTCTCAAATTTCTCGGTCATCTTTTCTTCGAGTACTTGTACTTTTTGTTTCATCTCATTGTAATCTACTGTGGTCTGACCCACAGATGATGGTGGTGTTGGTGGAGGTACGTTTGTTTTGCCTTGTTGTTCCTGTGAATCCTTCTCACTTTCTTCACCATTTCCATCATTGTCATCATCTTCATTACCATCATCTTCTTCATCATTATCATCTTCATCATCATTATCATCTTTATCATCATTATCATTTTCATCTTCATCTTCTTTTCCTTCTTCACTTTCAGAACCAGAAGCTGATTGATCATGTGCATCAGAACCTTCACTACCTTCTTCAGAACTCCTCAGAGTTGTAGATTTAAGGTCCTCTGATACTTCTGATTGTTCCACCATATGTGATGCAGATTCTCCTCTTCCTAGTTTTGCTCGTCTCTTTTCTTCCTCAGCCTGTTTCTGTAAGCTTTCTTTTCTAGCCTTCTTTAGTGCTTTGCTCTCTTCTTTTTTAGTTGGGATTTCTCGGATTGGAGAGAATCGAGGAGAATTGAAATTGATCGATTTTCCCCTGCCAGGTTGTAGACTTTTATCTGATGTAGCCAAAGCAGACTTGAATTTCTCGGCACCTTTCCCTTTCTCTTGATCCAATCTTTCTTCTTCTTCATCGTTATCATCATCTGTTTCATCCCTGAGATGCATCTTTGAAGATGGTTTAGTGACTACTTTCTTCTTCTGAGTTACCTCAGATTTCTTTGATCGAGAAGTTTTGGCTCTAGCTGGGATAACTTGAGATTTTCTCTTTGGTGATTTTGTTTCTTTTGATTTCCCTCCCACCATTTCAGCCTTTACTGCCTCATCATATTTCTGGTAAGCTTCTGTGTTCATAAGTTCTTTACTTAGCAGATTTGGTGGAATTCTTGCTCCTTGAATTGAAGAGTAGCTTAGAACTTTGGTGAGAATACGGTCTCGTGCTTCAGTATGCATTTTCTCAGTTGAGGGACGTTTAAGCTCAGGATGATTTCGCATGGATTGTGAAATTAGAAGTTTTGTGAATCTTGGAAATGAAATGGGGGTTGAATCCTCACTTTGTTGCAATTTGGTGCCAAGGTAAACCATGTCCTTCCAGATAAGTTTGGCGAAGTCAAGGTGTTTGAGGTTGATCACTCCATAGAAGAATTGCAGTTGTTCTAATCTCGGATGTTCCAACCCAGTAGCCTTTCCAGTGATGCAGTTGATGATTATCGAGTATAATGTTTGCCATGGTTGTGGGAAAAATTTCCTTTCTATTTTGGAGAGTGAGGACATCTCAATTTTTGACTCATCATACCCAATAAGCTGAAGTGTTCGAATCATCTCATCAAGAGTAGGAGGCTCTTGAAATGTTGTGAATTCCTCTGCATCTGCTCTTGGAAGGTCTAGCACTGATCTAAGTGTTTCAACTTGAAAGTTGATTGTTGTGTTGTTTAGTGTAACTGTCATGTTTTCTTCGTCTTCGCTTATGATCAATGACTCCCAAAACTGATGCATATAGATTTCAGGTACACTGGCGGTTTTAGTCAATGTTGTCTTAATGAAATGTCTTTCCAGAATTTCCCTGATGATAAGACAAGTTTCATGGCACTTCAACTTCTGAAAATCAATCCGTGAGTTGTAGTAACCAATCTCTCTTTTCTTTCCTTATGGATTTGTTGGTTGTCTGTTGATGGATGCTGATGACATAGTGCGAGACATGTTTTATCTGTTCAATGCAAACACCAACAACAATACCAGGGGTACAGTGTATATATGTTAGAAAAAATGACACTGATATGATGACCCTAGGCAGAATCATATAACATTTAGCATATATCCAACACTATACATTATTGAACAAGACATTCTAATCTCAGTTAATGGACCAACTTAGACAAACACCACAAGGCTCTATCATGCAATCATTATATATGCAAAGACAAGAACACAAGTCACGATCATCATATACACCAAACAAGCTTTGACATAGACAAATACCCAGATGCTATTTTTTCAACAAAGGCAAATCATAAGTCTAACTGAGCACATCTAGGCTTTAACAATCATCAAGTGCAAACAATCAGTCAAGCTCTAAACTGCAGAGACTATAACAAATTAGTGGTTTGATAGCAGCAATGGTTCGATAAGTCCAACTGGTTCGACTAGGGTGATAGTAATCTGGTTTGACTTATATGGTTCGACTAATCAACTTTGGTTCGACAACTCTTATGGTTCGATAAGATGCATGGTTCGATTAGTGAAAGGTGTGATTAAACGAGACTTGATCAATTAAATTTTGTCGTTCGATAAGTATAGTCGTTCGACAGATATGATCGTTCGACTTAAAATAGGTCGTTCGATAATATAGGTCGTTCGACTGATTAGATCGTTCGACTCATTTGATCGTTCGACTAATATTGTCGTTCGACAAGTTTTATCGTTCGACTAGTTAGGTTCATTCGACCATAAGGTCGTTCGATTAACTAGTCGTTCGATAGAACTTGACGTTCGAGAAGATTAGTCATTTGATAAATTAGTCGTTCGACTAACCTAGTCGTTCGACTAAACTAGACGTTCGACTAACTCTGTCGTTCAATTAAATTAGTCGTTCGACTAATTTACTCGTTCGACAAGATTTAGTCGTTCGACTAGTTTGAGTCGTTCGACTAATATTGGTCGTTCGACAAAATTGGATGTTATCTCCTAACTCGGAGATAACATGATCTTCTTTGAGTCCTTAATCTCCTCAACAAACATACAATCGTTAGCAATAAGTCCATAAATCATTTAGACCAATTTTATTACTCGTTCGACATCATATGAACCCTAAATCAAGATTAATCTCTCATTTAGTGTATTTTCAATCAATGAGATCATTACTACAATGCTTATTACACAGTTAAGCTCAATTATACTCACTCAATTGAATTATAAATCATAACCACAAGAAATGCCCAAATGCGATTAGAAAATTTTGAAACCCTAATAGTAAGAAGAAGCGAGTACTACTAAGAATCAATCAATCAATCAGTTATATATCGATTAAAGCGCTTACAAGTTTGAAGAAATTAAGAATCTTGAAAAAATCTTGTTCGTTCGATAGAAATGGCGGGCTGAGAGAGTTATTAGAGCGAGAGGGAAAGTGTGTGAATCTGTGTGTGTTTATATATTGACTAAGTCAGTTTTTTTCCTTTATATAACCAACACAATTTTCACCTTTTAACAACCTTAGTCCTCTAACTTGTCTTCCTACAAGTTTTAAGTCCAAAATTAACTCAAAAACTTATAAGTTGACACTTTTAAACCTTTAAGTCCAATCTATTATTCTTTGTCATGAAGATGATAAAAGTGACGAGATAAGATGATCGATGTGCAAAAATATCTCCCCCTCAAAATATGATCAATGTTTGAAATATCATATTTGAAAGATTGAAATCATATTTTGATGAAAATTTACTTTTGCACACCTAAAATATATATATATATATATATATATATATATATATATATATATATATATATATATATATATATATATATATATATATATATATATATATATATATATATATATTTTAATAATTATGTACAAGATAGTGTGAGAGCTTGACTTGATTAGTTGTTCTTGAGGAAGTTCGTCAATTCTTGAGGAGTCAAGCATCTCATTCCAATTTGGTGAACCAGTTTCACAAAACGATCATGAGGTAAGGCTTTCGTGAAAAGATCCGCCAATTGGTGTTCCGTTCCCACGAAATACAACTCAACGGTACCCTGCTCCACATGCTCCTTGATGAAGTGATATCTGAGAGCGATGTGTTTGGACTTGGAATGTTGCACTGTGTTGCACGAGATAGCGATAGCACTTTTGGAGTCACAGTACATCGGGATTTTGTTGAATATGTAACCATAATCCATCAGTTGTGATCGCATCCAAATGATTTGAGCACAACAGGCAGACATGGCTACATATTCTGATTCCGTGGATGATAGAGACGTACAATCTTGCTTCTTTGACTGCCAGGACAACAACTTATCACCTAGGAATTGAACACCACCGGATGTGCTCTTTCTTGTATCAATACATCCCGCATGATCCGCATCTGAAAAAGCAGTTAGTGCAAAACCAGAATCCTTTGGATACCAGATCCCCAAATGAATGGTTCCCTTGATGTATCTACAGATTCTTTTAACAGCAGATAAATGTCTTTCTGTTGGGTTAGACTGATAGCGTGAACATAGGTATGTGGCAAATACAACATCCGGTCTGCTAGCGGTGAGATACATGAGAGACCCAATTATGCTACGGTAATTTGTAGGATCAGTGGGTTTCCCATGTATGTCAGCATCTAGCTTCGGGGATGAGGAGGACATAGGGGTGTTATAGGTGTCACTAGATGTCATGCCATGCTTTTTTAATATCTCTTGTGCATATTTAGACTGACTCAAGAATATACCACGGGGTGATTGGTGAACTTGTAGTCCTAGAAAAAAGTTTAGTTCACCGATCATGGACATCTCAAAGTTTTGTTTCATAAGTTTTGCAAAAGCATTTGAGTACTTTTTATGGGTAGACCCAAAAATGATGTCATCCACATAAATTTGTACGATGAGAATGTCCTCCCCGTGTTTTTGTATAAACAAAGTCGGGTCTATAGAGCCTTTAGTGAAATGATTAGCAATAAGGAATGCTGAAAGTTTGTCGTACCAGGCCCTCGGGGCTTGTTTAAGGCCGTAGAGGGCTTTCTTAAGCCTGTATACGTGATGAGGATGTTCTGGATCGACGAAGCCCTCTGGTTGTGAAACATACACCTCTTCACGAAGTTGTCCGTTCAGGAATGCTGTCTTCACGTCCATTTGGTAAACTGTGATGTTCTTATGAGCCGCGTACGCCAGGAACATTCTCACTGCCTCAAGCCTAGCCACTGGAGCAAAGGATTCCTCGAAGTCAATTCCTTCTTCTTGGCTATACCCTTTAGCAACCAACCGTGACTTGTTACGAATAACTGTTCCTTCTACATCCAGCTTATTTTTCCAAATCCATTTTAAGCCCACAACATAAACTCCATCTGGTTTTTCAACAAGTTCCCAGACTTCTAATCTTTTGAACTGATCCAACTCCTCTTGCATTGATTCAATCCAATTGTCATAAGTCATGGCCTCTTTAATATTTTTCGGTTCAGCTTGACAAACGGTGAGAGCGTATATGCAGGTTTCACTGTCTGTGTGGAGTTTCTGTCGTGTCATAACTGGATTATCTGGATTGCCAATCACATTAACTAACGGATGATCCCTTGTCCATTTATGAGTAGATGGGTAGTGTTGAATGTTGTGATTCAGATTTGACGGTTCCATGTTGCTCGAGGAAGATTCTCCTGGTTCGAGAATGGTTGGGGGTGGAGCAAATGGATTGAAAAAAAATATTTTCTGTCAAAATCTGGTGGTGTTGGAACTTGGTTAGAAATGGGGGAAGAATCTTCAACTGCTGGTTGAGGTGTTTTATCTATTGATGATGATGGTTCAGGTTGTGATGTATCGTCAATAACTACTGTAGAGGTAGATGCTGATGGATCAGGTGCTTGATTTGGGAGTTGTTGAGCAGCGGAACTTGTGGAAGCCTCTGACGCACTGTTAACCAAACTGTCATCAAACATAGGAGCAAACAGATCTTCCAGATCTTTCCTTTTGAAAGGTAATGGTTCAGCTGAAGATTCTGGGAAGTTCAAACGGTTGTTTGCGGGTTCCAAGCGGTCTTGCTCAAAAGCCATTTCTGTGAGTTCATTGAAATTAACATGTATCGTCTCTTGAATGTCTCCGGTCCGACGATTCCAAATTCTGTATCCCTTGGAGTTCTCACAATAACCAACAAATATCCCTATATCTGCTTTTGCCTTCAATTTACCAAGATCATCTTTATCATTCTTTGGGTAACATAATGCTCCAAAGACATGAAAATAGTTGATATTGGGTTTTCTGCCTTGTATTAGCTCATATGGGGTTTTGTTATGTCTTTTGGTGATCATGCCGCGGTTCTGAGTGTAGCAAGCAGTGTTAACAACTTCAGCCCAAAGATAATCTGGCAATTGGGCATTGATCAACATAGTTCTAGCTGCTTCCACGAGTGTACGGTTTCGTCGTTCAACTACGCCATTCTGTTCAGGAGTTCGAGCTATAGAATATTGGTGAACAATCCCATGTTTCTCTGTAAATTCCCGAAGGATTTGGTTTTTGAATTCAGTGCCGTTGTCGGTACGAATGATTCTGACGGTGTTTCGAACTTGTACTTGAATCTTTGTGAGAAACGTGATAACTATAGACGGAACTTGATCTTTTGTGCGGAGAAAGTAAACCCATGTCCATCTTGAGTAGTCATCCACTATTACCAGAATATATCTTTTCCCATTTACAGACTGAACCCGCATTGGACCACACAAATCCATATGAAGCAGTTGTAGGATGTGGTCTGTGCTATGTTCTGTTTTTGGTGGAAAGTGAGCTCGGTGAATTTTTCCCTGTTCGCATGCAGAACACAGATGATCCTTGGCATATCGGAATTTTGGTAAACCATCTACCAATTTATGCTTAGCCAGGTCGGTCATGGTTTTGAAATTGAGATGAGACAATCGTTTATGCCATAACCATGCTTTCGTGGGATGAGCCTTGGAGAGTAAACATATAGGAGTTAAAGCTGTCATTCCTTCAAAGGAGATGGTGTAAAGACTAGTTCCCCGTTTTCCTTTCATCAGATCATTTCCCTGAAGATCACGAATAAAGCAGGTTTTCTCCCTAAATGCTACTTCTAAGTCTCCATCGCAGAATTGACCAACCGAGAATAAATTGTGACCCAGACCTTCAACATAGTACACACGACTGATTTCGATGTTCCCGTTAACATAGTCGCCATAACCCATGATTGCGGCGAAGTGGTCATTCCCGAACCTGACCGTTCCTATAAACTTTGCAATGAAGTTTTTGAGAAGTTTGAGATTGCCGGTCATGTGTCGGGAACAGCCGCTATCAACAATCCATAGAACGATTTGAACCACTTGCATCACAATTAGTAGAAACAGATGGAGTAACGGTTGGACCCGTTGGGTTAGAAGCACATGATTTAAGTATCTTAGGAACCCATTTAAAATTTGCTGTGTTCTCTAGCCAACGTTGCCATTTCCTACTACTTTCTGCTTTCTTCCTAAGGAATGTGCTAGGTGATTTGTTCTTTCTGGGATTTGCTATAGGTGCAACTATGGTCTGCTTTGAAACTGCTAGTGGTGGATTCCCTAAAATTGATTTGGCAACTGTGTTAGGCTTAGGGAGGCCACTAGTTCGTTTCGCTTTTCTCTGCAGCAAAGTTTTAGCAACACATTTTTGATGATTACCAGATAAGATACTAGTATGACAAAACACACAAGAAGCATTAACATCATTCATAACTGTTAAAGATTCAGCATTCATTACATCTTTTGTAGAATTACACTTAACCAAGCTAGATTCTATTTTGGACATAACATGCGTCTTATTCTCACTAGATGCATTAACTTCTACTTCTCCACTCTTAGATGTTCCACTCTTAGGTAGCCAGATACTAGTCTTCTTTGGTCTCTTTGTGGTCTTGGATCTTCTACCCTTAGATGTGTCAACTAATCCTGTGGAAGGTGAAGTAAGAGCATTAGTGGTTGTCTTTGATGATGCATTCTTAGGTGTGTTGTCTACTTTTTGCATCCTTGGTACAATCTTATGAACTGTGGTTTTTCCTGTTTCTAAAACTTTGAGTTTCTTACTCAAATAAACAATGATGTGTCGTAACTCTTGATTTTGTGAATCCAAACGTCTGTTGAGGTAAACTGTTTCGTTTCTGTTTTGAATAATCTCATCGATTTCTTTTTCGTACTCAAACATTTTATGTCGTAAAACATCGATTTCACTCAAGTCTTGACCTTTTGGGTCATGACTGTTTTGAAAAGACGAAGACATTTTTTGATTTTGGAGTTCAAGTTGAAATTTGACACTTTGGCTTTGACACCAGTCAAGCCTTTTCTGAAGTTTGAAAACTTTAGTTTCCACATCATTGTTAATTCGAGAGAGATTCTCATTCTCTTTCACTAGATTCTCAATTTCTGTTTGCAGCAACTTTTTATCAACAGCATGATTTTTCATAAGATACTCATTACCAGATTCATAAAGTGCATTCATCAACATAGAAACAACGTCACGACTAAGAACATTTTGCAAGAGTCGATCAACTTCATTTTTCAAATATTGGTTGTGAAGATTTTGTTTATGAATTATGACGTCTTTTGCTTTGAAAATGTCCTTCATAGATACCATTTCTTTCTGTAAATCCTC
Source organism: Artemisia tridentata subsp. tridentata (assembly GCA_021014915.2). NCBI lineage: Eukaryota > Viridiplantae > Streptophyta > Magnoliopsida > Asterales > Asteraceae > Artemisia > Artemisia tridentata. Next base: position 160,936,580 of record CP139505.1, read on the forward strand.
TTCCCATTGAGATGCACATTTTTTCAGATGATTGACGTGAGGTAAAATTTTGTTTTGAAGAACCTCTCGCTTTTCTTTCTCCATAGGAGAGAAAAAAGCGGAGACGGTGATTTTTGAGTTAAACTCAATTTCATTTTCTAAAAATTTGATGTCCTCCATAAATGTCTCAAAATATTTAAGAGTTTTAAAAGCTGTAGGCATTGCTGGATTAACATCTTCCTTTGTCAAAAAATCTGAGATTTGTACATCTGTTTGGGACACATAATTTACTGAAGAAGAGGTATTCATGTAGGTTTGTAACAACGTTTGTTCTGGTTTATCTTTTGGTGGCACAAATGATTTGCTTATATGAGGTCTTGCGTTGTAATCATAATCCTGTTTTGAAAAATATCTTGCTTTTGAAGGATCTCCGATTGAAAGATTTCTTTTTGATCGACTCTCAAACTTGTTTGGACGTTCAAGATCATCAATTTCCTCATCATTACCATATATATCATCTTGCTCAAAAGTGTCATCAAACAATAATTGTGCATTGTATATCTTGGGATTTTTACTGAGTGCTTTTGAGAGACCACGTGGGTAATCACTACCAAGGGCAAATCCGTGTCCTTTCGGATTTGGTTTTACCGTTAGTTGTTGGATTTGAGTGATTGATTCACCATTTTTATACACAATTTTTTGAAATTCTTTAATTTGTGCTTCCAAGGTGATGATATCCTCAAGATATGAATCAACACGTTTGATGCAGGCTTGCTTTTCCTCAAAAAGCTGATTTTGAGAAGTTGAAAGCTCAGATTGAGTTTTTAACAGCTCAGAATTTAAGGAATCAATTTGTTTTTTTAATTCAAATTGATCCTTTTCTTTTTGAGAGAGAAGCTCAGCCTTAGAATCGGTTAATTCACGTACTTGGTTTTGCAAATCTTGAACTTTGACATATTCTTTTTGGAAAGCGATTTCAAAAGATTGTTCACGTTTTTCTTGGTTTTGGTATCTAGAAAGTTGTTGTTTATAGCACTCATTATCCCGAGATAGTACTGCAATTTTGGCTTTTAAGGTCTGATTAAGTTCATTGCACTTCTCTATTCGTGATTGGGTGGACATTATTAAGGCCTGAAGCTCCGAATCTTGATTAGTCAAATTCTCATTTTGTTCAATCTGATCATGATTGTCATCTTCTATTAGATCATCAAATGAGACAACTGTTCTATCATCATCAAATGATATATCAGTGTTGATTTGATTATCTAAAGAAGATGAGAATGGTGAATCATTTTGAACAGAATGTTCACTTGAGAATGAAGATGCGAAAGGTGAAGCAATCTCATGTAGTAAACATTGTGGATCAAGTACCTGAGAAAGACCGTCAGTATCGTAGACCGGGCCTGTCTCGGACATATTCATTTCCTGCATATTTTCCATGAGCATTACAGCTGCGTTTGCCTCAAGATCTTCCATATCATCATCTGACTCTGCATTTGCCATGAAGCTTTTTTCTTTCACATTCATTAAACTTGCTTTCTCATCCTTAAGTGCCATCAAGAGAGCTTCTTTGTGATATGCACTGCCCATAGTACGAGGCTTTGGACATGCAGTAGCCATATGACCATTCCCTCCACAGTTGTAGCATGTGATTGAAGTATTTGCAATGCCTTTTGATTCCTTACCATTCAATTGATTCCTGTTCTGATCTGCCCCCATATAATTCCTATTACCCCCAGACTGAAACCTTTGTTCTCCAGCTTGAAACCTTTGTGACCCATATCCTCCTCTGTTCCCTGAACCAAACCTTCCTAATGATCTGTTCTGAATTTCTACCCGACCATCATTAACAACTGCCTGATTCCTTGTGTTTGAAGATGAGCGAAGGCGGTTGTTTGATTTGTTTGTGAATTTTCCAAATGATTTAGCAATCAACCCAAATGCTTCATTGAGGGAATTGAAAGCTTCTTCTTCTTCATCATATTCACTGTTTGTGTAAAAGTTGGAGTCAGTGTTGTTATAGGTTACCATTTGGTTGCCTGATTGTTGAGATGGTGGTTCATATGGGACAAGTTGGTTTTGAGGTTGAAAGCTTGGTTGATAAGATGAGTTTCCAAATTCCTGAGAAGGTAGAGAGAATTTTGGTTGAGCCATTAAAGCAAGCGAGTTAGGTTGTGGTGCTGCTAAGAAACCTCCTCGTGCTGCCACTTCTTTGTCCACCTCAGATTGATGTTGTTTGAGAAAATCATAAATCAATCCATATTTGATCTCACCAATCTTCTTTGATTGCCTAACAAATGTTGCATATTTATGCCATTCAGGACCTAGGCATCCCAGAAATTTGGAGTTGATTGCAATCCTTGGAAACTTCATGTCATGACGATCAAGGTAATTAACAACATTGGTGAAGCGGTGGTAGTATGATTCGATTGTTTCCCCTGGTTCCATAACAAAATTGTTGAATTCCATGTACAATTTAGATTCAAGGTCTTCCTGATTGAGCTCTGTTCCTTCCATCAGAAGATGCACATGCTCCCACATGTCCTTTGCAGTCTTCTGAGCATCAACACTTCGATAGATGGGATTTGGAATTCCCTGAAGGATGAATGCCATTGCCATTCCATTTGCTTCTTGTTGTAAGGCTTGTTCGGTTGTATAGCTAGAGACAGCAACAGGAGTGGATGTTTCTTCTCTTTCAGGAGTTGCTGGAACAACAATTACTGGTTCAGGAAAGGGCCCCACAGTGATGACATGCTTCAGATACGGTCCATGGGGTTTGCGGAGTTCAATGAATCGGAGAAACCTACTTGCCCACTGCACATAGTTTCCAGGTGTTAACATGGGTGGAGTATCTTGATTTCCAGCCTCATGACGAGATTGCTGACTGCTTATAGCTTCACACATCTTATGAAACCAGTGAGGTTCCCTGGACACTGAAGGATTGTTCTGAAGGTAATTTTGTTGCATTATTTGTTGTGGAGATAGTTGTGGTGGAGGAATGAATTGATGTTGTTGCACATATGCATGATGTTGTGGATATTGTTGAGGAAATTGTTGTTGTTGTTGAGAGTATTGTTGTTGTTGAGGATATTGCTGTAGCTGGTAGTAGTAATTAAAGTGTGGTGGTTGAGACATCGTGTAGTAGCTTGTGACGGTTAAGGATCTTTAAAGGATAAAGACAGTTGTTGTTGAAAGATTAGAAACTCGATTAGTCACGTAAGAAATCCAAGAAAAACTCTGGTTCGATTAGGTAACTTCCTTCGATAGACACTTCGTTCGATCAGGTTGCTTGTTCGATAGGCTAGTTCGATAAGGTAAGTCCTTCGATAAGGTAAGTTCTTCGATAAACTTGTTCCTTTGATAAGCTTGGTCCTTCGATAAACTTGTTCCTTCGATAAGCTTGGTCCTTCGATAAACTTGTTCCTTCGATAAGCTTGGTCCTTCGATAAACTTGTTCCTTCGATAAGCTTGGTCCTTCGATTAGGTAGGTTCGTTCGATAGAGTGGCTCGTTCGATCAGTTTTGATTGTTCGATCAAAGTTGTTCGTTCGATCAGATTTGATTGTTCGATCAAATGTGATACCACTTGTTGTTTTATACTTTTATGAATTAAGCTACCACTAATTACCTACTAATTACCTACTAGATCTAGAGAGAGAAAGCTAGAGAGAGAAAGAGATGGAAGGGAGATGATTACACACACTTAGTAACAATAATTCTTATTTCATCAACCAACAACCCTTTCCCTAAGGAGGGAAGGGGTATTTACAGTTTTACATGGTAGAGGGCATGATGCCCTAATTCTCTTAACTAATACATCATTAAACATAATAAACTAAATAAACGACACAGCCCATGGGCCTTCTACACGGGCTGGGCCTAATAACAAACCTAAAGGCCTGAGCAACCTTAATACAACATGATCAATACTTGAATAATACAAAACTGTTTCCCAACAATGACTAATATCCAAAAGATAATCCCAAATGCATAGTGGGTTAACCAAAACAAACCAAAGTAAAGAAATAATATTCAGGTACTAAAATAAATGAAAGTCCGAAACAATGGACAACGAAATGATAAATAAATAGGTCTTTTAGGTCCTACTCTCTCTCTCATTCCCAAGCCCGTCGCCCCGCTTATTACCTGCCGCATAAGAAAAGAAAACATGCGGCTGAGCTTAAAAAGCCCAGTGAACAGATATATATACGAAACATAAACATAAAGGTAAATAAGCATAAGCAACGAAGGAAATAAGAATACAAAATGAAAAGCATAATCATGAAGGAGAACTAAGAATCAAGAGTGCATGAGAACTGAATAGAAAATGAATCAAGGAATGAAATGAAAACAAAGAAAGATTCATATAAGGATGTGCCATAAGAACTCCATACATAATCTATCAAATCATACTAAAACAATACAAGTATACGAAGAGGGGAGACCTCTAAGTAAATAAAATAAAAATGTGAGAAGGAGTGCAAGGCACACACCACCTGGTCACCATAATCACATAAAACATAAGACCTAGGATGCATCCATACGCTCCCTAACATAAGTATGTATGTCAGTACTAGACTTAGCACACATATAAGGTTGGCCAATAGTGCATGCAAAATAAATCATAACATAAGGGGAACGCCGTAGATCTATCACACCTCTACGGGAGTGTCATGCCTAAGGTGCCATCAAAGACATGGTCATGGTACCTCCACAACTAGGTAAGCTCAGGAACAGATCTATCATAGCATACAACAATAACAAACTAGCATGGCAAGAGAAACAAGATAGTAACTCAAGTAAGCATGGCAAACATAAGCATAGCATAGCAGAGACATTTAAATAAATGTCAGAATGAATAAACAAGAATGACAATCATACAATGAAAGTCATGAGTCAAATAAAGGGAATCATGTTAGGCATATGAGAAGGGAAAGAATATCTGTACCTTAACAAAGCACACAAACAAAGCAATGAAATGAAAAGAAGCAGAAGATCACTCCTTCTTCACCCGATCTACAGTAATCATAAGTTTACTTATAAGTTTCATAGTCATAAAGGTTTCATTTTAGTTTTCTTTCCATTTTAGTTAACTTTCCAAAAATAGCAAGTTTCCATATTTAGTAACTTTCCAAAAATAGTAAGTTTCCATATTTAGTAACTTTCCAAAAATAGTAAGTTTCCATATTTAGTAACTTTCCAAAAATAGTAAGTTTCTATATTTAGTAACTCTAGTTATTAACATTCAAGTGTATCAACTTAAGGTATTAAAGGTGACTATATTAGTAGCTTAAGGTTCGTAATGCCATTTATATAAGTTTAGGGTTCATAATGTAGTTTTCATAAGTTTTAGGGTTTATTATGCAAATATAATAAGTTAAGGATTATAGTGTCATTATGGTAAGATTAGGGTATAAAATGTAAATATTATAAAGTTACATGTTTTCACAAGTTAGGTCCTTTAGTTTAAAATAATGACAATTTAAACCCGTTAGTTTAGAAAAGTATACACATAACACCTTTTTAACTTTCTAAACCCTTAACAGTTTCTGTATATGATCTGGTCACGTTTTTTCGAATTTATGAACCTCATTAGAACTCAGAAATAAAATCCACAAAAATTCACACACGCAATTCAATGTCCTTAGAACTCACACTAATTTTCCCAGAATTTATTATTTAGTATAACTATAGTTTAAAAATCCCTTAAGCCAATTCGTTCAGATTTCTGATCAGATTTGACACCCGAAAAGTTTGTATTTCAATACCCCATCTAAATAATTCATAAAAATCTACAAAAATTCCAGTAAGTGCTATACATATGAAATATTAATCCTGTAAAAGGGAATTCTCTAATTCGATATGATTTCCAAATTAAATATCAAAAACCCGGACTGTTTTTCCAGCCATACGAATTCAGCTTCGACACTTGATCTTGTAAAATTAAAAAGTGTACCTTCCCGACCTCTAAAAATTACAAGGCTTAGTTTTTCAGAAAGATATTTTATTAAACTTACTTTTAGACTTAAGAAACACTCATTAACATGTTAACATCATTTATATTCAATCGAACCAAATTAACCAAGTTTCCTGGACAGTTGCAATTATTCATCATTTCATGTGATCAATTAGGGTTTTATTATTCCAATGATTATATCTTGATACAAAACAATTATGGTTGAGTTAGAACAGATCTAGATCAACCCTTAATGTGGTCTACACCCGCACATAGCAATTCGAATCAAAACCATAACAATATATCTATTACATTAGGGTTTTCAAGTTGTTATTTCATGTGAGTCAAAACATGATTTATGTAACACTTGTTCTATTATCATGTATATTAAATTCGACAAGGACATCAAGAATGAATCGAATATGTCAAGGATGATACAAATTTACCCTTGATGCGTGATCAAAGAACAAGAACACCACACGATCGAATCACCAACTTTCTCCTTCCTTCTTCTTGAGTGGTACGAACGAGAGATGGGAGAAAACAAAATATGGATCGATTAGATTTATTCATGAACACGACGTATAGATTGAAGTATATATTATTTGATTACCTTGTTTCTACACGGATGGAACAATGAGAAAATAATGATCAAGCCTTCTTCTTCTTCCTTGTGGATCGAACAAAAGATTTTTAGGGTTTTTGGGTTTGTTTTTCTTTGAACCGTACAATGGAGATGGAGGAGGAGGACTTTTAGGGTTTTGATGAAGTGAAAGAAGTAAAAAAAAAATGTTCGGTATTAAAGTGGAATTAAGAAACCGTGTTTGATGATTGAAGCAAATAAGGTAATACCTAAATTAGTGGGATTCAATTTGATTGTGTTCTTATTCTTCTTATTTACCTCTTGGGCCAAAAATTTGGTTAATGACACATTATAAGTCGCCTCGTTAAGGCTTATAGTGTAGGATTATTATTTTGTACATTTTACTTATAGTGTAAAGTCTATATTAAGTTAACTTGTTAGGTAACTTAGGTTTAGTATAAATAATGATACTTATATGGTTTCACAATTTTTAAAAAAAATTAAATTCAGAGGGCATTTTAGTCATTTCAGATTGTGTTAATTTTGGGGTTTTACAATTCTTCCTCTCTAAAAGAAAATTTTCGTCCTCGAAAATTGAAATACGAAGTCAAAATAGAAATACGAAATCGAAAACGATATCGAAATGAATACGTACCAAGTCAAAAAGAGAAATGTGGATAACTGGATCGTATCGATTCTTCGGTCTCCCAAGTAGCCTCGCTCTCAGGATGGTTCTTCCAAAGAATCTTTACGAACGGAATTGTTTTAGTTCTCATGACTCTTTCCTGACGCTCCAAAACAGCCTCAGGTCTTCACTATACGAAAGATCTTCCCGAATCTGATCGAACGGGCAAGACACAACATGAAGCGGATGATAATTATACCCACAAAGAAGTGACACATGAAAAACATCATGCACATGCGATAATTGGGGAGGTAGCACCAATCGATAAGATACCTCACCAACCCGATCAAGAATCTCAAACGGACCGATATAACGTGGACTAAGCTTCCCTTTCATACCGAAATGCTTAACGCCTCGAAAAGGAGAAAGCTTCAAGAAAACACGATCACCAGAGTTAAACTCAACATCACGACGATGACGGTCAGCATAGCTCTTCTACCTAGTACGAGCCTCCTTCAACTTCTCTTTGGCCACAACCACCTTCTCATTAGTAATCCTAATTAATTTTGGTCCCTCAATGAGTCATTCCCCGACCTCATTCCAACAAACCGGCGCTCTACACTTACGCCCATATAACATCTCAAATGGAGCCATCCTGATACTCGCATGCCAACTATTATTATAAGCAAACTCCACCAGACACAAGTAATCATCCCAGTGGCCTGTCCACTCTAAAGCACAAGACCTTAACATATCCTCCAAGGTCTGAATCGTCAGCTCCGATTGTCCATCAGTCTGAGGATGAAATGCCGTACTGAATTTAAGCCGTGTACCCCAAGCTTTATGTAATCCTTTCCAGAAACGAGACGTATAACGAGGATCATGATCGGACACAATAGAAGACGGCGTACCATGTAATCGAACAATTTCCTACTGGAAAATCTGAGCCAAACGACCCACAGAATAATCAATATGAATGGGAGAAAATGCGCAGATTTGGTCAGACGATCAACAACGACCCAAATTGCGTCATGTTTCCGAAGAGTACGAGGTAAACCGGTAACGAAGTCCATAGATATCTCGTCCCATTTCCATGTAGGAATGTCAAGAGGTTGCAAGAGACCACTTGCACGTTGATGTTCAATCTTGACCTGCTGACAAGTCATACATCTAGCCACATGCAAAGCCACATCCTGTTTCATCCCATTCCACCAAAAATGTTGCTTCAGATCATGGTACATCTTAGTCGAACCTGGATGAATAGAGAACAGAGAACTATGTGCCTCAGAAAGCACAGCCTCATGAAGAGTAGAATCATCTGGAACAAATAGACGATCACCAAACCAAACGACACCATCCGCATCCACACGAAATTCTGACTGTTTACCATCCTCAACATTTTGTACAATAGCCCATAACTCATCATCGTCCTTCTGAGCTTTCTTAATCCTCAACACCAAATCAGACTCCACCTTCAAGCTAGCCTAAAAACCATCATGACCCCGAATACACAGCTCAACTTCCATAAGCTCTAAGTCATTCAGAATCCTCGGCTCAAAGTCAAGACTAGCAATCATTCCCGACTTACGACTCAAAGCATCAGCCACAACATTGGCTTTTCCAAGGTGATACTGAATATTAGTGTCATAGTCCTTCAACAACTCCAACCAACGTCTCTGTCGCATGTTCAATTCCTTCTGGGTAAAGATGTACTTCAGGCTCTTATAGTCAGTGAATATATCACAACTCTCACTATAAATATAATGCCTCCAGATTTTTAAAGCAAAGACAACGGCAGCTAATTCAAGATCATGAGTAGGATAGTTCGCCTCATATGGTTTCAATTGTCTAGAAGCATATGCAATCACTTTCCCATGCTGCATCAAAACACAACCTAAACCCTTCTTTGAAGCATCGCTGTAGATATGATAACCTCTTGAACCTGATGGTAGAGTAAGAATCGGTGCAGAAACAAGCCTCTTCTTCAACTCCTCAAAACTAGCTTCTCTCTCGTCGGTCCATACAAACTTTTCTCCCTTGCGCATAAGCTGAGTCAACGGTAACGACAAACGAGAAAAACCCTCAACAAACCTCCTGTAATACCTAGCCAGTCCAAGAAAAATCTTGACTTCAGTCACATTGGTCGGTCTTGGCCATTTGGTGATAGCCTCAACCTTAGCCGGATCCATGGTGATACCATCTGCGGAAATGACATGACCTATGAATGCAACTTGTTCCAACCAGAACTCGCACTTGGAAAACTTGGCGTATAACTTCTTCTGCCTCAAAGTCTCCAAAACAACACGGAGATGGCTCTCGTGCTCCTCTTTAGTCTTAGAGTACACCAAGATGTCGTCAATAAACACGATCACAAACTTATCTAAGTATTCATGAAAAATCCGATTCATCAAATCCATGAAAACCGCTGGAGCATTCATCAACCCAAACGGCATGACTAAGAACTCGTAATGGCCATATCTAGTACGGAATGCGGTCTTAGGAATATCTTGCTCTTTCACACGTAGCTGGTGATATCCAGACCTCAAATTGATCTTAGAAAAGAATTTCGCTCCCTGAAGTTGATCAAACAAATCATCGATGCGGGGAAGTGGATAACGATTTCGAATGGTGTAATACTAGAAGAATCGAACCAACCTTACACAAACTAAAACTATATTAAGCTACTACTACTAAACGTAACACACAAAGTAAATAAGAAGTAAAGATGAAGAAGAAATGAGATGCGTATGAAATATCTAAGTCGTATGATTCATAGCCATAAGAGAATAACAAAAGATAAAACACACACACACACTCTCTCACCTTTACAAGACTTTGAGGCACCCTAAAATGGGTGGAGAGTGTGTGTATTTATAGGAGATGTGGAAGCCTTTGTTGCCCTAAAAGGCTTTGGTTGGGCCTTGTGATGGACTTGGGCTTTTTCATTATTCTTTATACTTTCATTACAAAGTCCATCACAAAGCCCTTACATATTTGATTTAAACCACACGACACACATAAAATACAATTACAAATGACCATCACTTTTCTATAAAATATAAAAGCTAACAATCTCCCCCTAAGGGATGGTCATTTCAATGATGCTCTGGTGAGTAGTCTTTTATCTTCAACGTCTTTATCTTTGTGTGTCGATGTAGAATAATATTCAATCAATGTTCTTTCATGCACTGTGATCTTCAAAGTAATCGTCCTTTGATGAATGTTCTTGCCTTGATCAAAATCTTCTCGTGATGATGCGTCGTGTCCTCCAACATACTTATACCTCTTCTCCTTATGCTAACAATCTTCTCATAATCTTTCATCATATGACATATGAACTTGTCCTTGACATCTTGATTAGCCTCTTGACTTTGTTGTTACACTTGGTCGTTAACTTGATCTCCTTGTCTTGAACTTTTAACACTTGAGCTTTGATGAGGAATGTTCTTCATAAGTATAAGTATGCTGAGGTGAAGATGCTTGATGTATGGGATGATGGTTAATGGATGTTTAAGGGTAGCTGCATAAAACCGTTAGTAATAATCATCCAACGCTTATGGGTTAGGACTTCGAGATCGTCAACAACATAGTGTGTAGACTTTCTCTAATCTCCCCCAGGCCGTTCTGAACCGGATACCCTCGAGAGGGCTTACACGGACACACCGAAGTGCACCCATGATTCAGTGAGTCGCTAGAGATCACCCTATGACTGTAGACCGTTTGAAGCACGTAACCATCATGATAAAACTCGGCAAGATCCAAAGATCTCATTAAGACTCTTACAACTTGTGTTCTTTTAGTTGAACACCAGTGTATCATATTGGAAGTGTTCCTAAGAGATTTGTAATGAATCTCATGGCTCTAGAATCTATTGTGAGTTTTGGTTTTAGTAGTCGGAGGCATGGAGCAGAGTGCCACCTTTTCAATATCAACACATCTAGGAGTGAGAGGTCGATAGATTATGTAGTGTTCTCCGTGAGAAATGAAACAAATATCTTTTAAGAGATATCTGAGTGGCTAGGAGGGGTGGTGCAGTGCGTCACTGGGTCCATGACGTCTTGTCTTCAATATCAGTATCACCTTAGTGAATACCGATAGTAGATGTATTGACCCGGTTTCTGCCCTAAGTTTTCATGGAGGGCTATTTCTTTTCACCCTTTCATTCAACTTTTCTTTTTAATTCTTCGACCCCTTCTTTCCCTTTCTCATTTACTCCTTTTTTCAATCTTTCCTAAGGACTTCTAATTCTAATCTATTGGAATTTTCCTTGGGTAGATTCCTCCGGCTCTGGCGGATCATAGGACAGTTTTTCCTAACCTTAGTCACCTTATAACTCCATGACTATCCTAGATTTCCCGTAAAACCTTTTGAAAATCTCTCAAAGTGTTTATGAATAAACACATTTAGTTAGCACTTTGAGAGTTTTACATTTTTGAAATACTCCCCCTTCACATGTGCTCATGCATTTTTAACTAAAATTGCACATGTTGGGTAGAGTTCGCACATTTTGAATTGATCGACTTTCAATGAACATGACCTTCGCGAGACATGCTTACATCACTAGTTAGACTAGCTTGAAATTATTACCCGTCCCGGTCATATTCAATGATCATCTCTCGAATTGGTACATTCTACTCAGACAAGTCCTTTGCGAGACACGTTTACATCAATGGATAACCATCTTGAAATTATTACTCGTCCCGGACAAGTCTTTTCGAGAACGGACATTTAGTTTCATCAATTTGAGGGTTCATGCTGAGTCTGTCTGGTGAGCATACTTTGAGATTCCACGAACTTTGATCACATTTTAATCACGTCCTCTCCCCCTCAAAAATAGCATTGATATTTTTGATATCAACTGATTAAAATGAAAGTGTTTTGGAGAGAGACGGATTTTAGCATGAAAATGGAGCATTTTGCATTTTTAATTTTTATACTCCCCCTTAAATAAAGAATATTCTTTAAACATTTGAGTTTAAAAATCATTTAATGGTATAGAGGGAGTTTGCACTTTTGAAGAATCTTGAGCACAGAATTTGGAGAAAGATTTTGAAAAATATTTTTGAAAAATCTTGATCATGTGCTCAAGGATTCTTTGATTTTGTTTGCCATTAACAATGTGAGTCCTGATCAGATATAATCAGAAGTCATCAATGTAGCGCGGGTTTCGTACTGAAATGCACGAAAGCCGTAAAGAAGAAAGTTTTGAGAACGACATATTTTAGAAAATGTTTTAAATGAACTCTCGCTCAAGCATCTGTACATGCCCGTATCATTGTTGAATGACATTTCTAGGTACGTACAGAATATTGATTTATACAAGAGACATGTCGTGAGAAGATTATTTTTGATTTTTGTATTTTATATTTTTTTTTATGTCTTTTTGAAAATTTTTTATTTTTATATTTTGTTTTTGTTGGTTTTTCAAATTTTGTATTTTGTTTTTTCAAAAAATATTTACATGCGAAGCTTCAATGAGATGATTCAAGAAGATTCGAGAAGACTTTCTAACTCTTCGGGAGTTAGGCTTCGCATTCCAATTCGACGAACTAAGTATTCAAACCGCTCTTTTGGGAGGGCTTTAGTAAATAGATCGGCGAGTTGGTATTCAGTCTTCACGAAAAATAATTCAACAGTACCCTCTTCGACGTGTTCCTTGATAAAGTGGTAGCGGACTCTAATATGCTTGGTCTTGGAGTGCTGAACTAGATTGCACGAGATGGCTATGGCACTTTTTGAGTCACAATACATAGGTATGTGGTCGAAAGAGTAGCCATAATCTGTGAGTTGTGTCCTCATCCATAGAACTTGGGCACAACACGCAGATAGAGACACATACTCGGCTTCTGCGGTTGAAAGTGCTGTGCAGTCTTGTTTTCTTGATGACCAGCCTACTAGCTTCTCTCCCAGAAATTGTGCTCCTCCGGATGTACTTTTTGCAGTGACTTGGAAACCAGCATGATCGGCATCTGCAAAGGCTGTTAGATTGAACTCCGAATCATTCGGATACCAAAGTCCCATGTTAATGGTTCTTCGAAGGTACCGGAAAATCCGTTTAACCTCTTTGAGGTGAAGTTCGGTAGGCCTTGCCTGAAACCGTGCTAATAAACAAACAGCAAATTGTATATCGGGTCGGCTAGCAGTTAAGTACATGAGAGACCCAATCATGCTCTGATATTTCTTCGGATCAATGGGTTTCCCATATAAGTCAGCACCAATTTTGGGTGAGGTGACTATTGGAGTACCAACAGAGTCACAATTTTCCATTCCATGTTTCTTTAAAATCTCAATTGTATATTTCGCTTGATTAATGAAAATACCATGATGGGATTGATGGATTTGAAGTCCAAGGAAGAATTTTAATTCGCCCATCATAGACATTTCAAATTTAATTTTCATGAGATTTGCAAAAAGTTTTGAATGTTTTGGATTAGTGGACCCAAAGATTATGTCGTCCACGTAAATCTGAACAATCAAAATGTCATCTTTAAACTTTTTGGTAAACAAGGTCGGGTCAATTGTTCCTTTGGTGAAATGATTTAACAGCAAGAAAGATGAGAGTTCATTGTACCACGCCCTTGGGGCTTGTTTTAGACCATAGATAGCCTTTTTGAGCTTGTAGACGTAGTCGGGATGATCTTTGTCAACGAATCCATCTGGCTGACTCACGTACACTTCTTCCTTCAGAGTTCCATTCAAGAAAGCCGTCTTGATATCCATCTGATAGACCGGGATGTTCTTGTGAGCCGCGTATGCTAAGAAAATCCTGACCGCTTCAAGTCTAGCTACTGGCGCGAATGACTCATCAAAATCGATTCCCTCTTCCTGTCTAAATCCCTTGGCCACGAGACGATCTTTGTTGCGAATTACAGTCATCTCTTCATCCTTTTTGTTCTTCCATATCCACTTAAGATCAATGACAACTTTGTCGAGAGGTCTTGGCACTAAATCCCAAGTGTCATGAAGTCGATATTGGAGAAGTTCTTCCTGCATTGCTTCAATCCATTCCTCGTCTGACATTGCTTCCCGAATGTTCTTTGGCTCTTTTAAACTGACTGAGCAGGCGAAGATGCACATATCACAATCGGTGGCTAGTTGTCTTATCGTCTGTACTGGCCTTGAAGGTTCACCAATGACATGTTCTATTGGATGATCTTTAGTCTACTTTAATGTTGAAGGGTACCTTGGATCTAACGAATGCGTGTTTGATGGTTCATGTAACCGAGAAGAAGATTCAGCAGATTCCGTAGCAAATGGGTTTTCAAATGGTTCTTCTTCGTCTAACACAGCATCATTTTGGTATGGTTCTTCTTGATTTGGTGTAGTTTGGGTTTGCTCATCAACTCTTGGTAAAACAATTTCAATTACTGGAGTGGCAGGAGTAGATGTAGATGATGTTGATGTGGAAGGAGTTGGTGCTTCAGCTTCGATTGTAATAGATGCATCTTGTATTGGTGGTGGTGGTTGTTGTTGAGCGGGTGCAGCGGAACGTTGTTGTGATGTATCTATTGAAGCTCCACCATAGTACTCATCATACATAAACTCGAAGAAATTATCCAGTTCTTGATTTGTAGGTTTATCAGTGTTAGTTGACTGAGCTCCTTGGGGTGTGAGTCCTGAACTGATGTGTCCAGAAGTTTGAATTTGTGGTGCGGGTCCTAATCCGATACGATTAGAAGCCATTAGGTTAAGCGCGAGTTCTAGAGCGAGTCTCTCAGAAGCCATTTGTGAAATCTCATCAAATTTCACATTCATCGTCTCCATTACTCTTTTCGTTCTTCTATTATACACCCTAAATGCCCTCGAGTTATCTGAATAACCAATGAAGATACCAATATCACCCTTAGCCTTCAACTTCCCCAGATCCTCTCTGTCATTTGTAGGATAGCACAAAGCGCCAAATACATGAAGATAAGAGATATCGGGTTTTCTATTGTTCACTAGTTCGTATGGGGTTTTATTGAATCTTGGATGGATTAGGGATCGGTTTTGCGTAAAACAGGCAGTGGAAACAGCATCAGCCCATAAAAACAACGGTGCACAGGAATAAATCAGCATAGTGCGAGCAGCTTCCACAAGCGTTCTATTTCTTCTTTCAGCTACTCCATTCTGCTGTGGAGTTCTGACTGCTGATGTCTGGTGAGTAATTCCAGTTTCTTCAAAATATGTTCGTAACTCCTGATTAGTAAATTCTGTGCCATTGTCAGTTCTTACAATCCTAACTAGAGCTTGAAGTAGAACTTGAATTCGCTTCAGAAAGGTGATGATGATTCCAGGTGCTTCGTCTTTTGATCTCAAAAACCTTACCCATGTATATCTTGAGTAATCATCGACAATCACAAGAATACACTTCTTCCCATTGATACTCTCAACTCTCATTGGGCCACATAAGTCCATGTGCAATAGATGTAACTTATCAACCGAACTGGGAATGGTTTTAGGTTTATAAGTTGCCCTTTTGCTTTTGCCTTGCTCACCGGATGGACATAAGTGTTCTTTGGTGTATTTGAATTTAGGGAGACCGGTGACGATGTTGTCTTTGGCAAGTTTGGTGATGGTGTCAAAGTTGAGATGGGAAAGGCGTCTGTGCCACAACCAGGACTTAGTGTCGTCAGCTCTAGTCATAAGACAAATTGGTGATGACGAGGCCATTTGGTTTATGTCGATATCATAGAGATTGGTGCCACGATTTCCGGTTAAGAGATCATCACCAACCAAGTTCCTAACGAAACATGTATTTCTTCTGAATGCAACCTCTAAATCCGCATCACAAAATTGTCCGACTGAAAACAGGTTGTGTCCCAATCCTTCGACATAGTAAACTCGAGTGATTAAAAAATTCCCAAACTGTAGATCTCCATAACCCAGAATAGCTGCTACATGATCATTTCCAAACCGAACTGTTCCCATGAACTTCCATACAAAGTTGATCAGCAGCTTCAGATTCTCGGTCATGTACTTGGAGCAACCCGAGTCGACGATCCAAAGACATATTTTGATAACCTGCCAATAATAGATGATTGTGCATTTGGAAACCGTTTATCATTTGGTTCCATGGGGTTAGGGATAACAGACGAAATACAATCATAGATGGTTTTTACTGGTTCTTCCTTAGCCATTTTTATTATACCATTTTCTAGACTGAATTCTCTACCCGTTCGAATCCATACGCACATCTTAAGATAGTTCCTAGGCAGCAGACTACTAGTTGTTTTCCTAGACTTTGCAATAAGTCTTTGAATGTATCTAGTCTTAGCAGTAGTTCCTGAAGGAGCATCTTTCTTAGCAGGCTTATCATTTACGTGCACAACATTAGAAACAATATCATCACACACATTCTCATACAAAGATTTCTTGTTCATTAAACAAACAGGTTTATTACATGCACTAGAAATATTGTCTTTAACATTACATTCAGATGACATAAGTTTCTTCTTGGTAAGCGATAAAATCCTAGGGTGTTCTTCTACATCTTTCGTTTTATTCTTGGTTTCACTCTTAGAAGCAGGCGCGACTCTATTCCTTGTATTGCTCTTAGGCTTTGGTCTGCTGCTCTTAGAGGTACTTTCTACTCCTGTAGAAGGTAAGGCACACTCATTAGGATTTATCTTGTTGTCCTTTGAATCAGTGTTAGCTTTCCTAGTCTCTTTTGGATTTTCCTTAACACTTTTGTCTATCGCCCTATATGTTTTAGATGTAGAGGTAGATGCAATAGTGGTACTAATCCTATAAAGTCCAGGTGCTATCACATTTGGTGTTTCGACAACTACTTTCTCTTTTCCTTTTTCTTTGGGCAAAGGTGAAGGAGCACTTTGTGAAATTGACATTTTTGGTTTTGCATTAATTTCTTCACCCTTCCCTTTTTGACATTCAAGCTGAGACTTCAGAAGATCAATTTGTTTTTGCATTTCTTTGTAAGAACGTTCATACGACAGTTTGTCATACTTGCATTCTTCCTTTTTTCAATCTAGTTGTTTAAAATATGTAACATTTTCTTTTTCAAACTTTGCAAATGCATTTTCATATTTTGAAACAATTTCTGAAGTCTCGGCTCGAATTCTTTCATCATCTTCAATAGAATACATTTGATAAATAATGGACATAATATCAGTTGAAAGAGCTTCTTCAGAGAGTGCGTCATTTTGTTTTTCCAAAACTTTGATTTTTTCAATGTTTTCATTAGCTTCAAGTACCAAGGATGTGTGGTCCTTGACAAATTCAGTTACTTCTTTGATAATTGCGTTCTCAACATGAATTGCTCTTGCATGTATGCCAGATACAATGGGAGTAATCTTTGTTTCGAACATCTTTTTCTGTTCAGTTTGAAAACTTGAAAACCAATCGTTTATTTTAGCATCAGTTTTGGTTGCCACAACAGTTTGAAGCATTTCAACTCTCCTTTAAAGATCGGCCAAAAGTATTCTAGCTTCACTTGTGTGACAAGTGTTGTTAGAGTACATTTTTTCGATATTAGAAAGATGTTTTGAAACAACTTTAAATTTTGAGACAGCCACTGGTTTTTTTGAAAACATTGGAGACTCTTTTTTAACAAGATGAACTCCAGCAAGATGAACTCCAGCAAGTTTGTTAGCTTCATTATAATCGATTGGCTGGATTTCTCTGTTCAATTGTCTCATTTTTTTTTGACTCTCTTTCGTAAGCTCAATCGTTTCATGCGAATCATAACAAGCAGGTGGATCATGTACATCATTTATAATATTACCATTATATAGCACATTCTGTTCTTTCTGAGCTTTCTTGAGATAACAAGGGTTTTCACAACCGAGAGCCATTTTCTTTCTTGTGTGTAGAATCGGGTTTTTGTCATTAATTATCATATTAATCGTTTGAGTTGAATGACCCGTTTTTACAAGCATTTCTTCCAACTTTTTAATAGTTTCCTGTTTGTCAAGAACTTCATCAAGAAGTTCATCTTCTCGTTTTGAAAACTTTGAATGCAACTCTTTCTTTTCTTTTTCAAGATCAGAACAAGTTGATTTTTGTTTAAAAAGTTGGTTGGTTAGATCAGAAATTTCTGCTTTTAAGGATTTAATTTGCATGTTCAATTTAACATCAAGAGTGTCGTATTTGATTTGCAAATGTTTCTCCCTTGAAACAGAATCACTGTAACCAGTTTCAAGTTCTGACAGTCGTTTGTGGTGAAATTCAAAAGCTTTTTCGTTCACCTTGTATCTCTCAAGCTCAGTTGTCAATTTTTCATTAGCGGCCTTAACATCGCTATTGATCTTTTTGACATTTTCAATTTCAATACCACAATTTTGCAATAATGATTCAAATAAAGCTTGTGTTTCCTCTTCAGTCTCAGTATGCTGTGACTCGAAGTCACCATTAGGATTCATATCTGGAGTAGCCAAATTAGTATTACTACAACTTGGGGAGTCCATATATGTATCATAAGTGAGAGTAGGAGTCGCAGGATGTTGTTCTTGTTGAGGTGACATATCAAACATTTCATTATTGTGACATGTAGCATATGTAGGTACCTCAGATATCACATTAGCATCATAAGCAGGAGGTGCTTCAGAATCCGTGTCATATTTAACCTCCTGAAGATTTGCCATGAAGATGCAGTTGGCATCGATTACCTCCAAATCCTCTGAGTCATCCATCAGTGCCATGAAATCATGTTCCTCAGCACTCAACTGAAACCCTGCCTTGTCCTTCTGAGCTAAGAGCAAAGCTTTCTGAAGATACTCGGGATCTTTCTTTTTTGGCTTGGAGGGACAGTTTCTTGCCATATGACCAGTACCCTGACAATTAAAACATTTCAACACATTTCCTTGATTCATATTCCCAACATTCCCAGCAACAGGAGCAGCAACATTCCCAACCTGATTTCCCATATTCTGACCTCTTCTGTTTCCAACAACTTGACCCATCTGATTCTGATTACCCATAAACTGACCCATCTGATTTCCCATATACTGCCCTGTATTTTGATTACCCATCTGAGGAGCATATCCTTGTTGATTCCCATAACCTCCAACCATTTGTCCTTGTTGACCCATGTTGAAACCCGGTTGAGCAAACTGCCTGTAGCGAGTGTTCGATGCAATCCTTTGATTGTTGTTGGTAGGTGTGGAATAGCGTCCTTGAACAACTTTTGATAGAAGGGTGAATGCTTGAGACAGTGCAGACATGTCATCATTAGGATTGTATGGTGATTCTGGGTAAAGTTGTTGTGGGAAGATAGCAGTTTGTGGAGAGTATTCATGTGGCATGTAGTTCTGAGTGGGAGTTGATGATGATGATGTGTTCACTGTTGAAGGTGATGGTGACTGAGCAATCAATGCTAAAGGATCATGTTTTTTGGCAAGCATTTCTTTCCTAACCTCATCTGCCTCTTTCTGGTTTTGTTTCAAGAAATCATACAGCTGATCATAATTCACTTCATGAAGGTTCTTTGTCTGATTAACAATCGTAACATATCGTCCCCATTCCTCTGGAAGGTTGTTAAGAAACTTGATGTTCTGGACAATCTGTTTTGGTGTTAAATTAGTCCTGATGAGCTCATTCATGAGAGTGCAAAACCTTGTGTAGTAGATTTCAATTGGTTCAGCTGGAGTGGATGAAAACTTCTCCCATTCAGTAAGAAGCTTATTTTCAATGTCTTGTTGACCAATTTCAGTTCCATGACATAGCCTCCTAACTCGTTCCCACATGTCGTAAGCAGTTTCACAGCTGTCAACAGCACAAAAGATCTCTTGTGGTAAACCAAGTTGAATTAGGTGCATGGCTAAGTCATCTGCTTTAATCTGTTTCCGATCCTCTTCTGTGTACTCTTCTTCTTTCTGAGTACGAAAGGATGGTGGTACAGGAGGTGTTTGATTTGGATCACCATCTTCTTGAATCTGAAGTGGTTTGAATGGACCATTCTTGATGGAGTTGATTAGGAGTTTGCCTTGTCCATTGGGTTTTGTTTTCAAGTAACGAAGCATACGGCTTATCCATGGAAGATAACTACCTTTCTCTAGCATGGGAGGACGGTTTTCAGTACCAGCTGCATGGATGTCTTGTTGAGTAGTCATTATTGTTGTTGTATGATAAGGTTGATTGATTTAGGATCGTTGCAAAGAAATAGGTGTTGTGATTGTTGAAGGTAAAAGTTTGACGATGTTGTTGATGATCTTTGAGTTTACAATTTAGATAAACAAAACAATTTAAATAAAGTTACTAAATTTGACTAGACTATAATTTAGACAAAAGCAAAAGATTACAATTCGACAAAGGTTATGTAAATTAGAATTTAGATAAAATATCAATTTCTATAGAAATTTCAATTTGACCAGAATTTATACAAATTATGGTAAAATTTCAATTTAGATAGAAATATCTAATTTATATAAATTGATAATTTATATAAAACGATCTAACACTCTTATACAAGAGAGTAGATATCCGATTGTCGAAGTATTTTCTACACTTATACAAGCGCAAAAATACCGAGTTCACTTTTGTTGTTGAAGAAATCACGATCGAAGCAAATTTATAAAAGTTATTTAAGTTGAACTATGTTTATGTAAAGTGCAAGGGTTAATTCTGCCAAATCCGAAAGTTCACAAAAGCTGTCGCAAATGCGAGGGGCTGAATCTGCCAAAGTCTGAAAGTTTCAGTCTGTCCGAGAAGTAATCACGATAAGCCTTTGTTGTCCGAGATCTGATTAGCGATAAGTTGCCCGAGAAGTGATTTGCGATAATTTTCCCAACTTCAATTGCGATAAAACCGTTTGTTTGAATTGCGATAAGAAGCTCAGGAGCAATTGCGATAAGTACAGCTTGGTGATTTGTGATAAAAGGCCAAGTCCCAATTCCGACAAACCCTAACTTGTCGCTATTTGAATAGCGATAAACCCTAACTTATCGCGATTGGGGCTCTTCGAATCAACTTTCTTATACAAGAAAGTGGATTATCAAGGACGATGCGGGACCCTTTTTATCAGATTTCTTGTACAAGAAATGATAAAAAATCTATGCGTAGCAAGCTGATTCGAACTTTGGACCTTTGATGATGAACTTTTTACCCGCAACACTTCACAAACCCACGTTAAACTCACAAAAATCACGTCTTTTTCCCTTTAACACACGATCAACACAAAAAGTTTTAACCTTTTACACTAATACGCACGTAAAAAGTTTGAACCTTTTTTCTTAAATAACCCACGTTGATCTCAAAACAAACACAACTAGAACCTAAATCAATGTAAGGCGAATGATACCACTTGTAATACTAGAAGAATCGAACCAACCTTACACAAACTAAAACTATATTAAGCTACTACTACTAAACGTGACACACAAAGTAAATAAGAAGTAAAGATGAAGAAGAAATGAGATGCGTATGAAATATCTAAGTCGTATGATTCATAGCCATAAGAGAATAACAAAAGATAAAACACACACACACACTCTCTCACCTTTACAAGACTTTGAGGCACACTAAAATGGGTGGAGAGTGTGTGTATTTATAGGAGATGTGGAAGCCTTTGTTGCCCTAAAAGGCTTTGGTTGGGCCTTGTGATGGACTTGGGCTTTTTCATTATTCTTTATACTTTCATTACAAAGTCCATCACAAAGCCCTTACATATTTGATTTAAACCACACGACACACATAAAATACAATTACAAATGACCATCACTTTTCTATAAAAATAAAAGCTAACAAATGGTGATGCGGTTAAGCTCACGGTAGTCAATACATAATCTCATGCTACCGTCCTGCTTCTTAACGAATAACACCGGAGCACCCCACGGAGAAACACTGGGACGGATAAAACCAGATTCAAGCAATTCCTGTAACTGCTCCTTCAATTCCTTTAGCTCAACAAGAGCCATACGATAAGGAGCTTTGGAGATGGGTTCAGCACCCATAATTAAATCAATCGAGAATTCAACCTCACGCTCAGGCGGCATGCCTGGGAGTTCATCAGGAAATACATCTGGGAATTCATGAACAACTGAAAGGCTCTCCATACTAGAAATCTCCAAAGATGAATCCTTAATCGAAGCTAGAAAACCTTCACAACCATGTGTCAGAAGAGAACGAGCTTTCATAGCAGATATGATCTTAATGGGTTTACCAAGCCGAGAACCTTGGTAGACGAATTCAGGATTACAAGGATTACCAAAAATCACACGCCTGGTATGGCAGTCAATCGTAGCTCGATGCTCCGACAACCAATCCATACCCAAGATTACATCAAAGTCGTACATATCGAGAGGAAGAAGATTTGCAGAGTGAACTTTATCGTCGAAACGAAGAGGAAAATTCACGTATTCATGAGTAATGGTCACAAAATTTTTCATTGGTGTTGATATAGATAAAGCATAGTTTAGTGGTATTGCCGTCGTATTAATGTGTTTAACAGATGTAGAAGATATTACAGAATGTGTAGCACCAGTATCAAATAAAACAAACATGGGACGATCAAATAAATAGAGCATACCCGAGACAGTTCCAGAAGTACCCGCAGCCTGATCCCTGGTTAGTGCAAAAACTCGACCTTTAGAAGCCTGCTGCCCACCATTTCCATTCCCACGGTTGGTGCCAGTCGCCTTTGGACAATCCCTAACTCGATGTCCAAGTTCACCATAACTAAAACAGGCACCAGTAGCCTTATAACAAGTACGACCAGGGTGATTTTTCCCACACTCAACACAAATAGGAGGAGGTGGAAGCTGTTCCCCCACATTCCTCTGCCCAGCTGAAGAAGTAGCACCACGATTACCCTGCTGACTACCACGACTCTGCTGACCCCTAAACTGTTGGTCACGACCTGACCGCTGATTCTGCCCACTGTTGTTGTTACCACGCCTGTCATTACTCCGAAACTCATTACCCCTCGAAACAACATTCCTCTGACTATTACCCTGAACCTGCTGATGATCACTCTCATGAGTCCTCTTCACCCCACGTCTAGACCTCTCTTGCATCAACTCCTTATTACGGACTGCATTGGCAACTTGTGCCACATCAGTAAAATCAGTATTCAGAATACCATCCAGCAACTCATCACGTAACCCCCACTTAAAATGCATAGCCTGCTCCTCCGGAGTCCCAGCCTTCTTACCCAAGAAACCCGCAAGCCTAACAAACCTCTTCATGTACTCCGCACTCGACTCCCTATCCAACTGAAAGATATGATGATAGTCACGCTCGAACTTCTGTTTCTCTGATCAAGGGAAGTACTGAAGAAAGAATATCTCCCGAAACTCAGCCCATGATAACCCAGCAACAAACTCATCACCTCCCTTAGCCAACCGATATGCCCTCCACCAACTGAGGGCATCTCCCTCAAATTTGTAGCTAGCCAAACGCGCCTTAAACCCATCATCACAACCAAGTATGTGACAAATGGTAATTTTCACCCTAATATTCTAATAATAAATGTCTATTTATTATTACCAAACTGTTAAACCGAACAATTACATGTTTACGTATTTATTTCGGGAAGCAAATCCGCACGCAGTAGCGTAAAACAACTCACTCAAATTATTTTAACTTATCAGTAAAGTGAATTTAACACTTCCCGACAATTTCAGACAATAACAAATAAAAAACGAGAGGTTATCTTGTTTTCTAAAAAAAAAAAAAAAAAAAAAAAAAAAAAAAAAAAAAAAACGACACCACACGCGTACCGACACCACATTAGTAAAGATTGGATTTTAAAATTTATTTTTATGAGTCGACAAAATTATTTTACAGTAGTATCGGGAAAACGGCTCCGGAGTTGTATCTTTCACGTTTACGTGAAGGCGCGTTGTCGCAAACAAACTTTGATTAAACGGGACACGGGGTACACTTAATACACTAAAATCTTAAATATCAAAAATAAAATAAAACCCACCCCAGCCTTATCCCACACGTGATAACTCAGGGATATCAGATCCCATCTTTTTCTCCTTTTCATCTTCTTCAATAATATTCAACACCATTCTCCAAATAAACTATGGCAATAATCGGATTAAAGGCAACACATTTCAAATATCTCTGCTATTCCATTTTCCCAACCTCACTTTACCACACGCAATGGAGATTCCCTGCCACAATCCCACCTCTTATCACCATCAACAGTAGGTTTTCTTGCTTCCCAAAGCCACATCGAGAACCAAACTTGGTACTGGAGGTCGAATCTATACCAATACCAAGAGAAGCTAGCTCAAAAATGGTTAAACCCCACTTCCCTATACCGAAAGTGGGTCAAGATTTACCTAAGATTTTCCCTTAATAAACTTGGTTCCAGGAGAAGCAATCACACAAGCAAATTCAAACTCACCAAATCTTATCTTAGTTGAGGGTGATTAGGAAGAGAAGGGTGTGACTTGCTTGGAACCGGGTTGGAGCTCTCATCTATTCCTCTAGAACCGAATCATCATCTATTCTTTTGTAAGGTTAATCCTTATTCTTGTATTCTTTCTTTTGGTTTTCGATTGATGTAGGAAATGTGTAGTTTTGTTCCTGACGAATGGATTATAAATGTTATGATATTTTTCTGTTGTTGTCAAGTATATGGGTCGAATCATTGTTGGTGTTGGTGTGGTAAAAACAGATTTTTTTCTTCTAAAACTGATAATGTCATGACAAATCTAGTGTCGGCTCAAAAATATTGATATTGTGCTAATTGTATAATCCATGTCGATTTAATTCATCCAGTTAGTTCGTTAGGATAAGTGATGTCTAGGTTGCTAAGTTAGTGTTGAACCTGAAAATGGGTGAATCGACCCAACTTACTACTTTGAAAACTTTATTGCTCGAATGGTTGTGTTTGTGGGTCAAAAACTAGATTAGCCAAGTTTGGTCCTAAAAAATTTTTGTTGCTGTGGTTAATTGTATAACTCGAATGAGATGGATTTTTGGTTAAGAAATTTTACTAGTCAAATCCTTGGTCTTAAAGTTATGGCCGCGAGGCATTTGTGAAAATTTCGACCCTTGAAATGAGGTTGTAATCAAATAGGGAAGTCCTAGATCTTGGTCCTTACTGTTATAGTACTCATGTTTATAGTAGTGTTTGTGATGGTGTTGAATTCGAGTCGAGTGGTACTCGACTCGAGACTTATCAAAGCCGTTCAAACACCTCGAATGAGCTCCAAAGATCTTATCCATGTTGTATTCTTAAGTCCAATGTTAAATCGACCATTGTTTAGTGGTCTAGGTTGGAAATGCTATGTCATGGCCTAGGACTAAAGTTCAGCCGAGAACTAGCTCCAAAAGTGTTGGTTAACACTTGGTGAGCCGACCTCTCTAGTCCATTTTCAACATCATTTTTGGGTGTTTAAGCCCCACAATGAACTCGAGACCAAGTCTCGCTTACTCTAGTGACTCAAGTCATTGGTCAAAACCTTGTTTCGAGCCTCGTTAATTGCTAAAAAGTTGTTTCAAACTCAAGGCAGTAGGACATATGTGTATGTCCCTAAGCTTCAAAAATTCTCTTTTAGTCTACAGATGTGGGCAACATAAGTATGCTCATAAGCCCCAAAATATTTGTGTTACAAGTTAAGCGCTGGAACTTTGTTCCATTACTTTGTCACTAGTCGAATTAATAGATGGGCCAAAGCCCATCAATAGTCCCCTTGTGTTCTCTTCTCTTGGCAGTGCAAAACCACAACCCACGAGTGACCACATATGGGCCGAAGCCCATTAACCAGTGGGTAGTGCTTTTGATCCTTCATTTTTCTCATCACCAGGCTGCTGACCACAGTACATATAGAAGCCCAAAGCTTCGGCCTGTTTCACTATTTTGAGTGGGCCGCAGCCCATCCTCCTCCTCGACTCGTGTTCATATAACTCGACATTTTTTTTTATAAGCTTGTGATTATTAAACCCGAGACGCCAACATATAATGAAATCTGACAATAACTAAATATCGCAATATTGAAAATTTGATTGTTGGTATATATTTTGCAAATAAAACTATTACTCTCGACGTACGTTTTTAAAATGGGACATTACCCTTAATTTATAAATGTGTTATAAAAATATATATACGTACAACATGGACATATTTACACGGGATGACATAAATTTTAATATTGACACTTAATTATATACGAACTAACGATTAAAATGAGAAATCATAAACTAGCTAAATGATTTTTATAACTTACTATTTGAAAACGGTTATGTCAAAACTTTCTTAAGTTAAGTAAACGAGAACGATTATTTTTCTTTTAAACTTCAAATTTATTAGAACCACATTTACTCGCAAACACAATTTATAACACCTCATTTATTAGCGAAACCTTTTTAACTTCATTTATTTTCCACAAACCACACGTATATCGAAACCACAAGTGTCTGGGATACACACTTGCCGGGCCCTGATATTTAACATGCTTCTAGAGCTTGCACAGACTGTTATAGCTTCGGTTACATGAACTTAGTGCTAGCATAATAGACTATATTTTTATATGACATTCCATGGGTTGCGATGTTCATATACCAAACTCATGGTCCAACTAGTTATTTACTGTTAAACCTATGAACTCACCAGCTTTTTGCTGACTTTTAGCATGTTTTTCTCAGGTGTTTAAGATGGATATTTATGGCAAGGCAAAGGCAGGACAAGGTGTAACACCCCAAAAATCGGGTCCAGCGGAAGCATACGTGTCACTGGGGCGCTACTCAATTGGTATCACAACATAATGTACAAAGAACGGTTTTTACCTTAACCGTTTAGAAGAAAGTTTCATTATCAAAACGTTAAGTTTACATCATCTGAAAATAGTGCGGAAGTAAGGGCCAAAAATAATAAAGCGGTCCCAAATATAATTATCAGATTCGTCTATGACCATGCCCCTTGCCAAGCGCCTCCAGAGATAAGCTATAACATTAAACCTGAAAATACATGCTAAAAGGGTCAGCTTACGCTGGTGAGTTCATAGGTTTTAGTTTAAAACAGTTTGGTTAAACCAAAAGGTTTGCAAGTTCAAATCATCGTTCGAAAACAAGTCAAGTCCAACGTAGGCTAACACTGCCTAAGTCATAGTTCTAGTACCAAATCCTCAAGTAATAACATAGTCAAACATCGCAAACCAAAATCAATCATACAGGTACTACACTCATATAGTGTCATGCAAGTTTAACTGTTATGCTGGCTAAGTCACAAAAGTCAAATCACAATAACAATTCCCTATAGGTGCACACTATAGCAGTTTATAGGCTTAGGAGCCCTTGGTAATAGGCACAAATGCCCTAGTATTTAGTTAGGCACAACAAGCCCTTGTATATAATAACCATAGCCAGCTCGCGTAACAGTATCATAACAGTTTCAGGCCACATCAATCAATAAACAGGTAAACACATAACGCATTCAAGTAACCAGGTCAGATATATCAGCCAAACAGTACGTTGGAGAAAGCAAATCACGTTTCAAGTAAAATCAGTATTGAGTTTAAGTAGAACTGTGCATGTATTCTCCCCCAAAAATGGATATAAAACCGGTAAAAGTAGGGGCCATGAACTCACCTTAGCCACAGCAATGCATGATCACAACTGACACGACTGGCATCGAGGAGCAAAACCAAACAATCTCAAGACGTACGGCACGACAGTACACGGCGGTAAAAGCAAAGCGGTACACAACGGTCTAGGATCGGCACAACCTAATACGTATACGGTTATCTCAGAACACGGCTCGTACAATAATAAAGTCTATAAAAGACAACGTGTCGTAGTTTTCGTGGATTACTCAGTTTCAAGACTCATCAAAAGTTTAGTATCACGTTTCGTGTGGTGTGGTAAGAAGACATAGACTCGACAGACAACTCACGCCAAAGAGAAGAGACATCAACAAACTCGAGAGAATACTGACGAGAACTCAAACCAAGGAAGACAACTCTAGAAGTTAACGACAACCAAACAACTCAAATAAAATAAAGTAGTTTGTACGTTTCGACATTTACCCCGTTATCCCAAATAACTTGTATAAAACATAAACATTTTATAATAAAAAAAATAAGTTTAACTAATAAAATTAGTTTTTCTCAAGTCGTCGAGACTTGGGTTAATCAAAACTGAAATTACAATTTTTGACAAGTTTTATGTCTCGTTATTATTCTCGTAGATATTAGTTTTGGTTTGATTGAAGATTTTGTGTCTGGTTCGAGTTTAATATATTAAAGTCTTTTTGAGTTTAATATATTATACCGTCTCAAGTCTCAAAATGTTCAATGAATCCGATATCTAATATTATAAGTCCGATAACGATTCACGATTGTCCAAACGTCCAAGTATAATAATCAAAGTCCGTATTCAAATTCAAATCACGATTTCTAGTATAGTCAAATATTTAACATCCGAAATGTTACTACAACTGGACACAATTTTTGTCAAAATAATTGTTAATGCCCTTATTAACTTTAATCCAACACCTTATCTGCTAATCCATTTGCCTACAATTCGACTCAATAATTTTGACACTTTTGTTAAAACCACAACGCACCGTATTTGTTTTTGATAAGCACACTAAACCGAATATAAGCGCACCCTAACGGACTCGAACCACGTTTTAACATCACGACACCAACTATAACAAGTAATATGTTTCCCTGCTATGCCGAGACCTCTCGGTCTCGGCTCGAATCTGCTAACCACAACCAACCGAACCATATTGAATTCTCGTTCAAACCAACATCAAAACAACAACATAACAACGACAACAAACGACACGACCACAAAGACCATTTCTGAATCCAAACAACACTCTCGCAATAACCATAATAACAACGACAACAATAACGCAACAACAATGACAATTATCCACATGGCGAGACCCTAGTGGTCTCGGCTTTGATCCTTGGTCACAACCAGCAACAACCAAACAGACTTAAATGTTTACACGACTCGAGCAAAAACGTAACCAGAACCACATCGACAACATCTTGACCAGATTCGGGTATAATACCACTGAGTCAACTCGACCGAGTTGACTCGACTCGATAGAATAATCATCCAAACACCTCTTTGATATTTAATCTGACCACACGATACAGTTTCAAATCGTTTATTTCTGGTTTTTAAATTCGTTTCATAGCCTCAATTTGATATAACCCGATTTAGATATCCACGAAAACAAAACAAATATAATCGGTAATAATATAAAAGAAAATATATGAAGATGGGCTTCTCGGTTTTACCATGACGAGAAAGAGAGGAGAGAAAAGCGGCGGAGACGCGTAGCTGCGGTGGCGCGTGGCGACTGTGGTGACCGGAGGAAAGGTGCGTGAAGTAACCGAGAGTGACAAAGAGTCCGCATGGAGTATATCACAATGATGGAAATGATGAGAGGATTAAAATGGTGGTGGCTGTGAGAGGTGGTGACCGACGGTGAGCTGGTGGCGACCGGATTTATGGTCGGAAAAGATAGAGAGGAGAGGGTGAAGATGTCGGCTGTTTTAAAGAGAGAGAGATAGTGTGGCTGCAGGAACAAAGAATGAGAATGCTAACCCTAGCATTGGAATAAGGAAGTATATATAGTGTAGGGTTAGGTCACATATAAATAAAGTTTAGGTTTAGAAACAAAAACCCTAGGGACCATAGTTGTCAACAACCAAAGTTTAAGGATGGAGGGAAAATTTACTGCAGGGACCATAATTGTAATCTTTGCTATCTTTCTCGAAATGAGACTCGGGGCTCGTTTAAGATAGCAAACTGATACGTGGTTTTGCGACCTTACAACAGGTTTTACCTCTCGAGGGATCTCAAGAGGCTTGCAATCCCCACCAGGCAGTGTACCTGACCGATGTAGTATAGTGAAGTGGAAAGTACCGGGGGATTGATCGTTCTCTAGGGGAATAGTGTCGTTAGGATTAAAAAACTACTCTAATAGGTCTAAGGGTGAGGGAAGATTCTTTTTGTATTTTTATATTTTTATAAAAGCAAGTAAAATCTCGGGTTTGAAGGAGTGGGCGGAATTAGTTGCTAGTCAACTAACCCAAATAACTACAATTTCAAAATAAAATAAAATAACTGAAAATGTAAAGGTTGTGTAACTTATATAGAGAGAAATGTGTTTACTTAGATTTCCTTACTCCCTAATTATCTTTTACCGGTTGATTAGTGTGTATTAATTGCGTGGATGACGGGTGTATTCCTTAATACCAATCGTGGGGTGGCGTACGTACTTCCCCAACTCTATAAGCTCCTACTTCACTCCTATGTCGAGCCGGCTAAGAAGCTCCTAACATGGGATCACTAGAATTCGCTCATGCATTAAATACAACCATAAAAACCTTAGTACGCATTGGTTCATGTTTCTTAAGACGTTCAAGCAAGTTACCGTATAGGAGGTTAGCCAGTTTTCTTAAGCCTAACATCGATAAACAATCATCCAATACAATTAATAACACACCAACAACTAATAATCAATAGTTAGGTTTCATTAGATCTAAGTAAACACAAGATAAATCTAGCCTAGCATGTTAATTAAAGACAAGAACAAGATATAATCAAACAACACATAGACATATTGAATGATTAAATGATTACTTATCTTCAATTAAACATGGGAGATCCAAGGGTATAAAACCCTTAAAAATGGCAGAAAATTCATCTTAGGGTTTCTCCTCACAAAGTTGCACACTAATGACTAAAAATTGCAAAACTATATATAGAGTTTAGGGTCTGACGGCGTCACATTGTATGGCTTGACGCCGTCACCTCGCCGCGGCTAGGGTTCCCGGATGGTCTTCCTGACGCCGTCCCTCTTTAATCCTCCAAAATCCGCTCTGGCGCGTCAAGGGTTGACGCCGTCAAAATTATGCTTGACGCCGTCTCTCTTTAACTTAAACCGTGACGACCTTGATCACCTTAAAGGGTGACGCCGTCAGATTTCCATTGCAAAACTCTCTGGCGAGTAACGTGTATTTTGTCATATCCACCTCTTTTGCCAAGCCGTGACGCCGTCAGGAGCAATACTTGACGTCGTCACGTGTACTTTTCCAGCAGTGTTGGAGACTTTGTCGTTTTCTTCACTTTTATGCTCCTAAAATGTCCAAAATGCTCCATTTTCCAGATTTCTTCTCCAAAGTACCTAAAATGACAAAAGGAACGATTTAGGGCAATATTTGATCAAATAAATACGATTTAGGGCTTAAATGACCCCCTAAAAGCGGTACACTTTTCGCTTCATCAAATACCCTTACACTTGAGATTTGCTTGTCCTCAAGCAAATGCGCTTTTATTCTAATCAAAATACAAGTTAGGGGTCATTTAATGCTAATATAAAAGTAATTACAACAAATAGTCGTTCCACTTTAATCATAATAAGCACGGAGATTACAAACTAGCACCTCACGAGTAGTGTTTAGATACTCACATCTCTCAGGTGTCATAAAAGTATATCTCATAAATGAAATCGGATAATATCTCTCACTACCTGTCATAGCAAATAGATTACCATAGGCTTGGGAAAGGATCAAAAACCTCCTCCACTAGGCGTAAGCACCTAAGATAAACTATCAAAGAGGGCTTTTAAACGGGTTATAACGTTAGGTGTTGGGATATGATAAACACGGATTTGTTGGATAAGGGATATTTTACTGGTGGCGAGTTAAAGATCTTGATTAATTACATGTACAATATGGCGTTGCTAAGCCAAGACTAGACTCGACTTAAGCTAAAAACAAAATAACAAAAACATAAAATAAACATAAAATGAAACAGGATGGTAGTCCGTATGTTTTTTCTACTTTCTTTTCTCATTTTTTTTGTATTTTTCTTGATTTTTTCGATTTTTTTTTCATACACTCTTGCCCTACCATCCAAAATAATACATCATAGGGGCGTTGCATTCCCCTTACACTTGAACTTTTACATAACTTCACAAATAACTATTCTAATGACTCGAATTAAGATAATCGACACACTTGGAGTACTTTTAAAATATTTAGCACATATGGGGGTAATAATGTTGTTCTTCCCCATTACTCCATTACACTAGTACTTTACCCATGAGTCCCAATCGTCCCAAAACAATATGTACAAGGATATAACTCGACTTAACAACCATGTAATCAATTAGATAGTTAACTTGGGGTTTAAACAAATGTTGTCACAATAATGCACTAAAAATGAGTGCATACAAGGTAGGCTAAGGCGATTTGGGTGTACATTTAAGTGGGGTGTAAACAAATTATTCCTTTAAGTAAAATGCTTAAAGGTCGAAACGAAAAGATAGGCTCTGAGGGGTGTACTGGGGGTATCGTGTACTAAAAATGAGTACAACGCAAAGGGTGTGGGAGAATTACTTGACCAATGTAGCCAATGTAATTATAACAAAATCACAGGTGTAAAACAATGGGTTAATCCTAATGCCTCTTATCATGTAGTAAATCTAACTACATGAATGTAGTCTCACTTGTGGCCTTGGAATGGTCCTAACGCAAGTTCTAGAATCTAAGTGCTACCGGTACACACATCATAGCATAAATGCTTTTCCTACCAATTCTAGGGGCGAACCTCACATATTTGGGGTGGAAAAAAATTTTAGTGGTACGGTTTTGTGCTAGTCATATAACTTCCTATCCATGAGATGCTCATTAAGATCAAAGTTTCACTCCTATATGTTGTAAAAAATTTTAAATTTGGCACTAAAATTGCCCTAACATGTATTTCTCTTAGTTTTATTACACATCTACCATTAAACAAACAAAAATCAAGTGCAATTGTATTCTCTGAAGTATCGTACTTTTAACCCCCCCCCCCCTTACACTTAAGATGAACATTGTCCCCAATGTTCAAATAACAAGATGTAAAAGTAAATAAGGTAAAAGAATGAAATCAAATACTCCCCTGATTCGTTTGGTGGATAAAGAGGTAACATGGTTAGATCTTCTTCCAAGGTAATGTTGAAGCTTCAAGTGTAATACCTGAAATTTGAAAACATGCAAAATGACCAAAATGCCCTTACAATTTTAAAAATTCATTTAAAAGCTTATAAATCACCAAATAAATCCCAAACCTTCGGGAATGAACTAGATATGAACCCAAATAATTTTTTTGACTACATTTCAACATTTTAAAAAGTTCAAAAATATGCAAATAATTATTATGGACGGTTTTTAATTATTTCGTGTATTATTATTATTATTAAGCCAAATAAATTAACTAAAATACAAGATAATTACTAATAAAATTAGGAAAAGATTATAATCAGTATTTAACCTTAAATAAACTTTCTTGGGCCAAAATTATTGATATCTTATCAATTATACACATTTTCATAAATTATGTATATATATATACATATTAACGAAACCCTAAACCCTTTCAAAAATCGTATAACCTCAAATCGACCAAGGAAAATTCGTGGCTTATTTTTCTGGAGTTCAACATAACCTAAAAAAGCTAGGAAAATTGTTTGGAGGTCGTGAGATCCATTGGTTTGATCGCTAGTCCTTTGCTTTGTCGAATACGTATAACCGAGAGGTACAATTTCTAAATAACCCTTTGGCACGTTCGATCTTGGATATAGTATTTTTCTTATGTTAGTATGATTATATAAGATCTAAATAAAATGTATAACTCGAATCATGCAAGCTATATAAGTCGTACGAATTTTTGAGAGCTAAAACGTAAGTAAAATACAATACGCTTAATACGATTGATTCAGGGCATGTAATTATTTATTTTGGATGTTATACGACATATATGGTCTGGGAAAAATGGTGGTTCGATTTGTGGAAGCTCATATGGATCGTGGTTAATTTTGTGTTAGTCGAATGGTTTGTCGAATGGATTAAAAATAGAAAGAAAACCCTAGGGCACATTAGGGTTAGGGTTTGGTACTTTAATTCTGGTCATTAAATGTAAATTAATGATGAGGTAATGATTATTTGATGATTGTATGAACTAGGGTTTGTATTTGCTATTATAAAAGTATATACGATTTGTAAAATAAATGACAAGGACTTGTTTTGCCAACTTTGAAACTTAAAGGTTATTTTTATAATGTTAATTAGATCAGTATAAATGTATAAAAATTATAAGATGAGGTCCTTATGTGTAAAATATGCAAGATCATAATTTATTGGTTTATTTATGGTGCGAATTGGAAATTAATAAATTAGAGGGACTAAAAGTGTAAATTCAGGAAACTTATGATTGTTTTGTGTAAATAATATTAGTAGGGAGGTAACATGTAATTTTAGGTATTTATGGGGTCAAGGTGTAATTAAAATAAAGTAAGGATGTAAATTGTAATATTTGTAAACTAAAGGGACTAATTATGTAAATATGTGAAACATGGAGGTGTAATTCGTATCAAATGATAATGTGAGGGTATATTCTGTAATTTAGTAATTATAAGGGCTTGTGATGTAATTATGAGTATTAGTGAGGGTTAAATTGTAAATTATGTAATTATAAGGTCTAGTTGGTAACTTTAATAACTAAAGGGTGTAAAGTGTAAATAATGAAACTTAAAGGACTAAAGATGTAATTCTGATTAAAAGATGTATTTAAATTAGTAACTTGTGATATTTCATTTAAAACCCTTAACTTTGGAATATTTACAATTGAAACTCTAAGTTATGGAAACTTGACAAAATGAACCTTGAACTATCTTAACTTGCTAAAATGTACCCTATTTCCATAATAGTATTAGTTAATGATTTAACAAGAATTGATACTTAAAACTTTCTAAAAATGGAAACTTACTTGAAATGGAAAGATAACTAAGAGTACTTTGTAATCCTCTTCTACTCCTCTAGGTGTGAAGAAGGAGTAACTTGATCTCTTTCAGCCTTTTGTCTTTGTTCTTGCTGCTAATAAGGTACAGATATTCTGCCCTTCTTGTAAGGTGCCTTCGTTCTCTTGATCTCTTGTTTTGATTTCGTTTAGGATTCCCCAAACCATTGCTATGTACCTTTGTTTTGTGAACCTTAGACTTGAATCTTTGTTTGAACTCTTGCCTTGATCTTTTGCCTTGATCTTTGCCTTGAACCACTATGAACCTTGATGTGAACCTTGCCATAAAACCTTGACTTGAACCCTAATATGATTAATGTTAAAATTGAATGAGAAAACCTTTTATTTAACTATGAAAATGTTTTGAGAAGACCATTTTTAAAACTAGCTTAGTGAAAACTATTTTAAAGACTATTTTTATGAAAACCAGTTTAAAAGATTATTTTATGGAAACTATTTTAAAAGGATTGTTTTCAGATGAATTTTAGATTGAACCTTGACCTACTTATGGATATGACCTACTTGAACTAAAGTGAATTGAACCCATTGATATGTAAACACGAACTTGAAACTTGAACTAGACTTGTACACTTGGCCTTGATCTTGACCCACAGTTTGAGACTACGAGCCATACTAGGCATGAGGGTTTCATGTCCTTGTCATTGATGCACCAATGACTTGACTTTTGGGTAGGAAAGTGATACCTATCCCGTCCCTGCCATGACTTGATACTTGACTTGCGCGTAGAGGAAGACATTGTGGCAGCCTACAGGGGCGCATGGATGCATCCTAGATTTGGATTTGTACTTGACTTGACTTGATTACTTGTATTGTTAGTGACATGATGGGTGTGTGCGATACACGTCATTCACTCTTGGGAGCTTGCAACTCCAACCCTTGGAGGTATCCCCTCATATTATACTTGTCATACCGAGGTCACCCCTCCGTATACATGTATACTTGTTTACTTGACTTGATTTGATATGTTCTGGGCTCGTAGAGGATTGTTGTATCTGTTTATCTTTCTGTTTGCCTTACCTTGTTCAACTTGTACATTATTCCTTATTTGTTTCCTATGCCTTTACTCTTGATAACCGTTCTACATTTACATTTCGTGAACCTTTATTGATGCTTGTTATCGTTATATCTGTTCACTGAGCTCTCGTAGCTCAGCCGCATTTTTCTTTTCCCTGCGGCAGGTATTTAAGCTAGGAAGCTGGGTTTTGCTTTGGGATGAGAGCAACTTTGAGTGAAGCATGGACCTTAATTCCTTAGTTATACCATTTGATATTTGACTTGTTATGCTTTCGTTTGGCACTTGATTGTTTAGTACTTCATTTATTTCTTTCCATTGTCTTGTTGAACTTGATATAAGTCTTGTCGGCTTATTATCTTTGGGTTTAATGTTAAGACTTCTTTTATTATTACTTGTTCTGATGTGAAACCATAGCATTGTGACATCTTTGCCCTTCTTGGGTAGGGGTAATGCATCGCCAAAAGCTAGATTCCACATACATCTCCTTGTCCAAAATAACCTGTTAAACCTGAGAAAACAAACACGAAAACCTGCATAACATCGGCGGAATAAATCTATATAAGGATATAATGCTTGTGGAATGATTATTTTGCAGATTCCTGGAGTTTATAAGTTAGAGATTTAATAAAAACTTTTTATGATTCCGGTAGAAAAACAAAACTTTCAAAAATTTCAGAAAATTAAAACCTGACGCCGTCAGGTTGTAATGCCTGACGCCGTCAGAAATGATCTGACAGAATTCTCATGTTAAGTTTCCGGAAAATTTCTGGAAAAACCTATACCTTACTTCCTGGAAATCCTGCAAAATATCATTATGACTCGATACAAGCATTTGACTCAAACAATTACTAATATGTATGTTAATTTAATATTGTTATGATTCATGTTCATTTGTTCTAATAAACCGATTTGGATTTCCCTTACACTTATCTTTTGCAAAATACCTTTACATGAATCAATAATAATAAAAATTAAACATACATACGGAAGCAAATAAAATCAAACAAACAAATAAATAAACACACAAAGCAAATAAAGCTTGGGTTGCCTCCCAAGAAGCGCTTTTCTTTATTAACGAGTCTTGTAGCTAGACTCAAAGTCAGGCTTATCTAGTGTCGCTTATGCTCACGTATCCGAGTGTGAGCCATCTAATTGTTGCCTCATCTTTCTTGTATTCATCATTCAGCTCCAGACATCCATGATAATATCTCTTATTTTTCTCATGTGGATATTTGAGCCCCTTTCTCTTATCATTCTCACTTAACAAGTCAATAGGCACAAGTCTGTTGCAAGATTCAATGGAGAAGTTCTTAAACCTAGGATGTGATCGGGGCATTTGGTAAACAAAATCTTCATCCCCATCCGAGAATGTAATTAACCCGTCCACAAGTTTTTCGTCAAGGTTGGTCAACCTTTTGAAGGGTTCTCCAAAAATGACTTGGGTTAATTTGTTATCGATAAATTCTCCTAAGTTCTCCCTAACCATAAAATCCACCAAATATACAAAACTTCCTACGAATACGTGTAGTGGCTCAATCCTAGCAACAATGTTATCTCCTTGATATTCTAGCTCATTTACCATGATTTTATTATAATTAGTGCGAGAGATAATGTTCATAGGCAAAGATGAGTTAAGATAAGCATAAAAACTATGATAACCAATCTTACATGGAAATTGCATGTTAAAGAGGCTATCCTTTTCGATCTTAGTCCTAGGGTCAACATACTTAAAGGGATCAATTTCCTCATTTCTCCCTTCCTCGTTAACCACTTCTCCATTACCAGCATCCTCATCGGAGTCTGAGTCGTAAAATGGACTAACTGCATAGTCATTCTCATGGTCAGACTCCTCCATCTCAGAATTGTTACCAAAGTGGTGGTTGGGTGAAAGGTTGTTGTTTTCTACGATGGGAGCGGGAACGGGTAGTTGGAAGTTTGCACGGCGGAAAATACGAATAACAGGGATCAAGCGATCACTATTACTCAAGAGGTAGGTGGAAGGTGTCACAAACAAAAGTACAAAGAAATAAGATAGACTAAAGAAAACCTAGAAAAATAAAATAAAAATCTCACTAGAAAGGAATCTAGTGAGTAGACCTAATAAAATAAAAATTCAACCTAAACAATAACTATTCCCCGGCAGCGGCACCAAAAACTTGATGCGTGGTTTTGCGACCTTACAACAGGTTTTACCTCTCGAGGGATCTCAAGAGGCTTGCAATCCCCACCAGGCAGTGTACCTGACCGATGTAGTATAGTGAAGTGGCAAGTACCGGAGGATTGATCGTTCTCTAGGAGAATAGTGTCGTTAGGATTGAAAAACTACTCTAATAGGTCTAAGGGTGAGGGAAGATTCTTTTTGTATTTTTATATTTTTATAAAAGCAAGTAAAATCTCGGGTTTGAAGGAGTGGGCGGAATTAGTTGCTAGTCAACTAACCCAAATAACTACAATTTCAAAATAAAATAAAATAACTGAAAATGTAAAGGTTGTGGAACTTATATAGAGAGAAATGTGTTTACTTAGATTTCCTTACTCCCTAACTATCTTTTATCGGTTGATTAGTGTGTATTAATTGCGTGGATGACGGGTGTATTCCTTAATACCAATCGTGGGGTGGCGTACGTACTTCCCCAACTCTATAAGCTCCTACTTCACTCCTATGTCAAGCCGGCTAAGAAGCTCCTAACATGGGATCACTAGAATTCGCTCATGCATTAAATACAACCATAAAAACCTTAGTACGCATTGGTTCATGTTTCTTAAGACGTTCAAGCAAGTTACCGTATAGGAGGTTAGCCAGTTTTCTTAAGCCTAACATCGATAAACAATCATCCAATACAATTAATAACACACCAACAACTAATAATCAATAGTTAGGTTTCATTAGATCTAAGCAAACACAAGATAAATCTAGCCTAGCATGTTAATTAAAAGACAAGACAAGATATAATCAAACAACACATAGACATATTAAATGATTAAATGATTACTTATCTTCAATTAAACATGGGAGATCCAAGGGTATAAAACCCTTAAAAATGGCAGAAAATTCGTCTTAGGGTTTCTCCTCACAAAGTTGCACACTAATGACTAAAAATTGCAAAACTATATATAGAGTTTAGGGTCTGACGGCGTCACGTTGTATGGCTTGACGCCGTCACCTCGCCGCGGCTAGGGTTCCCCGATAGTCTTCCTGACGCCGTCCCTCTTTAATCCTCCAAAATCCGCTCTGGCGCGTCAAGGGTTGACGCCGTCAAAATTATGCTTGACGCCGTCTCTCTTTAACTTAAACCGTGACGACCTTGATCACCTTAAAGGGTGACGCCGTCAGATTTCCATTGCAAAACTCTCTGGCGCGTCACGTGTATTTTGTCATATCCACCTCTTTTGCCAAGCCGTGACGCCGTTAGGAGCAATACTTGATGCCGTCACGTGTACTTTTCCACCAGTTTTGGAGACTTTGTCATTTTCTTCATTTTTATGCTCCAAAAACGTCCAAAATGCTCCCTTTTCCAGATTTCTTCTCCAAAGTACCTAAAATGACAAAAGGAACGATTTAGGGCAATATTTGATCAAATAAATACGATTTAGGGCTTAAATGACCCCCTAAAAGCGGTACACTTTTCGCTTCATCACAAACGATCGATTCAAAACACGAGAATTTCACCACTGCACTCAGAATAATTTTTCCAATAAAAACAGCTATTCATACGCCTCGTTCCTCATGAATAATAAAATAATCAAATCAATTCGTCAGTTGTGCCAGTACGCGTTGTGTTCAAATTTTACGTTTCGCGAAATAACTTCACGTTTTCAAAACGAATAAGTTCAGAAAGGATCCGTTTATGAGAAACAGGGAAAGTCTCGTATAAAAATATATTCAGAAAATTACGGGGTATTACACAAGGGTCATAGACTTCGACCTGATCTAATGTGGTTTTTTATCTTCGACTTGTTTTTATCTGGGACAACTTAATTATGGGCTTTATTTTCTAAACCAAACTTTGTTGTAAACTTATTTAACTTTGATGAATGTATTAAACGGAACATGTATTCCGTTCTTTATTACCTTGTGTTGTGATTATCAATTTAGTAGCACCCCATGACCCGATTGCTTCCGCTATACCAGATTTTGGGGGTGTTACAGATTGGCATCAGAGCCTAGGTTATAGAGAACTAGGTACATATAAACCCTAAACTATAACCACTTTTTATAAAAACAAGTCCCTATGACTGCCACTTGCCTGCCTGCCTTACTTGTTCTATATTTACTGATTACTTGCCTTAACTACATGCTACTATTCGTTGTTTTTGCTCGACTACTTATATGTATACTTATATATATTTAACTTACGCTATTTACTACAAGTATTTTCGATATACTTACACACCTATACCGTTTTTGTCACAGACCATGTCCTCCCAAAACACCTATCCGATTTCACCAGGCTCAGATGATCTGTACATGCAGGTGCTACATGCCTTCAACGCACCAGATCCCGACCTCGCTGAGCCTACACCTACATCAGCATCACTTCCACCTACTTCAGACCAGACTCCTACTTAGCCTATCACCACTACTACCGATACCACCACTCATCCTATCCGCCATACCCCTCTCATGAGAGTCCTCGGATGTTAAATGCGATACTCAAATTTACTGTCTTTACCACAGAGGAGTGCTCGAACTGTCTCCATGGGTACCTCCACTCCACTATCCCCCTCACCCACATCATCACTCGACCGGTCCCCACCACACCAGAGGCTCAGAAGAGCCAATGACTCATACTCAGCCGAAGAAGAAGAGGAAGAGTCAGAAGAGGATCCCGATGAGGATCCAAAGGAGGAGCCAGTACCGGACTCTACTCCTGAGCAGATTTTACCACCAGGACCGCGACATGGAAAAGCGGTTATGGAGGAGGTTCCAGGCACTTTTGAGATTGGGCAGAGTTCGAGGGCTGCTCAGATGACAGGGGGAGATGTGGGTATGACTTTGGGATTAGGATTGAGAGCTGCTGGATTGAGGGCTAGGGATGAGGC
This sequence comes from Artemisia tridentata subsp. tridentata, assembly GCA_021014915.2. Taxonomy (NCBI): domain Eukaryota; kingdom Viridiplantae; phylum Streptophyta; class Magnoliopsida; order Asterales; family Asteraceae; genus Artemisia; species Artemisia tridentata. The sequence continues at coordinate 160,977,503 of CP139505.1, forward strand.
CCCGGATACTTGTGAGATTGATGGGGTAGTATGGAAAGATATTGAGTGTGTTCCACTTCAGGTTGGCAGTCCCACTTATGAGCCATCCTCACCGTCATTCATGCCACCATCTCCGGAGGAGCCTGTTTCCCCTCCACCCGCTATCTCACCTGTGGTGGAGGAGGACGTGGATGAGGCCACGAGGATCTTGTTGCAGATTGAGACACATGGGAGCTTATTGGATGTTCACTCCGACCAGCTAGAGAGGCTTGGACGCCGGGATGAGCAGGTTAGCAGAGACCTTGCTGAAGTTCGACGGAGGCTAGGAGACATAAGGAGTGACCAAGCTAGAGCTTGGGATACCGAGTGGACACATTGGCATCGTATGCATGAGCTAGAGTCAGTTATGGCTCGAGTCACGAGAGCTGAGTATGAGGATCACAGGGAAGTGTTATGGTTAAAGCGACGTGAAGTAGAGCTTGTGGCCAGGGTAGAGAGTTTAGAGACCATTATAGATCAGATGTCACGAGAGCTAGCACAGCTACGCATTGGACGCGATCAGCCTTAGTTCTTTTAGTAGTTGAGATGTACCCCACTAAACTGATTAGCTGACAGTTAGTGGTATTTGTAGTTTTTCTATTTGTATCCAAAAACTTGTGTTATTTTCTATGTACTCAGACTTGTAATTTTGTGAACCTTAATTGAATCAAATCTATAACAAGTTTGACTTATTACTCCATAGCGTCAACTTTTTCGTGATTAATCTTACTCGTATACTTTACTTATGATTATACCTTTGTGCAATAGCAAACCTCTTGGAATCTCAATCATCTCTATCTCTCTGTTGCAAAAAAATGCCTCCAAAGAGAACAAACAGAACCATTCGCACTCAACCAACCAATCAAGGCCCAGCTGGGGCTACTGCAGCAATTCCACCCGTTAACCGAGCCATGCTCGACCAGCTAGTAGAGGAAAGAGTGGCAGTAGCATTGGCTGTAGCTAATCACTCAACAACCGATGGTGGAAATTCTAGACCCACCAACAATAATGCTCGAGGTTGTACTTACCAAGACTTTAGAAAGATAATGACTGGAGGGTTTGGTGGTACTGAAGGAGTAGTTGTTCTGGTTCGCTGGATTGAGAAATTAGAAACTGTGTTCCGAATTAGTGGTTGTGCAGAAGAGGATAAGGTTAAGTACGCTTCATTTACTTTTCAAGATGCTGCCTTAACCTGGTGGAACAACTACTCGAAGTCAGCTGGTTACGACACTGCATATGCAATGTCGTGGGAAAGTTTCAAACAAATGGTGCTTAGGAAATACTGCCCTCGCAACGAAGTGAAAAAGTTGGAGGTAGAGTTTTGGAATCTCAAAGTGCAAGGCACCAATATGGCCGCCTACAATCAGCGTTTTCAGGAGCTTGCCTTACTCTGTCCTGATATGGTCCAAACTGAGGCCCGCCTACTGGAAAGATACATTGGCGGATTACCCTCGTCTATCAAGGGGAATGTTACAACCTATAAGGCTGCTGATCTCCACGAAACCATGGAGGTAGCCAACAAACTGATGGACCAAGTGGTTGAAGATTTGGCTGAGGTGGACGTGTCCAACAAAAGGAAATCACAACCACTACCCAAACAAGAGACAAGAAACTGCAAAGGTCTACGCTACAGGGTCGACTGAGAAGAAAGGGCATGCAGCTGGACCGACAGAAAAGAAGGTGTATGCCGGGAAGCACCCACTGTGCAATCGCTGTAAGCTCCACCACGTCGGACCATGCACAGTAAAGTGTCGCAACTGTCAGAAGATTGGTCACATGACCAGAGACTGTAGGTCAAGAACTCTTGCCACAGCACAGACAGCACAGGGACAAAACCCGAAGGCTAATGTGACATGTTTTGGGTGCGGAAAGAAAGGGCACTACAAGAATGAGTGCCGTGAACCAAGGAATCAAGCTGCTGGGGGAAATCAAGCGGTTATGGGACAGAAAGGAAATTGTGGCAATGAAGGAGGAGCTCGCGGGAGGGTCTATGCAGTGGGCAAGGTGGAAGCCCAAGAGGACCCGAACGTCGTGACGGGTACGTTCCTTTTAAATAACCGTTACGCATCCATATTGTTTGATACGGGAGCAGATAGGAGTTTTGTTTCAACTACATTTAGTACACTACTTGGTATTGACCCGACCACTCTTGACAACGCATACACTGTGGAGTTAGCTAATGGGAATGTAGAAAGGGTAGACACTATTGTAAGGGGCTGTACTTTAAATCTGTTAAATCACCCATTCAACATCGACCTTTTGCCAGTAGAATTGGGTAGTTTCGACGTCATTATCGGTATGGACTGGTTGTCGAAGTATCATGCCACCATTATTTGCGACGAGAAAATTGTCCGACTGCCGTATGGGAACGAAGTCCTAAACATTGAAGGCGACAAAAGAGGTCGAAGGAACGCCTCGAGACTAAACGTCATCTCTTGCACAAAAGCCCAGAAATACCTTGAGAAAGGATGCCTCCTCTTCCTAGCGCAAGTCTCTGAGGGAAGAAGAGAAGCAGGAGGGAAAACGTTTAGAGGACGTTCCAATCGTGAGAGATTTTCTAGAAGTCTTCCCCGAAGACTTACCTGGACTCCCGCCGAACCGACAAGTTGAATTTCGAATCGACTTAATACCAAGTGCCGCGCCCTTGGCACAAGCACCTTATCGGTTAGCTCCAACGGAACTACAAGAACTATCGAACCAATTGTCAGAACTTTCAGAGAAAGGATTCATCAGGCCGAGTTCTCTCGCCTTAGGGAGCTCCAGTTCTCTTTGTCAAAAAGAAAGATGGATCTTTTAGAATGTGCATCGACTACCGAGAGCTAAACAAACTAACCATCAAAAATCGTTACCCACTCCCATGAATCGATGATCTATTCGACCAACTTCAAGGTTCGAGCATTTACTCCAAAATTGATTTGAGATCCGGATACCACCAACTTAGGGTTCGGGAAGAGGATATCCCGAAAACGGCATTCAGAACCCGTTACGGTCACTAAGAATTCCAGGTTATGCCATTTGGCTTAACCAACGCACCGACAATATTCATGGATCTTATGAATCGGGTGTGCAAGCCATACTTGGACAAATTCGTAATTGTCTTTATTGACGACATATTGATATATTCCAAGAGCGAGAAGGAGCACGAAGAACATCTCAGGCTAATCCTAGAGTTACTAAAGAAAGAAGAATTGTACGCAAAGTTCTCGAAGTGTGAATTTTGGATTCCAACTGTTCAATTTCAAGGACACGTGATTGATAGTCAGGGCGTTCATGTGGATCCTGCAAAGATCGAATCGATAAAGGATTGGGCGACACCCACAACACCAACCGAAATACGCCAATTCTTAGGGCTAGCAGGGTACTACAGGAGGTTTATCGAAGGATTCTCAAAGATAGCTAAGCCTTTGACTAAGTTGACTCAAAAGAATGTAAAGTTCGACTGGGGAGATAAAGCAGAAGAGGCATTTCAACTTCTTAAGAACAAATTGTGTAGCGCACCTATCTTGGCCTTACCGGAGGGCAGTGAAGATTTTGTGGTTTATTGCGACGCTTCGCACAAAGGGTTAGGAGCTGTGTTGATGCAAAGAGAGAAGGTGATAACATATGCCTCTCGACAACTAAAAACCCACGAGAAGAACTATACTACACACGACTTGGAATTGGGGTCAGTAGTGTTTGCACTCAGAATCTGGAGACATTACCTCTATGGCATCAAGTGTGTAGTTTACACTGACCATAAGAGTCTACAACACATCCTCGACCAAAAAGATCTCAACATGAGGCAACGCCGTTGGTTAGAACTGCTCAGTGACTATGATTGCGAAATTCGATACCACCCGGGCAAAGCAAACGTAGTAGCAGATGCTCTTAGTCGAAAGGAACGACCGAAACCTCTGAGAGTACGATCATTGGGTATGACGATAATCTCACCACTCCCAGCAAGGATCCTTGAGGCTCAGGCCGAAGCCCTCAGGGAGGAAAACAGACCTAACGAGAAAATTGATGGGATGCATAAAAGCGAAAACGGATTCGTGAAGAGAGCTGACGGAATGTTATGTTTCAAGGACAGAAGTTGGATCCCACTCTTTGGAGGGATACGTGACTTTATCATGCACGAGTCCCATAAATCCAAATACTCCATCCACCCGGGAGCCGATAAAATGTACCTTGATCTGAAGAAACTCTACTGGTGGCCTAATATGAAGGCTGATATTGCAACATACGTCAGTCAATGCTTAACGTGCGCGAAAGTTAAAGCTGAACATCAGCGACCATCGGGCTTACTGGTACAACCCGAAATCCCTGAATGGAAATGGGAACGCATAACAATGGATTTCATTACTAAGTTGCCAAGGAGATCTAGCGGTTACGACACTATTTGGGTAATCATTGATCGTCTCACAAAATCCGCCCACTTCCTACCGATCAAAGAAAAGGATAGCATGGATAAACTCGCACGGTTGTATGTGAAAGAAATAGTTGCACGCCATGGGGTTTCAATTTCTATCATCTCTGACAGAGACAGTCGCTTCACGTCAAACTTCTGGAGATCATTGCAAGATGCATTGGGCTCCGACCTCGATATGAGTACTACTTATCATCCGCAAACAGATGGTCAAAGCGAAAGGACCATCCAAACCCTAGAAGATATGCTGCGAGCGTGTGTGATAGACTTTGGAAACGGTTGGGATAGGCACCTACCTTTAGCCGAGTTCTCTTACAATAATAGCTATCACACAAGCATCAAAGCTGCACCGTATGAGGCACTTTATGGTAGAAAGTGCAAATCCCCTATATGTTGGGCTAAATTCGGAGAAAGCCAAATCACTGGTCCCGAACTAGTACAAGAGACCACCGAGAAGATAGTGCAAATCAAGAGTCGAATGCAAGCGGCTCGAGACCGACAGAAAAGCTATGCTGACAAAAGACGGAAGCCACTTGAGTTCCAAGTTGGTGACCGCGTCATGTTAAAGGTCTCGCCATGGAAAGGCGTGATTCATTTCGAAAAACGTGGGAAATTAAACCCCCGCTACATTGGCCCTTTCAGAATCATCACCAGGATCGGACTGGTAGCTTATCGACTCGAGCTACCGCCAGAACTCAGTTATGTACATAACGTCTTTCATGTGAGCAACCTGAAGAAGTGTCTCTCAAATGAAACGCTTTCCATTACCCTGGAGGAAATCCAGGTGGACGAGAGATTAAATTTCATCGAAGAACCCGTCGAAATTATGGATCGATAAATCAAACGGCTTAAGCAAAGCCGCATTCCTATTGTCAAAGTTCGATGGAACTCTCGAAGAGGTCCCGAATACACGTGGGAACGCGAGGACGAGATCAAGTGCAAATACCCACACCTTTTCTTAAATACATCGGATAACTCTAAGTGAAAACCGAGGACGGTTTTCGTTCTAAGGCGGGGATGATGTGACAAATGGTAATTTTCACCCTAATATTTTAATAATAAATGTCTATTTATTATTACCAAACTGTTAAACCAAACAATTATATGTTTACGTATTTATTTCGGAAAGCAAATCCGCACGCAGTAGCGTACAACAACTCACTCAAATTATTTTAACTTATCAGTAAAGTGAATTTAACACTTCCCGACAATTTCAGACAATAACAAATCAAAAACGAGAGGTTATCTTGTTTTCTGAAAAAAAAAAAAAAAAAAAAAAAAAAACCGACACCACACGCGTACCGACACCACATTAGTAAAGATTGGATTTTAAAATTTATTTTTATGAGTCGACAAAATTATTTTACATTAGTATCGGGAAAACGGCTCCGGAATTGTATCTTTCACGTTTACGTGAAGGCGCGTTGTCGCGAACAAACTTTTATTAAACGGGACACGGGGTACACTTAATACACTAAAATCTTAAATATCAAAAATAAAATAAAACCCACCCCATCCTTATCCCACACGTGATAACTCAGGGATATCAGATCCCATCTTTTTCTCCTTTTCATCTTCTTTAATAATATTCAACACCATTCTCCAAATAAACTATGGCAATAACCGGATTAAAGGCAGCACATTTCAAATATCTCTACTATTCCATTTTCCCAACCTCACTTTACCACACGCAAGGAAGATTCCCTGCCACAATCCCACCTCTTATCACCATCAACAGTAGGTTTTCTTGCTTCCCAAAGCCACATCGAGACCCAAACTTGGTACTGGAGGTCGAATCTATACCAATACCAAGAGAAGCTAGCTCAAAAATGGTTAAACCCCACTTCCCTATACCGAAAGTGGGTCAAGATTTACCTAAGATTTTCCCTTAATAAACTTGGTTCCAGGAGAAGCAATCACACAAGCAAATTCAAACTCACCAAATCTTATCTTAGTTGAGGGTGATTAGGAAGAGAAGGGTGTGACTTGCTTGGAACCGGGTTGGAGCTCTCATCTATTCCTCTAGAACCGAATCATCATCTATTCTTTTGTAAGGTTAATCCTTATTCTTGTATTCTTTCTTTTGGTTTTCGATTGATGTAGGAAATGTGTAGTTTTGTTCCTGACGAATGGATTATAAATGTTATGATATTTTTCTGTTGTTGTCAAGTATATGGGTCGAATCATTGTTGGTGTTGGTGTGGTAAAAACAGATTTTTTTCTTCTAAAACTGATAATGTCATGACAAATCTAGTGTCGGATCAAAAATATTGATATTGTGCTAATTGTATAATCCATGTCGATTTAATTCATCCAGTTAGTTCGTTAGGATAAGTGATGTCTAGGTTGCTAAGTTAGTGTTGAACCTGAAAATGGGTGAATCGACCCAACTTACTACTGTGAAAACTTTATTGCTCGAATGGTTGTGTTTGTGGGTCAAAAACTAGATTAGCCAAGTTTGGTCCTAAAAAATTTTTGTTGCTGTGGTTAATTGTATAACTCGAATGAGATGGATTTTTGGTTAAGAAATTTTACTAGTCAAATCCTTGGTCTTAAAGTTATGGCCGCGAGGCGTTTGTGAAAATGTCGACCCTTGAAATGAGGTTGTAATCAAATAGGGAAGTCCTAGATCTTGGTCCTTACTGTTATAGTACTCATGTTTATAGTAGTGTTTGTGATGGTGTTGAATTCGAGTCGAGTGGTACTCGACTCGAGACTTATCAAAGCCGTTCAAACACCTCGAATGAGCTCCAAAGATCTTATCCATGTTGTATTCTTAAGTTCAAAGTTAAATCGACCATTGGTTAGTGCTCTAGGTTGGAAATGCTATGTCATGGCCTAGGACTAAAGTTCCGGCCGAGAACTAGCTCCAAAAGTGTTGGTTAACACTTGGTGAGCCGACCTCTCTAGTCCATTTTCAACATCATTTTTGGGTGTTTAAGCCCCACAATGGACTCGAGACCAAGTCTCGCTTACTCTAGTGACTCAAGTCATTGGTCAAAACCTTGTTTCGAGCCTCGTTAATTGCTGAAAAGCTGTTTCAAACTCAAGGCAGTAGGACATATGTGTATGTCCCTAAGCTTCAAAAATTCTCTTTTAGTCTACTGATGTGGGCAACATAAGCATGCTCATAAGCCCCAAAATATTTGTGTTACAAGTTAAGCGCTGGAACTTTGTTCCATTACTTTGTCACTAGTCGAATTAATAGATGGGCCAAAGCCCATCAATAGTCCCCTTGTGTTCTCTTCTCTTGGCAGTGCAAAACCACAACCCACGAGTGACCACATATGGGCCGTAGCCCATTAACCAGTGGGTAGTGCTTTTGATCCTTCATTTTTCTCATCACCAGGATACTGACCACAATACATATAGAAGCCCAAAGCTTCGGCCTGTTTCACTATTTTGAGTGGGCCGCAGCCCATCCCCCTCCTCGACTCGTGTTCATATAACTCGACATTTTTTTTTATAAGCTTGTGATTATTAAACCAGAGACGCCAACATATAATGAAATCTGACAATAACTAAATATCGCAATATTGAAAATTTGATTGTTGGTATATATTTTTGCAAATAAAACTATTACTCTCGACGTACGTTTTTAAAATGGGACATTACCCGTAATTTATAAACGTGTTATAAAAAAATATATACGTACAACATGGACATATTTACACGGGATGACATAAATTTCAATATTGACACTTAATTATATACGAACTAACGATTAAAATGAGAAATCTTAAACTAGCTAAATGATTTTTTTTATAACTTACTATTTGAAAACGATTATGTCAAAACTTTCATAAGTTAAGTAAACGAGAACGATTATTTTTATTTTAAACTTCAAATTTATTAGAACCACATTTACTCGCAAACACAATTTATAACACCTCATTTATTAGCGAAACCTTTTTAACTTCATTTATTTTCCACAAACCACACGTATATATGTATGAAAATACATATATACACCCGTACTCTCCGTTAAACGCCAACCATCCTACATATCGATCACATTGACATTCCATAGTCGTTATTCTTCGTGCGTATCTTTCCAATCATTGTTAATTCAAAGAGTCACTATTCCTATTCTTTGGTACGTTCATACACTCCGTTGAGCCAACAACTACTAACGTTAAAAACTTGGTTTTCACTTAAATGCTACCACACCAGCAACACCAACATAAGCTTTTGAAATAATTGAAATCCTTGAAACTTGAATTATGAACTAAAACGTACTTTACTAATCTAGGTCGCGTGTCGGTGCTGCACTCAATTTGAATCACTTGTGATCTCACTACTACTTAACAAGGTGAGTTTATAGCCCCACTTATTTAAACTTGTTTACAATTGGGGTGAGAAACATGCAAAAACATTTTATGGACCAACACTATTGTTTTATCAAAACTATTACGTGGATTAGCCTAAGCCCTATTATGTCCCAATTTGCCCAAATTCATGAACCGTCAATTCCTGCTGGGAAGCGCGATTGTTATAAATAGATCTATTGGGAGTAACGTCCCCGTTCGGGTTGACCGGATAGGCAAACGAACGTATACCATATCGAAACCACAAGTGTCTGGGATACACACTTGCCGGGCCCTGATATTTAACATGCTTCTAGAGCATGCACACACTGTTATAGCTTCGGTTACATGAACTTAGTGCTAGCGTAATAGACTATATTTTTATATGACATTGCATGGGTTGCGATGTTCATATACCAAACTCATGGTCCAACTACTTATTTACTGTTAAACCTATGAACTCACCAGCTTTTTTCTGACTTTTAGCATGTTTTTCTCAGGTGTTTAAGATGGATATTTATGGCAAGGCAAAGGCAGGACAAGGGTCATAGACTTCGACCTGATCTAATGTGGCTTTTTATCTTCGACTTGTTGTAAACTTATTTAACTTTGATGAATGTATTAAATGGAATATGTATTCCGTTCTTTATTACCTTGTGTTGTGATATTCAATTTAGTAGCACCCCATGACCCGATTGCTTCCGCTATACCAGATTTTGGGGGTGTTACACCGACCTTTTAAGTACCTCGAATATCTTCTCAATGTGAGATATCCAATTCTCCGCCTCCACAGGAGAAGTAGCAGCACTGAACGAACGCGGCTTCTGCTTAACGAAACGCTCCAACCACACATGGATCGACACTGGTGGAGCATCACCACCACCACTACCATTAACACTACCACCACCATTACCACTACCACTAGCGGTGTTCCTCCTAATCTCCTCCGTGATGCGTGCAGTCAAACCGGGAAGTAACGCATCAACAGCTCGTTGAACTGCTGCATCAAAAGCAGCACCAGAGGGTTCCTCAAACTCATTCCGACGAGTATTCACCATCTGAAAGGTCATAAACGAGACAAAAACACAAAACAAGCGTAAGGGTCAAAATGTGAAAAGAGAGATCGCGTCAAACGGAAAGCCTAGTGTCTACCCAATATCCTTCCCGGTCATTTCTAAGGTTCAACAGGTCAACCCAGTGCTCTGATACCATAACTGTAACACCCCGACCCGACAAGGTCAAGATATCACATTATGGTGTCATACAAAGCATACATAACGCAAGCGGAAGTCTTTTAAATAATTAACTAAGTCTCGAACATCAAGACTAATATCCAAAAGATAATCCCAAATGCATAGTGGGTTAACCAAAACAAACCAAAGTAAAGAAATAATATTCAGGTACTGAAATAAATGAAAGTCCGAAACAATGGACAACGAAATGATAAATAAATAGGTCTTTTAGGTCCTACTCTCTCTCATTCCCAAGCCCGTCGCCCCGCTTATTACCTGCCGCATAAGAAAAGAAAACAGGCACCTGAGCTTAAAAAGCCCAGTGAACAGATATATATATATATATACGAAACATAAACATAAAGGTAAATAAGCATAAGCAACGAAGGAAATAAGAATACAAAACGAAAAGCATAATCATGAAGGAGAACTAAGAATCAAGAGTGCATGAGAACTGAATAGAAAATGAATCAAGGAATGAAATGAAAACAAAGAAAGGTTCATATAAGGATGTGCCATAAGAACTCCATACATAATCTATCAAATCATACTAAAACAATACAAGTATACGAAGAGGGGAGACCTCTAAGTAAATAAAATAAAAATGTGAGAAGGAGTGCAAGACACACACCACCTGGTCACCATAATCACATAAAACATAAGACCTAGGATGCATCCATACGCTCCCTAACATAAGTATGTATCTCAGTGTCACACCCCAAAAACGGCGCATCGGAATGGCATTCACGGGGTATGACTTCTTAGTAAAGAACACAAAGTGTCACAATAGAGAAATACTAAATGTAATACATTGAACGGATAATAGTCACAAACTCCCACAACAGGGATGAATACATAATACAAAACCACATGAGTCTTAAGGTTACATAACATCATTATTTAATATCATAATGCAACTCCACGAGATATAACCCGGGAGGGTCTTGACTAAGTCTTGCTAAGTCGGGCCAAAACTCAACCTCCTATGGTACCTTCGTTCTTAACACCTGAAAATGGATACTCAAGAACGTCAACACAAAGTTGGTGAGCTCGTAGGTTTAGATGTTAAACCACGAAGCTGTGAATAATAGCGTAGGAGAATAGTGAGAAAGATATACAAATATGAGCACATAGTAAAGATCGCAAACTATCACAGATTGCAAACACGGATAATGGATCCACACATAGGCTGGGTGCCATATTCCCAAAATGAAGTACTGGGTGCTACTTCCCAAAATGATGTACTGGGTGCTACTTCCCAAAATTATACTAACAATGTATCACTATACAGTTGCGCACGTTCAAGATGAATCATACAATTTGAATTCACACATTAAGGCACATATTGCAATCAAAACGCACATATTGTCCAAAATTATGAAAACAGTAGATAACAGCATGAAAACTTTCGAAAGCATTGAGTACCATTTCCACCCCAAGGTAAAAATATAATGAAAAAGGGGCTACGAGAACTAACCTTAAGTGAATCAAGAAATCGTCAAATAATAATGGCACGAAAGTCACAGCACGAAATCTAACAGCAACCTATTTAAATAATATGGTGCTTTAGGTGATGCAGTTTTGTAAAAAGATGTATATGCATTTTTATAAGTTTCACCACCGATACATGTTTGCGTTATAGTTTTATAAGAAAATAAGGTCTTACGTCAAAGTAATATAGTCATATAAGTCTCGACACTTTGTCAAAATTCTCGTATTATCCAACTCTAATAATCATGTTCTAAAAATAATCTCGTCATTATTGTTCGTATTTAAATGAAAATTCTCTTTATTACTTATAAAATATTTCGTCTTTTTGTCATGTTTAAAGTAACATTATTTTATTATTTATAAAAAAAATTTGTCTTTATCTCGGGTCTAAAATAACACCATTGTTATTATTTAACAAAGTCATAAAATATTTCTAATTCGTTTTTAAAAGATTTCCTAAGTTTCGGTATTTGCCGGAGCCTTCCTAAATATAATTAACCCAAGTCGTTTTTACCATTTTTTTTTCTCATCTCGCTTCTAGATGGTCCAAAAACTAGCCTAAAGTTTATAAAAGTACTTTCAGTATTAAACTTCCTATTAGTGCAGTTTTTAGTAAAAGTCATATAGTTTTCGTCAAAACTTTAAGTTATCATAACTTTTCCGTTATAAGTCCGTTTTTTGTGAGTAATATGTCCACGCAAAGGTATTTACATGTACTTACAAATTTTTAAGCTTTTTATTAACCAAACTCGAGTCTGAAAATATCAAGTCAAAAATTCGTACAGCATGTATGTTTACAAAAATAATTCATTTTAGTCCAATACCGTAATTGAAAACTAACTTAATCACTTTACCAATACTCCACCCTTTACCATCGATGTTACAACTCTCAAACTAATCCTACTCTCTCTAACAATTCCTCACAAGTACCGAATATAAAAAATTATGAAATAACTATGTAAAAACACAAAATATTATGTAAGAACATTAAAAGTACAACTTATTTATATAAAGTCATATTACTAGTTGAGTTATCTTTTAAAAACTTGAAATATTTGTACAAACATGTATGGTGGCTTAAATAAGTGTGAAATGATGAAAATAATATGTAAGAACATGAGAAATAAAGGCTTACAAAGAGGGATGATGAAACTATGAAGTATTACAATTTCTTTTTCCAAAAAGCACTAAAATAGCCCAAGAATACAAAGAACAATTATCCCAAGCTTTCAAATCTTCAAAGACCAAGAAAAAAAAATGGTTTTGGTGCTGGTGATTGTTCGAACTAGCCAAGGAAAAAGGGAGAGAAAAAGAGTGAAATGATTGTAGGTGTTTTGTGTTGTGATGAGTGAGTTGCAAATGAAGACTAGCTAGTTACTAATAATCTAAGGTGAAATAAGACAAGGTGGGATAAAACAAAGTGAGATAAAACAAAAGGTAATGAGACAATAGAGTAGTACTTAGTTTGTTGCATATTGAGCCAAAAGAAAGAAAAAAAATGTAGGATGTGTGTGTGTTGTGTTCGAACGACAAAGGCAAAAAAAAGAGGGTGTTTGTTACATTTCAAATCATGACATAACAAATGGGACCATTGGTGTACTAAGTTTGTTAGGCTAAGTGATAAAACAAAATGTATAGAGTGTGTTTGTGTAGGTTCGTTCAAGCAAGAAAATGGGAGCAATGAGGAGAGTTTGTTTTGATTGATTTTTTTTTTTTTTTTTTTTTTTTTTTTTTTTTTTTTTAAGATAACAAATATTGTATGTGTATGTTTGATATGTGTCGTGGGTTTTAGAGCTCACAAGTAGGGTTTGTTTGATGTTTGCAAGTCCATGCTTATGTAGCTAGTTACTTGTTTGAATAGTGAGGCAAATGGGTATAAGGTTAAAACATGGAGGCTTAGTACAAAGGTTGTAGGCCTAAATGTGGCAAGAAACAAAACGCTAATGGGACAATTTGTACAAGAGTTGTACTAAACAAAACAAAGAAATAAATGTGGGTTTGTTTGTGGGGTTTCAACCAAACGAGACAAAAGAGATGGAGAGAAACATTTTATTTTTGAACTTTGTGTACTTACTTGTGTAATTAATTTGGTTTTGTGCCGTTACTAATGTAGTGTCGGTACGCGTGTGGTGTCGTTACTCAATACGAGTAGTCAAAAGTGTTATGCAAAGTAAATATGTAAACTTCAAAAATGAATTATTTCTAGTTTTAAGGTTGAGTAAGGACCTGGAAAATTCGTGGTTGCTACAGTCTACCCCCGTTAACAGAATTTTGTCCTCAAAATTCAGCTAGTACCATTGTCAAATAGGTGAGGGTACTTCTGTCTCATCTGATCCTCACGTTCCCAGGTAAACTCGGGTCCACGCTTTGAGTCCCAACGTACTTTAACTATTGGTATCTTGCTACGTTTCAGCTTCTTAATCTCGCGTTCTAGAATCTCCACAGGTTTTTCTACAAAGTGTAACTTAGGATCTATTTTTATCTCTTCCAGGGGTATGTGTAAGGTCTGATCAGCAAGACACTTCTTAAGGTTCGACACGTGAAATGTGTCATGAATGCCACTCAGCTCTTGTGGTAGTCTTAGTCGGTAAGCTACCAGACCGATCCTCTCAGTGATCTCAAAAGGTCCTACATATCTAGGTGCTAACTTGCCCTTCTTTCCAAATCGTACAACACCTTTCCAGGGTGACACCTTGAGTAACACATGATCACCAACACTGAATTCTAGGGGTCTTCGTCGGTTGTCGGCATAACTCTTCTGACGGTCTCGAGCAGCCTTGAGCTTATCCTTAATCTGAATGATCTTTTCAGTGGTTTCTAACACTATTTCGGGTCCTATCATTTGACTCTCTCCAGCTTCTGCCCAACCAATAGGTGAACGACATTTTCTTCCGTAAAGTGCCTTGAATGGTGCCATATCTATGCTGGTATGATAACTGTTGTTATAAGAGAACTCGGCTAATAGAAGATGGGTATCCCAATTGCCACCGAAGTCTATGGCACACGCCCTGAGCATGTCTTCTAGGGTCTGTATGGTACGCTCGCTTTGACCATCGGTCTGTGGGTGATACGCCGTACTCATATCTAGGTGTGTCCCCAAGGAATCTTGCAATAATTGCCAAAAGTTTGATGTGAAGCAGCTGTCGCGATCAGATATAATCGATATAGGCACACCATGTCTTGCCACTATCTCCTTGATGTAAAGTTTAGCCAATTTGTCCATCGAATAATCTTCCCTGATAGGTAAGAAATCTGCAGACTTAGTCAACCTATCTACGATGACCCAAATTGTATCGTACCCACTACTAGTTCTAGGCAACTTTGTAATGAAATCCATGGTTATCCTTTCCCACTTCCATTCGGGAATCTCCGGTTGTTGTAACAAACCAGATGGTCTCTGATGTTCAGCCTTCACTTTAGAGCAAGTCAGACACTTGCTAACGTAGACAGCTATGTCTTTCTTCATCCCAGGCCACCAGTACAAGTCTCTAAGGTCGTAGTACATCTTATCCGCTCCTGGATGAACGGAGTACCTCGTCGTATGTGCTTCGTCCATGATTAGGGTTCTCACATCACCAGTTAACGGTACCCAAATTCGGTCTACAAAGTACAGTCCCCCGTCGTCCTTTTTCTCCAGTTGCTTATCTAAGCCTCGCATCTTCTCCGTGGGTGCATCCATATTCATAGATGCTTCTCGCTGAGCTGCTAATATCTTATCCTTGATACCCGACTGTATGGTTATACTC
This sequence comes from Artemisia tridentata subsp. tridentata, assembly GCA_021014915.2. Lineage (NCBI taxonomy): Eukaryota > Viridiplantae > Streptophyta > Magnoliopsida > Asterales > Asteraceae > Artemisia > Artemisia tridentata. Next base: position 160,992,702 of record CP139505.1, read on the forward strand.
ATGGCTTTTACTTTCCGAGGCCTGAGTCTTTCCTTCCTGCTCAAAGCATCAGCCACCACGTTCGCCTTACCTGGGTGGTAGCGAATCTCGCAGTCATAATCGCTAAAGAGCTCGATCCATATCCTTTGGCGCATATTCAATTCCTTTTGATCGAAGATATGTTGAAGGCTCTTGTGATCAGTATAGATAATACTTTTTGTCCCATACAAATAATGCCTCCATATCTTGAGAGCGAATACTACAGCACCCAACTCCAGATCATAGGTGGTATAGTTCTTCTCGTGAACCTTCAGTTGTCGAGAGACATAGGCAATCGCCTTACCTGTTTGCATTAACACGCACCCAAGGCCTTGACATGACGCGTCACAGTACACTACGAAATCTTTGGGTCCATCGGGGAGGGCTAGTATTGGTGCATTACATAGGTTATCTTTCAACGTCTGAAAAGCACTCTCCTGTGCTTCGCCCCAATCGTATTTCTTGTTCTTTTGAGTCAGTAAGGTAAGTGGTTTGGCAATCTTGGAGAAGTTTGCGATGAAGCGTCGGTAGTAACCTGCCAGGCCTAAAAATGATCGGACTTCTGTCGGGGACTTAGGAGCTTCCCAATTTTTCACTGCCTCAATCTTGCTAGGATCCACATGAATACCATCTTTGTTAACCACATGTCCGAGGAATTGGACCTCTTGTAGACAGAATTCGCACTTCGAAAGTTTGACGTACAACTTCTCCTTCTTGAGCAGATCTAGGATTATCTTCAGGTGCGTTTCATGTTCCTCTTTGGTCTTGGAATAGATCAAGATGTCATCAATAAATACGATGACAAATTTATCTAGGTATGGCCTGCAAACTCGATTCATCAGGTCCATGAAGACCGCAGGCGCATTTGTTAGTCCAAACGGCATAACCGTGAATTCGAAATGACCGTATCGAGTTCTAAACGCGGTTTTTGGAATGTCATCTTCGTGTACTTGTAACTGATGGTAGCCGGAACGGAGATCTATCTTGGAGAAGTACCGTGAACCTTGCAGTTGGTCAAATAAGTCATCAATTCTCGGGAGAGGGTAACGGTTCTTAATGGTTAGTTTGTTCAGTTCCCGATAGTCGATGCACATCCTGAATGAACCATCCTTCTTCTTGACAAACAGTACCGGTGCTCCCCATGGCGAAGAACTAGGTCGGATGAAACCTTTATCTTGGAGTTCCTTGAGTTGATTAGACAACTCCTCCATTTCAGTAGGTGCCAATCGGTAGGGAGACTTTGCAACCGGCATTGCTCCAGGGATTAAGTCTATCCGAAATTCAATCTCTCGCGAAGGGGGTAATCTAGATAAATCGTCAGGAAACACTTCTGGGAAGTCTCGAACGACTGGGATATCTTCTTTTTTCCGTTCGTCTACCTTCATGTTCATGAGATGTTTCACGTTTTCTTCAAGTCTCTCTCCGTAGACCTTGAGTAATTCACCGTTGGGTAGTGGTATTCGGACCATCTTCTCGTGACACACTATTTCAGCCTTATTCTTAGACATCCAGTCCATTCCCACAATCACGTCGAAACTTCCGTGCCCAAATGGTATCAAGTCGATGCTAAAGGCATGACCTTCTAATTCTAGTGCACACCCGCGAATGATCTCATTTGTTTCTACCTTTTGACCACTTGCTATTTCTATTTCATAACTAAAGCCTAGCCCACTAGGTTTCATATTCAACAGATGCATGAACTCAGTGGAGACAAAACTATAATCGTCACCTAAATCAAATAGCATGGTAGCATAGTGGTTGTTTAAAGAGAACGTACCCGTCACAATGTTCGGGTCCTGGCGTCCTTCCTCAGCGTTCATCACGAATACCCGACCCCGAGCTGGGTTACCATTGTTTCCACCATTCACATTGTTTCCACGATTCACATTGTTTCCACGGTTTGCACTGCCTACACGGTTAGCATTGTTCCCACCATTTGTTGCAGCCTGATTCTGGTTGTTATGCACTGGCGCCTGTGTCCTACCCAACCTAGGGCACATACTGCGAAGGTGATTTGGGCTTCCACACTCGTAACAAATCCTTGGGTTAACGACATTAACTGGTGCCACTGGGATAGCTGCTGCCCTACAATCTTTCGCCATATGCCCAGGTCGCTTACAGTTGAAACATACCACCTGGCATGGCTTGGTCTCTGGATGGTGGTAGTTGCATTTGTTACAATTTGGGAGAGAACCATGATACTCCTTCTTAACAGCGCCAGTTGCCACAAATCCTTTTCCCCACTTAGCTTTCTTATTGTTACCATTTGCTCCATCTTGCTTACTTGGCTCACTCACGACTTTCCTCTTTTCACCACTCTTAGACAATGTCCCATTCCTGATCATCTCATCCGTCAGGGCTGCAGATTTCAGTATCGCGCTCTGGATAGTAGCAGGCTCAGTTGCCTTCACCATTCCACGAATTTCAGGGGCCAACCCATAGATGTACCTTTCAATTCTCTTAGATTCAGGTGTGACCATATGAGGTACTAATCTAGCGAGCTCATGGAATCGATCCGTATAAGCCGCATGTCCGGTTCCCACCATGGTGTGATGGTAGAACTCATGTTCCAGTTTCTGCATCTCATTATCTGGACAATACTCCTCTCTTAACAATGCCTTAAATTCATCCCAACTCATCCCTATGGCAGCTTCTCTGCCCTTAGCTTGAATTTGCGTATTCCACCAAGTCAATGCCTTTCCAATCAAAGAACAAGTAGCATACTTCACCTTCTGATGACTCGCACACTCACTTATGTCAATCACTGACTCCATCTTCTCGACCCATCGAGTATAAGCTATCGCACCTCCAGTACCATCAAAGTCCATCGGTTTGCATGCAGTAAACTCCTTGTAAGTACATCCTTTGTTACCGTTGTTGTGGTTTTCGTCATTGACGTGATCACTTCCACCGTTGTTGTCCGCTTGATCATTCCCACTTACGTTGTTCCCTTGGTTGCTGATATGGTCGCCAAATTGGGTGACAATAGTGGGTAGTAGCTCCCTTAGTTGTTGGGCGATAATGGTAGCAACATCAGGAGTCTCATTGCTGGCATCGTCACTTCTCGTGCCGCGACCTCCTGCCCTACCTCCTCGTCCACCAGTCCTTCCACCCTTCGGTGGTGGAACACCTCGGTTAACTCGAGTCGACCTTCTTGGAGGCATGATTCTACAAAGTAGGACATTGGTAAACGTTAGATAGGAGATAGGTAAGATAGGTCGGTATACGTGTCGTGCTACTATACTTAACTTCCTATCTGACAATCCATGACTTTGATAAGTCCATGCCACATCATGTTATCGTAAAAATGTTGGCCAGGCGTTTTTAAGATAGCATCATGTTGCATTTACTTATCATCATCACTTCGTGTCATACTATACACATAATCGCACACGTAATTCTTATAATGCAAACTATATGAGGATTCTTAGGTTATAGTCTAGGTTAAACCACCTAATTCTCTATAACCTTGGCTCTGAATACCAATCTGTCACACCCCAAAAATGGCGCAGCGGAATGGCATTCACGGGGTATGACTTCTTAGTAAAGAACACAAAGTGTCACAATAGAGAAATACTAAATGTAATACATTGAACGGATAATAGTCACAAACTCCCACAACAGGGATGAATACATAATACAAAACCACATGAGTCTTAAGGTTACATAACATCATTATTTAATATCATAATGCAACTCCATGAGATATAACCCGGGAGGGTCTTGACTAAGTCTTGCTAAGTCGGGCCAAAACTCAACCTCCTATGGTACCTTCATTCTTAACACCTGAAAATGGATACTCAAGAACGTCAACACAAAGTTGGTGAGCTCGTAGGTTTAGATGTTAAACCACGAAGCTGTGAATAATAGCGTAGGACAATAGTGAGAAAGATATACAAATATGAGCAAATAGTAAAGATCGCAAACTATCACAGACTGCAAACACGGATAATGGATCCACACATAGGCTGGGTGCCATATTCCCAAAATGAAGTACTGGGTGCTACTTCCCAAAATGATGTACTGGGTGCTACTTCCCAAAATTATACTAACAATGTATCACTAGACAGTTGCGCACGTTCAAGATGAGTCATACAATTTGAATTCACACATTAAGGCACATATTGCAATCAAAACGCACATATTGTCCAAAATCATGAAAACAGTAGATCACAGCATGAAAACATTCGAAAGCATTGAGTACCATTTCCACCCCAAGGTAAAAATATAATGAAAAAGGGGTTACGAGAACTCACTTTAAGTGAATCAAGAAATCGTCAAATAATAATGGCACGAAAGTCACAGCACGAAATCTAACAGTAACCTATTTAAATAATATGGTGCTTTAGGTGATGCAGTTTTGTAAAAAGATGTATATGCATTTTTATAAGTTTCACCACCGATACATGTTTGCGTTATAGTTTTATAAGAAAATAAGGTCTTACGTCAAAGTAATATAGTCATATAAGTCTCGACACTTTGTCAAAATTCTCGTATTATCCAACTCTAATAATCATGTTCTAAAAATAATCTCGTCATTATTGTTCGTATTTAAATGAATATTCACTTTATTACTTATAAAATATTTCGTCTTTTTGTCATGTTTAAAATAACATTATTTTATTATTTATAAAAACGGCGCAGCGGAATGGCATTCACGGGGTATGACTTCTTAGTAAAGAACACAAAGTGTCACAATAGAGAAATACTAAATGTAATACATTGAACGGATAATAGTCACAAACTCCCACAACAGGGATGAATACATAATACACAACCACATGAGTCTTAAGGTTACATAACATCATTATTTAATATCATAATGCAACTCCACGAGATATAACCCGGGAGGGTCTTGACTAAGTCTTGCTAAGTCGGGCCAAAATTCAACCTCCTATGGTACCTTCGTTCTTAACACCTGAAAATGGATACTCAAGAACATTCAACACAAAGTTGGTGAGCTCGTAGGTTTAGATGTTAAACCACGAAGCTGTGAATAATAGCGTAGGACAATAGTGAGAAAGATATACAAATATGAGCACATAGTAAAGATCGCAAACTATCACAGACTGCAAACACGGATAATGGATCCACACATAGGCTGGGTGCCATATTCCCAAAATGAAGTACTAGGTGCTACTTCCCAAAATGATGTACTGGGTGCTACTTCCCAAAATTATACTAACAATGTATCACTAGACAGTTGCGCACGTTCAAGATGAGTCATACAATTTGAATTCACACATTAAGGCACATATTGCAATCAAAACGCACATATTGTCCAAAATCATGAAAACAGTAGATCACAGCATGAAAACATTCGAAAGCATTGAGTACCATTTCCACCCTAAGGTAAAAATATAATGAAAAAGGGGCTACGAGAACTCACCTTAAGTGAATCAAGAAATCGTCAAATAATAATGGCACGAAAGTCACAGCACGAAATCTAACAGCAACCTATTTAAATAATATGGTGCTTTAGGTGACGCAGTTTTGTAAAAAGATGTATATGCATTTTTATAAGTTTCACCACCGATACATGTTTGCGTTATAGTTTTATAAGAAAATAAGGTCTTACGTCAAAGTAATATAGTCATATAAGTCTCGACACTTTGTCAAAATTCTCGTATTATCCAACTCTAATAATCATGTTCTAAAAATAATCTCGTCATTATTGTTCGTATTTAAATGAATATTCTCTTTATTACTTATAAAATATTTTGTCTTTTTGTCATGTTTAAAATAACATTATTTTATTATTTATAAAAAAAAATTGTCTTTATGTCGGGTCTAAAATAACACCATTGTTATTATTTAATAAAGTCATAAAATATTTCTAATTCGTTTTTAAAAGATTTCCTAAGTTTCGGTATTTGCCGGAGCCTTCCTAAATATAATTAACCCAAGTCGTTTTACCATTTTTTTTCTCATCTCGCTTCTAGATGGTCCAAAAACTAGCCTAAAGTTTATAAAAGTACTTTCAGTATTAAACTTCCTATTAGTGCAGTTTTTAGTAAAAGTCATATAGTTTTCGTCAAAACTTTAAGTTATCATAACTTTTCCGTTATAAGTCCGTTTTTAGTGAGTAATATGTCCACGGAAAGGTATTTACGTGTACTTACAAATTTTTAAGCTTTTTATTAACCAAACTCGAGTCTGAAAATATCAAGTCAAAAATTCGGACAGCATGTATGTTTACAAAAATAATTCATTTTAGTCCAATACCGTAATTGCAAACTAACTTAATCACTTTACCAATACTCCACCCTTTACCATCGATGTTACAACTCTCGAACTAATCCTACTCTCTCTAGCAATTCCTCACAAGTACCAAATATACAAAATTATGAAATAACTATGTAAAAACACAAAATATTATGTAAGAACATTAAAAGTACAACTTATTTATATAAAGTCATATTACTAGTTGAGTTATCTTTTAAAAACTTGAAATATTTGTACAAACATGTATGGTGGCTTAAATATGTCGTACATAAAGATTTAGACGAATCTGAGACCATTGCCTGACTATAAAGAATGCGCCGCATGTATTTATCTCATGCGCCGCATATAAAACCTTGGTCAACGAATATGTAAGAACATGAGAAATAAAGGCTTACAAAGAGGGATGATGAAACTGTGAAGTATTACAATTTCTTTTTCCAAAAAGCACTAAAATAGCCCAAGAATACAAAGAACAATTATCCCAAGCTTTCAAATCTTCAAAGACCAAGAAAAAAAAATGGTTTTGGTGCTGGTGATTGTTCGAACTAGCCAAGGAAAAAGGGAGAGAAAAATAGTGAAATGATTGTAGGTGTTTTGTGTTGTGATGAGTGAGTTGCAAATGAAGACTAGCTAGTTACTAATAATCTAAGGTGAAATAAGACAAGGTGGGATAAAACAAAGTGAGATAAAACAAAAGGTAATGAGACAATAGAGTAGTACTTAGTTTGTTGCATATTGAGCCAAAAGAAAGAAAAAAAATGTAGGATGTGTGTGTGTTGTGTTTGAACGACAAAGGCAAAAAAAAAAGAGGGTGTTTGTTACATTTCAAATCATGACATAACAAATGGGACCATTGGTGTACTAAGTTTGTTAGGCTAAGTGATAAAACAAAATGTATAGAGTGTGTTTGTGTAGGTTCGTTCAAGCAAGAAAATGGGAGCAATGAGGAGAGTTTGTTTTGATTGATTTTTTTTATTTTATTTTTATTTTTATTTTTTTTATTTTTTTTTAAGATTTCAAATATTGTATGTGTATGTTTGATATGTGTCTTGGGTTTTAGAGCTCACAAGTAGGGTTTGTTTGATGTTTGCAAGTCCATGCTTATGTAGCTAGTTACTTGTTTGAATAGTGAGGCAAATGGGTATAAGGTTAAAACATGGAGGCTTAGTACAAAGGTTGTAGGCCTAAGGGCAGGGGGAGTCATGACATTCAACCCTCCCAAATTCCACCAATAACATCTCTCCAACTCATTTTACCCTTTCAATGTTGAATTTAATAATCAAGACTATCATATTATTAAGTAAATCAAGTAGTCACATATGCGGAAGCGAAGGAACAATTATAACACGTAAAGGATTAACATAAACATAATAAGAACGTACCTTATTGATTCTAGCCCGAACAAGAATCAAAAGCAATTGTCTTGAATAATGTGAAGAACCCTAATAAGGGTTTATATGGATCAATGATTAACCCCTTACCGTTTTGTTAATCGATCCCTTGATAGTTACTATAGTGAGTAATTACCTCGTTCTTGTACACACAAACTAATCACGAATAAAAGGTTTTGCAAGAAACAAGAACACTAATTTTTCTTTATGAAAAATTCGATCCACAAAACCCTAAGGGTGTTTGTACGATCGGTTTGGGCAAGGAAGAAGAAGAAAAACTTTTAGGGATAATTTGTGTGCACAAAAGTTATGAAACAAATAACCCTTGAGTTTGTATATATAGCCTAGCAATCTTGTTCTCCAAGTTTGAGTGGGATTGGGTTTCCCCTCACCCTTGTTCGACCGGCCATAAGCCCAAAGGGGGCTTCCGGATCCTTCTTGCTATATATTTTCTTCTCTAGTCCTTTAACTTAACATTTAACGATAGTTAGTACTTACGGTTAATAACTAACGACCGTTAAGTCCTTTAAGTGTTTAAATAATTACATATATACATAACATTTAATATATATATAATTATTATACTTTTATTCTCGTTTGTATTGTGTGCAATCCCGAGGTCTCGGGTTCGATACTAGACATACGACTATTAATATTTATCCACAAACTCCAACAGCTCCCACTTGGATATCTATTAATAGCGTAATGACATTGGTTAGCGTCTTGCAACACTCCAATGCCCCTAGTTCGACTCGAGCTAGGTTTCCTGGAAAACCTTTAATGATTCATCATTATTATTATCCTTTTGTTTCTAATACCACGTTAATAAAGATATGGATCTTAGTCATTCTTTAATTAACAATTCTGTTTCTCGTTGTTTATGATTGAGCAAGATTACCAAAACATCTGAACGTATTCCAGATAGACTTTGGGCGTGCGCACGCAAACACCTTGTCAACCCTACGAGGGGCCCAGTAGTATTAAACTTCAAAACAAATTTGAAGGAACAAATTCTCTCTTGACTACAAGAATAACCCATAGACTTTGCAACATTTCTGAAAACAATCCGTATGACTCCCAGTTACGGTAAGCGATAAATTGCTTTACATAAATGCACTACATCCATGACACTTATCTGGTATCTCAAGTCTGAGGATAACTAAATTCATGATTTACTTACTGACAAGATCCATAAAGTAAAATCATGTAGTTGGGATAAGTCCTATATTCAATTCATTGAATATCATGTGAAATTGGTATGTCAACGCATCAATATACTTTCAAGTATATTCTAACCTATACTCAGATTTGTCTTAGTTCAATGATATTCCCATATCATTAATTGACAACGGACATTTAGAATAACATAAATTATTCACGGATTTAAACATGCAAATATAGGACACAATTTATTATTAATGAAAACAAACGCACTAAGTACTTTAATTCATTATAAATAATAATTGTTTAATGTCCTTTATCCAAACACTAAATAGATCAATGCATGACATTACTTGTTAATGAATTATGCCTCAAGTCATGTCTATCATACTTGTTGACAAGGCATAAATCAACTAACTTTGATCTATAAAATTTTGAGAATACTTATTTCAAGAATTATTTAAATTCTTGTATGTGTGCAATCAACTATATTGATATTGCCACATATTATTTCATAAATGGTGTGACATCCTCAATCACCAATTTATGACAATTAAACTTTCAAACAATTTTAAAGTTTAAAGTATTCTAACTCTTTAATGTATAATGCAACTATGCTTCTTAGTTAAGCATAACTAGTTCACATGGCCATTATCAAGGATAAAATCCTACCATGACTAGTATTGAGTGTCATCTCAATCAAACAAACACTATTGTATAAAACTACAATATGTCTTCTATTCCGTAAACTTAATATCCATTGGCTATAACAATTACGCAACAACTTGCCATATAGTTTATACTTAGAATTTAGGAGCAATTCCAGGTTGAGGATAGTGTATTCTAAGTCCAAACATATTCCATTAGAATATTCATTACACAATTTATCAAATATCTTTTATTAGATATCAAATGTTGTCAAATCATTTTACATTCAAACATGATACAACAATGATATACATGAAAATCCTAGAATCAATCATAGATTTTATTCATGTTCTAACTTATCAAAAGATATATTTTCATTTAGACTTTCTAAATGATATGTTATGTCTTATTAGATTTAATTACCGCACATGTTTATAATAATAAACATATATCTCAAGGTTGTATGTTTTACTTCTTAAATTCTTCAAGTAAAGTTTCATTCCAAGTTAAGACTTAACATTTTAACTTACATGGAATGTTACTTCCCATATGTTATACAACATACATTATTTAAGAAATTAAACATAATACTCCCACTAGCTTTTAGGAATACTTAGAAATTGTCTTATTTCAATTATAAATCAAACAATGGATTTAATAATTAATCATAAGAATATTTCATAGATGCATGCATTAATCCATTCATGGATTTTTACACTTTGTACACTTCCAAGATAATTATGAATTCAAAAGACCTTTCGATTACTTACCGTCCTCACTCAAGTAATCACTCAAGAAAGAGTTTTGATATTCCATTGTCATCTTTCATATAAATGAAAATAGATATGACAATTATTATCTTTATACATTTAATGTGCTTATGAAAGAGTATTCAATCATAGTTAATTATTTAAGTATGATTAATAATCTTGTCACAAGACATACATTAAATATGTGTACAATATTGTCCATATGATTTCTTCATAAAGATTTAAACCACTAGGGATTTCTATCTTTAAAAGAAACTCATTTCATTCTCTAGTCTTACTTTAGAATTCAAGATAAACCAAATTTCCAAAATTGATTATCTGGATGGACAGCATCTTTAACATTCATAGCATGAGTAATTTTCCAAATTCAATATTTGAAAACTTATCATAATGATTAACAGGCTTACCATAATCCTGTAACTCATAATCCTTAGCATATTAATCAGATATCCAAGGTATCCTTGAGGATCTATGAATGAGAATTCCATCATCTTGAGATCTAACATTTACATGTCTAGCCTCATCATGATATTCGCTAGTGTACATTAGAAGATTATGTATCTTGTAACTTTATCTCTACAAGATAAAACTCCCACTTGCCTTTTGTAATTTATAGACTATCTATAAATAATTAGCAAGTTAAGCAACACCAATTTGTTCTTATTTGGGACATTACAAATACACTTTGATAGTTCCTGACATTCGTTTGTTAATATCTAGCTTCATCAGAAGTTTAACAAATTCAGAACTTCAATTAAAGACTTAATGTGATTCATCACATTCCATAATAAATAATGTCTTATAAATCTTCTAGGAGTCTAATTGAGTATATTCAATCCATACTCAATTTCCTAACCTTGATAACTTTTGGAAGAAAAGAAGTTATAGTTATCTTTAACCAAACAATACAAATAAAGTTTGATTTTTCTAACTGAACACACCACAAATATGTGGTATTTCATTAGAACTCATATTGTGAGATAATCTAACAATATGAAAGATAACTTTGTATTCCTTTTGGCTTACCTATTTTCCAACTAAGTCATCTTAATGGTGAAATAGAATTTCAAGCCTCTTGCATGCATTATAACTCAAGTACTTATTAAATAAGTCACTTCATGTTCATGTCTCAATCAAGAAGACATAAACCGTTATAATCTCACTACACGTTATAAATCATTGATCAACTCAATGACTTCTTGTATATGTCCTTAATAAAGAAGACATAACAAGTTAACGTCTTACTTTAGATTATACTAAGTCTTAAAAGACTTCATATTTATAACTTTACAATAAAGTATAAATATTTATAACTAAAGTAATCATGAACACCATCATTTGGTTTCAATAGTACTTTCAAGTTAACTCATTACTTCATTTATTTATGTCATTTCAAAGAATACATAATTATTGAAGTAGTATTATATTACTTCATTTATTTATGTCATTCCAATAATACATAAATATTAAAGTTGAAGTAATCTTGTTATCACATTGACACAAGTTCTAATAAGTATCTAATTTAGAAACTGTAAATTTTTCCATGTGTGGTCTCACGCACACTTGGACAAATTTACCTTGTCATTAATTTTGGTCCAGGTCTCACGCATACCCAAAATTAACTCCAAGTGTTTTTAAGAATAGATATGTATAATCATATTAGAACAAGAATCTCTTACCTTGCGGTTAAGGGAATCTACTAAATCATATTCTTATATGTTGTACCTTGCACATAATAAAGATTTCTCCCACTTGTGCATGGAACAACATCATGTACCACATAGACAACACTACACGCATTTGTTTAATGTGATCAATATGATTTGCGTCATTAGCATAACTAGTAGATATAGAGTTACTCAATCAATCAAGGAAACGCTCATGACTATCCTTGAAAATATTAGTATCTATATTTGGAAAGTAATTATCTTGAGGCATTCAAAAGATAATCTGAGTTATAATCAAGACAATAAATCTTGTAACTCCCACTGAATTAGAGAACTTACAATAATCCCTTATCCAGTTCTAAGAACAAATTACTCCCACTGAATTCGACACCATAATAGGTGTTTCATCAACCAGTGAAAGGAAAGAGTGTCCTTGTTACTTTCCTACATCTTTGACAAAACCTATTCGTAACAATTACTTAGGTTTAAAAAGATTGTATTCTACTACGTAATTGATGGACTATCCACATTTACATCAAATGTGATTCATCACATTGCTTACTATTAACTTGAAAAATTGACATGCAATTTCTTCCTTAATAGGTCTACAATTCGAACAATTGTATGTAGTACCTTCAAATGGTTAAAACAAAACAAACAGATATACTAGCTTGTCTTTTACCATTATGTGGTAATTAGTCTAGTTTCTAATTTAATAACTCATAAATTCGCAATAACCTTAACGATTAAAACTTGCTATGAGTTATGTATTTAGAATTTAGACAATTCTAATTTTCCCATCATACCTTTCTCATTCATGAAAAGGAATAGGATTTAGTCTCATGCTTCTCATATGAAAGGAGACTTGGTTTATTCTTTTAATGAAATTGACTCTAACCAAAACCCTTACGGGTGTAGATCAATTTACTAATAAAGAATAACCCATGTTTACGGTTTATCGTTGCATTTATACAATTAAAAGAATTTACAAAGTTCAGTTTAGTATTTTCGATAATAGCTCTTTAAGAAAATAAAATACCCATTGGTAAATATTCATATCAACCATAGTATTTTCTTAAAGCTAGGATCCTAATTGACATAGTACCATTACATCAGTTGATCTGCTAGTAATGATAGTATTCAACTAGGTAATTGATGAGTGTGTAAATACTCATCATTTCTTTCACATTTGAGCTACAGAAACAGTCAAAAATACTTTAAAAAGTCTAAAAATGTATAAAAATATCATCTGACTGTGTTTTTATAAGTTTCAGGGAAAAACAAACAATAAATGGCATAATTTGCATTTTAGTCCCTGAACTTTCAGAATTTGGCAAATCTAGTCCCTAGAATCTAAAAAAGTGAAATTTATCATTCAAGGTCCCTAAAATAATCTTAATTGTCAAATTTGGTCCTTGAATGATTGTTTGGGCAAAAATTACAAAAAGGTCCTGAAGTTTGAAAATGTACAAAAATGGTCCCTGGGATTTAAAAACTTTGAGAAAAATAAATATGGTCCTTGTGTAATTATTTTATGGCAGGATTGGTCCTTTGGAGTAATTTTGGAAAAGTGCAAGATCAGTCCCTCAACCTTCAGAGAATTACAAAAATGGTCCTTGTGTTAACTAGAACCGGATCCATTACTAAACCCTTAACCCAAAATTAAAACAACCCATCCCATTACCCATTTACCCAACCCAGTCCAAATCCTTATTACCCAAGCCCAAAACCCATACAAGCCCAACTCCTTTGTCTGAGTTAAACTTGGTCAAACCAAGTTTGACCCGTCTTTCCCACTCACCCAGCCATAGCCAATCACCACCTCCACCTCACACCCCAGCTGGCTCATCCACCTCACCCCCCTCCTCCTACAAGTTACCTAACACTCCCAAAAACAATAAATGCTTCTCTCCCACTATCCCACTAGCAAATTCAGAGGATTAAGTCAAAATCCGGTTTTCCCGCCAAAGTGCCAAGTGGATGAACAAGATGAATTGAAGCAATCCAAAGGTGGGAATGAGATCAAGGATGTCGACTAGCAATATCCCAGTAGTTTTTTAGTATATATAAACATGTAATAGACCAAAAAAAAAAACCAAGTAGTTAAGTTTTAATTAATCGTATTTTTCAATTCAGTATTTCTGTATTGTAGTTCTCAGTTAAGATTATCAATATAAGTTGTTTCAAGTATCTTTGTTCATTTTCAAGTTGTTTGTACTCAGTTTAAGTTAAAAGTTAATTTCAAGTTGAATTGTGGTGATCGTATAAGCTTAAGCTCTCTCACATTATTATAAAAAGCTCAAATAAACCCTGTATTAAGCTCACATAAGCTAGTCTTAGCTTCATGTAAGTTTAATTAGCATTTATCAGTTCTTAATATCAAATTTGAAGAATGGTCAAGAAAAGTCAACATAAGCTCATGATAAGCTCTTCTGGGGTAATCAGCTGATAAGGAAAGGTTTTATTGGGTATTCTAGCTTGTGTGAACAAGTTAGGATAGGTTCTGTTCTTTGTCTTTCTCTCAGTTCCATAGCAATCAGTTGTAAGAATTTCCTCATTTTTTGCTTTATTTCATTAAGTACTGTTTAAGTGCTTATTTTCTGCTGATCTGTGTTCTTATAAGCTTATTGTTAGTTTCTTAGTGCATGTGATCAGAGTTGTCAGTAGTATAATAGTTTTTATTTAATTTGCTCAAAAATCCTAGAAAAGACCAAAAATAGCAATATCTAGTCTAGATTAATAATAAGCTTATATCTGTGATAAAAGTTGTTCAATAGTATTCATATAAGCTAATAGATCAATAATAATTAGATCCTTAGTTTAAAATTTTGATTTTGCTTTGAAAATCCAAGACAGTCAAACTCTAAAGGACTGTTTGGATTTGTTTTGTTAGTAGGGTAAAATAAGGTGTACTGTAGATTGGTCATTTGATCAGCTTTGCATCAGCTTTAAGAAGCCATAATAAGCTGTTTTCCTGATCTCAAAAGTAGTATAGCTAGATATTCAATAATTGTGTCCACTGTGTGAATTTTGGGCAGTCAAATGCTCAAATAAGCCATTAACAGCCACAAGCTGATTTTGGCTTTGTTCTTGGTTGTTTTAAGTCTCATATAGTCTATATAGCATAACCATATTAGCTGCTTAGGACATACTTGGTCTGTGCACAATATTGTGCAAGTCTGCACAAACAAATCAGCAGAACCATGGTTCTGAGTTGCTGATCTCAGCCTAAATTGGAGTCCAATTGGTGTAATCATGATGGGGCTTTTGCTGTTTTTAGAGTCTCAGTAGTGTAGGCTATCTTTTGCCCCCCTTAGGTTCACTTTTAGACAGCTAATTGAGTGCTTAATCTAGCCCTCAAGTTGCCTGTTCAACTGAAATTTTCTGTGCATAGTTCCAAATCAGCCAAGTGTCCAATTGCTTAATACTTAGTGCTTATTGTGTAATATCAGTTGTTTTAAGCTTATTTAAGTCTATTTAGCTTGTCCTGATCAGTTGGTGAACTTTACTGCTTATTTGCTTATTTTTGGCTTATTAGCTTATTGCCCATTAGCCCAAATCTGCTTATTTGGCCTTGTCAGCTTTTCATTTTATTTTTCCCATCTTCCTTATAATATTTTAGTATTATCTGTAATTTTTCATAATTTTTTGATCAGTTTTAATATTTTTAATCAATTTAAGTAGTTTTTAATAGTAATTTAATCATAATAAATAGAAAAATAATCAGATAAATATAAAACCAATTTTCATAATTTTCTTTTGTCATTTTTAATCTAGGAAAAATATAAAAATATTTTTAGGACTTAAAATCAAACGAATTAGAAATATAGTGATAGCTTCTATTTAATAGAATTTATTTTTTTAAATTTTAATTAAGTAATTTTCATTTTTATAATTTTCTTATCTTTTTATTACCTTAAAGTATTTATATAAAAATTTTCAGATTTTTGTTTGATCTTTTAGTATTTATTAGAATTTTAATTAGTTTAAATAATAATTAAATAGTTTTTAATTAATAATAATTAATTAATAAGTTAAATAAATAATTTTCTTTTTCCAATAATTTTCTTTTATTATTAGGATTGTAAAAATATAAATTTCATATCCGTAGGCTGTTTATTTCTTAAAACTCACTTTTTATTTGGTACGTTTACGTTTATTTAAATTTAAACGTACGCTTTTAGGTTTTTATACGTTTTTAGTTAATTTGGTTTCCAGTTCTTGTTTATATAGCTTGGTTAAAGCTATTTTATTATCTCATTAGTGTAAGCAAAATCATAATCCCTTTTCTGTTCATAAACACTTGATCACAATCCGTTTAATCACAATTTCGCACCTCGCTGGGACTTAAACGACCCGGGGATAAAACTATACTCTCCTGGATTATTGTATTGTGTTCTTGAATAGTTTGACTTTGTTTGACCACATCTGTGGTTGATTTAAGCAGACTGTTCAGAGCCAATCAAATTTTGGCGCCGCTGCCGGGGAGGTGTGCAGCGTGTTCTAAACGTTTTGCAGTATCGTGTCTTTGAACCCCAATCTGTGAATATCTTTTCTCTCTTGTATATTTATCATATATAAAGCAAAACGCTTGTGAAGTTAACTCATTTAAACTGATCAAGCACCAAAAATATCGTATTTCCATTCCCCATAAAACCATATAAAAAACAAAAATATTTTCTTTTCTTTTCTATATATACTATCATATAAAAAATAAAAACATCAAAAATATTTTTCATTTTCTGTGTTAAATAATAAACAAATAATAAAAATTAACCATCGAGAACCAAGACTGAGCACTACCTAACTGGGGGTGCGGCCATAATAAGTTCCCAAACCTAAGATAAAAACTTGCCTTTGTATCACTTGCGAATATCGGCTCACCTTTAATTGATAAACAAACTCTAACGGAGGTTCTAGGATAGACTGACATTAAATTGTCGGACTGAAAGAAGCGGGTTTTTAAGGAGCGTAACTGCCCACCTTTGCTTCTCCGCCACTCTGTGCGTTTGTCAGTTAGAGAGCTACCGTACGCCTGTTGATTATTGGTTTAAGTTCACTTGTGTTTTTTCTCGATCTTGATTTTTAATAGAAAAATTTTGTTTAAATAAAAATCCAAAAAGAATCTTCTTACCCCTTTTCTGAGTTTCCTCCACTATAAAGGATTCTCAGACTCGTCTTAGTGCATGCGCACTCGTTCTTCTAGGTCATCAAGCCCTCTCCGTGAGCTTGGAAAGATACCTCGAAGGCGTCGTAGACGTTCTGCCCCATCAGGCGTATCTGAGGAACGTACTGATCCTGTCGTCATGGCAGAATTGCCCATGAATGAGCTTCTCCAGGCACCCATCGAGGGTTATGGAGATGCCATTGTTGTTCCAGCTATTGTAGCTGAGAGTTTTGAGCTCAAAACCGGGTTACTGAATCTTGTAACCTCAAGCCAATTCTATGGTTTTGAGAGGGATGATCCTCATGCTCACATTCGATGGTTTAACAAAATTACATCTACCATCAAATATAAGAACATCCCTGCTAGCTCAATCAAACTTCTTCTATTCCCATTTTCTCTCGAGGGACAAGCCCGGATATGGCTTGAAAAACAACCCCCTCGTTCAATTGAGACATGGGAGGACTTAGTTACAAAGTTTGTAAACGAATTTTTTCCACCGTCTAGAACGACAAGTCTTAAAAATGAAATTATCAAATTTACACAAAGATTTGATGAATCGTTTAGTGACGCGTGGGATCGTTACAAAGAATTGCTTCGTAAATGTCCTCATCATGGTTTTACCGAGTTGATGCAAATCGACACTTTCTATAATGGAGTGAGCCAATCTGACCAAGATTCTCTCAATGCCTCCTCAGGAGGTAACTTTTTGAGCAGAACTGTCAAAGAAGCTTTAGCGATTATTGAAAATAAGTCTAAGGTCCGTACTGCACGAACAAAGCCATATCATTCTCAGGCTAGTGCCGGTCCTTCTACTTCATCTCCCGTGAGTACTTCTAGCACTGATGCTAAGATTGACAAACTCACGGATGCTATTCAAGCTTTGGTTCTCTCAAGCCAAAAGAAAGTCACTTTCACACAAACTCCTTCACATGCTGAAGTTAAGAAAGTGGAAGTCTGTGTTACTTGTGGTGGCCCTCACGCATACTACGACTGTACTGCCACCGATGGTAGTCCTTTTGAAGTTAATGCTATAGCCGGTTCTTCAAATCAAGGAGGTAATCAATACCGTCCTCAAATGGAACCATACCGAGCTAGTAGTTACCAAGGACCACCCGGGTTTAATCAAAACCAGAATTTGCAAAACCGGAACCAAAATCAACCTCGAATGAACCAAGGTTATCAAAACCAAGGGAATTTCAATTCTGGACAAAATCAAGGTTTCCAACACCAAGGAAACTTTAATCGAAACAATACCAACCAGGGAAATCATTTTCAGGGAAATGGTAATCCAAATCAAGGGAATTTTCAACATCAAGGTTATAATCAAAATAACCGAATGCAAAATTTCCCTAATCAACATCAAGCCATTCCAGCCCAACATCCATCATCTGATGAGTTGTTGAGGCAGTTCATGAAAGCTCAAGAGGACACAAACAGGTTGTTGGTCAGCCAGATCTCTGAGATTAAAAAATCTTTAAATGATCAACCTTCGGGCTCAGGAAAACTTCCGAGCAACACGATCGCTAACCCGAAGGGCGATGCTAAGGCGATCACAACCCGAAGTGGTGTTTCATATAAGGGACCCACTGTTTCCACTACCACTTCTTCTTCTTCCCCCAAGGTAGTGGGAAGTGAGCCTGAGGTGACCAAGGACCAGGTACTTCCTACTAATAACGGAGGTACCAACAACGTCCAGCCTCCAGTTGTCCCGAAACCCAAGACTAAACCTCAAGTTGTCTTTGAACATCCTGAAACCCCGGTTAAAGACCCTAAATCCAAAACTTCTATTCCCTACCCATCACGTTTAAATGAACAAAAGCTCCGTGAAAAAGCTAGTCAACAAATGGATAAATTCTTCCAAATTTTCCAAGAATTACACTTTGACATAAGCTTTGCGGACGCTATCATTCTGATGCCCAAGTTTGCATCTACAATCAAACACTTGTTAAGCAACAAGGAAAAGCTGTTTGAAATGGCAAAGACTCCATTGAATGAGAACTGCTCAGCAGTTATCTTGAAAAAGCTTCCCGAAAAGCTTGGAGATCCTGGAAGGTTTCTACTACCGTGTGTCTTTCCAGGAATGGTTGAATGCTATGCCTTGGCCGATCTTGGTGCAAGCATCAACCTGATGCCTAAATCAGTATGGAAGAAACTCTCTCTTCCTGAACTTACTCCTACCTGCATGACTCTCGAGCTTGCAGATCGTTCAATATCTCGTCCACTTGGCATTGCTGAGGACGTATTTGTGAAAGTAGGAAAGTTCCATTTTCCGGCTGACTTTGTGGTTGTGGATTTCGATGCTGATTCCAGGGTTCCTCTCATTCTTGGAAGAGGATTCCTGAGAACGGGCCGTGCTCTCATAGATGTATTTGAGCATGAAATCACATTACGTGTGGGTCATGAAGCTGTTACCTTTAACCTCGATCAAACTTCGAGGTATTCCTCAAATTATGATTCTGAATCGGTTAACCGAATCGATGTCATTGATATTGTTTCAGAGGAGTATTCTCAAGAGTTTCTTGGTTATTCTGATAATTCTGTGAGTGGGGATACCACCACATCTTCTTTACCTGGCATTTCCGACTCTTCCCCTTCTCTCACTCCGTTTGAGGGAGGTGATTTCAATTTGGAAGAGATCGATGATTTTCTCAAGTGTGATTCATTCCTAGAGGGGATTGATGATGCTGAGATTGATCTGGAGGGAGATATTCTTCTTCTTGAGACATTGTTAAATCAGGACAATTCTCCTCCACTCCCTCCCGTTGAACTTCATAATGAGGAAATCAAAGCAGTTGAGAAAACTGAAGAATTTCCTGAGGTCGAACTCAAAGACTTACCGCCTCATCTTGAGTACGCATTCTTGGAGGGTGATGATAAATTACCCGTCATTATTGCTAAAGACTTAAGTGATGAGGAAAAGACTGCTCTAATAAAGGTCTTGAAGTCACACAAGCAAGCAATTGCTTGGAAACTCTCCGACATAAAGGGTATTGACCCTGAATTTTGTACTCACAAAATATTAATGGAGGATGACTTCAAACCAGCAGTCCAACACCAGCGAAGGGTAAATCCCAAAATCCACGATGTTATCAAACAAGAAGTTCTCAAACCTTCTTTATGCAGGATTGATTTATCCCATCTCTGATAGTCCTTGGGTTAGTCCCATTCACTGTGTTCCAAAAAAGGGTGGCATGACTGTTGTCACGAATGATGAAAATGAGTTGATTCCAACTCGATTGGTTACGGGGTGGCGTGTTTGCATTGACTATCGTAAGTTAAATGATGCCACCCGCAAAGACCATTTTCCTCTACCTTTTATGGATCAGATGCTTGAGAGATTAGCAGGAAACGAGTACTATTGTTTCCTTGATGGTTTCTCAGGTTATTTTCAAATTCCCATTGATCCACAGGATCAAGAAAAGACTACCTTCACATGCCCTTATGGAACCTTTGCTTATAAACGTATGCCTTTCGGCTTATGTAATGCTCCAGGCACGTTCCAGAGGTGTATGATGGCTATATTTACCGACATGATCGGTAAAACAATGGAGGTCTTTATGGATGACTTCTCGGTCATTGGGGATTCGTTCCAAGCATGTCTCTCCAATTTAGAAAACATGTTGAAACGGTGTAAAGACACCAATCTTTGTCTAAATTGGGAGAAGAGTCATTTTATGGTCAGAGAGGGCATTGTCCTCGGCCATAAGATATCAAAGAACGGGATTGAGGTTGACAGAGCTAAAGTTGATGTCATTGGTAAATTACCTCATCCCACTACCGTCAAAGGTATTAGGAGTTTTTTGGGTCATGCCGGTTTCTATCGTAGATTCATACAAGATTTTTCTAAAATCGCCCGGCCTATGACTCATCTTCTTGAAAAAGATGCTCCTTTTATCTTCTCACCTGAGTGCATCAAAGCTTTTGACATATTAAAGAAAAAGCTTACTGAGGCACCCATTCTAGTTGCCCCCGACTGGGATTTTCCCTTTGAACTCATGTGCGATGCAAGTGATTTTGCAATCGGTGCAGTCCTGGGGCAACGAAAAGCAAAACATTTTCAGCCTATCCACTACGCAAGTAAAACAATGACTGAAGCTCAAACCCATTACACCACTACAGAAAAAGAATTGTTGGCTGTGGTGTATGCCTTTGAGAAGTTTCGGCCATATTTAATCTTGACAAAATGTGTAGTGTATACGGATCACTCGGCTCTTAAATATCTATTTGCAAAACAAGATGCAAAGCCGAGATTACTCCGTTGGGTTCTCCTCCTGCAAGAATTTGATATCATTATACGTGATAAAAAAGGAGCTGAGAACCTAGCTGCTGATCATCTATCCCGATTAGAGAACCCACACCAAGATGTTTTCGAGAAAAAGGAAATAAATGAAACATTTCCTCTCGAGACACTCAATGCGGTTACTTTTCGAGGAGATTCTACTACCCCATGGTTTGCCGACTTCGCAAATTACCATGCGGGTAACTTCATAGTGAAAGGGATGTCGACCCAACAGAAGAATAAATTCTTCAAGGATGTTAAACATTATTTCTGGGACGACCCCTACTTATTCAAAATCTGTGCGGATCAAGTCATCCGACGGTGTGTTTATGGTCAGGAAGCTATTGACATTCTCAAAGCTTGCCATGCTGGACCCACGGGGGGCCATCATAGTCCAAACTACACCGCCAAAAAGGTGTTTGATTCCGGCTTTTATTGGCCCACAATCTATAAGGATGCCCAAGAACTCATAAAAACTTGTGAAGCTTGTCAGCGTCACGGAAATATTTCACAACGGAATGAAATGCCACAAAATGCAATTCAAGTCTGTGAAATCTTTGATGTCTGGGGCATCGACTTTATGGGGCCATTTCCATCATCTCGAGGAAACAAATACATTCTCGTGGCTGTTGACTATTTGTCAAAATGGGTTGAAGCAAAAGCTTTACCCACCAATGATGCCCGAGTTGTTGTAAAATTCCTGAAATCTCTGTTTGCCCGTTTTGGAACCCCACGTGCTATAATCAGTGATCGTGGTACGCATTTCTGTAATGACAAATTTGATAAAGTCATGCAAAAGTATGGTGTAACTCACCGACTTTCCACTGCGTATCACCCACAAACAAGTGGGCAAGTTGAGGTTTCAAATCGGGGTATTAAAAGAATCTTAGAAAGGACTGTAGGAGAAAATCGTGCATCCTGGTCGGATAAATTGGATGATGCACTATGGGCCTTTCGTACAGCTTACAAAACACCCATCGGGTGTACACCTTACAAGCTTGTGTACGGAAAGGCATGTCATCTACCGATCGAATTAGAGCACAAAGCCTACTGGGCCTTGAAACATGCAAACTTTGATCTTCAAACTGCGGGTGATCACCGAAAAGTTCAAATGAATGAATTAAATGAACTACGTGATCAATCTTACGAGAACTCTTTGATTTATAAAGAAAAGACAAAGAAGATTCATGACTCTAAAATCAAGAACCGCGTTTTCAACGTTGGTGATCGAGTCCTTCTTTTCAATTCCAGATTAAAGATTTTCTCGGGAAAACTCAAATCCCGTTGGTCTGGTCCATTCTCTGTTACAAAAGTTTATCCATATGGTACCGTTGAGTTATCTCAAAATGACGGACCAAATTTCAAAGTGAATGGTCATCGGTTAAAACATTACTTTGGAGAGGACATACCATTTATGGTTGTCCCGGATCTTCAAACATTCCCCATGAACCAATAAATGCGGGGATCGAGTCAAGCTAGTGACTCGGTGATCAAAAACATTAGCAAAACATGGGTTCTCACCCGTGTCTCTGTTTTCTTTCTCTTTTCTACCACCAAGTGTGGGGGAGATTGTCTCTTCCATTAACTTCCCCGTAGACTTTTAAATTGCTTTTTCTCCCGGGCTGTTCAGGAGCACTTTATTACAGTTGGCCGTTCACAAGCGGTTAGCTAGCGTGATAAACCTGACCGTTCGGGAGAAATCAACATAATTCGGGGTCGAGTCAAGCTAGTGACTCGGTGAACAAAAACATTAGCCCGCACCATATGGGTTTTCACCCATATTTCTGACTTCTTTCTATTTTCTACCACCCAAGCCAGGAGGAATGCCCCACAGGTTGTATATACGTAAGTATTTCAGTTTCAGTTGTAAAAAAAAAAAAAAAAAAAAAAAAAAAAAAAAAAAAAAAAAAAAAAAAAATATATATATATATTAGAGGGAATTTGCATGCCTTAACGGCTTAAATGCAAATTAAATAAAAATAAAATCAATATGTATATAAAAATAATGGCTATTCAGTATTTCCCTTTTACGTTCTAAGTGTTGGTTTAACAGCCAGTTCTTTGAATATTGAGGGCAATATTCAGTTCTAAGTGTGGGGGGGAAATTCTAGCGAATTTTATCAAATGTATCATCTAGCACCCCCATTTTAGCCAAAATTTTAAAAAAATTTTTTCTCACTTAGAACTCAGAAAATGGTTATCAGTCCGCCATGTCTAACCCACATAAGGATTGGCTAATCCCGGAGCAAACGGCTCTGGGTAAAGATGTATCAAATCCGTTTATGGCTTGCAATTTGCCAAAAATTGTATGGTTCTCGACTCACCATATCTTTAATTAGTGAAGAGTTGGCTAGCCCGCAAGGTTATGGCTTGTGGTAAAGGCTTTGGAATACCATAATTGGTAATCAGCTCACCAAAGATAATAGTTGTAATTTATCTAAGAGCTGGCTAGTCCAGAAGCAAACGGCTTCTGGTAAAGACAAATCAAATCCGTTTATAGCTTATGGTTTGCTTAAAATCATTTGGCTATCATTGTGCCAAAGTATCACATACTAAAACAATGGCTAGTCCAGAAGCAAACGGCTTCTGGTAAAGACAAACCAAAACCGTTGACAGCTGGTGATTTGCTCAAAATCACATGGTTATCAGTGTACCATAGTTCTTACTTGAACTAAAACATTTGGCTACTCCAGAGGTGATGGCTTCTGGTAAAGAGATACATCCATTAAAATCTTCATAAAAGATTGCTAGGGACTAGCAATAGTTTAGTGTGGGGGATTGATGAGTGTGTAAATACTCATCATTTCTTTCACATTTGAGCTACAGAAACAGTCAAAAATACTTTAAAAAGTCTAAAAATGTATAAAAATATCATCTGACTGTGTTTTTTATAAGTTTCAGGGAAAAACAAACAATAAATGGCATAATTTGCATTTTAGTCCCTGAACTTTCAGAATTTGGCAAATCTAGTCCCTAGAATCTAAAAAAGTGAAATTTATCATTCAAGGTCCCTAAAATAATCTTAATTGTCAAATTTGGTCCTTGAATGATTGTTTGGGCAAAAATTACAAAAAGGTCCTGAAGTTTGAAAATGTACAAAAATGGTCCCTGGGATTTAAAAACTTTGAGAAAAATAAATATGGTCCTTGTGTAATTATTTTATGGCAGGATTGGTCCTTTGGAGTAATTTTGGAAAAGTGCAAGATCAGTCCCTCAACCTTCAGAGAATTACAAAAATGGTCCTTGTGTTAACTAGAACCGGATCCATTACTAAACCCTTAACCCAAAATTAAAACAACCCATCCCATTACCCATTTACCCAACCCAGTCCAAATCCTTATTACCCAAGCCCAAAACCCATACAAGCCCAACTCCTTTGTCTGAGTTAAACTTGGTCAAACCAAGTTTGACCCGTCTTTCCCACTCACCCAGCCATAGCCAATCACCACCTCCACCTCACACCCCAGCTGGCTCATCCACCTCACCCCCCTCCTCCTACAAGTTACCTAACACTCCCAAAAACAATAAATGCTTCTCTCCCACTATCCCACTAGCAAATTCAGAGGATTAAGTCAAAATCCGGTTTTCCCGCCAAAGTGCCAAGTGGATGAACAAGATGAATTGAAGCAATCCAAAGGTGGGAATGAGATCAAGGATGTCGACTAGCAATATCCCAGTAGTTTTTTAGTATATATAAACATGTAATAGACCAAAAAAAAAAACCAAGTAGTTAAGTTTTAATTAATCGTATTTTTCAATTCAGTATTTCTGTATTGTAATTCTCAGTTAAGATTATCAATATAAGTTGTTTCAAGTATCTTTGTTCATTTTCAAGTTGTTTGTACTCAGTTTAAGTTAAAAGTTAATTTCAAGTTGAATTGTGGTGATCGTATAAGCTTAAGCTCTCTCACATTATTATAAAAAGCTCAAATAAACCCTGTATTAAGCTCACATAAGCTAGTCTTAGCTTCATGTAAGTTTAATTAGCATTTATCAGTTCTTAATATCAAATTTGAAGAATGGTCAAGAAAAGTCAACATAAGCTCATGATAAGCTCTTCTGGGGTAATCAGCTGATAAGGAAAGGTTTTATTGGGTATTCTAGCTTGTGTGAACAAGTTAGGATAGGTTCTGTTCTTTGTCTTTCTCTCAGTTCCATAGCAATCAGTTGTAAGAATTTCCTCATTTTTTGCTTTATTTCATTAAGTACTGTTTAAGTGCTTATTTTCTGCTGATCTGTGTTCTTATAAGCTTATTGTTAGTTTCTTAGTGCATGTGATCAGAGTTGTCAGTAGTATAATAGTTTTTATTTAATTTGCTCAAAAATCCTAGAAAAGACCAAAAATAGCAATATCTAGTCTAGATTAATAATAAGCTTATATCTGTGATAAAAGTTGTTCAATAGTATTCATATAAGCTAATAGATCAATAATAATTAGATCCTTAGTTTAAAATTTTGATTTTGCTTTGAAAATCCAAGACAGTCAAACTCTAAAGGACTGTTTGGATTTGTTTTGTTAGTAGGGTAAAATAAGGTGTACTGTAGATTGGTCATTTGATCAGCTTTGCATCAGCTTTAAGAAGCCATAATAAGCTGTTTTCCTGATCTCAAAAGTAGTATAGCTAGATATTCAATAATTGTGTCCACTGTGTGAATTTTGGGCAGTCAAATGCTCAAATAAGCCATTAACAGCCACAAGCTGATTTTGGCTTTGTTCTTGGTTGTTTTAAGTCTCATATAGTCTATATAGCATAACCATATTAGCTGCTTAGGACATACTTGGTCTGTGCACAATATTGTGCAAGTCTGCACAAACAAATCAGCAGAACCATGGTTCTGAGTTGCTGATCTCAGCCTAAATTGGAGTCCAATTGGTGTAATCATGATGGGGCTTTTGCTGTTTTTAGAGTCTCAGTAGTGTAGGCTATCTTTTGCCCCCCTTAGGTTCACTTTTAGACAGCTAATTGAGTGCTTAATCTAGCCCTCAAGTTGCCTGTTCAACTGAAATTTTCTGTGCATAGTTCCAAATCAGCCAAGTGTCCAATTGCTTAATACTTAGTGCTTATTGTGTAATATCAGTTGTTTTAAGCTTATTTAAGTCTATTTAGCTTGTCCTGATCAGTTGGTGAACTTTACTGCTTATTTGCTTATTTTTGGCTTATTAGCTTATTGCCCATTAGCCCAAATCTGCTTATTTGGCCTTGTCAGCTTTTCATTTTATTTTTCCCATCTTCCTTATAATATTTTAGTATTATCTGTAATTTTTCATAATTTTTTGATCAGTTTTAATATTTTTAATCAATTTAAGTAGTTTTTAATAGTAATTTAATCATAATAAATAGAAAAATAATCAGATAAATATAAAACCAATTTTCATAATTTTCTTTTGTCATTTTTAATCTAGGAAAAATATAAAAATATTTTTAGGACTTAAAATCAAACGAATTAGAAATATAGTGATAGCTTCTATTTAATAGAATTTATTTTTTTAAATTTTAATTAAGTAATTTTCATTTTTATAATTTTCTTATCTTTTTATTACCTTAAAGTATTTATATAAAAATTTTCAGATTTTTGTTTGATCTTTTAGTATTTATTAGAATTTTAATTAGTTTAAATAATAATTAAATAGTTTTTAATTAATAATAATTAATTAATAAGTTAAATAAATAATTTTCTTTTTCCAATAATTTTCTTTTATTATTAGGATTGTAAAAATATAAATTTCATATCCGTAGGCTGTTTATTTCTTAAAACTCACTTTTTATTTGGTACGTTTACGTTTATTTAAATTTAAACGTACGCTTTTAGGTTTTTATACGTTTTTAGTTAATTTGGTTTCCAGTTCTTGTTTATATAGCTTGGTTAAAGCTATTTTATTATCTCATTAGTGTAAGCAAAATCATAATCCCTTTTCTGTTCATAAACACTTGATCACAATCCGTTTAATCACAATTTCGCACCTCGTTGGGACTTAAACGACCCGGGGATAAAACTATACTCTCCTGGATTATTGTATTGTGTTCTTGAATAGTTTGACTTTGTTTGACCACATCTGTGGTTGATTTAAGCAGACTGTTCAGAGCCAATCATAGTATTCAACTAGGTAATTGTCGAACAATAATTGGCAAACAATTTTCCAATTCCTAGATCATTATGGGATTTACATCATATTGATTCATCAATATGCAATGTAAGCATGTTTCATCCCATCTCATGCCTTAAGCTCTAGGTCTCACGCATCAGCTTAATTAAGTTGTCTAACTTAGAAACAGTAAATTCATCCATGTGTGGTCTCACGCACACTCGGAAATTTACCTTGTCATTAATTTTGGTCCAGGTCTCATGCATACCCAAAATTAACTTCAAGTGTTCCTTATAGTTAGATGGCATGTAACTTAAATTTCAGGGTATTTAGTTTTTGGTGTGACAAAACATGTACAAAGACGCATGCACTCATCTTTGTATCATTAGTTTTCAAAACAATTTTTATTAACCAATTAGTTAAGAGTAAACCAAAAAACTATGTACTTGAGGTATTGGGTTCACCAATTAAAGAAGTACCAACAATTATCGCCCACATATCCTACTCTTACATGTTATTCGGATATTTGCCACAAAAGTGGCGTGTGGAATTGAGGTAAATCACCCTTAAGATGATAGTGTACGTAAATAGTGATATAGGTAAGTCGCAGTTGACGCACAAGCGGGCCCGGAGAGCCGGTAGGAGCGAATCTCTTAAAAAACCCCTCTCCAGATAAACCCACCACACAGTTTGTCAACTTTGGTCCGCCTTTCACACACTATTGTACAAAAACATCAATCAAGCAAAAGTTTATGATCTTAATCTTAAAATTAAGTAACAAAGTTTAGATCTTGCTAGTCTCGCCTGGGAGCAAATTACCGTGCGAAGCGAACCACTGTCGGCACATAAGACACCGCAAGATTGATACTTTATCACTTTATGTTTCACCGTTATTAGTCCAATTTAATTTTTCTTTGAAAATTACCCTTTTATTGCTTACTTTAACATATCACATATAAAAAAAAACAATAAACAAGTAATTAAAAAGAAAACAACAATCAACTAATAAGATAAACAATTAATTGTTAGTGAAACATCTAGCCACATGCATCCTTTTAAATAAATCCTATTAATAATCTATATGTGAATTATTATGTATAGAATTAATAAAACTCCCATTGGTTTTCGAGCTCATTGTACCCAATGGACCACAGTCGCCAACAATTGGCCGCGTAAGTTTTAATAATAATATACCACGTTGCACATAACCGATTCATTAATTTAATATATTAGGTCTTCCCTAATTTTTTTTTTGATTTATCTAAACATGTAGCAAACACCTAAACACTTTAATCCAATCCATGACTAACATGCATGTTTCGTCATGGATTCATGCATAACAATTACCACATAGTTCACATAAACACGTTGCAAACCTAGGGTTTCTAATCCAATTAATTAAAAAAAAAAAAATTAAACCAATCGAACCCCCAAATATAGGGTTAGGGTTTCGAATTTTTTTTTATTTTTAAAACCTAGATCCATGGAACATGTCTATCTCAAACAATTATCAATTAGGTCACAAGATACGTTCAATTAACACATAAATCTTGTTAACAACCTAGGGTTACTAATCCAATTAATATTGAATTCACAAACCCTAATTTGGAAAAAAGAGTAATCGATCCCCCCCCCCCCCCCCAAAATTAAGGGTTTCAAAAAATAACAAGCCCTAGATCTCAAAACAATCTTAACATGTCTCTAAAACATTAAAGATCCGATTTTTATGTGTTTTATGTAATCAATTACATGTTATAGCAAGCTCGTGATACCACTGTTGAATTTAATAATCAAGACTATCATATTATTAAGTAAATCAAGTAGTCACATATGCGGAAGTGAAGGAACAATTATATCACGTAAAGGATTAACATAAACATAATAAGAACGTACCTTATTGATTCTAGCCCGAACAAGAATCAAAAGCAATTGTCTT
The DNA here is from genome assembly GCA_021014915.2 of Artemisia tridentata subsp. tridentata. Lineage (NCBI taxonomy): Eukaryota > Viridiplantae > Streptophyta > Magnoliopsida > Asterales > Asteraceae > Artemisia > Artemisia tridentata. The sequence goes on from CP139505.1 coordinate 161,022,049, forward strand.
GAATAATGTGAAGAACCCTAATAAGGGTTTATATGGATCAATGATTAACCCCTTACCGTTTTGTTAATCGATCCCTTGATAATTACTATAGTGAGTAATTACCTCGTTCTTGTACACACAAACTAATCACGAATAAAAGGTTTTGCAAGAAACAAGAACACTAATTTTTCTTTATGAAAAATTCGATCCACAAAACCCTAAGGGTGTTTGTACGATCGGTTTGGGCAAGGAAGAAGAAGAAAAACTTTTAGGGATAATTTGTGTGCACAAAAGTTATGAAACAAATAACCCTTGAGTTTGTATATATAGCCTAGCAATCTTGTTCTCCAAGTTTGAGTGGGATTGGGTTTCCCCTCACCCTTGTTCGACCGGCCATAAGCCCAAAGGGGGCTTCCGGATCCTTCTTGCTATATATTTTCTTCTCTAGTCCTTTAACTTAACATTTAACGATAGTTAGTACTTACGGTTAATAACTAACGACCGTTAAGTCCTTTAAGTGTTTAAATAATTACATATATACATAACATTTAATATATATATAATTATTATACTTTTATTCTCGTTTGTATTGTGTGCAATCCCGAGGTCTCAGGTTCGATACTAGACATACGACTATTAATATTTATCCACAAACTCCAACATTCAACCCTCCCAACCAACCCTCCCAACTTAATTCTTAGGCATTCATCATATTTTCAACCCTCCCAATTATTTTTTTTTTATTTGAGTAAACTCACCTAACTCTCCATCATCCAGTCAATCTCATAAAACTCATCTCATTTACACTGTATCATCAAAATAATGCTCTCACCTAACCTTTCTTCTCTCCCTCATCAAGTCAATCTTTATAAAACTCATCTCATCCTACACTGTATCATCAAAATAGAATCACAATCTTATAAGCTCAGAAGCCAAAAAATGAGCTCAGAATCCCCTAAGCCCCCTTAATAATGTTCGTTAGATGAGAATGGTGGAAGGGAAGATGGTTTATTGGATTGTGGAGTGATTCCTGGTAATTGTTTGAAGAAATGGAGGATAGTTTTTTTTTTAATAGAATGTAACGGTCAAAAGTGAGTTAATTTCCTCTAACCCGTAGCTGGCTGCTCTACCCGTCAACTTCAAACCGCTGGGCAACCCGCTGGGTCGGCGGCGGTGTTCCCCAGCGGGTTAACCCAACCCGCTTGCAACCCGAGGACCACTCCGTGTGCTCTAAATGTGGCAAGAAACAAAACGCTAATGGGACAATTTGTACAAGAGTTGTACTAAACAAAACAAAGAAATAAATGTGGGTTTGTTTGTGGGGTTTCAACCAAACGAGACAAAAGAGGTGGGGAGAAACATTTTATTTTTGAACTTTGTGTACTTACTTGTGTAATTAATTTGGTTTTGTGCCATTACTAATGTAGTGTCGGTACGCGTGTGGTGTCGTTACTCAATACGAGTAGTCAAAAGTGTTACGCAAAGTAAATATGTAAACTTCAAAAATGAATTATTTCTAGTTTTAAGGTTGAGTAAGGACCTGGAAAATTCGCGGTTGCTACACTCAGTACTAGACTAAGCACACATATAAGGTTGGCCAATAGTGCATGCAAAATAAATCATGACATAAAGGGAACGCCGTAGACCTATCACACCTCTATGGGAGTGTCATGCCTAAGGTGCCATCAAAGACATGGTCATGGTACCTCCACAACTAGGTAAGCTCAGGCACAGATCTATCATAGCATACAACAATAACAAACTAGCATGGCAAGAGAAACAAGATAGTAACTCAAGTAAGCATGGCAAACATAATCATAGCATAGCAGAGACATTTAAATAAATGTCAGAATGAATAAACAAGAATGACAATCATACAATGAAAGTCATGAGTCAAATAAAGGGAATCATGTTAGGCATAGGATCAATGGAAATATCCCTACTGAGAAGGGAAAGAATATCTGTACCTTAACAAAGCACACAAAAAAAGCAATGAAATGAAATGAAGTAGAAATCACTCCTTCTTCACCCGATCTACAATAATCATAAGTTTACTTATAAGTTTCATAGTCATAAAGGTTTCATTTTAGTTTTCTTTCCATTTTAGTTAACTTTCCAAAAATAGCAAGTTTCCATATTTAGTAACTTTCCAAAAATAGTAAGTTTCCATATTTAGTAACTTTTCAAAAATAGTAAGTTTCCATATTTAGTAACTCTAGTTATTAACATTCAAGTGTATCAACTTAAGGTATTAAAGGTGACTATATTAGTAGCTTAAGGTTCGTAATGCCATTTATATAAGTTTAGGGTTCATAATGTAGTTTTCATAAGTTTTAGGGTTTATTATGCAAATATAATAAGTTAAGGATTATAGTGTCATTATGGTAAGATTAGGTTATAAAATGTAAATATTATAAAGTTACATGTTTTCACAAGTTAGGTCCTTTAGTTTAAAAGAATGACAATTTAAACCCGTTAGTTTAGAAAAGTATACACATAACACCTTTTTAACTTTCTAAACCCTTAACAGTTTCTGTATATGATCTGGTCACGTTTTGTCGAATTTATGAACCTCATTAGAACTCAGAAATAAAATCCACAAAAATTCACACACGTACTTCAATGTCCTTAGAACTCACACTAATTTTCCCAGAATTTATTATTTAGTATAACTATAGTTTAAAAATCCCTTAAGCCAATTCGTTCAGATTTCTGATCAGATTTGACACCCGAAAAGTTTGTATTTCAATACCCCATCTAAATAATTCATAAAAATCTACAAAAATTCCAGTAAGTGATATACATATGAAATATTAATCCTGTAAAAGGGAATTCTCTAATTCGACATGGTTTGCAAATTAAAAATCAAAAACCCGGACTGTTTTTCCAGACATACGAATTCAGCTTCGACACTTGATCTTGTAAAATCAAAAAGTGTACCTTCCCGACCTCTAAAAATTACAAGGCTTAGTTTTCCAGAAAGCTATTTTCTTAAACTTACTTTTAGACTCAAGAAACACTCATAAACACGTTAACATCATTTATATTCAATCGAACCAAATTAACCAAGTTTCCTGGATAGTTGCAATTATTCATCATTTCATGTGATCAATTAGGGTTTTATTATTCCAATGATTATAGCTTGATACAAAACAATTATGGTTGAGTTAGAACAGATCTAGGTCGACCCTTAAGTGGTCTACACCCGCACATAGCAATTCGAATCAAAACCATAACAATATATCGATTACATTAGGGTTTTCAAGTTGTTATTTCATGTGAGTCAAAACATGATTTTATGTAACACTTGTTCTATTATCATGTATATTAAATTCGACAAGGACATCAAGAATGAATCGAATATGTCAAGGATGATACAAATTTACCCTTGATGCGTGATCAAAGAACAAGAACACCACACGATCGAATCAACAACTTTCTCCTTCCTTCTTCTTAAGTGGTACAAACGAGAGATGGGAGAAAACAAAATATGGATCGATTAGATTTATTCCTGAACACGACGTATATATTGAAGTATATATTATTTGATTACCTTGTTGCTACACGGATGGAACAATGAGAAAATAATGATCAAGCCTTCTTCTTCTTCCTTGTGGATCGAACAAAAGATTTTTAGGGTTTTTGGGTTTGTTTTTCTTTGAACCGTACAATGGAGATGGAGGAGGAGTACTTTTAGGGTTTTGATGAAGTGAAAGAAGTAAAAAAAAATGTTCGGTATTAAAGTGGAATTAAGAAACCGTGTTTGATGATTGAAGTAAATAAGGTAATACATAAATTAGTGGGATTCAATTTGATTGTGTTCTTATCCTTCTTATTTACCTCTTGGGCCGAAAATTTGGTTAATGACACATTATAAGTCGCCTAGTTAAGGCTTATAGTGTAGGATTATTATTTTGTACATTTTACTTATAGTGTAAAGTCCATATTAAGTTAACATGTTAGGTAACTTAGGTTTAGTACAAATGATGATACTTATATGGTTTCATAATTTAAAAAAAAAATTAAATTCAGAGGGCATTTTAGTCATTTTGGATTGTGTTAATTTTGGGGTTTTACAAATATTCTTTCTAATCTACATTAATATAAATGCCAGCTCTTTTATGTTATAATTCTAATTGATACAGGGATATATGGAGATTTAGTGGGCATGGAGACACGAATTAGTGATGTTCTTTCATCTTTAGAGATTATGACTATATTGCCATCTTTTTGTAGTTCTTTTTTAGAGTGTTACATATACTTGAAATCAGGTTTTATATGGAACAATATTTTGTATAGTTATGTTACAATGGTGATACATATTCTATGAATCTGGAAATTATCTTTTACTTTGCGTGGTTCTTAATATATATGACTGTTGTATACTTGTATATCATAATCGAATTGGGAATGGTCTTGTTCATGTTATAAAAATGCTTTTCAAAAAATTAACGTGTTGTTTTGATGAAAGGTGTTAGGGTAAGAGATAGTCAGACTTTTGTAGCCCCTTTTACTGAGTCAGACATAAAAGGTCTGACCGCGTCTGACTCCTCATGAAAAAACAAACAACAAAAACATCTGACCGCGTCTGACTGGTAAGACGTCAGAGGCAGTCAGGTTTTTTTTTTTTTTTTTTTTTTTTTTTTTTTTGTAAAAACAAACACGCCCTTACTAATTGCATATGAAAGAGACTACAAAAAATTTAGATGTTGTACGAATTGTTGCTCCACGCATTCAAAGTTGTTTTTTTTTCTCTGTAAACAACATTGAACATGTGAAACCAACAACATAATACTAATCTCAGTTTGATCGTGTATATGACCGACCGGACCAAGACCTGAAGGATGACATCCGGAAGGACTAAAGGCCGAAGGACCCGGACAGCGCCGCCTCTAGCCTTGGATTCACGGGTCTATGTCCACCACGTGGCTGTCCTAGCTGACACCCTAGGCTATGGGTAGTTCGGCATGCCATACCATCAGTTTCAGGAACAATATCATAACCGTACCTTGCACAGTAGTGGAACAGTAACCAGGTACAGTTTTGAGGTAGTATAAATACCCCTCATTTACCTTTACATATCATTGGCATTGACTCCACACACAGAGAGACACACACACACATACATATTTATTTATTACTTTCAAAAGAACCCCCTACTTACTCTCACGCCGGAGCTTGGTCCTGGGATAGCACCCGAGGCGAGGCTAACGCATTTGTTTCATTTGTACAAATACCGAAGGATTCCACAGCTCTAGACGGAAGGCATTTCGGACATTCCGCTAGGCAGCAAGGATTTACTAAAACAAATTGGCAAAATTCTGTGGGACCCGCATTCAATCTGCCCAGGCTATAGAATGTCAGGTTTCAGTCCTGGTGGTTCCGGGGGAGGAGGGATTGATACTCCTCCGACAACCAGGGAACAAATAAAAGGGTATTTGTCTGCTCTGAATTCCATGGTCAAAGAACACAACCGGGGGGGAAAATGTTGAGCCCATACGGTTGGATTTTGGTGAGGAGGGACTAGATCACAATAGAAACGCTGCACGAAAAGACGAGGGGATAGCGATGGGAGAAAAAGTGGCCGATGGGGACTCGGGGAGACCTTTTAAGGAGGTGTCGAAATCACCGTTATCCCGGAGGCTTTTGGAATTCTCGACACCGGAACATAAGATGCCGTCCTACATTAAATTTTATGACGGGTCAACAGACCCGGAAGATCATCTCAGCCAGTTCACAGGGGCCGCTATGCAAGGGGAATGGCCCATGCCAGTATGGTGCCGGATGTTCCAACAAACATTGGATGGTAGAGCCAGAGGATGGTTCGACAGGCTTCCCTTGGGAAGCATCGACGAATGGGCAGACCTCCGCCATCAGTTTGTGACCCGCTTTCCTCTGCACAAGACATGCTTCAAAGACCCAACAGAGATAACCAAGATAGTGAGAAAGGCAAACGAATTACTCCCTGAATTTAAAGAGAGATGGACCACAGAAGCAGGCTTTATACTCGGTGTACCGGAGGTCATGAAAATCTCCTCCTTCATGGACACAAGCAAATGTCCAGAGCTGGCGAAACTCTTCGCAGACAGTGTGCGCAAGACAGTGGAGGAGATGATGACACGAGTTGAAGACTTTGTCCGGTCAGAGAAGGCATTCGCTAGTACTGAGCTGCCTAGGGGAGAAAGGTCGGAAGCCATCAAAAAGTTTCTAGTCAACAATTTCCGCCGGGAGGACATGCAGTTCCGTGGTCCGTATGGGAACGATAGGAGACAGAACGAGGGACGTCTGAACCATTTTGGGCGAGAGGTATGTACAATATACATATGACATATTTTATATCATGTTTTAACTTTACATATACTATCATCAACTTCTTTTTACTTACACTTTTGTTTTTTAAACTTATTAAGTGATCACGGAATGAACATTGACTACTCAACTGATTAACACTCGATGCATACATTTGCTCTTTAAAACTATTGTAATTGATGTAATGTTTTATTTTCAGTTTTACTAAATGTTTATATGTTCTTTGATACATGTTAAGAATTATTGTATGAGTTGAATTATCGCATGTTACAACCTTTTACAATTACATTTTTATATTTTCACGTTTTATGTTTAAACATTACACGAAACACTTATCACAATGTCGCAACTATAGTTTTTTGCCACTAGAAAATCCCGTTGCTATGCAAAGGTACTCGCCTAGTATAATATAAGTGGCCGGGCAATAGTTTACAAGGACGCTCATTATGTGGAAAAAATAATTATAATAACAAGAGTAAATTGCAGAAATGGTCCCTGTGGTTTGCCCAAATTGCAGATTTCGTCCCTAAGTTTTTGAAAGTGCAGGCGGCCTCCCTGTGGGGAAACTTTGGTTCCGTTTTGGTCCTTGGCACTAACGACCCGTTAGTCCATCTCAGTTAGTTGATACATAAATGGTCCCTGTCCGTACGCTAAATTGCGTCCAACGTCCCTATTTTTTTTCAAAATTTTTTTTCCAACTTTTTTCTTTCGAAATTCATTTTTCCGAAATTTGTTTTCAGAATTATTTTTTTCGGAAATTAATTTTTTTCCAGAAAAAAATTTTCTAAAATATTTTCTGAAATTAATTTTTTTAGAATTTTTTTTCGTGAAATCATTTCTTTTTCTTAAATTCATTTTCGAAATTAATTTTTTTAGAAAAATTAATTTTTTTTTTCGAAAATATTTTTTTTAGAAATGTTTTTTTGAAATGAAATTGCATGAGATCAGACTAAGAACTTTTAATGTTAAAATGAAATTGCATAAAAGTGAGTAACTGACATTACGACTTTATATCCTCCGATTGCATGTATAATTGTAAAATACTCTTGTTTATATAAATGATCTCTAGGATAATCTCATCATTATAAATTGGAGTATTTGATAGTTGAACTTTGATTGGGGATGAAAAAAAGGGTAGAATGGTCACACTTTGAAGTGTTTAAAATAAGGGTTTTGTTAAACACAACCCATAGGGTTGTGTGTAAGCATTCCAAATTTATAAAAATGATAATTAATGAACTCATATATTCCATAATTATATATTTTTAATCATTATAAAAGAGGTAAGTGATGTTAATTATGGAATGTTTAGAGTTCATTAAGTGTTCACTAAATGTTAATTTTATATTTATAGAAGGCTTATACACAACCCATAGGTTTGTGTTTAACAAAACCCTTAAAATAAAGTAAATCCAATGGGCAAATATGAAAATTAAATAGACAAGATTGTGTTGGAGCCAGTCTTTAAAGCAGTTTCTAAGATGTTGTTAGATAAATTGATGAGTTTATTTGTGTCTTGTTGGATAAATAGATTAAATTACTTTGACTTGAATAACCAATTTCCACGAGCATGTATTGGGTTGCTTTTTTTTTTTTTGGTGAATCTTATCTTTCTTTCTCATTGACCAAAAGACCATATGAGTGGCCTATCTTTCTTTTTCAAACAGTGAATCTTATCTTTCTTTTTAATTGACCAAAAAGACCATATGAGTGGGCTTTTGTTTCTCAATATCACCGCAGCTGGAACTAGTTTGTTTCTTCACATAAACTCTTTTAACAGCTTCAGTTTCATCATAATTTACACCTAACCAATCACCTTCACATTATCAAGTTTTCTTCTTTGCAATCAGTTTGTAGAAATGTCCTTCAGCAGATTATTATGTTTCTTCTCCGATCGTTTATCCATAACTTCTTCAAACTCACCTGAACCAAAAAAAGAAGAATCTACTTCAAACTCATCTGAACCAAAAAAAGAAGAATCTTCTTCTAACTCATCTGCACTAAAGATAATGGTGTCCACCTCAACTTCATCCATAGCTTTATTAGGAGTTATGCTAATGGCATCTTCAACTTTTATTCAAAGGCATCTTCTTCTAACTCATCTGCACCAGAAAAAGAAGAATCTTCTTCAAACTCATCTGAACCAAAAGTAATGGCTTCTACTTCAACTACTACCATTCAAAAGAGGTTTAAGTATGATGTGTTTATAAGCTTTAGGGGTGAAGACACTCGCAAAACTTTTGTGGGCCATCTTTATCAAGCTCTTAAGCAAAAAAGGCCTTGAAACTTGTTAGTTGTAAATATAGAATAGACCAAGGACCTGGTGTTCAATTGTAGAGGTCCTTAGAGTAATTGTTTATTTCCTTTTGGTCCCTCTCTCTTCCTATAAATAGAGAGCTTATTAGCTTGTAATAAACACACTTTCATTCAATACAATTCAGTTTACATGGTACCAGAGCTTAGGATTCTTAGTATGCTCTGTGGTTGCAGCCTTGTCTGACCTTCCACATCAGAAAAAGAATCCTATCCGTTTCGGTGACCATTCCCGTCTAACTTTCGGTCACCACCAGTCACACCATCACTATATAAAATAGGATTCTTAGTATGCTCTGTGGTTGCAGCCTTGTCTGACCTTCCACATCAGAAAAAGAATTCTATTCGTTCCGGTGACCATTCCCGGCTAACTTTCGGTCACCACCAGTCACACCATCAATTACATCTCACCACCAGTACCATTCAACTCGGAATCACTCGAATTACAAAGTTCAGTCCGATCCGCCGCTAGACGCGCCGCCCAAACACCGCCACAGTTCGACGAAAAAAAGCTAGATCTAGCCGTTTTTCCGGTGAGTGGGGTCTCACCTCCGGCACCACTGTAATCACCATTAAATTCTGAACAACCCCTGAAAATCTCATCGCCTGAACCACCGTGACGCACCGCCACGCGCCGCCACTTCACCGCCGCACTATTCCGGCCACCTGCGCTTGAGGGCGCGTGAGACCGACTCCGGCCACCGGATTTTCGCAGTTTTTTCTATTTCATTTTCCGGTCAAACCTATCTGGTTAATTTTCTGATCCGAGCACTTTTTATTTTCTGCCTTGGTTTGTCTCATATATAGGCTTGTTTTCAATGGGGGATAAGAAAGAAATTAAAGAAAATCAGATTGCTCCAGGCATTATTAACTATGCCTCCGTTTTACATATTCCTGTGAAATTAAACTCTAGTAATTGGAGTTCATGGAGTCTTTTTGTTAAAAAGGGTCTTGAAAGTGTGGACAAAGAAGACCATTTATCCAAACCACCACCTGAGCCAACCACTCGAGAATGGCGTATTGACGATAGTGGGATACAGATGGCTCTGTGGAATTCTATGGAGCCACAGATTCTTACAATTGCTCAAAACTTTCCTACAGTTAAGGCAATGTGGGATCATTTGTCTTCATCCTTCTCAGCCAAGGAATCTCTGTCTCATGCTTATTCTGTTGTTCAAGCATTCACTAGGGGTGAACAAGGTGATTCCACTTTCACCGAGTACTTTACTCGCTTCTCTAAGCTTCAAGATGAGTTACACACCCTTTTTCCACCAACTGCTGATTTAAAAGTTCAGGAGGAGCGTAACAACAAGATGGATGTCATGACATTTATTGCTGGATTATCACCTAAGTATTCCAGTGCACGACCATTGTTGCTCATTAATTCTACCGCTATTTCATCTGTGGCATCCACCTATCATCTCCTGCGAGAAATGTATGGCCCAGATGATTCTCCATCTCCTGCTGATGCTTCTGCCATGATTAGTAAAAGTACAGAGCGAAGTTTCTTCAAAAGAGGTACTGGGCGTGGAAATGGTGGACAGGGCAGTGATCTTATCTGTCATTTGTGTCATGAGCCTGGACATGCAAAGTATAACTGCCCAAATAACTGTCACTACTGCAAAGGGAAAGGACATACCAAATACAATTGTCTGAACCGTCCTAATGGTTCTCAACCACCTCCACGTCCTCGAGCCAGAATAGCTACTATTGATGAACCTAGTGATCAGCATGTTTACACACTCAACCAGGAGGATTATGCTCGATTCCAGCAGCTGATATCCTCTAACATCGGTCCTCAAGCCAACTCCACTCAGTCAGGTACATTTCCTAGTCCTGATCCATCTTGGGTTGCTGATTCTGGAGCAACTCATCATATGACTGGGAACAAAGGTATCTTATCTGTTGGGAACACGTTTTGTAATATTTCAAGTATTGATCATTTGTATTTGGTTGCTTAGGCCTTTAGGTTTGTTTTTAGGCCCAGCCCGTGTAGAAGGCCCATGGGCTGTGTCGTTTTATCATTTATTATGGTTTATTATGTATTATGTTAAGTAAGTAGGGCTAGTAGCCCAACCTCATGTAAAACTATAAATACCCCTCCCATCCAAGGGAGAGGTTGCTGGTTGATGAATTAAGAAGTTTATTATTAAGTGTGTGTAATCATCTCCCTTCCATCTCTTTCTCTCTCTAGCTTTCTCTCTCTAGATCTAGTAGGTAATTAGTAGGTAATTAGTGGTAGCTTAATTCATAAAATTATAAAACATCAAGTGGTATCATTCGCCTAGGGGTAATTTAGGTTGTTAGAAGGTTAGATCTAAGAAAAAAATTAAGAAATCCGAATTGTTAGACTAGTTATTGTTCATCCGAGTTGTTACTGTTCTTCAGATATATATTCATCGAACTTCTTGTTCACCGAAGTTTCTTGTTCATCGAACTACTGATTATTCACCAAGTTAGGTGATATAATCGAATTTCTGGGTTAATCGAACTTCTTGATCGAACTTTCGTAACCGAACTTTAGTAGTCGAACTTCAGTAATCGAACTTCAGTAGTCGAACTTCAGTAGTCGAACTTTAGTAGTCGAACTTCAGTAGTCGAACTTCAGTAGTCGAATTTCAGTAGTCGAACTTCAGTAGTCGAACTTCAGTAGTCGAACTTCAGTAATCGAACTTCAGTAGTCGAATTTCAGTAATCGAATTTCAGTAACCGAACAACTTTGATCGAACAAGTGCTTAACCGAACAAGTAATTGATCCTTATCTAATCTTCACACAACAACCGTCTTTATCCTTTAAAGATCCTTAACCGTCACAAGCTACTACACGATGTCTCAACCACCACACTTTAATTACTACTACCAGCTACAGCAATATCCTCAACAACAACAATACTCTCAACAACAACAACAATTTCCTCAACAATATCCACAACATCATGCATATGTGCAACAACATCAATTCATTCCTCCACCACAACTATCTCCACAACAAATAATGCAACAAAATTACCTTCAGAACAATCCTTCAGTGTCCAGAGAACCTCACTGGTTTCATAAGATGTGTGAAGCTATAAGCAGTCAGCAATCTCGTCATGAGGCTGGAAATCAAGATACTCCACCCATGTTAACACCTGGAAACTATGTGCAGTGGGCAAGTAGGTTTCTCCGATTCATTGAACTCCGCAAACCCCATGGACCGTATTTGAAGCATGTCATCACTGTGGGACCCTTTCCAGAACCAGTAATTGTTGTTCCAGCAACTCCTGAAAGAGAAGAAACATCCACTCCTATTGCTGTTTCTAGCTATACAACCGAACAAGCCTTACAACAAGAAGCAAATGGAATGGCAATGGCATTCATCCTTCAGGGAATTCCAAATCCCATCTATCGAAGTGTTGATGCTCAGAAGACTGCAAAGGACATGTGGGAACATGTGCATCTTCTGATGGAAGGAACTGAGCTCAATCAGGAAGACCTTGAATCAAAATTGTACATGGAATTCAACAATTTTGTTATGGAACCGGGAGAGACAATCGAATCATACTACCACCGCTTCACCAATGTTGTTAATGACCTTGATCGTCATGACATGAAGTTTCCAAGGATTGCAATCAACTCCAAATTTCTGGGATGCCTAGGTCCTGAATGGCAGAAATATGCAACGTTTGTTAGGCAATCAAAGAAGATTGGTGAGATCAAATATGGATTGATTTATGATTTTCTCAAACAACATCAATCAGAGGTGGATAAAGAAGTAGCAGCAAGAGGAGGTTTCATACCAGGACCACAACCTAATTCGCTTGCACTAATGGCTCAATCAAACTTTTCTCTACCTTCTCAGGAATTTGGAAACTCATCTTATCAACCAAGCTATCAACCTCACAACCAACTTGTCCCATATGAACCACCATCTCAACAATCAGGCAACCAATTGGTAACCTATAACAACACTGACTCCAACTTTTACACCAACAGTGAATATGATGAAGAAGAAGAAGCTTTCAGTTCCCTCAATGAAGCATTTGGGTTGATTGCTAAAGCGTTTGGAAAATTCACTAACAAATCAAACAACCGCCTTCGCTCATCTTCAAACACAAGGAATCAGGCAGTTGTTAATGATGGTCGGGTAGAAATTCAGAACAGATCATCAGGAAGGTTTAGTTCAGGAAACAGAGGAGGATATGGGTCACAAAGGTTTCAAGCTGGAGAACAAAGGTTTCAGTTTGGGGGTAATAGGAATTATATTGGGGCAGATCAGAACAGGAATCAATTGAATGGTAAGGAATCAAAAGGCATTGCAAATACTTCAATCACATGCTACAACTGTGGAGGGAATGGTCATATGGCTACTGCATGTCCAAAGCCTCGTACTATGGGCAGTGCATATCACAAAGAAGCTCTCTTGATGGCACTTAAGGATGAGAAAGCAAGCTTGATGAATGTGAAAGAAAACAGCTTCATGGCAAATGCAGACTCAGAAGATGATATGGAGGATCTTGAGGAAAACGCAGCTGTCATGCTCATGGCTAATATGCAGGAAATGAATATGTCCGAGACAGGCCCGGTCTACGATACTGACGGTCTTTCTCAGGTACTTGATCCACCATGTTTACTACATGAGATTGCTTCACCTTCCGCATCTTCATTCTCAAGTGAACATTCTGTTCAAAATGATTCACCATTCTCATCTTCTTTAGATAATCAAATCAACACTGATATATCATTTGATGATGATAGAACAGTTGTCTCATTTGATGATCTAATAGAAGATGACAATCATGATCAGATTGAACAAAATGAAAATTTGACTAATCAAGATTCGGAGCTTCAGGCCTTCATAATGTCCACCCAATCACGAATAGAGAAGTGCAATGAACTTAATCAGACCTTAAAAGCAAAAATTGCTGTACTATCTCGGGATAATGAGTGCTATAAACAACAACTTTCTGGATATCTTAAACAAGATAAACGTGAAAAAGGTTTTGAAATTGCTTTTCAACAAGAGTACGTAAAAGTTCAAAATTTAGAAAACCAAGTACGTGAATTAACCGATTCTAAGGCTGAGCTTCTCTCTCAAAAGGAAAAGGATCAATTTGAATTCAAAAAACAAATTGATGCTTTAACTTCTGAGTTGTTAAAAACTCAATCAGAGCTTTCAACATCTCAGCAGGATCTTCTTGACGAAAAGCAAGCCACTAGGAAACGTGTTGACTCATATCTTGAGGAAATTCTGGATTTGGAAACCAAACTCAAAGAATTTCAAAATGTTGTGTATAAAACGGGTAATTCTGTAACCCAAATTCAAAAACTAACTGTGAAACCAAGTCCTAAAGGAGTAAGTTTTGCACTTGGAAGTGACACACCCCGTAATTCACACAAAGCACTCAAAGACAATCCTAAGTTATACAATGCAACATTTTTGTTAGATGATTCCTTTCAACGTGTTGTTATGTATTCTATTGATGAAGAAACTGATTTTCTTGCAAACAAGATTGAGGGTCGATCAAATTCACAAAACAAGTTTTCAAGAGTACATTATGATTATAATGCACGACCTCACATAAGCAAATCATTTGTGCCACCAAAAGATAAACCAGAACAAACGCTGATACGTACCTCAGAACAAATACATCATCTCTCCCAAAATGATGCACATCTCGACAATTATTTGACAGAGAATGATGTTGATCCACAAATGCCTCCAGCATTTAAAATTGTCAAACATTTTGAGACATTTATGGAAGACATCAAATTTTTAGAAAATGAAATTGAGTTTAATTCTAAAATCACTGTCTCTTCTTTTTTCTCTCCTGTGGAAAAAGAAAAGATAGAAATTCCAGCTTATCACCTAGGAATTGAACACCACCGGATGTGCTCTTTCTTGTATTAATACATCCCGCATGATCCGCATCTGAAAAAGCAGTTAGTGCAAAACCAGAATCCTTTGGATACCAGATCCCCAAATGAATGGTTCCCTTGATGTATCTAAGGATTCTTTTAACAGCAGATAAATGTCTTTCTGTTGGGTTAGTCTGATAGCGTGAACATAGGTATGTGGCGAATACAACATCCGGTCTGCTAGAGGTGAGATACATGAGAGACCCAATTATGCTACGATAATTTGTAGGATCAGTGGGTTTCCCATGAATGTCAGCATCTAGCTTCGGGGATGAGGAGGACATAGGGGTGTTATAGGTGTCACTAGATGTCATGCCATTCTTTTTTAATATCTCTTTTGCATATTTAGACTGACTCAAGAATATACCACGGGGTGATTGGTGAACTTGTAATCCTAGAAAAAAGTTTAGTTCACCGATCATGGACATCTCAAAGTTTTGTTTCATAAGTTTTGCAAAAGCATTTGAGTACTTTTTGTGGGTAGACCCAAAAATGATGTCATCCACATAAATTTGTACGATGAGAATGTCCTCCCCGTGTTTTTGTATAAACAAAGTCGGGTCTACAGAGCCTTTAGTGAAATGATTAGCAATAAGGAATGCTGAAAGTTTGTCGTACCATGCCCTCGGGGCTTGTTTAAGGCCGTAGAGAGCTTTCTTAAGCCTGTATATGTGTTGTGGATGTTCTGGATCGATGAAGCCCTCTGGTTGTGAAACATACACCTCTTCACGAAGTTGTCCATTCAGGAATGCTGTCTTCACGTCCATTTGGTAAACTGTGATGTTCTTATGAGCCGCGTACGCCAGGAACATTCCCACTGCCTCAAGCCGAGCCACTGGAGCAAAGGATTCCTCGAAGTCAATTCCTTCTTCTTGGCTATACCCTTTAGCAACCAACCGTGACTTGTTACGAATAACCGTGCCTTCTGCATCTAGCTTATTTTTCCAAATCCATTTTAAGCCCACAACATAAACTCCATCAGGTTTTTCAACGAGTTCCCAGACTTCCAATCTTTTGAACTGATCCAACTCCTCTTGCATTGATTCAATCCAATTGTCATAAGTCATGGCCTCTTTAATATTTTTCGGTTCAGCTTGACAAACGGTGAGAGCGTAAATGCAAGTTTCACCATCTGTGTGGAGTTTCTATCGTGTCATAACTGGTTTATCTGGATTGCCAATCACATTAACTAACGGATGATCCCTTGTCCATTTATGAGTAGATGGGTAGTGTTGAATGTTGTGATTCAGAATTGACGGTTCCATGTTGCTCGAGGAAGATTCTCCTGGTTCGGGAATGGTTGGGGGTGGAGCAAATAGATTGAAAAATGCATTTCCGTCAAAGTCTGATGGTTGCACAAAAGATCAAGTTCCGTCTATAGTTATCACGTTTCTCACAAAGATTCAAGTGCAAGTTCGCAACACCGTCAGAATCATTCGTACAGACAACGGCACTGAATTCAAAAACCAAATCCTTCGGGAATTTACAGAGAAACATGGGATTGTTCACCAATATTCTATAGCTCGCACTCCTGAACAGAATGGCTTCGGAACAAGTCAGTTTCGGACCCGTGCTTAATGTTATGGCTTCTGAGCAAGACCGCTTGGAACCCGCACACAACCGTTTGAACTTCCCAGAATCTTCAGCTGAACCATTACCTTTCAAAAGGAAAGATCTGGAAGATCTGTTTGCTCCTATGTTTGATAACAGTTTGGTTAACAGTGCGTCAGAGGCTTCCACAAGTTCCGCTGCTCAACAACTCCCGAATCAAGCACCTGATCCATCAGCATCTACCTCTACAGTAGTTGCTGACGATGCACCACAACCTGAACCATCATCATCAATGGATAAAACACCTCAACCAGCAGTTGAAGATTCTTCCCACATTTCTAACAAAGTTCCAACCGTTTAATGTGATGGCTTCTGAGCACAACAGCTTAGGACCCGAATCCAACCGTCTCAACTTCCCTGAATCTTTAGCTGCACCTCTATCTCATAATCGCAAAGGATTTGGAAGACTTGTTTGCTCCAACTGTTCGATGATTCTATTGATTGTCGTGCACCAGATGTATCCACCAGTTCCACTGCACAACCTGTCCAAATTCAAGTACCTGATACATCTGTTACTACAACAACTTAAGTTGCTGCAAATGCACATACAACAAAATCACCATCAACAGTAGAACAAACTGCCTCCAATACTGAGACTACAACTGAAGGTTCCCCACTTCATGAAACACACACCATCCAGTTATGACGGCAGAATTATCAACAAGCTATTTATGGTACTTCACACATCTTCGACTAATTGGACATACAGGGTTTACGCTGCCTCCGTTTCCATCGTAACCATAGTGTATATGCTTCCGATTCCGCGAAGACATCGTGGGGGAAGAGATAGTGGATGTTCTTTGACTTTTCTTTGGTCTCTTTGATGCTTTTTGCGCAAACACTCTTATCCCACATGTATCTACAATTAGGGGGAAGAAATGTGCACATCGGGGATGCATAACAGACTCACATGATCGAGCTAACAATTTTATTACTACCGGAGAGATGTCCGCAGAGATGATCAGTGATTCAGTTTTGTGATTTTGGTGTAATCATTTCAACTTTCACTGGTTGTGATGTGTGAAGTAGCCTACTTATAAGAAAAGATCTTGCTGATTTCTTGCATTTTACCCCCCCAATCGAAGTTTTCGCATTGAGTATAATCGTTACTGAGTGACTAGTCAGATTTCCTTGGTGTGGTTTACGATGTCATCTACAAATTCCGCTGTGTACTTAAAACTTCAAAAGTTAGAAGACATGGTAACTACATCAAAATTACGAATCTGAGAAAGACGGTTGTCAGTTTGGGGGGAAGCTGATTCAGAAACTTCGCCAAAAAGAAGCGTACGAAGAAGCTGCTAAAGATATACAGCATGAACTGGATTTACAGTCAAGTTCTTGGCTCCAATTGATCACCGACTGAAGTTTTGGGTGCAGATGAGAAGCCTAGAGAGTTACGTGGGATGACGAGCCAGAATTCCAAACATTCTCAAATTTTTGACGTCCTGAGTAAACTCAATGGTATTACTTGTCACAAATTTGTCATTATCTCATCATTTGCTTTTAATATCACTACGGCTTGTGCACACATAACAGTGTACAACCCGCTCTTGTAAAGAAAGGACCCTGAGGTACGCTTCAGTGCCTCAATCCTGAAAAAGGAGCGAAAGCTTCTTACTTATGAGCAGAATTAAAACCAGAATGTTTTCTAAAAGTTTTTCAAACATTCTGCTCATAAGGACAAGTACTCCCTTGTTAAGGGGGAGTATTTGAAAAATCTTTGTTCCAAATATACAAACGTTCTTGACGTTCTTCCACAAACACCTCAAAAAGAGCATATTTTAATCAACAGTTTTTTTTCAAAAACAACATTATTATGCTATTTTTGAGGGGGAGAATGAAAATGTGATTAAAATATGGTGGAAGCAACGATAATATCTCATGAGTGTAAGACTCAAGAATTGACCCTCGAATTGACGATAATAACAGTCAGTAGTCGAAAAGGTATATCCGGGACGGGTAATAATTTCAAGCCAGTTCATCTGGTGATGTAAGCGTGTCTCGCGAAGGATATATCTGAGTAGAATGTACCAATTTCGAGCGACGATCTTTGAATATGACCGGGACGGGTAATAATTTCAAGCCAGTCCAACTGGTGATGTAAGCGTGTCTCGCGAAGGTCATGTTCATTGAAAGTCAATCAATTCAAAAAGTGCCAACTCTTCCTGACATGTGCAAATTTCAAAGTGATTTACATATGAGCACATGTTAAGGGGGAGTTCTTCTGAAAATAACAAAACTCTCAAAGTGTTGACAAAATGTGTTTTACAATCATAAACACTTTGAGAGATTTTCAAAAGGTTTGTTTTTATGGCATCATTAGGATAGTCATGGAGTTATAAGGTGACTAAGGTTAAGGAAAACCGTCCTATGATCCGCCAGAGCCGGAGGGATCTACCCAAGGACAACACCAATAGTTTAGAACTAGAAAGTCCTAGGTATGATTAAAAAAGGAGAAAATGAATGAACGGAGAAAGAAGGGGTTGAAGAATTAAAAAGAAAAGCAAAGAAAAGGGTGAAAAGAAATAGCCCTCCATTTGTTCAACCTTAGGGCAGACACCGGGTTCAATACATAATCTACTGGTTGATCAAGAATCACCGGTATTGAAGATCAAAGTCGTCATGGACCCAGTGACGCACTGCACTAAACCTTCTTAGCTACTCAAGTGTCTATCAAAAGACATTTGTTTCATTCACACGGAGAACCCTTCATAATCTATCGACCTCTCATTCCGAGAGTGTTGATATTGAAAAGGAGGCAATATGCTCCATGCCTCCGACGACCAAACAAATGTGCACTAATTGAGTCTAGAGCCATGAGATTCATAAAAAGATCTCTTAGGTACACTTAGTATTACTCTGCAGTTCTACATCATGGGCAGCAGATGTAAAATTAAGAAAGTGTCCTTCGCAGATCTTAGCAATCTGCCGAGAACATTCATGAGAAAAGTCACAATTGTGATTATCAATGATTGAATGGAAATCCTGCCAGAGCAACATCAAACAACTCTGACAGCAGGTCACTTCGGTAACTCCTTGTGGGTTACGCTTAGTGTTTGTTCCAAACGGTCTACAGTCGTGGGGTGATCTCCAGCGACTCACTGAATCGTGGGTGCACTTCGGTGTGTCCGTGTAAGCCCTCTCGGGGGTATCCGGTTCAGAACGGCCTGGGCAAGGATTAGAGAAAGTCTTCACACTATGCTGTTGACGATCTCGAAGTCTGAGCCTGTAAGTGCCGGTTGGTTCGTGCTGCTGCTGCTGCTGCTGAGGAGCTTGGAGACCTGGAGTTCAACCATCACCAAGACTCCATCATGTTCATGTCCTGAATATGTTAAAGATTGAAGAAGTGAGAACAAGTTGAAGAACGAAAGTCACAAGTCATATGAACATGATGGAGAGGACACGAAGACACCAGAATCAAAAGATCGTTGGAATACGGCAGACCACCACCATATCATATCACATCACTATCAAGAACAAAGAACAAAGATTATGAAGACGTCAAAGCCAAAGAAGCAAAGACGACGTCAAGCAACCTTGATGACCAATACTTAGGGGGAGATTGTTGGGAACACGTTTTGTAATATTTCAAGTATTGATCATTTGTATTAGGTTGCTTAGGCCTTTAGGTTTGTTATTAGGCCCAGCCCGTGTAGAAGGCCCATGGGCTGTGTCGTTTTATCATTTATTATGGTTTATTATGTATTATGTTAAGTAAGTAGGGCCAGTAGCCCAACCTCATGTAAAACTATAAATACCCCTCCCATCCAAGGGAGAGGTTGCTGGTTGATGAATTAAGAAGTTTATTATTAAGTGTGTGTAATCATCTCCCTTCCATCTCTTTCTCTCTCTAGCTTTCTCTCTCTAGATCTAGTAGGTAATTAGTAGGTAATTAGTGGTAGCTTAATTCATAAAAGTATAAAACATCATTATCTAATCTCCATTATATCTCTCACCCACCAGTTCGAGTAGCTAATGGATCCTCGTGCCCCGTTCGTGGCATTGGATCAGTTAGTCATTCTAGACCATTAAAAATGTCCTCTGTATTGTTCATCCCAGACTTTCCAGACAACCTCTGTTCTATAAGCCAACTCAATAAACAAAACAACTGTTCTGCTCACTTTTATCCTGAATATTGTTTCTTTCATAAACTAGGGACAAACCAGCTGATTGGCACCGGTTTTGAATCAAAAGGTCTCTATCGTCTATCCTTATCATCACAACCTGCAGCAAATAAGTGTGATTCCAGCATTAGGGAGGCTCATTACCGGCTAGGCCATCCCTCTACAACAGTTCTGAGGCAATTGAGACTGGATTTTTCATCATTTTCTAATTTTCATTGTGAGTCATGTTAGCTTGGTAAACATACCAGGCGACCCTATCCTCCTAGAGTACCTAATCGAGTCAGTACTTTATATGAACTTGTGCATTCTGATGTCTGGGGTCCTTTTCCTACCAAATCACCATTTGGCTTTGAATATTTCATAACCTTTATTGATGATTACTCTCGTGCTACTTGGGTTTATCTATTGAAATCTCGTTCTGAAGTATATTCAATCTTTTGTGAGTTTCATGCTTATGTCAAAACTTAATTCCAAACCACCATTAAAACCCTGCGTACAGACAATGCAAAAGAATATTTGTCCACTGACTTTGCCACATACTTAAACTCAAATGGCATCATTCACGAGTCATCTTGCGTTTATACACCACAACAAAATGGTGTCGCTGAACACAAGAACCGCCATTTATTGGACATTGCTCGCACACTCATGATTCATTCTCATGTTCCTCATCATTTCTGGGCAGATGCTGTCCTCACTGCCACTTATCTGATTAACCGTATGCCCTCACCAGTCATTCATGGTCAAACACCGTTTTCAGTTCTTTTTCCTAATGAAAATATGTTTCCACTTCCACCAAAGATATTTGGATGTGTTGCATATGTTCATGATCATCGACCAGGGACCACTAAACTTGATCCACGAGCTATTCGATGTATCTTCTTGGGTTACTCTAAAGTTCAAAAAGGGTATCGGTGCTATAGCCCCTCCATTCGTCGATACTTTACTAGTGCCGATGTTACCTTTTATGAATCTTGTCCTTACTTCCCAGAGTTTTCTGATTCAGTTCGTGATTTGTTTCCAGCTCCTGGTCCTGTCATACCTGAGTCCATCACGGTTCCTACTATACCTATATCATTGGATCCCCCCGTTCCTCCGGTCTCAGATGCCACCGATTCTGCACCTACTACATCTGGCCCTGAACTACCTCCGGTTATCACATATACTAGAAGACATAAGGATAAGACAACAAAGACACCTGATTCACAACCAGACCATGACCCTGGTATGTCCTCAGTTCCCCAGTTGTTATCTGAACCTGATTCCCAATCATTACATAACACCCCTGATACATACGAGTATGATCCACCTGGTGCACCTTATCCTGATATACCCATAGCCTTTCGTAAAGAACCCAGAAATTCTACTCGTTACCCTATTCAGCATCATGTTAACTATGCTCACCTATCCACTGAAGCACGTGCCTTCACCACTGCTATTGATTCTTACTCAGTTCCCAAGAATATGATGACAGCCCTTAGTCACCCAGGATGGCGAAAGGCCATGGAAGAAGAAATAAGGGCTCTTCAAAATAATCATACATGGGATCTTGAGTCACTTCCTCATGGGAAGCGTATTGTTGGTTGTCGTTGGGTATTCACTGTCAAACTCAATCCCGATGGCTCCCTACATCGATTGAAGGCCCGGTTAGTTGCTAAGGGTTATTCTCAGGCTTATGGCATTGATTACGATGAGACATTTTCTCCAGTGGCCAAAATGCCATCTGTTCGTATCTGTATCTCTATGGCTGCTATTAATCATTGGCCACTCCATCAGCTTGATGTCAAGAACGCATTTCTTAATGGTGTTCTTGAGGAGGAGGTTTATATGGAGCAGCCACCTGGTTTTATTGTTAAGGAGGAGGCTTCGAAAGTATGCAGATTACGTCGATCACTTTATGGTCTTAAGCAGTCTCCTAGAGCATGGTTTGGTCGATTCTCAAGTGTTATGGTAGAATTTGGGATGGTTCGGAGTGCATATGATCATTCTGTATTCTTCAGACACCAGCAAGGTTGAAGGATTATTTTGGTTGTGTATGTGGATGATATCATAATTACAGGGGATGACGACGTCGGTATTACTAAGCTCAAACAGTTTCTTCAGTCTCAGTTCCAGATCAGCGACTTAGGTCAACTCCGGTACTTCCTTGGCATTGAAGTATCACAGTCCCCGCAAGGAATACTTCTCTCTCAACGAAAGTATGTCCTTGATATGTTATCCGAATGTGGCTTATTAGGTTGTAAACCAGTTGACAGTCCAATGCTTCCTACAGGGAAGCTTCTTCCTGAAGATGGGAGTCCGATGAAGGACCCAGAACGATACAGACGATTGGTTGGAAAACTTAATTATTTGACTGTCACCCGTCCAGATATCTCATTTGCAGTAAGTGTCTTAAGCCAATTCATGGCCGCACCGTATACTGGACATTGGGGTGTTGTTCTCTATGTATTAAGATATCTCAAGTCTACACCAGGTCTTGGGATCCTTTATTCTGATCAGGGCCATTGTCGCGTGGGTGCTTTCACAGAAGAGGGAGATGGACGGTGATGACGTATAGTCTATACCCGGGTCACGAACCCGGTTAGTGAACAACACTAACAATTAAGCCCACCACGTATGGGCCGCAACTGGACTACCAGTTATGCGGCTTGGGTCGACAAGGCCCAAGCCCAAAGTTATTTCCGGATAATATATAGAATATCTTCTAAATAAAGAAGATATATACTATATACCCGATGTCGGCTAACACGCCGAAGAGTAGGGAACACGAAACCCACTAGGGTTTCATGCATATATAAAGGGCACCCAAGCCCTCGGTAAAAGGTACGATCTTCAATAAACCTTAACCCTTTACTAAACCCTACATTCGATTACTTACTCTCACACCGGAGGATAATCGGGGGAGACAATCCCTCGATAAGCCTAACGGTGTTTGTTCTTTTTCTTAGTGCGCAGGTCTCATCAAGCATTAAGATTCGAATTGGTACGAGAATAGAAGTCCTATCAAGGAACGCCCAACTTTTGTATCAACAAGTGGCGCCATCCGTGGGACCCTACACTAAGGATTTTACCAGAAAACTAGAATGACGAAACACGGAAGTCATAAGAGTCCGCATGGGAAGAAAACGCAGGACGATCCACTAGGAAAGAAGCATCAAATTGATACGACTTCTAAACAGGCCTCTGGGACAACCAGTACGCCTCAAAGCTTAGGAGCGCACCCAAATCTGGTCTTTCCTGCAGTGGAATCGCTTACCAGGTTTACCCCCGCTATTACGACAAGTACTAGCGAGATAGAACTGGAGCGCACACCTCTTGCCATGCCAGAAGTGAACTTCACTGAGCCTCCCAACGCGCCTGTGCGAAACAAGGATCCAGCTTTGGAAACCGACTCTATCGCGCTAGAAGGAGTTACCTCCGAATTAGCCCCAAGTGACTTCGTATCTCAGAACTACGAAGCCTTGACTGCGCTCATGCGAGAGGAGGCAAAGAAGAGGTCAAGCCAAAGTCTGCACGCCAGACTCAACTTTGACCCTAATCCTGACGCATCCCCACCGCGCTACCGAAAGGAAAGACGCGAGAGGGATAGCCGTAAACAACCAGTATTCGCCAGGATTGGAAGGAAGGTTGTGGACGATGAAGCAGCTGACCTTCAACATCTGGAAGAGCCTGAAGAGGGGGAGCGGCGCGCCAATGTCCACGCTAGGCTTGGCAAACGCAGGATCCAAGATAGGCTTGGGAGACGATGTTCCCCAAGTGAAAGCCCCTCAAGCTCTGACTCTGAGGATAGTCGGCGCAAGCGCCGCAGAGGAGCAAGCTCAGACTCTGATGATAGTCGACGCAGGCGTCACAAAAGAGTCCGCTCATCCTCAAGAGATTCCTCGGACAGCGAGACTGGACACTGGAAATCAAGAGAGAAATACCGCGACCAGGATGATGAAGACATGTCTCTCCCCTGGCGTCGCCAAAAGGTTGATGCGTTTACTAGGCGCATCAGTGACTTTTCTGAGAACAAGAAAAGGCGCATGCCTGCTAATGTCAAAACATATGATGGGACAGGTGATCCTGATGATCACCTAAAAATTTTCGAATCAGCAGCTACTTTCGAAAATTGGCCACAGCCTGTGTGGTGCCATATGTTCAACTCCACATTAGTAGGGAATGCGCGCAACTGGTTTAGTAAGCTTCCACGCAGAAGCATTGGTGGGTTTGAAGAGTTGCGTAGAGCATTTCGCTTAAACTTCACTCAAAGGAAGAAATGCGCCAAAAACCCTGTCGAACTCGCTAGGGTTAAACAGCGACAAGGGGAATCTACAAGTGCTTTTATGGAACGCTTCAAGGACGAGTGCATGAAAGTCAAGGCGTGTCCAGAGATACTGAAAATATCGGGTTTCATGAATGCAATCAATAATCCAGATCTGATAAAAAAGCTAAACGATAAGGTTCCCCTAACCTTCGATGAGCTCATGAAGCGCACAAGGTCTTTCGTCCAAGGAGAAGAAGCCGCTGCAGATAGCAAAAAAGGCTATTCGAATCATAGACCACAAGAAGAGTCAAGGAGACAATCCAATGACCAAGGTGGCAGTCGTAACAGCCGCAGCAGAGGCTATCGCAACCAAGGGAGTGGAAGAGACAATGATAGATACACACCCCTCACAAAAACCCCAAGGGAGATATTTGTGACGGAGGGCGCAAACTTCCCGAAACCACCACCAATCCGCACCCCAGAGGATAAGCGCATAGGGAATGGTTATTGCGAATACCATGGACAGAAGGGCCACACAACCAACGATTGCGTCCAACTGCGCCAATTGATTGACAAATTGGTAAAGGAAGGAAAGATGGACCATCTCGTAAAAAACATCAGAGAAGGGAAAGACAAATCAAAACCAGGGGCCAAGAAAGAGACACCAAAAGAAAAGGCAGATATCATCTACATGATACAGCCATGGTCCCGCACGACTAGACAGAAAGTTAGTCAGCGTTTTTCTAAGGGAAACGAAATTTCTTTCCCCTCCCTGACTGCGAACAACGCAGTAGTGGATCCACTCACCATTGAAATACATACGGGGGGTCACGACATCCGTCGCATGTATATAGATGGAGGTGCATCCGCTGATATCATATACGAACACTGTTTCAAGAAGCTGCGACCTGAGATACAGAGTCAGCTGATCCCAGCCACAACGCCGCTCACCGGCTTCACAGGGGAGAAGATATGGCCCACGGGGCAATTACGTCTATTTGTAGAAGTTGGTGACAAACCACACTCTACAACTACCTGGATGAACTTCATGGTAATCAGATCCCCCTCCCCGTATAACGGTATTATTGGGAGACCTGGAATATCATCCATCCGCGCCGTCCCATCCACAGCGCACGGAATGCTCAAGTTCCCAGTGGAAGGAGGTATTGT
Organism: Artemisia tridentata subsp. tridentata; assembly: GCA_021014915.2. Lineage (NCBI taxonomy): Eukaryota > Viridiplantae > Streptophyta > Magnoliopsida > Asterales > Asteraceae > Artemisia > Artemisia tridentata. The sequence goes on from CP139505.1 coordinate 161,047,699, forward strand.
CACCCTTTACAATACCACCACACCACCCAAGGAATGTAACGCAGTGACAAGTGACGTAAGTATTGTTCCAGAACAGCGCGCAATCAAAGTCCCAAATCTAGCGGTCGCCATTCACCCTGAATACCCGGACCAACAGGTGTCTATTGGTGGGTCTCTGTCTGACAAAGGCAGGTCAGCTATATGCGCACTCTTGCAAAATAATTTGGATATTTTTGCATGGGAACCTAAGCATATGACAGGAGTACCACGCTCCATCACGGAACATAAGCTACAAATCCGACAAGGATATCCTCCAATACGACAGAAAAAGCGCGGACAAGCTCAAGACCGCGCAAAAGCCATCCTGAAAGAAGTACATAAGCTGGTAGACGCAGGCATCATGCGTGAAGTCTACTACCATGACTGGCTCTCTAACCCAGTGATGGTAAAGAAGAGCGATGGTAGTTGGAGGATGTGCGTAGACTTTACGGATCTCAATAAAGCATGTCCACAGGACTGCTACCCGCTACCGGAAATAGACTGGAAAATTGAGTCTCTATGTGGATATCCCTTCAAATGCTTCCTGGACGCATACAAGGGATACCACCAAATTCAAATGGCAGAGGAAGACGAAGAAAAGACGGCCTTCCACACAAGTCAAGGGGTCTACTGCTACACAAAGATGCCCTTCGGCCTCAAGAACGCAGGAGCAACATACCAAAGATTGGTGGACACTGCGTTCGAGAAACAAGTGGGACGCAACTTGGAAGTATACGTCGATGATCTCGTCATCAAAAGCCATACAGAGGATGAGCTGGTGCGCGACATGGAGGAAACGTTCAAAACACTCAGGAGAATCAACATGAAATTGAACCCCAAGAAGTGTACGTTTGGCGCTACGGAAGGCATGTTTCTCGGGTATTTGATAGAGCCCGATGGGATCAAGCCTTGCCCAGAGAAGACTCAAGCAGTCATTGACCTCCCCTCACCGCGCACACTAAAAGAAGTTCAGTCACTAAACGGCAAGCTAGCTGGACTGAACCGATTCTTATCCAAATCAGCAGACAAGTCACTTCCCCTATTCAAGACACTCAAGAAGTGCACCAAAAAGGGAGACTTCAGGTGGACTGCGGAGGCAGAAGAAGCCTTCCAACAGCTCAAACAACACATAGCAGCGCTCCCAAAGCTTGTTGCACCCCGACCAGGGGAAGAGCTGATCATGTACCTATCTGCGACTCAAGGAGCAGTCAGCGCAGTCCTTCTGACAGACAGGAATTCCGTCCAAACACCCATTTATTTTGTTAGTAAGGCGCTGAAGAAAACGGAGATTAACTACACTGCAATGGAGAAATTGGTCCTAGCCTTAGTGTTTGCAGCGAAAAGACTACGCCGGTACTTCCAGGCGCATCCAATCGCTGTTATCACAGACCAACCCATCAAACAGGTTATATCGAAACCCGACGCATCGGGACGCCTACAAAAATGGAGTGTATTACTGGGCGAGCATAACATATCATACAGACCGCGCACTGCAATTAAAGGGCAGATATTGGCCGACTTCATCATCGAGAAGCCGGATACAGACACTCCACCTGCGACAAGCAAGGAGGAACTTCAGGAACCATGGATTCTATTTACTGATGGATCCTCATGCGTAGATGGATCAGGAGGCGGCCTTATTCTCACCAACCCAGAAGGAGTTGAATTCACCTACGCACTGCGTTTTGAATTCACAGCCACGAACAACGAGGCAGAATACGAAGCACTCCTAGCTGGGTTACGCATCGCAACTCAAATGGGTGCACGCAACCTAGAAGTAAACGTCGATTCGCGGCTAGTGGCTAACCACGTTTCAGGAGAATATATAGCAAAGGAGGAACACATGATCCAATACCTCGAAAAGACCAAATCTCTGATCCAGAACTTCGATAGATTCATCATCAAGCAGGTTCCCAGGAGTGAAAATAGGAAAGCAGATGCGCTGAGCAAAATTGCATCCACCAGTTTTGCGCATCTCTCAAAACAAGTTTTGGTGGAAACCTTGAAAAACAAGTCAATCACAGAGATGGAAATATCCACGGTGATAGAAGAGGAAAATCCTACGTGGATGACACCGATTATTGACTTCATCAGCAAGGGCATACTTCCCCAAGAGCAGAAGGAAGCTCGAAGAATCCGACGCACAGCGCAGCGATTCGAGCTCAGAGACAACGTCTTATATAGACGTTCATTCCTACAACCATGGCTTAGGTGTGTTGGACCTCTCCAGGCAGACTATGTACTTCGAGAGATCCACGCAGGCTCATGCAGCATGCACTCAGGACCACGATCCATTGTAGCGCGCGCCCTTAGGTCTGGATACTATTGGCCAACTATGCACCGCGACGCACGCGACCTGGTACGAAAGTGCAATGATTGCCAAGTTCACAGACCCATTCCGCGCCGACCACAGCATGAGCTAACACCTATTACATCGCCATGGCCATTCTACAAATGGGGTATCGACATCGCTGGACCTTTCCCCATTGCCGCAGGAGGATTGAAATTCCTCATTGTGGCAATAGATTACTTTACCAAGTGGATCGAAGCAAAGGCAGTAGCGACTATAACAGGTAACCAGGTAAAACGATTCGTGTGGGACAACATAGTATGTCGCTTTGGATTACCTGGAGAAATTATCTCTGATAACGGAAAACAATTCCGTGATAACCCGTTCAAAGACTGGTGCGAACAGCTGAACATCACGCAACACTTTGCATCAGTAACTCATCCACAAACCAATGGTCTGGTCGAGCGCGCAAACAGAAGCCTTGGCGAAGGAATCAAAGCGCGCCTGGACAGACACAAAGGTAGATGGGTAGAAGAACTATCACATGTTCTTTGGGCGCACCGAACAACCATCAAGGTCAGCAACGGGGACACCCCCTTCTCTTTGGTCTATGGGACAGAAGCTGTTATACCAGCTGAAATTGGAATGCCAACCATCCATACTGCGGAAGTTAATGCGGCAACCAATGATGATGAGCGGCGCATAGACTTAGATCTATTGGAAGAGCGATGTGAACGCGCAGCAATACGCGAAGAGAAAGCCAAGTTGAGAATGAAAAAATACTATGATACCAAAGTGCGCAGCACTTCATTCAGACCAGGCGACTTCGTATACCGCGAAAACGACTCAAGCCGCGCAGAAGACACTGGAAAGCTAGGACCAAAGTGGGAAGGACCTTACGAGGTCATAGAAGCACTTGGCAATGGAGCGTACAAGTTACGCGACAAGGACGGAAATGAGCTACAGCGAACATGGAATGTCCGCAACCTTAAACGGTGCTATCTTTGAAGAAGGCTACGGCCCAACATGGACACTCTTGCGCTTTAGAAAGTGCCCTCAATAAAGATCCATGTAATTTTATTATCTAGATAAACATTTTTTCTTTTCCAAAACTTGCAAGTATTAATAAAACGTTATGGTTTCTAGCTAACTCCATAACACATTTAACTTTATTGTTTGCATCTTTTATTATCATGTTTCAATATTGTTATATTCTTGCCTACATGGCGTGCATGCACACACTAAGACCCACGATGGCAGAAAGGATGAGTAAACCTAATAAACTACTCGTTGAGTAAGAGGGTTGCAAACCCATCAACACCGGATCACGAATCCTTGTTAAACACCTTGCGCTCAAGACGTTGGCGCAAGTACCTCACGCACCCCACGACGGATGCGCGATAGAGCACACTGTGCGCGTTTAACAACTAAGGAAATCAAGACTCTTGATTCCTTAAAAGTACAATACGACAAGTAAACTTACAAAAATACATAGACGACTATGATTAAGTTGGAAAAATTCAACACACGATTACGGTCCTTAAGGAAATTCATACACGATTATGACCCTTATTTTCTAAGTACGCTTAAACACTTAAAGCTATCTTCACGCAAGGATACATAAGTCATATAAGAACTACGAGTTCAAAAAGCATAAGTATTTAGAAGTTATAGACACACTAAGTACAAAAGCAACTTTTTATTTATAGAATACGTTTCTACAAAAAGGCTTATACAAAAAGGCTAAATGCTATAGGCACGCCTTAGCTGGCTAGAGCCCCCACCAAAAGCCGCTTCCTTTGCATCCTCGAGTCGCTTCAGTAACTCGGCATCATCAAGGGAAACAGTGGCCACGCAGACAGGCACACCATCGGATCTAGGCTGATGCGCAGCGCCTATGCCGCACAGAATGGCCTTTCCTTTCTCGCCTTTCTTTCGTGCGACCCTGGAAACATGCGCATTTAGCGACCTTTGCAAAGAAATCTCTTTCTCAAGACGAAAAGGATTCAGAATGTCACGAGGCTGAGCAAAAATGGGTACCTTCAACTGCGCCACATCAGGCTTCAAGTAGAAGTCCACCTGCTGATCTGCATCATCCTGCAGATGCCTAGGAAGAGTGAGCCCCGCCATGATCACGCTGATTGGCTGGTCCTGATCACGCTCCAAGAGAGCGATGTGCGGAAGCTCAAGCTTCTTTAGCTCCTCCATGGCAGCAACAAGCTCAGCATGGGCATCCGCCTTATACCCAGGCACCTCAGCAAGCGGCACGGTCAGCAACTTGGCCTCCGCAAGCTTGTCTGCGGCCGAGGTCTCACCGTGCGCAATAGCGCAATTCACAACCTTCCCAAAGGATGCGGTGACCTCAGGATGCTCCAGCGTACACATGGCGGCCAGGCGAAGACCATGACTGATCAACCACCTACGAAATAACACAAGTGTTAATAAGAAAAAGGGTCCCAAACATATACAAGATATAAAGAAGTAAAACAGCATGTACCTGCGCTCAGCCACAGACTGAACAAGATGGGGGTACAGCTCCTCATCGTACTCAATGCTGAGCTGGCGGAGCTTCTCCTCTTGCGTCTTCAGGGCAAGCTCAATGCGGCTGCGGAACCCTTCAATATTGGCAAAGTGCTTGCTCCTATTCTGTTCCAAGTACTTCAGCGCCCACAACGAGTTACGCCTCTGACGGTCTGCAAAAGCGCGCTCCCGCTCCAACTCAGCCATCACCATGACCTTCTCCTCACCCATTTTTAGCGCAGACGCCTCTGCGCGCTCCAGTTTAGCCTTGGAGCTCAGCTGCTCAGCTTTAGAGCTTGCTAACTCAGCCTGCACAGACGCTAATTGCGCTCGCAGTCTGGAAACTTCATCAGACTGGTACACCCTGGCTTGCGAAATCAGCTCAGACTGGCACACAGCTATGGAGGCCAGCTCCTCCATCGCGGAGTCAAAGGGACTTAACTCCACTGCAATGTCCTTCGATGCAGACGCCTCAAGGGGACTCTCCTTGGGTGGCGCACTCTCATCAACAACACCAGCAGGCTGTTCACTGTACGAAAAATCAAGAAGCAAGATCAGCGTACGGAAAACAGTCAAGCATATACAAAATCCTAAGGGATTACTAAAAACTACTTACGTGGGGGGAGGAGTCGAGGACACGTTTTTCTCCTTCTCAGCCTCAGTTGAGGACACGTCCTTCTCCTTCTCAGTTTCAGTCGTGGACGCACCTCCACCAGACTTCTCAGCTTCCACACTGAAGACACGGAGCAACACGGTTAGAATAAAATACAACTTGACAAAAGTTTATAACTAACAATTCAGATACTTACTCCACCTGCACCTCAGTAAAAGATGGGCCTTCCCCAGCCTCAGTCCGCGGCCTCTTGGAAGGCCCTTCACCATAACCACCAGACGCTCTCTTCCGCGTCAGTGGGGAGCCCTCCTCCATATCATTATCAGAATCCTCTAAATGGATCAAGGGGGGAGGAGGCTGCGCAGTGTCAGGACCCTGCTGCACAGGAGGAGCCACAGACTGAACTGGCTCAGCTACCACCACATGAGGGGAGCCTTCGGGATCTGGGATAACCAAATCCACGACGCGCCCTGCCGTCGCCTGCAGAATAGTCTGCTCACCGTCCCCCAGAGGACGCACTCCCACCGCCACAGCACGCGGATTCTCCAGCCTCACAACAGCGAACAGATCCATCTCTGCGCATCAAGTAAACAGAGAAAGGCAAGTTACATAAAGTATGGAAAAAGAAGAAGCGCTTACACTAATAACGACAGTAAGGCGACAGAAGGAGCACCCACCCGTGCCATCCGCATTCAAGAATGTGGGGACCTCCGTCTCATGCTCGAAGTAGTTGCGACTGATGCCCATATGCACCAGGAACGCCTCCGGATATGGCTTGATGGGAATACGGTTCTCATCAATGATCGCCGCATGATCCGCGTTATACCACGTCTCAGGGGGGCGCGCATCCTTGGGCAGATCGGCACGGGTGTAAAATGGAAAATGGTCAGGGAAGACGGCTTCATCAACCCAAAAGAATTTTTCCCTCCAATCCTTGAGCTTATCTACCTTCTGCACGTAACACTGTAACTTTCCAACGCGCTTCGAGAAGGTAACCCAGCTATTTGACCACGTTGCGTGATAAAACGCGCGAAATAAGTGGAGGGTTGGGTGAATCGCCAACAAGCGACAGTTCACCTCAAAGTTAGCAATCTTCCCAGCACCAATACAATGCAACTGGGAGATGTGGAGATTGTAATAATTGAGTATGTCACTCAGTAACACGGAGATGGGGACGCGCTGATTCGCCCACTCGAAAAAGCGCGTATATAACCCCACCTTCCCAGCAGGGAAATCCGCGATGGTGTCATTTGGGCCTGGTACCTCAGGGCGCAGGCCCATAGGGATAAAATAATCCGAGGTGAACTGAATCAGTTCATCCTCGGTTATGTTAGAATGAAAATCATGAAGTTGCGCTACCATATTGTGACTCAGATTATGTGCGCACGCGCAATTACCTTTGAATTATCTTTTTTTTTGGAAGAAGATTTGAAGATGTGAAAATGGTGGAGGTGTGATTTTTTAACTGTGGATGTCACAGTGAATAAGCGGCGGTAGTTTATATACTTTTCCTATCCACCACAGATGATCGCCACGTGTACCCCACTAGCTCAAATCGTGTGGCTAGGATAAATGACGGGACAAGGCAAGTGGGCAACCTCTCCACTTCCCAAGGTACCCCAATTGCACTTTTTTGGACTAGATACATTCCACGTGGATTTTAGGCGGTATATTTTTGAAAGCTTCCCGCGTACGCGTGAGGAATTATTTCGACAAGACCTTAGTCTAGCATCCGCAGGTCTTACCCTGCGCACACTAGACTGGGGGGACATGATGACGTATAGTCTATACCCGGGTCACGAACCCGGTTAGTGAACAACACTAACAATTAAGCCCACCACGTATGGGCCGCAACTGGACTACCAGTTATGCGGCTTGGGTCGACAAGGCCCAAGCCCAAAGTTATTTCCGGATAATATATAGAATATCTTCTAAATAAAGAAGATATATACTATATACCCGATGTCGGCTAACACGCCGAAGAGTAGGGAACACGAAACCCACTAGGGTTTCATGCATATATAAAGGGCACCCAAGCCCTCGGTAAAAGGTACGATCTTCAATAAACCTTAACCCTTTACTAAACCCTACATTCGATTACTTACTCTCACGCCGGAGGATAATCGGGGGAGACAATCCCTCGATAAGCCTAACGGTGTTTGTTCTTTTTCTTAGTGCGCAGGTCTCATCAAGCATTAAGATTCGAATTGGTACGAGAATAGAAGTCCTATCAAGGAACGCCCAACTTTTGTATCAACAGACGGGTATCAGGATTCTCTGATGCAGATTGGGCAGGATGTCCTATCTCTCGACGATCTACGACTGGCTATTGTGTGTTGGTTGGTGGAAACCTTGTGTCATGGAAGAGTAAGAAGCAACACACAATATCTAGATCAAGTGCTGAATCGGAATATAGAGCCATGGCAGATGTCACATCAGAGATGATATGGGTTCGTCGACTTCTTAGAGAACTCGGAGTTGTTTCTGATAACCTAATGCGACTATATTGTGATAATCAATCAGCTATTCATATAGCCAAGAATCAAGTATTTCATCAAAGAACGAAACATATTGAGGTTGATTGTCATTTAATCAGAGATCGAGTAGTAGGAACAAAAGTTGATCCTCCGTCAATTCAGCCAATACATATCAAGACAGAGTTCCAACTTGCAGATATCCTTACCAAACCACTCCAAAAAACCCAAATAGATTTCATATGTAACAAGTTGGGCATGATTAATATCTATGCTCCAACTTGAGGAGGAGTGTTAGTTGTAAATATAGAATAGACCAAGGACCTGGTGTTCAATTGTAGAGGTCTTTAGAGTAATTGTTTATTTCCTTTTGGTCCCTCTCTCTTCCTATAAATAGATAGCTTATTAGTTGTAATAAACACACTTTCATTCAATACATTTCAATTTACAAAACTTTCAAAGATGATGGGGAAATGAAGCAAGGGAAAACCATCGACAACCAGCTTATCCAAGCTATTAAAGACTCAAGATTCTTCATCATTGTTTTCTCAAAGAACTATGCTTCTTCGTCTTGGTGCTTGGATGAGCTTGTTGAGATCATGGAGTGTCAAAAGACTGGCGAACAGACTGCCTATCCCGTCTTTTTTCATGTGGAACCCACCCAAGTCCGCAAACAAAGTGGGGCATTTGGTGAAGCCTTTTTGCAAAACAAAAACAAAGACGCTGCTGGGAAATGGATAGAGGCTTTGAAAGGAGCATCAAATCTGGTTCGGAGGGAGTTGCAGGCAACTGCTAATGGGTAATTACTCCACATATCTTTACCTGCGATATTCGTTACTTTTGTTTCTTCATCCTTGCTAGTATTATGTTACATAGTATTACTTTGTATATATGTTATATATAGATCTAAAACATTGTTTATGTATTTAGACTATGCTAAACAGAACCTTCTTTTACCATGCATACAGGCACGAAGCTGAATTTATCAAAAAAATTGTTGGAGAGATTTCACTAGAGTTACGCTCCATCAGTTTCGGCTTCGATGAAAAGTTGGTCGGCATGGAGACTCGAGTAAAGGATGTTGTTTCAGATTTAGAAGTTGGTACTGATGAAGTTCGCATGATAGGGATCAAGGGCATGGGAGGGGCTGGGAAGACAACTACAACGAGAGCTGTTTTTTATCATCTATCTAACGATTTTGAAGCTAAAAGCTTTGTTGGGAATGTGAGGGAAGTTTCAAATGGCTCAGTGTCTGGTTTGAAAAATTTACAAGAACAAATGCTTTTAAATTTGCTAAATGAACAAGTTACTCTAAATAGTGTTGAGGATGGGAAAAACATGATCAAAAAGAGGATGTGTGGTATAAAGGTTCTTCTTGTTCTAGATGATGTGGATCACATAGACCAACTTGATGCGTTAGCAAATGGGCCTAATTGGTTTAAGCTGGGAAGTAGAATTATCGTTACAATGAGAGTTGAACAAGTGCTGGTCGCTCACAGAGTGAACTTGATTCGAGATATCGATCTCTTATCAGATAAGGAAGCAATTTGTCTCTTTAGTAGATATGCATTTGGAACAGAGAATCCAGTTCAAGGATATCAAGAGCTATCAGGAAAAGTTGTACGCTATGCTGCTGGTTTTCCCTTAACACTCAAAGTCTTAGGTTCATTTCTATGTGGTAAAGATAAGGATGAATGGGTAGATGCCATAGAAAGACTAAAAGTAATTCCCTTACAGGAGACTCAGGAAAAGCTAGAATTAAGCTATACAAGTATGGAGAAAGATTATAAGGAAATATTTCTAGACATTGCATGCATATTGAAAGGCAAGCACAAAAAATATGCAATCAGCATTCTTGAATGCTGTGGATTTCATGCTAGAATTGGTTTAAAAGTTCTTGAGCAGAGATCTCTCATAACTGTTGATAAAAATGGGTTTTGGGGCATGCATGACCATATAGAAGAAATGGGAAAGAACATTGTTCGTCGTGAGCACCGGGATGGACCTAACAAACATAGACGGCGGTGGATTGAAGAGGAAATTGAAGATATATTGGCTAATGACGAGGTAAAGATCAGTTTACTTGTAATGTAGAGAAAACTAAAACTTTGCATTTGTTCTGACTTTCCAGTTTTATGGACATTGTTTTCTTATTGCAGGGTACTAAAGCAAAAATATGTCTAGCACTTCGTAAGTCGAACACAAATGCGGGAATTGTTATGAAAGGTCTTGGAAAAATGAAGCAACTTAGATATCTTCACGTGTATTTTCAATTTCAAGATTATGCCGAAGTTCTTGATAATACCGCCCTATAATTTTCAAACTCTTTAAAATATCTAAAATGTACTCTTTACCCTTTCTTGTATTTACCCAAAACATTTCAAGCAAACAATCTTGTTGGACTTGAAATGATGGAAACCAGAATGGTACAACTTTGGGAAGAGGGAGAAGTAAAGGTAGAATAATTTTTGATTCTGTAGGTGCCTAATATCAATCCTTATCATACACAATAGAAGATTAAAGAAGATAGATTAGAGAGGGAGGGAGATGGCAGCTTGTAGAGTGGGAAAGAGATATTAGATTATATAAGAAAATGGGGAGGATACAATGAATCCCTAGAAACTACACACATCCAACCATCCATCCAACTATCCAACTATCCAACTAACCAACTAACCGACCCTTCCATGTGGGAGGAAGGGTGGTATTTATAGATTTCATCTTGGATAGGCTTGGACTTTCCTTGGGCTTTTACATGGACTTATTAATACATTACAAACTTAAGTCCAAGCCCATTGATTATTCTACTTGATTACACAACGACACATTTACTAGATATACTACAATGACTAATGACCATCACTTTTATTAAATGCTAACAATCTCCCCCTAAGGGATGGTCATTCAAATGATGCTCCGTGTGATGAGGTCTTTCGTCTTCATTTTCTTGAGCTTTGTGTGTCGTTGTGGAATAGTCTTAGTTCTTGGTTCCTTCATGCAATGCGATCTTTAGAGTATCGTCATTTGGTCGTTCTTGCCTTGATCTACTTCTTCTGACCAGTTGCGTCGTCGATGTAGATGATGATGGTGAATGGACTTTCGTCAGTACCTGCATAAGACAGTTAGCAATAAGTCGTCCAGCGCTTACTGGTTCAGATTTTGAGATCGTTATCAGCATAGTGTGAGAACTTTCTCTAATCTTTGCCAAGGCCGTTGAGAGCCTCTGAAGTATACCGAAGTATCACTTCAAGACTGTAGACCGTTTGAAGCACGTAACCATCATTACATAAGGCAAGATCCTTAGATCTCATTAAGACTCATACAACTTATGTCCTTTAATGTGAACACAAGCGTATTGCATTGGAAGTGTTCCTACGAGATCTTTGATGAATCTCATGGCTCTAGACTCGATAATGTGCGTTTTGGTTTTAGTCGTCGGAGGCATGGAGCAGAGTGCCACCTTTTCAATATCAGCACATCTCGGAATGAGAGGCCGATAGATTATGCAGTGTTCCCGTGAGAAATGAAACAAATATCTTTTAAGAGATATCTGAGTGGCAAGGAGGGGTGGTGCAACGCGTCACTGGGTCCATGACGTCTTGTCTTCAATATCAGTATCAACTTGTGATAACTGATAGCAGATGGATTGACCCAGTTTCTGACCTAAGTTTTCATGGAGGGCTATTTCTTTTCATCCTTTCATTAAACTTTTCTTTTTCATTCTTCAACCCTTTCTTTCTCCTTTCTCATATTACTCCTTTTTTCAATCTTACCTAAGGGCTTCTAATTCTAATCTATTGGAATTGTCCTTGGGTAGATCCCTCCATCTCTGGCGGATCATTGGACATAACCTAACCATAATCACCTTATTACTCCATGATTATCCTAGATTTGTTGATCACTTTCCATAAAACCTTTTGTGAAAATCTCTCAAAGTGTTTATGATTAAACACATTTTTGGATAACACTTCGAGAGTTTAACATTTTGAGAAATACTCCCCCTTCACATGTGCATAAGAGATTTAAGAAAGAATTGCACATGTTGGGTAGAGTTCGCACATTTGAAATGATCGACTTTCAGTTAATATGACCATTGCGAGACACGTTTACATTACTAGTTAGACTAGTTTGAAATTATTACCCGTCCCGGTCATATTAACAGATCATCTCTCGAATTGGTACATTCTACTCAGACAAGTCATTTGCGAGACACGTTTACATCGATGGATAACCATCTTGAAATTATTACCCGTCCCGGACTAGTCTTTTCGATTACTGACATTTAGCTTTCGTCAATTCGAGGGTTCATGCTGAGTCTTTTGGGAGAGCTCTTATTGAGATTAACTTGTAATCACATTAAATCACGCCTTCTCCCCCTCAAAAATAGCATGCAGTGATATTTTTGATATCAACTGATTTAATGAAAGATTTTTGGAGAGAAAGACGGTTTTGATTTTGCATGAAAGTGGAACATTTTTTATTTTCAATTTTATACTCCCCCTTAAATAAAGCAATTTTATCGGGTTTTGGAGGGAGTTATCTTGAGCACTTTATGAAAGATTTTGAAAAATCTTATTGAGAAATCTTGAAGGAAATGTGCTCAAGATAGAGAAGATTTTGAAAATCTTTGAAGATATTATAGAAGAATTATCTTCATTTGTTTGTTGGATAAGTGTTTGAAAAAGATATTGGTTTTGCACAACACTTTCCTTTATTTGAGGTACGGGTCCAAAACTGAGTTGTTCCGAAGCCATCAAGTTACGCTCGGGTTTCGTACTGAAGTATACGAAAGCCATTGAAATTTTTAAGAAAACGACATGTTTTGAAAAACATTTAACTGAACTCTCGCTCAAGCATCTGTACATGCCCGTATCATTGTTAAATGACATTTCTAGGTACGTACAGAATATTGATTATACGAGAGACATGTCGGAGAAGAATATTTTTGGATTTTTGAAATTTGCTATTTTGTATTTTGCTTTTGAGTTTTTTCAAAAAATGTATATTCACAAAGAATGATTAAGTATGAAAAAGTAAAAGTGGAGTTAAGAGTGGAATAAGACCAGGATTTCCAAATGAAATGTTGGCATAAAGTTCTTCTTTGCCATATTCAGCATATGAACTCTCAACACTTTCACAAGTACCTGCAATCACGGAGTCCACAAAAGAAGAATTTGCACAAATAACAGTGTTAGAAGAACCATTTATTGATTCGAGGGAATCAAGTCGTTATTTATTTCCAAGGAGTACAACGGAATTTGTATTCCCGGGTCGTTATCCCCAACGAAGGCGTGAATGGAATTCGTAATCTCGATTCGTGCAACGTGTTTGAATTATGGGAAAGATGAGATATTGATTTGGGTTTTTATGCTACGAATAATGAAATGACAAACGGAAAAAACTAATTAAACTAAAGGTACAATTAAGCTAAGCATAAAATTTTAAAAACTAAAATAGAAATTTAAAACGTACGCGACGAAATTTAAAAACGTAATTAAAAAGTGAATTTCTAAAATTTAAAACCTAAAAATATAAAAATAACTTTCCTATATTAAAACTGATAAAAGAAAATTATTGGAAAAAGAAAAATATTTTTTTGACTTTTTGATAATTTTTTATGAATTAAAATCTAATTTAATCTAATTAAATGCTTTAAAAATAGTAAAACTAATTGGAAAAATCTGAAAATTTCTGAGTAAATCTAATTTTAAATAAGAAATCTAGGAAAAATAATTTCAAAAGCTGAATAAGTCTGAATAAGCTAAAACAGTGCAATAAGCTAATGGAAATAAGCTAAAATTAAGCAAACATAAGCCAAAAATTATCAAAAGCTAAAGACAGGTTATTCTAACTACTGGAAACTAATAGGAACTGAAAATGGTGAAATAAGCACTAACAATAAGCAGATTATTAGCTGAACAGATTAATGACAAAACAGATTTAACATGGTTTCTACTCAACTTGCAGCCATCAAATAAGCAGTCTAATAAGCTCTAAATCTGAAACTTAAGGGGGCAAAATGAAGTTTATACTACTGGCTACCTATAAAACACAAAAGCTTCAAAAATTAAACTCCTATGCTACCTAATTTGAGCACTAGATCAGCAGCTAGAAATCATAAATCTGCACTAAAACTGTTCTGTCTCAGCAGGCTTGGATTTTTGGCGCAAATAGTGTGCAATACTACTCCAAACCAAACCATCCTTTGCAATCCTGTTTTATCACCTAAATGCAAATTCAAAATGACAAGGTGAACTTCAAAACAAGCTCAGCTTATGCTAAGCTTAAAAGGACAGCTTACACTACTACTACTAATTCAAAACTTCCAAAAACTAACCCATATGACAGCCTAAACCAAAAATTCCCTATTAGAGGCTGAAATGAACTAATACACTACAAATAACAGACAACAAGCTAAATTCCAACCTACCCTAATCTAAATTCCAACCTAGGCTGCTATAAGGAATTTTAAAGCAACAAATAACACAACAAGCTCTTAACTAGCTTAAAACTACCAAGAACAAAAAGAGCAGTGACAAGCAACTTAACAGACAGAAAATAAGCAACTAAGCAGTAACATAAATGGTTTGACCAAATTTGACTTTTAAAGAAAGCTTGAAATTTCATTTACTACAAAACTGAAAGTTAAATTACAACTTAAAATTTAAACATTACACTAATAAAACAATAAATAAGACAATAAATAAAATTGGTCTAACTTTTCTAGAACATGAAAAGTGGACAAAAAAATAAATCTGAAAAATCTGCTATATATATAGGGAGGGCTTCATCTTCTTGTGCTTTTCTTGTGTGAGTGTTCCCCTCCTGCTACTTGTGTTTCTTCTTTGACCCTTGGATCATTTCGTGCTCCCCACAACTTTTATTCTTGATCGTTGATCTTCTTTGTAGCCCTCGGATTGATGAGGTGGAGGTAAAACATGTGAGGGTGCTTTGGACTGAGGTGGAGATGATGGTGATGGGAGAAGGGTTTGGGGAAGAGTGGCGTTTTGGCGGTTAGGGAGAAGTAGGGTTTTAAGAAGATGATGAATCAGTGGATTAGGTGTTGACCGTATTCTTTTGGTGTTTGACTAAGGGTGTTGTGTTTGACCGTTGCTTTTGTGTTAGTGTGATCCGATTTAGTTGGTGTATGACACGTACAATAATATGGGTAATATGGGTTTACTTTGACACGTACAACAGCAACAAATAAAATGGGCTAAGGATAAAACAAGCGATAATCAAAGCCCCACATGTACAATAAGACACGTACAGCAGCAACACCAATATATTCAATCCTTTTTATCCACTTGACCGACCCATTAATAAATCAATTCTGATTTTATCAAATCAGTAACAAAGTCAATGGATTAAAAACGCAAGGACCAATGTTGTCAAGCTTATTATTCCAAGGACCAAAAATTTATTTTTTTATTATTATTTTTTTTTCAAGCTTGAGGGACTAGACTTGCCATTTATGCAAATTTTGTTTGTTTTTCAATCGTTTTCAATCATTTTGCATATGGAATACACAAAAACACATTTCAAAGATATTTTTAACATTATTTGATCGTTTTAAAGTGTTTTTGGTTGTTTTGACTCGAAAGTTGGACGAAAAGATATGTGTAAAACGACACATATCAAATCCCCCACACTGAGCAATTGCTAGTCCCTAGCAATTATTTATGAAAAGTTAATGGATTTGAAAACTCTTTACCAGAAGCCATTACTTCTGGAGTAGCCATTGTTTCAGTGTGTGAGACCTTGGTACAATGATAACCAAATGATTTTGAGCAAATCACCAGCTGCCAACGGATTTGGTTCGTCTTTACCAGAAGCCGTTTGCTTCTGGACTAGCCAACTCTTAGATAAAACAACTTATTATCTTTGGTGAGCTGATGACCAATTATGGTTTTCCAACTGCCTTTACCACAAGCCATAATCTTGCGGGCTAGCCAACTCTTCATCTTTTTAGGATATGGTGAGTCGAATACCATACAATTTTTGGCAAATTGTAAGCCGTAAACGGATTTGATACATCTTTACCCAGAGCCGTTTGCTCCGGGATTAGCCAATCCTTTTGTGGGTTAGACATGGCGGACTGATAACCATTTGCTGTGTAAGTGCAAACACTTACACCAAAAAAAATTTTGGCCAAAAATGGGGGAATTAGATGGTATATATACGTGATTAAATTCGTGAGAATTCCCCCCACACTAGAAATGAATATTGCCCTCAATATTCAAAGTACCGGCTGTTATGCCGAAACTGAGAACGTAAAAGGGAAATATTAATAGCCATTATTTTATATACACATTTTTTTTTTTAATTGAAACTGTACATATATACAACCTGTGGGGCATCTCCCCCACACTTAGGTGTTAGAAAAGAGAAAGAAGTCAGAAATATGGGTGAAAACCCATATGGTGTGCTACTGTTTTTGTTTCCCGAGTCGCTAGCTTGACTCGACCCCGAATTCATTCGTTCTTGGGGAAGCAAGTGGAAAAGGCAATCTCCATCGGACTTTCATTCAAGATGTTTGGACAAACATTTGAAGCACGTGAAAGTTCCACTCCGATGAGATACATCCGGCTCAGATGCCGGGGTCAAAAACCTTGTCCTCATTCTCAATGGAGAGAATGGAAGGACAAGCTACCTTATAATCACAGAAAGGTAGAAAGACTCGAACGACATATGTGACATCAATATAATGGCGATCCTCAAGGGGACGTGTCACATATGTCGGAGAAGGAGCATCCGTGTGCATCTCGGGATCAAGTGAGGTCATATCATCGAGTTTAGGGCTAAGAGAGTCCTCGACCTCATCGTTCTCTAACACTTTATCAAAGAGAGGATTTATTTCGCTAGAAAAGTACTCATCATCAAATTCAAAAAGAGAATTCGAATAGACTTTGAGACTTTCATTTGAAGCGTCCTCATCAGAAAGTGATTCGTCATCACTGGAGGAAAAATCATCATTTGCATTGAAGAGCGAGTTAGAGAAGATCCCGGAAGTATCCTCAGAAATGTCATGAGGATCACAATAAGACCAATCACACTCATTATAGGATATATCCTCAGACTCACTTGGGATTGGGATAGATTTCTCAACACTAGACTTTATGAATTCGTCTGATTCCTTTTCAGGAATAGTGTCAAGATGCTCATCCCCCATAATGAGTGAGTCCTCGGAATCCGAAGTATGTGATATGGGTGTGGATGCAGTGGACTGAGGGGGTTGAATAATGGAATTATTCACAAGAATAATATTCTCCCCTTCCTCATCTTCGTCATCGAGCATGCACGCCTGATTAAACAAGAAACGGTTGCGTGCTGCTCGTTCTATGGCGAGTAAATCTTCCATAGACTCACCATGACGATCATTTGGGTTATGTTTAATAGCTAGATTTGTAAGTTCAATTCGTATCTCTTGAAGTTCTTGGAATATATCTTCAAGAGATAGCTGAGGCTGGCTTTGAGTGGTTTGATACTGTGGAGGATAAGAATAATCATAATTGTTACAAGGGTCATGCTCATAGACAAGCGGATACCTTGTTTGGCAATCAGAGCTACAATGCGAACCTCCACAGTACTCACAACAGTAATACTGTTGTGGTGGTGAATAATATGAAGATGTGTCAAATCCGGATGATGTCTGATTTTTATAAGGGTTCTGCTCATAGACAAGCAAGTCTCCCGTTCGACAATCAAATTCCGGATGAGGACAACCTCCACAAAATTCACAAGAATATGTTTCCATCTCATGGTGCGGGGGTTGGTTAAGGAAATTGGTTGTTTCATTGTAGGAATTTTGGTCATAGACAAACCCGTTTCCCGTATTCACAATGCTACAACCTTGGCAATTTCCACCATTTGGAGGTCCCCCACACCATTCACAACCATAGTTGTAAGATGTAGACATAAAGAGAATCAAACGTGTAGAGGGTTGAGAAGATAGAATAAAACGTTTAGAGGGTGAGAAAAGGAATTAAACGGATAAGAGGGCAAAGAAGAATCTTTTTGGATTTTTAACAACATTTTGAAAACAAAAAAGGAAAATAAATTTTGAAATGAAAATCTTTTTGGATTTTTAATAAGAAAATATTTACGAAACACGCAACGACAAACGAGATTTAAAAATTCGCGTCAGCCTTCCCCGGCAGCGGCGCCATTTTTTGATTCGAGGGAATCAAGTCGTTATTTATTTCCAAGGAGTACAACGGAATTTGTATTCCCGGGTCGTTATCCCCAACGAAGGCGTGAATGGAATTCGTAATCTCGATTCGTGCAACGTGTTTGAATTATGGGAAAGATGAGATATTGATTTGGGTTTTTATGCTACGAATAATGAAATGACAAACGGAAAAAACTAATTAAACTAAAGGTACAATTAAGCTAAGCATAAAATTTTAAAAACTAAAATAGAAATTTAAAACGTACGCGACGAAATTTAAAAACGTAATTAAAAAGTGAATTTCTAAAATTTAAAACCTAAAAATATAAAAATAACTTTCCTATATTAAAACTGATAAAAGAAAATTATTGGAAAAAGAAAAATATTTTTTTGACTTTTTGATAATTTTTTATGAATTAAAATCTAATTTAATCTAATTAAATGCTTTAAAAATAGTAAAACTAATTGGAAAAATCTGAAAATTTCTGAGTAAATCTAATTTTAAATAAGAAATCTAGGAAAAATAATTTCAAAAGCTGAATAAGTCTGAATAAGCTAAAACAGTGCAATAAGCTAATGGAAATAAGCTAAAATTAAGCAAACATAAGCCAAAAATTATCAAAAGCTAAAGACAGGTTATTCTAACTACTGGAAACTAATAGGAACTGAAAATGGTGAAATAAGCACTAACAATAAGCAGATTATTAGCTGAACAGATTAATGACAAAACAGATTTAACATGGTTTCTACTCAACTTGCAGCCATCAAATAAGCAGTCTAATAAGCTCTAAATCTGAAACTTAAGGGGGCAAAATGAAGTTTATACTACTGGCTACCTATAAAACACAAAAGCTTCAAAAATTAAACTCCTATGCTACCTAATTTGAGCACTAGATCAGCAGCTAGAAATCATAAATCTGCACTAAAACTGTTCTGTCTCAGCAGGCTTGGATTTTTGGCGCAAATAGTGTGCAATACTACTCCAAACCAAACCAGCCTTTGCAATCCTGTTTTATCACCTAAATGCAACTTCAAAATGACAAGGTGAACTTCAAAACAAGCTCAGCTTATGCTAAGCTTAAAAGGACAGCTTACACTACTACTACTAATTCAAAACTTCCAAAAACTAACCCATATGACAGCCTAAACCAAAAATTCCCTATTAGAGGCTGAAATGAACTAATACACTACAAATAACAGACAACAAGCTAAATTCCAACCTACCCTAATCTAAATTCCAACCTAGGCTGCTATAAGGAATTTTAAAGCAACAAATAACACAACAAGCTCTTAACTAGCTTAAAACTACCAAGAACAAAAAGAGCAGTGACAAGCAACTTAACAGACAGAAAATAAGCAACTAAGCAGTAACATAAATGGTTTGACCAAATTTGACTTTTAAAGAAAGCTTGAAATTTCATTTACTACAAAACTGAAAGTTAAATTACAACTTAAAATTTAAACATTACACTAATAAAACAATAAATAAGACAATAAATAAAATTGGTCTAACTTTTCTAGAACATGAAAAGTGGACAAAAAAATAAATCTGAAAAATCTGCTATATATATAGGGAGGGCTTCATCTTCTTGTGCTTTTCTTGTGTGAGTGTTCCCCTCCTGCTACTTGTGTTTCTTCTTTGACCCTTGGATCATTTCGTGCTCCCCACAACTTTTATTCTTGATCGTTGATCTTCTTTGTAGCCCTCGGATTGATGAGGTGGAGGTAAAACATGTGAGGGTGCTTTGGACTGAGGTGGAGATGATGGTGATGGGAGAAGGGTTTGGGGAAGAGTGGCGTTTTGGCGGTTAGGGAGAAGTAGGGTTTTAAGAAGATGATGAATCAGTGGATTAGGTGTTGACCGTATTCTTTTGGTGTTTGACTAAGGGTGTTGTGTTTGACCGTTGCTTTTGTGTTAGTGTGATCCGGTTTAGTTGGTGTATGACACGTACAATAATATGGGTAATATGGGTTTACTTTGACACGTACAACAGCAACAAATAAAATGGGCTAAGGATAAAACAAGCGATAATCAAAGCCCCACATGTACAATAAGACACGTACAGCAGCAACACCAATCTATTCAATCCTTTTTATCCACTTGACCGACCCATTAATAAATCAATTCTCATTTTATCAAATCAGTAACAAAGTCAATGGATTAAAAACGCAAGGACCAATGTTGTCAAGCTTATTATTCCAAGGACCAAAAATTTATTTTTTTATTATTATTTTTTTTTCAAGCTTGAGGGACTAGACTTGCCATTTATGCAAATTTTGTTTGTTTTTCAATCGTTTTCAATCATTTTGCATATGGAATACACAAAAACACATTTCAAAGATATTTTTAACATTATTTGATCGTTTTAAAGTGTTTTTGGTTGTTTTGACTCGAAAGTTGGACGAAAAGATATGTGTAAAACGACACATATCAAACATGAATCATCACATTGAGGGTGTCCACTATCAACGGTTGTAGTGGTTTCTACATCCTTATCCTGATGATTTTCACTATTACTTGTTGTGGTGCAACTATCAAGAATCTTTCCTGTAGGAATCCATCTAAGACCAACTGTTTTAAAAACTTTTCCCGTGGGAATCCACCTAGGGCAAGATCTAGGAGTTGTTTTCTTATCAGATGCAGCGGAAGTCTCATTATGAGAAAAACTACGTCCTGTAGAGATCCACCTAGTTGGTTTCTTAGCCTTTTGCTTCTTAGCAGCGGGTTTGTTTCTATTTGGTGTCTTAGTGGATTGTGCCTTAGCACTTGCATTTGCTTTCTTGATATACTGTGCAACACATGCATCATGATTAGCTGAAAAAACACATTTTTGACATGTAGGACAGACAAATTCAACATTCTTGTTTAACACCGCAACCTTAATTTTGTCACTACTGTCATTTTGAACTTGCTTTGTGTTCGAAGAGGAATTTGAGCTCATAGTGTTGGATTCTACGTGGATAACATTTTCTTTTTCGCAACTACTCTTAGATGCAAGCCAATCCCTAGTCTTTAGTTGAATGATCCTAGGTAGTGGTTTACTACTACTAGCAGTGCTTTGGAATGTTGTAGAATTCATCACTATAGGTTTTGTACCTAAAATTCCATCTTTTCGAACCTGTGCCTTTTGCCTAGCTATTTCTAGATATTGATTGTGGACCATTGCGTTTGAACCAACTGATTCCTTAACAGTTTTTATGGTCACATTCGGTGAGCTATTCCTAGAAAGGCCAGGTGCTTTCACTTTTGGTGTTGTAGGCAAGGGTGTTGGAGTAACTGGTTTTGTCAAATCAATTGTCACATCAACTGTTGGAACCGTTTGAGAAATTGACATTTTTGATTGTTCCGAAGTTGATGGTTTTGCAAACTTAGTTTCCTCACCCTTCCTGTTTTGACTGTCCAACTGAGACTTCAAAAGATCAATTTGATCTTGCATGTTTTTGTAAGAACGTTCATACGACAATTTGTCATACTTGCATTCTTCCTTTTTCCGATCAAGTAGTTTAAAAACATGTGACATTTTGTTTTTCAACCTTAGCGAGCGCATTTTCATATTTTAAAACAATTTCAGAAGTCTTAGCTCGAAGTCTTTCATCATCTTCCACAGAATATATTTGGTAAATAATGGACATAATTTCAGTCGACAGAGCCTCTTCAGAGAGTATGTCATTATGTTGTTCCAAAACCTTTATTCGTTTCAAGTATTCATTAGCTTCCTTCACTAAGGATTTGTGGTCCTTAACAAATTCTGCTGACTCTTTCAAAAGATTATTTTCTACATTTTGAACAACCGCATAGATTGCAGCAATATGTGGATTAATTTCCTGTTTAAAAATCTCTTTAAGTTCAGTCTGAACACCTGAAAACCATTCAAATTTTTGATTGTTTGTTTTGGATGCCACAATACTTTGAAGTATTTCAATTCTCTGTTTAAGTTCGACCAAATATAGTCTAGCTGCACTTGTGTCAAAAGTGTTTTTAGACGCCATTTGTTCGATGTTAGGCAGATGATTTGAAACAACTTTTCGTTTTGCGACAACCACTGGTCTTTCGAAAAACATTGGTGACTCCTTTTTCACAAGATGAACCCCAGAATCTGTATTAAGCTTGTCATAATCAATTGGTTGAAATTCTCGGTTCATTTGTTTCATTTTAATTTTACTCTCTTTGGTAAGCTCAATCGTTTCATAAGAATCATTCACCACATTAACAGTATTAAACACATTCTATTGTTTCTGAGCTTTCTTGAGATAATAAGGGTTTTCACAACCGAGAGCCATTTTCTTGATTGTATGTAAAATCGGGTTTGGATCGTTAATTAACATATTGGTTGTTAGTGCAGAATGACCCGTTTTTACAAGCAAAACATCCAACTTTTTAATGGTTTCCTGTTTGTCAAGAATTTCATCAAGAAGTTCATTTTCTCTTTTGGAAAACCTTGCATGCAACTCTTTCTTTTCTTTTTCAAGATCAGAACAAGTTGCTTTTTGTTTCGAAAGTTGGTTGTTTAGTTCAGAAATTTCTTTGTTTAGAGATTTTATTTTATTGTTCAAATTAACATCAAGAGTGTCAAATTTGATTTGCAAATGTTCTTCTCTTAAAACTGAATCTCTTAAACTATTTTCAAGTTCTGACTGTCGATTGTTATGAAAATCAAAAGCTTGTGCATTCACCTTATAACTCTCAAGCTCAGCGGTCAATTTCACATTCGCGGCCTTAACGTCGCGATTGATCTTTTTGACCTTTTCAATCTCAATTTGACAATTATGAAGTAATGATTCAAAGAAAGCACGGGTTTCCTCATCATTAGCATTATTTTGTGCAGCTTGAACTTCATTAGGATCCATATCTGGATTTGTCAAATTAGTATTGCTACAACTTGGCGTGTCCATGTATGTATCATAATTAGGTTCGAGAGGCACAGAATGTGGCTGTTCATGAGCAAACGAAAGTGGTACCTCATGAAGTGGTTCTGTGTCATAAGATGGAGGAGTGTCAGAATCACTGCATGATGTTGTTGCTTGCTGATTAGCCATAAAGTTGGAGATTTTAGTGTGTTCTGCAGTATTATCATTGATTCTGGTTGTAACCATGAAGTCGAATTCCGCAGCAGTCAACGGTGTTCCCGACTCTCCTTTTTGGCTAGCATCAACATGTACTGGAGCTTTTGAAGCTTCGTCATTGCATTGACATTGCAATCTCTACCAATATCACCATTGTGAATTTCAGATGTAGGTTCCTGAACCGTAGTTGTAAAACAATAATTCTCATTTTGATTAACCCCATACTGATTCACAATCTGATCCATTTGGTTTCCAGCATACCGTCCTGCATATTGCATTTGATTCCCCGTCTGTATACCCATAGCATTTCCTTGCTGATTCCCGATAACCTCAACCATTTGACATTCTTGTCCCATATATAACTGCATATTGTCAGTGTACGGTGAATTCCATTGGTTGTTGTTATGAGGTTTGATGTTTAATGCCCGGGAGAACAAAGCAAAACCATTGGCCAAAGTAGTTGTGATATCGTCTTGGTGAGTTGCCATTGATGAAGTTGTATGATAAAGATGATGTTGGATCGGTTCAAAGATCTAGGAGTTGAGATTGGTGTCGGTTCACAAACTTGAGCAAACTTGATGAAGTTACTTGAAGAAGAAACTGGATGAGGTTACTAGAGGAAGTTAGCTACTTGATTACCCAAGTTACTCGACTATGTTAATCTAGTTACTCGATCAATGAAGTTGCACGATTAGTCTAGTTACACGATCAATGAAGTTGCACGACTAGGTTACTTCCTAGACTAAGTTGCTAGACTGAGTTGCTAGACTAAGTTCCTCGACTAAGTTGCTCGACTAAGTTGTTAGACTAAGTTCCTCAACTGAGTTGCTAGACTGAGTTGCTAGACTAAGTTCCTCAACTAAGTTGCTCGATGAGAAGGTGAAGTACAACAGTCATATTTGCATATTTTCGAAAACACCTAAATGGATTTTTGGTGTGAACCCCTATACAAATGAAGGAATAATCATTTTATTCATCCATATCCACAAATGACCTTAAAATTAGCAAATTAAATTTTTGAAAAATAAAATTCTCAAATAAGTCAAAAACCTGGAATATTTTTCACATTTTCAATAAAAAATCGTAAATTATGACAAAAATAAAACAAAAAAAATTGTGATTAAAGTCAAAACAAATTTACAAATATTATGCACTTTTTACCTTTTTGTTGTTTCCTAAAAAAGCTAATATTGCGAATTATAGGGTCATTCCCGAATATATCCAAATAAAAAGGTAGAGAATATGCTGAATTAGGTCAACCATACATACCATTGCATTGTGCATATTGCCTGGTGAAGCTGAAATGAAGATGTCCGTATGCATACTGACATAATAATCAACAGCCGCTAACAACGACGCTCTTCCTTCAACTTCTGCCCGTTATTTCTCATATGCAAGGCTTTTTTTTTCATCTATAAGCGGAAACAGTTTACACAGTGCAAAAATTCTTGCATCTCCACCATATACCTATGTTTCAGGGATAAAGCAAAGCCGATAATGCAAAAGTTTCTGTTTTGACTGTTTGATTTGCTAAACTCAGCCTTGGTACACTTGATGTAGGTCATAAAATAGTCAAATACTAGTTTGCCCATTCTCATCATACCATTTTTTTTATGATATTGATTTGTGATGCGTGGTTTTGCAACTTTACAATAGGTTTTACCTCTCAAGGGATCTCAAGAGGCTTACAACCCCACCAGGCAGTATACCTGACCGATGTAGTATAGTGTAGTGGTAAGTACGGGGGATTGATCGTTCTCCACAGGGAATAGTGTCGTTAGGATTGAAAAATTACTCTAATAGGTCTAAGGGTGAGAGAAGATTCTCTTTTTGTATTTTTATGTTTTTATGAAAGCAAGTAAAATCTCGGGTTTGAAAGAGTGGGCGGAATTAGTTGCTAGTCAACTAACCCAAGTTACTACGAATGCAAATAAAATAAAATAACTGAAAATGAAAAGGTTGTGAAACTTATGTGGAGAGAAATGTGTTTACTTAGATTTCCTTACTCCCTAACTATCTTTTACCGGTTGATTAGTGTGTATTAATTGCGTGGATGACTGGTGTATTCCTTAATACCAATCGTGGGGTGGCGTACGTACTTCCCCAACTCTACAAGCTCATACTTCACTCCTATGTCGAGCCGGCTAGGAAGCTCCTAACATGGGATCACTAGAATTCGCTCATGCATTAAATACAACCATAAAAACCTTAGTACGCATTGGTTCATGTTTCTTAAGAAGTTCAAGCAAGTTACCGAATAGGAGGTTAGCCAGTTTTCTTAAGCCTAACATAGATAAACAATCATCCAATACAACTAATAACACACTAATAACCAATAATCAATAGCTAGGTTTCATTAGATCTAAGCAAACACAAGATAAATCTAGCCTAATATGTTAATCAAAAGACAAGAACAAGATATAATCAAACAACACATAGACATATTGAATGATTAAATAATCACTTATCTTCAATTAAACATGGGAGATCCAAGGGTATGAAAACCCTTAAAAATGGCAGAAATTCGGCTTAGGGTTTCTCCTCCCAAGTTACACACAATAAGTTCCACCTTGAATGACAAAAAATTGCAAAACTATATATAGAGTTTAAGGGCTGACGGCGTCACGTTATAGACCTTGACGCCGTCACCTCGCCGCTTTTAGGGTTCCCGGACGGCCTTCCTGACGCCGTCCCTCCTTAGACCTCCAAAATCCGCTCTGGCTTATCACAGCTTGACGCCGTCAGAAATGGGCTTGACGCCGTCCCTCTTTAATTTAAACCGTGATGGCCTTGATCACTTCAAAGGGTGACGCCGTCAGATTTTTCATGCAAAATTCTCTGGCTTATCATGAGTAATTTTCATATCCACCTCTTTTGCCAAGCCATGACGCCGTCTGGGCCAATCCCTGACGCCGTCAAAGGTACTTTCCAGCATAATTTTGAGACTTTGCCGTTTTCTTCACTTTTATGCTCCAAAAACGTCCAAAATGCTTCCTTTTCCAGATTTCTTCCCAAAAGTACCTAAAATGACAAAAGGAACGATTTATGGCAATATTTGATCAAATAAATACGATTTAGGGCTTAAATGACCCCCTAAAAGCGGTACACTTTTCGCTTCATCAATTTGGGTCTAAGAAGATTTCGTGTATCGTCTTTCTTGAAGGGTGATTAGACATTTGATGAAGAAGTAACATTATTTCTTCAAATTGTGCAGATTTTATCAGACAGTTAAAAAATTTCTCCAAATTATGTGCAAATTAAAAAAATAGTCAAATAATTCCTTCAAATCATCTATGAATCTAAAAGTTGAAATTTTCCATGGGGTGGATTAGATGATACCTTGTGGGATGCAAGATAGAGGCGTGTGTCATTGTTAAAACCCAAAGCTTTCAAAAGCAGTCCAATTTCTTCAAGAGTGAGTGGACATCATCCCTGATGCCTCAACTCCTCGTTAGTGAACTGAGTTTTCATCACTCTTCCCTGCCATATGACTTGGCGGTATTTTGCAAGTGCCAACTTTTCAGCTTTTCCACCATGAAAATCACAAGCTGAATGGGCAGCCATATCCTGTTCGATAAAAATATTGTAAACAACATGTCCTTCATAGTCCCACAATCACCTATTTTTAACTTATGCAAAAGTAATTGAGATGGCAAGTGTTGGTGGGTCAACCAGGCCCTTTTTGACCCACTTGGTGCCACTCTCGAATCACAATAAGATATATACAATCAAGCAGTACATGAGACATGGAAGGATACATACTTTGTCAAAGCGGAGATGTAAAACGATAAACTTTCCACTTCCCCTTTCATCCTCCAATTTATCGTTCGTTGTTCCTTTGTTTGTAGTAGGAGAGTTTCGAAGGCATTGAATGAGGGTGTCTACTAGTCTTCTGATGTGAGGAACAAAAATCAATGCTTGAAAGTTAACCTTACATCGAAGAAGCTGAATCTCCTTTGGTAGGTTATCAAAACCTAAACGGTGCGAGAATGGGGCAATCGCAGCAATTCCATGATTGAAACATTGTAATTTGAAATTGTTTATGCTCGAATTGAATTACAATGTCAAAGAAAAGATTATAACGAACCTATTTAGCATTGGCAGCACATTTTCCGGATACCAATTAGCAGAAGCATGAACAGGCGCCGTTTTGATTCTAGTAGGTCGTATGCCAGTACCATAGTAATCCCTTGTGCTCCAAGAGTACATGCTCGGCAGCTCTAAAACTGTGGAGACTTCATTTTTCAAGACCTCAATAAAGTGGTCCACATCAAATATATCGGTGAAAGAACGTACTGCATAGTAAACGTAACATCTTACCACCAGTCTGCGACTTAAGAACTTAAAAACACGATCTAAAGCCAAGTTAGTGGCCGTTAAAATACCTTGTATCTTGCCAGACCGGATTTACTTCAAGGTGCGGGATTACTAGGGTCGCATTTAAGATTTTAGCAACAGCAACTGCATCACAAATCTTTAACACGGGCAAAAAATTTAGAAAAAATATTATTTACTTACGTTTTTTCTTAAAGGGTGTTTGTTTTAGCTTATATTTTTGGCGTATGGGCTTAGTGAACTTTTGAAAAGCTAATAAGCTCAATCTTTTAGGCCTATGAGCTTATGAACTTAATATAAGCCATAAGCTCAAGTTGATAAGCTCATAAGCCTTGAACTTTGAGCTTATTAGCTTTTCAAAAGTTGAATAAGCCCATAAGCCAAACACACCCTTACACTTGTTTAAGATACAAAATAGCGCGTACCCCCATTCTCTGCTGGTTCAATCCTCCATCCAGAAACACCTGAATATATCCCCGTGATTTCTCTAGAATGGTTTAAAATATAAAATCGGGATTCGATTACATTATGATGAGAGATGAAACAGAAATGGTTATATAACTCACAACATAGTACAATATGTAAAAAAGGCAGGTTAAGGAACTCACATGGCACGGTACCCGCGTCTGTACAAGGTTTCCATCCTTGGTCAGGCAACGGAGACCAAATATCTGAATTTTGTTTGTCAGACTGATTACAAGAAAAAGTATGGAGTATTAGATTACATAAACGATAACCGTTGAGACGAGTTTTAGATGAACTTCATTCATAAATGTTATAGCACCTACTCACAATTTGTTGAAGCAAAGCAGCCTCTAATAAACGAACGTGCTTAGCACTTGGAGCATTCCATTCCTACAATTCAACAAAATCATCCGTAAACAAACGGAATCCATAAACAAAGCGCTCAACAAATATTCGCATAATACATTATGAGCATAACTTTACAAAAAAGGTCATCTAAGGATATGAAAATTTGGTAGACCACCTCGCAGCATGTAAGCATTACTTTGTGTAACGGAAAGAGAGTAAAACACCTTTCATGTAATTGTTGATAAAGTTAACTTATAAGGTACCACAGTAAGCAACTATAATACTAGTACTACACAACATATGTGATATTACGAAATTAACATGATAAAACACATTTAAGGGTGCGTTTAGTTTGAGGGGGTAGGGTTAGGATTTGGGAATGATGCCAAAAATTATTGTTTGGTATGTTTGTAATACCTGAAATTCAGATAACCCGTAAAATTACCAAATTACCCCTGATAATATAAAACCTTATAAAATAACTTATAAAATTCTGAAATAATTCCAAAACATCTGAAATCGAACTATATCTAAGACAAAATAATTTCTGGGACAATGTTACATCATTTTACATGTTCAAAAATAATCTTACACATTTATATATATAATTCCGAAATTATACAAATTTAATAAATATAATGTTTAATTCTTATAATTAGAAAATATGTTAAATAAATTAAGGAAAAAGATTATAGAAAATCAACCAAATATTTTTTGGATATCATGGGCCGAAATATACTGGATTCCCCCCCCCCCCCTAAAGTCGGTTCTCATAAGTTAAAACAAATCTCTTTTATTCTTTTCTCCAAAAACAATACCGACTAAACCACAAAGAACCCTAGCGATCCAAAATAATTCGACCAAAGCTTCTGTGCGACTTCTGGGATTGAACAAGTATTTTTCTAGGATTATTGGAGGTGCAAGGAAGCTAGGAAAATTAATAGTTGCTGCGTTTTCTCCTTGGTTTGTTCTTGTTCTTGTTTTCTTGTCGATTTGCTCTAAATCAAGGTAATAATTCTTGCGACTTAACCAAACGTGATAAAATTAATATGGAATTTTTCCAGTGATATTTAGATGTTATATAACTCATATAAAATATGCAAATCGATCCATGCATGCTAATTCTATGCGTATGATAATATAATGGCTATAGAACACGTAAATTGCAAATATATGAAATCCGAATTTTTGGGCATGATGGCTATTTTATTTAGACCTCTTATGATATATTAGACCTGGGAAAAATGATAGATCGAATTATGGTGACCTAAATCAAGTCGTTGTAATTTTAGTGTCTAAAACATACGTAAATATGCAATATATGTTAAACGAATTTTCTGGGCATGTTCACTATTTTTCGTGGGTTCCTTATAAGTAATATGATCTGGGAAAAATATGGTTTTGATTTTTAGAAGCTTAAAATTAACGTGGTTAATTATTGATAAAACCGGATTTTAGAAAAATAAAGAAATAAAATAAAAGGAAATCGTGGCTTCTAGGGTTTGATCTCTTGGATGAATATCTGATCAATTAATGTGTTTTAATGATGATTAAATGATGGTTCAATGATTGGTGCATAGTAGGGTTTCTAATTGTTTGTAAAAAGTAATACCGATTTGAAGTTAAATGCATAAGGACCTGTTTTGCCAACTTTGAAACTTCTGGGATATTTTTGTAAGATCATATACATCTGTAAGAATGTGGGAAAAATATAACTTTGGGGTCCTAAGTGTAAATTTTGCATAATAATGAATTAATGGGAAATTAGGGTTTCGTTTTGAAATTAAATAAAAGTGAGGGACCAAAAGTGTAAATCTGGAATTCTGAAGTTGTTTTGTGTTAATACTGATATAAAAAGGTTGTTGTGTAATTTTGAGGATTTTTGGGCTAATTATGTAATTGTTATGTAATTATGATTTAATATATATGTTTTGTAAACTTAAAGGGCTAAATATGTAAATTCTGAATTCTGAGGGGTCAAATATGTAAAGTACTAAATTCTGAGGATATATTCTGTAAATATGAAATATAATATGCTTGGTTGGTAATTATGGATATTGTAGGGTTTAATTTGTAAAATATGTAATTATAAGGTTAGTTTTGTAAATTATGTAACCAAAGGGGTGTAATCTGTAAATTATGAAACTTAAGGGAATAAAGGTAATTCTGAATAAAGTGAGCATTTAATTCTGTAATTTAAAGTATTTTTCACTAATGACCTTGGTAATTAATGAAGTTACATTTAAAACCCTAAACTCTGTATAATTGTCATTTAAAACCCTAAACTTCTGTAACTTGATAAAATGTACTGTTATTCCATAATAATCTCTGAATAAGGTTCAACCTAATCTGAAATGATAATATATGTTAATTCTGGAAAACCTGCTAATTATGGGAACTTACTAAATCTGGAAGGTTACTAAAAATAGAAAGTACATAAAATGATGAGATAAACAAAGAGTAATAATCTGAATAAGAAGCTTTAGTAATTCTGTCTTCCTCTTCCTTAGGTGTGAAGAAGGAGAAGTCTTGATCATCTGATTTCTGTGTTTGTCTGTTTGATTTCTGCTGTGCTAATAAGGTACAGATATTCTGCCCTATTTCAGTAAGGGTGTTTCTTTCCCTTCTCTCTCAGTATTTCATTTCCTTATTAGGATTCCCTATACCACTGCTATGTTCCCTCTGTTGTGTATTTCTGTTGTGATCTGTTTATCTTGAATCTTTGTTTGAACCTTCTGCTATGCTTTTTCATTCTGAACCTTTGTTTAAAATTCTGATTTGAACCTTTGATGATTCTGGACATTAACATGAACCTTTTTGCCATGTACCCTTAAGACATGACTTTCTGATTTTGATAGTTCATTTGACCTCTGACCTCTGACCTACAGTTTGATATCCGAGCCAATCACTAGGCATGAGGGTTTCATGTCCATGTCATTGATGCACCTTTGACATGACTCTAGGGCAGGAGAGTGATGACCTGTTCCGTCCCTGAATTATTTTATCTGGTGTGTTAAGGAGTTTCTGGCCACAGGGGGCGCATGGATGCATCCTAGTTCTGATTCTGTTATCTGTTATCTGATATCTGTTTATATTTATGTTATCTGTTTATTATTATATCTGGTGACTGATGGTGTGTGCGATACACGTCACTCACATTATCTGGGAGTTGGCCACTCTACACAGGTTTGTTATATTATATGATATTATCTGTTATCTGGGCTCGTGATGGATTTCTGTTTTCCCTAAACCTGATTTGTTTCATTATCTCTTTTTCATTCTTTTCATGTTCCTTATTACCTTTCCTATTCATTAACTTTGATTCTGTATCGGTATGATCTGTATTCCTGATTCGTTATGTACTGCTATCTGTTATCGTTTCTGTTTATCTATATATCTGTTCACTGAGCTCTCGTAGCTCAGCCGCATTTCTTTTCCTGCGGCAGGTACTTAAGCTAGGAAGCTGGGTTTTAGCTTTGGGATGAGAGCAATCTGATTTGGAGTTTTGACCTTAGTGTTTTTAGCATTACCATATGGATTTCTATTTATTTTGATATGCCGTTGTTTAGGCATTTGAATATTGGATTTTGTATTTCAGTTATTTTGTCTTGCATTTGATATAAGTCATGTTGACTTATTTTGGATTTAATGTTAAGACTTTCGCTGTTTTGTTATTGAATGTTATGTTTGTTCTGATATGAAACCATATATTTGTGATGCCTTTGCCCTTGTCGGGTTAGGGTGTTACAATTTGTGGTATCAGAGCAACAGGCATCCGAAACCCTTAGGCTTAGGCCATTGACCTGTGAGGATTGGGTAGACATTAGGTTTCCTTTCGCGTACTCTTTTTCCTTATTCTGCTCTGTCATATTCTGTTTGATCTTACTAATCGTCTTCTTAATTCTATAGATGGTTAACACTCGTCATCAGGAGTATAATGTTGGAGGGGATCCTGAAATCCCTAATCTGGAGGCTTTGGTGGCTAATGCTATAGCCAATCTGTTACCCGGCCTTAACACTGATGCGGTGATCAACCGGCTTATCAGTGGTGGAGCTAGTTCATCTGGAGGTGCTGGTAGTTCTTCTGGTGGTGGGGGCCGACCCACTACCATTAATGGGTGGCTTGAGAGTTTCAACAAACTCAAGCCGTTGTCTTTCAGTTCTGCTGCTACTCCTCATGCTGCAGAGGACTGGATTACCCACATGGAGAAGCTGTTTGAGGTGCTAGGTTGTGAGGACGAGTTTAAGACTCGTCTGGCTGTGTTTAAACTTGAAGGTGATGCACTTAACTGGTGGAAGGCACACAAGGCAGCTAAAGGAGGTGATCCGTATGTTCTTGGTTGTTCTTGGGCTGATTTCCGCACTACATTCTATAATCGGTACTTCCCTGACTCTGAGCAGCAGAGGTTTATTCGGGAGTACAACACCATTTCCCAGCTAGATACTGAGACCGCAGGGGAATATCTGGAGCGGTTTCAGAGATTGGTCAGCTTTGTAGGCCCCACTGCTGGAGATTCGAGGCGTCAAGCCAAGCAATTCAAATGGGGACTCAAAAGGTTTGTAACCTGTATAAAGTTGATGTTTGTTTCCAATAGACCCTAATGCTCTTTTTAAATTTACTCTGAATTAGGTGGGTGCTCGATCGTATACTCAATGATCAGTTTGAAGATCCGTCAGCATGTTGCGATGCAGCTCGCAACATTGAGATTTTTCATGAGGGAGTTGGTTTCAAGCGAAACCGTGATGGTGACAGGGTTCAGAATCAGAATCAAAGTCAGAATCGGGACAACAAGGGGTATTCTGGTAGGAACTTTGAGCAGCGAGGTCAGTCAGATCGTGGACGTGACTATCAGGGTCAGTCGGGTAGGAGTTATGATCAGAAGAGGAACGACTCGAAGGGTCAGGATTCGAGGTCGGTTTCTAGGCAGTGGAATGATCGTCATGGACGCAGTGACAGTCAGAAGCAGTGGAAGGATCAGCCTTCCAAGGGTTATCAGCAGCAGTCTCGAGGTTCTGGATCAGGTTCTCAGGCTTTACCTCCTCCTCCTATCTGTACTACTTGTGGGAAGAGTCATCCCGGACCGTGTCGTAGGGCTTCTGGGGCATGCTTCCGATGTGGGTCTTCTGAACATCAGGTGAAAGATTGCCCTAAGCATAATCCGACCCCAGCTGTGCAGTATCTTCCTCCTCCTCCTCCGAATACAGGCCGTGTATTTTCGACTACTCAGGATCAGGCAGCTAAATCATCAAGTACCATTACTGGCATTCTGCATATTGGTGATTATACTGTATTCATATTATTTGATACCAGCGCAACACACTCTTTTATATCTGTAAAACTAGCTCAGAAACTAAAAACTACTCCAACACCATTAATAAACCAACTATCTATTTCCACCCCAATGAAACACAGCGTCCTCCTCGATCATGTATATGTTAATTGTCCTTTACGCTTTAATGACCGGATTCGTTCGGCTAACTTACTTCCTCTGGATATGATCGATTTCGATGTCATCCTGGGCATGGATTGGTTGGCTTCCCATAGAGCTACCATAGACTGTCATGCTAGGAATGTAATTTTTGGAGAACTGAACCATCCTGAATTCGTTTATCATGGTTTCCGCCCTCTGAAGTCTGTTAAGATCATCTCTGCCATGAAGGCACGGACTCTGATATCTCATGGTTGCCAAGGCTATTTGGCTTCTGTTAAGGATTCATCTGTTGAGACTTCTGATATTTCTGATGTTCCCATTGTTCGGGATTTTGCCGACGTTTTTCCTGAGAAACTTCCTGGTCTTCCTCCGGCTAGAGAAGTTGAATTTGCTATTGATCTGATTCCCGGTGCTGAACCTATCTCTAAGGCTCCGTACCGGATGGCACCTATCGAACTGAAGGAATTAAAGGAGCAACTGGAAGAGTTGTTGGATTGTGGTTTCATTCGCCCTAGTGTCTCGCCATGGGGTGCTCCGGTGCTGTTTGTGAAGAAGAAGGACGGTAGTATGCGGTTGTGCATTGATTATCGGGAGTTAAATCGTATTACCATCCGAAACCGTTATCCGCTTCCTCGCATCGATGACTTGTTTGATCAGCTGTAGGGAGCTAAAGTATTCTCCAAAATCGACTTGCGATCTGGTTATCACCAATTGCGAGTTAAAGAGCAGGATGTATCTAAGACTGCTTTCCGTACCTGTTATGGGCATTATGAGTTTCTGGTTATGCCTTTTGGCTTAACAAATGCTCCTGCTGTGTTTATGGATTTAATGAATCAGGTTTTTCATGAATTTCTGGATAAGTTCGTCATCGTTTTCATTGATGATATTCTGGTGTATTCTAAATCGTCTGAGGAGCACGAGCAGCATTTGCGTATTGTTCTGGGTATTCTGAGGCAGCAGAAGTTATTCGCGAAATTTTCTAAATGTGAATTCTGGCTGAACCAAGTAGCTTTCCTTGGTCACGTTGTGTCTGCAGATGGTATCACCATGGATCCATCTAAGGTTGAGGCTATCACCAAGTGGCCGAGACCTACCACTGTGACTGAAGTCAGGAGTTTTCTGGGATTAGCTGGCTATTATCGGCGTTTTGTTGAAGGATTTTCTAAGTTAGCTTTGCCTTTGACTCAGTTGATGCGGAAAGGTGAAAAGTTTGTATGGACTGATGAGCGTGAGCAGAGTTTTGAGGAGTTGAAACGGCGTTTGGTGTCTGCACCTATTCTGACCTTACCATCGGGATCTGGAGGTTTCCAAATCTATAGTGATGCTTCTAAGAAGGGTTTGGGCTCTGTGCTTATGCAACACGGCAAGGTCATTGCCTATGCTTCGAGGCAATTGAAACCCTATGAAGAAAATTATCCGACTCATGATCTGGAATTAGCGGCTGTTGTCTTTGCATTGAAAATCTGGAGACATTACTTGTATAGCGAATCGTGTGATATCTTCACCGATCACAAGAGTCTCAAATACATCTTTACTTAGAAGGAGCTTAATATGAGGCAGAGGAGATGGTTAGAACTTCTGAAGGATTATGACACTAACATCCAGTATCATCCAGGTAAGGCTAATGTGGTTGCTGATGCACTTAGTCAGAAATCTGGAATGGTTGCTAGTTTGGAAATTGATCCGCATGTTCTCAACGATTTGGAGCGTCTGGATGTTGAGTTGTGTGTTCGTCGTGATGTTGGTTACTGGGCAAGCTTAAAGATTGAGTCAAATCTGATGTTGCGTATTAAAGAGGCTCAGAAAGATGATGGTGAACTCTGGGCTATTGTTCAAAATATTGAAGAGGGTAAGCAAACTGAATTCAGAGTTGATGATGATGGAGTTGTCTGGTATGAGGATCGGTTATGTGTGCCTAATGATTCTGATCTGCGTGAGGCTGTGTTGACTGAGGCTCACAGTTCTCCTTTCTCTATTCATCCTGGTTCTACCAAGATGTATCGGGACCTTAAGCAGCATTTCTGGTGGAACGGTATGAAGCAAGATGTGGCGTTATTTGTTGCTAGATGCATGACTTGTCAGCAAGTTAAGATTGAACATCAGCGGGCTAGTGGTTTGTTACAGCCTTTGGAGATTCCGGCATGGAAGTGGGATGAGATTTCCATGGACTTTGTTTCTGGTCTGCCTGTTACTCGTAAAAGACATGATGCGATTTGGGTGGTCGTTGATCGGCTAACTAAATCCGCTCATTTCTTACCTATCCGTATGACCTATAGTGTCAGTCAGTTGGCGGAGATTTTTCAGCAGGAAATCGTTAGATTGCATGGTATGCCTTCGTCTATTGTTTCTGATCGTGATCCTCGTTTCACTTCGCGTTTCTGGAAAGGACTTCATAAAGTTTGGGGCGCTCGTCTTAAGTTCAGTACTGCATTTCATCCCCAAACTGATGGTCAGTCTGAAAGGACCATTCAGACTTTGGAAGATATGTTACGGGCTTGTGCTTTGGAATGGACCGGTAGTTGGGATGAGTATTTGTGTTTAGTGGAGTTTGTGTATAATAACAGTTGGCATGCGAGTATCCGTATGGCTCCCTTCGAGATGTTGTATGGTAGGAAATGTAGGGCTCCTGTTTGTTGGAATGAAGTAGGTGAACGTCTGATTGAGGGACCTGAAATGGTCGAGATCACTAATGAAAAGGTAGCCGTGGCTAGGGAGAAATTGAAGGAGGCGCGTGCTCGTCAGAAGAGTTATGCTGATAAGCACCGTCGGGATCTGCAATTCAATGTAGGTGATCGGGTATTTCTGAAAGTATCTCCTTTCCGTGGTGTTAAGCGTTTTGGAATCAAGGGCAAGTTGAGTCCTCGATTTATTGGACCGTTTGAAATTCTGGATCGTATTGGGGAGGTTTCTTATCGTCTGGCTTTACCTCCTCAGCTATCTCATGTGCATAACGTTTTTCATGTATCTCTTCTGAGGGGATACAACTATCATCCGTTGCATGTAGTATCCTATCCGCTTGATCAGATCCAACCTGATATGTCCTTGTCTGAAGAGCCGGAAGCGGTTCTGGATCGTCAGGAACGAGTCATGAGGAATAAGGTTATTCCGTTCATAAAGATTCTTTGGAAGA
Source organism: Artemisia tridentata subsp. tridentata (assembly GCA_021014915.2). NCBI lineage: Eukaryota > Viridiplantae > Streptophyta > Magnoliopsida > Asterales > Asteraceae > Artemisia > Artemisia tridentata. The sequence goes on from CP139505.1 coordinate 161,084,559, forward strand.
ACCACCCGGAGCGTGAGGCTACCTGGGAAACCGAGGAATCAATACGAGCTAGTTATCCGCACTTCTCGCTTTAATCTGGTATGTCTTGTTTTGTTTTCTGCTCTTCTCTTTCCCTTCTGCTTTCTGCAAATTTCGAGGACGAAATTTTTTTTGTTAGTGGAGAAGAAGTTGTAATACCTGAAATTCAGATAACCCGTAAAATTACCAAATTACCCCTGATAATATAAAACCTTATAAAATAACTTATAAAATTCCGAAATAATTCCAAAACATCTGAAATCGAACTATATCTGAGACAAAATAATTTCTGGGACAATGTTACATCATTTTACATGTTCAAAAATAATCTTACACATTTATATATATAATTCCGAAATTATACAAATTTAATAAATATAATGTTTAATTCTTATAATTAGAAAATATGTTAAATAAATTAAGGAAAAAGATTATAGAAAATCAACCAAATATTTTCTGGATATCATGGGCCGAAATATACTGGATTTCCCCCCCCCCCTAAAGTCGGTTCTCATAAGTTAAAACAAATCTCTTTTATTCTTTTCTCCAAAAACAATACCGACTAAACCACAAAGAACCCTAGCGATCCAAAATAATTCGACCAAAGCTTCTGTGCGACTTCTGGGATTGAACAAGTATTTTTCTGGGATTATTGGAGGTGCAAGGAAGCTAGGAAAATTAATAGTTGCTGCGTTTTCTCCTTGGTTTGTTCTTGTTCTTGTTTTCTTGTCGATTTGCTCTAAATCAAGGTAATAATTCTTGCGACTTAACCAAATGTGATAAAATTAATATGGCATTTTTCCAGTGATATTTAGATGTTATATAACTCATATAAAATATGCAAATTGATCCATGCATGCTAATTCTATGCGTATGATAATATAATGGCTATAGAACACGTAAATTGCAAATATATGAAATCCAAATTTCTGGGCATGATGGCTATTTTATTTAGACCTCTTATGATATATTAGACCTGGGAAAAATGATAGATCGAATTATGGTGGCCTAAATCAAGTCGTTGTAATTTTAGTGTCTAAAACATACGTAAATATGCAATATATGTTAAACGAATTTTCTAGGCATGTTCACTATTTTTCGTGGGTTCCTTATAAGTAATATGATCTGGGAAAAATATGGTTTTGATTTTTAGAAGCTTAAAATTAACGTGGTTAATTATTGATAAAACCGGATTTTAGAAAAATAAAGAAATAAAATAAAAGGAAATCGTGGCTTCTAGGGTTTGATCTCTTGGATGAATATCTGATCAATTAATGTGTTTTAATGATGATTAAATGATGGTTCAATGATTGGTGCATAGTAGGGTTTCTAATTGTTTGTAAAAAGTAATACCGATTTGAAGTTAAATGCATAAGGACCTGTTTTGCCAACTTTGAAACTTCTGGGATATTTTTGTAAGATCATATACATCTGTAAGAATGTGGGAAAAATATAACTTTGGGGTCCTAAGTGTAAATTTTGCATAATAATGAATTAATGGGAAATTAGGGTTTCGTTTGGAAATTAATTAAAAGTGAGGGACCAAAAGTGTAAATCTGGAATTCTGAAGTTGTTTTGTGTTAATACTGATATAAAAAGGTTGTTGTGTAATTTTGAGGATTTTTGGGCTAATTATGTAATTGTTATGTAATTATGATTTAATATATATGTTTTGTAAACTTAAAGGGCTAAATATGTAAATTCTGAATTCTGAGGGGTCAAATATGTAAAGTACTAAATTCTGAGGATATATTCTGTAAATATGAAATATAATATGCTTGGTTGGTAATTATGGATATTGTAGGGTTTAATTTGTAAAATATGTAATTATAAGGTTAGTTTTGTAAATTATGTAACCAAAGGGGTGTAATCTGTAAATTATGAAACTTAAGGGAATAAAGGTAATTCTGAATAAAGTGAGCATTTAATTCTGTAATTTAAAGTATTTTTCACTAATGACCTTGGTAATTAATGAAGTTACATTTAAAACCCTAAACTCTGTATAATTCTCATTTAAAACCCTAAACTTCTGTAACTTGATAAAATGTACTGTTATTCCATAATAATCTCTGAATAAGGTTCAACCTAATCTGAAATGATAATATATGTTAATTCTAGAAAACCTGCTAATTATGGAAACTTACTAAATCTGGAAGGTTACTAAAAATAGAAAGTACATAAAATGATGAGATAAACAAAGTGTAATAATCTGAATAAGAAGCTTTAGTAATTCTGTCTTCCTCTTCCTTAGGTGTGAAGAAGGAGAAGTCTTGATCATCTGATTTCTGTGTTTGTCTGTTTGATTTCTGCTGTGCTAATAAGGTACAGATATTCTGCCCTATTTCAGTAAGGGTGTTTCTTTCCCTTCTCTTTCAGTATTTCATTTCCTTATTAGGATTCCCTATACCACTGCTATGTTCCCTCTGTTGTGTATTTCTGTTGTGATCTGTTTATCTTGAATCTTTGTTTGAACCTTCTGCTATGCTTTTTCATTCTGAACCTTTGTTTAAAATTCTGATTTGAACCTTTGATGATTCTGGACATTAACATGAACCTTTTTGCCATGTACCCTTAAGACATGACTTTCTGATTTTGATAGTTCATTTGACCTCTGACCTCTGACCTACAGTTTGATATCCGAGCCAATCACTAGGCATGAGGGTTTCATGTCCATGTCATTGATGCACCTTTGACATGACTCTAGGGCAGGAGAGTGATGACCTGTTCCGTCCCTGAATTATTTTATCTGGTGTGTTAAGGAGTTTCTGGCCACAGGGGGCGCATGGATGCATCCTAGTTCTGATTCTGTTATCTGTTATCTGATATCTGTTTATATTTATGTTATCTGTTTATTATTATATCTGGTGACTGATGGTGTGTGCGATACACGTCACTCACATTATCTGGGAGTTGGCCATTCTACACAGGTTTGTTATATTATATGATATTATCTGTTATCTGGGCTCGTGATGGATTTCTGTTTTCCCTAAACCTGATTTGTTTCATTATCTCTTTTTCATTCTTTTCATGTTCCTTATTACCTTTCCTATTCATTAACTTTGATTCTGTATCGGTATGATCTGTATTCCTGATTCGTTATGTACTGCTATCTGTTATCGTTTCTGTTTATCTATATATCTGTTCACTGAGCTCTCGTAGCTCAGCCGCATTTCTTTTCCTGCGGCAGGTACTTAAGCTAGGAAGCTGGGTTTTAGCTTTGGGATGAGAGCAATCTGATTTGGAGTTTTGACCTTAGTGTTTTTAGCATTACCATATGGATTTCTATTTATTTTGATATGCCGTTGTTTAGGCATTTGAATATTGGATTTTGTATTTCAGTTATTTTGTCTTGCATTTGATATAAGTCATGTTGACTTATTTTGGATTTAATGTTAAGACTTTCGCTGTTTTGTTATTGAATGTTATGTTTGTTCTGATATGAAACCATATATTTGTGATGCCTTTGCCCTTGTCGGGTTAGGGTGTTACAATGTTTGTGTGGGTCCCACAAGCCGGGATGAGTACCAAATATTTGTCCATATGCTAAACCCATCCACTAATCCAATTTGCTTACTTTTTTTTATATTACCATTTTAGGTGGGTCCATATTTTATATCAACCATTCATATTTTATTTTATTTTCATTTTTACAATAATAGTAATATTTTTAAATTTATAAAATATACTCATTTATAACATATAATATATTATTTTATTATATTTTTCTCTCTCCTCATTTAATATAAACCTATATCTAAATCCTAATCCTAAACCAATCTACAAACCAAACGGGCCCTTAGCAGGAAAGGAGCAGTATAACAATATTGAAGATGAAGCTGGTTCTAATGTCATATAAAGCTACCAAAATGTATTGCAAGGGTATGGCAACGAGCATGAATTTTGAAGCAACTAGCAACTAGCGGTTTGCTTGTTTGGAAACAAGCAGCTAGCATTCCTCCTAACTTTTGTAAACGCTCCAAATCAAAATGATACTGTTAGTAGCAATTATTAGCGTCTTCACGAAGTACTTATAGCCATACACCTATGCTACCAAACCCTTTATTAAAACAAAGTGCTTATCCTACTAGTGCTATTTTCGCCAAACATACCCTATCTGTATCAATTGCAAACAAAGCTCTAATTGAAACGTATGAATTATTCATATCAGTTAAAACTAAATTCAATTAAATGAAATGAGAGAAGGTGGTGCTTACGGAGAATAAATTAGGATAAGATCGGGTGAGAGGTTGAAACAGATTTTTGGGGAAGAAGAAGAAATTAGGGATTAAACGAGTTTGGCAACCCGCGCGTTGCCGCGGGATTGCCTTGTTGACAGTGTTGAGAGTGGATGTGTTGCTGTGAGAATGTTGTGAGAACTGTTTAAGTAACATTTTATCTTTCAAATAATGCGACTAACAACCAACCATTTACAACTTTTAAACATACATTGAATCATACAATATGTAGTGTTAGATACATTGCACAATAAACGTATCTCTTGGGGTACATTTTTTTAAAAATTGCACATGAATTCTAAGCAATAGGTTCTGTACTTGGGACCTAAGCTTCTAAAGATAGGAAAAAGGAGCTATACCACGTATTTGACTTTCCAGATTATTCGGTCTACAAAATTAGCACCTGGTTTATAACGCTCTTCCATCATTTTCTCCATCGGGTTTAACTTCAAGAACTGGGCTGGGAAGTCTTCATCGTAAAACACTACAAAAGCATACGAACAGTAATTAGTAAGTTTTAAATGAAATAATAAAACAACACTAAAATACTACAAATGAAAAAAAACCTTTAACAAATCTACAAAAGTTCAAATCTTTATAGCCAAAATAACAAAAACACATAACACCAAATTACAAAGAAACCATCTAATGATATGTTCATGCATTATATATTGAAACAAAAAAAAACAAAGAAGTTGAATGAACAGAAATTAAAAACTTACCAAAAATCAAATGTTGTCTTGGTTAGCAGTTGATGGTTCTTTCTTCGATTTTGGTGGTTGGACTTGCTGGAACATTTTTTTCGCAGGGTGGGTGGTTGTTTTGTCGGTTGTTGTTTCAATTTCTGCTGCTGCTTCTTTTTCTGGTGTAGCGGCTGTTCCCTCTGGTGCAGGGTTGATTTCGACGGTTTTTGGATGACACTTTCTGTCATTCATACCTATAATAAAAGATTTGAGCATCATATTGTATTTCTTCTATTGATATGAGGAATTCTTAAGCTATTGGTTGTTACTTGTGTGGGTGAATGCTTTTGATCTATTTGGTATGCCTCATCCGATTTTACAAATTTACCTTTTCTACCATTTAAAAAAAAAGGTTGCAGCAAAAAAGTACGTACCGATAAATGACTGGAATATTCGTCATGAGTCCCGCGCTTCGCGGCGGGTAAATTTTAAAGCAAGCATTCTGCGGATCATTTTGATACAAAAGTATTTTTAGTACAGATCCGAACAGAAATTTGATTAACTCCAAAAAACCACATTATTCAAGATACAATCGTTATACTAAAATTCTATTATTGCATACCATTTAAGCACACGCACCATTTATGCCATCCATAAGAGATCTTATAACAGATGCAGCAGATACGTCGCACACTTCATGACTCTCCAAATAATGTCCAAAAACTTTGTACGACACTCTTCATCATTCATAAGCACAACTCCTGCAACTTACACAATGCACATCACTTCAAGCATGGAGGCAACTGGAATTGTCATCTTACCTGGTATCAGCATGTAAATACAAAGCACATACCTTCATTAAAAGTAGAAAAAAACAAATCACATTTGAGTGTAAAAATCTGTAAAAGATAGTCTTAACCTTTTTCCCTAAAACGTATCCTCTGAACCACGGCCTCTGAGGCGCAACCTCTCAATCACATCCCCTGACACCAAATATAGCTCTAAATACTTACTGTTATTATTACAACAGGAGGAAGTGAATGTTCGAGTATATATACCAATGGTATGTTATACACTAAGCCTTTAAATGAAGTATATTCGGTAAAAAGGAAAATAGTTACCTGAAGAAAAAAAAAACGTCCTCTCCATGAGCGGGCCATTGCTCAATCCCACCACATATCTAAGCCGGTTGAATCTCCCATGATCACCATATCTTCTTCACCCAACAACAGACCAAAAGCCGCAACCCAATTAGAAATTCCAACCTGTTTTCAGTATGCGCCACCAAGAGCCTCCTGATAAGAGCAAATGAGCATGTTAACTCAGAAATAATATTAACAATAGCAAATATTAAAGTTCTAACAGACCAAAATAAAAAGTTTTAACTCAATCTTCGGCATCTACATTAAACTTTCATATGAAGTGTCGTACTATTTTAGTCACATTATAAAAAGATAGATTCCGATAATACTTCGCAAAAAAACTAATCGAAGTTATTTAAAATGGACAAAAGGTGAATACTTTACCTAGAATAGCATATGGCTATTACACCATTTCAGTCCCATGTACAGCACTCATACCCGCCCATTCAGCCCCCAAACTCAGCCATTTCAGCCCCCGACCTCACACCCATTTCAACCCCCGAGCCTACCAATTTGAGTCCCCAAACCCACCCATTTCAGCACCCAAAAGCACAAATTTCAGCCCCCATTTTGGGCGACAAACGCACACATTTCAATCCCAATTAACCCACTCATTTAAGCCCCCAAACTCACCCATTTCAGCCCCTAAACAACACCAAGAAAAGTGGAAACAAATGCTTCTGAAATGCCGTAATAAGTTTTAAATTGAGCGAATGATCCCCCGACCTCACACCCATTTCAACCCCCGAGCCTACGAATTTGAGTCCCCAAAAAACTGGTTGCCAAGCGAAAAAAAAACCTTAGTATTGAATTAGAAAGTCTTGTAACATAATGTTGCATAAAGTATTTAAAAAAAGGGAAATCTTATATACTTTTTTCCTCCAAGCTTATCAAAATAGCCAAGTATTATGGGTTTTAATGTTAACTATTATATGAATAAATCACAAACATACCTATATCTTTTTCTGCTTATCTCCTCAATTTTTCAAGCAACACTTCTTTGTCTAGTTTTTATCCCTCGGTTTTCGATCACCAATGCTGCTATGTTCCCTCCTGGATACAACATGAGAACATAATTAGTATTAGAGGGTTACATTAGAAGTTAAACGGTAGCAATGAAAACAGTAGTTATAGCAGTAACGATGAATTATCGTGACCATAAATCAAACGCTAACAATTAAAACCGATTCCAGTGGCACATGAAAAAAATTAGCAAATGCCAATCCTAAACACACCATACATTAATCATTATCAGGCTCTTCTAAGCTTCAAAATCAAATTTTGCAAAACAACAGAGAATAACATAATTACCCGTTGTTGTTGTTTGAGAAGAAGCTTCATATTTCTGCATCCATAATTATCACCTCTTTGGCCTGGAATTCCTAAAGTGCCATCACCACATCTGCAGAGTAATATTAGCTTTTCTAAGAGGCATTCAGTTAGTATCTATTGCACAAATTTATCGACTTTAAGTAACTTCAATACGAACAAAACACCAATTCGCTTTACATCCATGGCTCAAAATCCTAATCTCAATACTTATCACCATAAATAATCATGCGCCTTTGCATCATTTCACCCCAAATTCAATACTTAATCAGTTAATCCTCATATACCTAAGCCTAACACATCACTAAATCAACAATCCAATTATAATCACAACATCAATAACAACCTAAACAAATAAATTAAAAAAAAAAAAAAAAAAAAAAAAAAAAAAAAAAAAAAACTTAAACTCGGGCAAACGGGCGAAACTCATCCGAGATTCGAGACGGCTGATGCGTGGTTTTGCGACCTTACAACAAGTTTTACCTCTCGAGGGATCTCGAGAAGCTTGCAATCCCCACCAGGCAGTGTACCTGACCGATGTAGTATAGTGAAGTGGCAAGTACCGGGGGATTGATCGTTCTCTAGGGGAATAGTGTCGTTAGGATTGAAAAACTATTCTAATAGGTCTAAGGGTGAGGGAAGATTCTTTTTGTATTTTTATATTTTTATCAAAGCAAGTAAAATCTCGGGTTTGAAGGAGTGGGCGGAATTAGTTGCTAGTCAACTAACCCAAATAACTACAAATGCAAATAAAATAAAATAACTGAAAATGAAAAGGTTGTGAAACTTATATGGAGAGAAATGTGTTTACTTAGATTTCCTTACTCCCTAACTATCTTTTACCGGTTGATTAGTGTGTATTAATTGCGTGGATGACGGGTGTATTCCTTAATACCAATCGTGGGGTGGCGTACGTACTTCCCCAACTCTACAAGCTCCTACTTCACTCCTATGTCGAGCCGGCTAAGAAGCTCCTAACATGGGATCCCTAGAATTCGCTCATGCATTAAATACAACCATAATAACCTTAGTACGCATTGGTTCATGTTTCTTAAGACGTTCAAGCAAATTACCGTATAGGAGGTTAGCCAGTTTTCTTAAGCCTAACATCGATAAACAATCATCCAATACAATTAATAACACACTAACAACTAATAATCAATAGTTAGGTTTCATTAGATCTAAGCAAACACAAAGATAAATCTAGCCTAGCATGTTAATCAAAAGACAAGAACAAGATATAATCAAACAACACATAGACATATTGATTGATTAAGTGATTACTTATCTTCAATTAAACATGGGAGATCCAAGGGTATGAAAACCCTTAAAAATGGCAGAAATTCGTCTTAGGGTTTCTCCTCACAAAGTGGCACACTAATGACAAAAAATTGCAAAACTATATATAGAACTTAGTATCTGACGGCGTCACGTTATAGATCTTGACGCCGTCACCTCGCCGTGGCTAGGGTTCCCGGATGGTCTTCCTGACGCCGTCCCTCTTTAGTCCTCCAAAATCTGCTCTGGCCTATCAGGGGCTGACGCTGTCAGAATAGGGCTTGACGCCTTCTCTCTTTAGCTTAAACCGTGATGGCCTTGATCACCTTAAAGGGTGACGCCGTCAGACTTTCCATTGCAAAACTCTCTGGCGCGTCACGTGTATTTTTCATATCCACCTCTTTTGCCAAGCCATGACGCCGTTAAGAGCAATACTTGACGCCGTCAAGTGTACTTTTCCAGCAACTTTGAAGACTTTGTCGTTTTCTTCACTTTTATGCTCCAAAAACGTCCAAAATGCTTCCTTTTCCAGATTTCTTCTCCAAAGTACCTAAAATGACAAAAGGAACGATTTAGGGCAATATTTGATCAAATAAATACGATTTAGGGCTTAAATGACCCCCTAAAAGCGGTACACTTTTCGCTTCATCAAATACCCTTACACTTGAGATTTGCTTGTCCTCAAGCAAATGCGCTTTTATTCTAATCAAAATACAAGTTAGGGGTCATTTAATGCTAATATAAAAGTAATTACAACAAATAGTCGTTCCACTTTAATCATAATAAGCACGAAGATTACAAACTAGCACCTCACAAGTAGTGTTTAGATACTCACATCTCTCAGGTGTCATCAAAATAAATCTCATAAATGAAAATGGATAATATCTCTCACTACCTGTCATAGCAAATAGATTACCATAGGCTTGGGAAAGGATCAAAAACCTCCTCCACTAGGCGTAAGCACCTAAGATAAACTATCAAAGAGGGCTTTTAAACGGGTTATAACGTTAGGTGTAGGGATATGATAAACACGGATTTGTTGGATAAGGGATATTTTACTGGTGGCGAGTTAAAGATCTTGATTAATTACATGTACAATATGGCGTTGCTAAGCCAAGACTAGACTCGACTTAAGCTAAAAACAAAATAACAAAAACATAAAATAAACATAAAATGAAACGGGATGGTAGTCCGTATGTTTTTTCTACTTTTCTTTTTCTCCTTTTTTTTTTTTTTTTTTTTTTTTTTTTTTTTTTTTTTTTTTTTTTTTGTATTTTCTTGATTTTTTCAATTTTTTTTTTTTTTTTCATACACTCTTGCCCTACCATCGAAAATAATACATCATAGGGGCGTTGCATTCTCCTTACACTTGAACTTTTACATAACTTTACAAATAACTATTCTAATGACTCGAATTAAGATAATCGAAACACTTGGAGTACTTTTAAAATATTTAGCACATATGGGGGGTAATAATGTTGTTCTTCCCCATTACTCCATTACACTATTACTTTACCCATGAGTCCCAATCGTCCCAAAACAATATGTACAAGGATATGACTCGACTTAGCAACCATGTAATCAATTAGATAATTAACTAAGGGTTTAAACAAATGTTGTCACAATAATGCACTAAAGATGAGTGCACACAAGGTAGGCTAAGGCGATTTGGGTGTACATTTAAGTGGGGTGTAAACAAATTCTTCCTTTAAGTAAAATGCTTAAAGGTCGAAACGAAAAGATAGGCTCTGAGGGGTGTACTAGGGGTATCGTGTACCAAAAATGGGTACAACGCAAAGGGTGTGGGAGAATTACTTGACCAATGTAGCCAAAGTAATTATAACAAAAACACAGGTGTAAAACAATGGGTTAATCATAATGCCTCTTATCATGTAGTCAGTCCTAACTACACGAATGTAGTCTCACTAGCGGTCTCGGTATGCATCACAAACGCAAGTTCTAGAATCTATAAACTACCGGTACACTCATAAGCACCAACAATGAATGCTTTTTCCTAAAGATCTAAAGGCGAACCTCACATATTTGGGGTGGAAATTTTTGAGTGGTATGGTTTTTTGTGCTAGTCATACAATTCCCTATCCATGAGATGCTTATTAAAATCAAAGTTTCACTCCTATATGTTGTAAAAAAATTTAAATTTGGTGCTAAATTTGCCCTAACCAATATTTCTCTTGGCTTTATTACACAGTCACTATTAAACAAAACAAAAATCAAGCGAAGTTGTAGTTTCTAAGGCATCCTAATTTACCCTCCCTACACTTAATCCGAACATTGTCCCCAATGTTCTAGACAAAAGATGTAAAAGTAAAAATAAATGAGAATGGAAGAAACTAATACTCCCCTGATTCGCTCGGTATGGATGATGTGATAATATGGTTAAATCTTCCTCCAAGAGAATGAACATGATAAGCTTCACTCCAGAAATATAATCATCCTCTTGATGTGTTGCATGTACATCTTCTTATCCAATAATACCTGTAACCAACAAACACAAAAACCAAAGCATCAAACCGAACAAAGAAAAACCACAACTAGATGTATTTCCAGACTTAGAAATAAAAACAGAACAAGGCAATAAAAGGATAGGATACTTGCGGGATGACTTACAAATAGGGACTCATAAAACATGTCCACAAGTATTGACACATAAACAAGATAGAATACATGCTAATCATGAATTGTGAATTTTCCATGTTCGAATTTTGTTCTTTTTAACAATATATAAACTTTCCTACACTTATCTTCTTTTTTTTTTTTTTTTTTTTAAATACCTTTATATGCAATTAAGACGAGGTTAAAAATAAAATAAAGCATTTTCACAAATTATTCGAAACATGAAAATTTAACAATTATGATTAAGCACTCCATATGTGCTAAATATTTTAAAAGTACTCCAAGTGTTTCGATTATCTTAATTCGAGTCATTAGAATAGTTATTTGTAAAGTTATGTAAAAGTTCAAGTGTAAGGGGAATGCAACGCCCCTATGATGTATTATTTTGGATGGTAGGGCAAAAGTGTATGCCAAAAAAAAAATGTTTATTTTTGATGCATTGGTTCATGTTTCTTAAGACGTTCAAGCAAATTACCGTATAGGAGGTTAGCCAGTTTTCTTAAGCCTAATATCGATAAACAATCATCCAATACAATTAATAACACACTAACAACTAATAATCAATAGTTAGGTTTTATTAGATCTAAGCAAACACAAGATAAATCTAGCCTAGCATGTTAATCAAAAGACAAGAACAAGATATAATCAAACAACACATAGACATATTGATTGATTAAGTGATTACTTATCTTCAATTAAACATGGGAGATCCAAGACATATTATTTTGGATGGTAGCACACATAGGTTGCCTCCCAAGAAGCGCTTATTTTTGTTCGAGTCACGAGCCTGACTCTACCCTTATTTAATGGAAATAGGGGAGGTTTTCCCTACACTTAGGATTAAGTGTGGGTGAAAGTAGCGATACACACCCTTAGGGTGGAAATATGCCACGTGAGGTGAAGGGGGTGAGTAAATGGCTTCCTTCATCCTAAAACTACCCGGATAATAAGGGTTGATGGGTGGGTCGGTTCCTCTTTTGTCTCCTAGAAATATATCTAAGGATGGAAAGTTGTGTAAAGGTTAAGGTTCCGGTTCATCAACACTAGAAAATTCCCTGGAACTAAGAGTAAGGTTATCACTATAAGTATTCAAACCTATATCCTCTAGTGGTGCTCGGTCCAAGGGTTCTACCTCCATTGGGATTCCTAAAGTTTCTTCTACTTCTTCCGGGTAAGTCACGGGCGGTGTGTGTGCCTCAAGTGATGGTAGGACTTGTGGGGTACTTTGTGGGCTTGGATTAACCACCTCATCCTTCATTTTATCTAGATTACCTATGTGTTTGTTTTGTACTATGATGTTACATGACATCCACTTAGGTATCCCAAAATAGTCATCCCCAGACAAACTTGTTTCATGATCCTTGGAATTTGTGGTCAATTGACTTGTACTAACGTTTGTTGGGTTGTCTACTCTATAATAATACTGGGCACAATCTTCAATGGCATCCCATGCTTCTTCAGCATTTAATTCCCCAAAGTCCCTATTGGCAAAATCGTTAATGCACATTTGGTCATATCGGTCGACACGATCGTAAAAGATTTGGGTTAGGGATGCTAAATCGAAGCTATGATGAGGGACTATTTGGAGTAAGTTTTTAAAACGAGTCCATGCATCATATATGGGTTCATCTCGATATTGGTTGAACATCAAGATGTCATTAGGGGAAAATGGATTTCGTGGTCGGTAGTATGGTGGGTTCGCGTACTCCATATTGGTGAACGGAAGAGTTAATGGAAAGGTTTTTACGAACAAAGACACAAAGAAAAGATAGACTACTAGAAAGCTAATAAAAAGAAAATAAAAATCTCACTAGATAGGAATCTAATGAATAGACCTAATAAAAATAAATTTCAACCTAAGCAATAACTATTCCCCGGGCTGCGGCGCCAAAAACTTGATGCGTGGTTTTGCGACCTTACAATAGGTTTTACCTCTCGAGGGATCTCGAGAAGCTTGCAATCCCCACCAGGCAGTGTACCTGACCGATGTAGTATAGTGAAGTGGCAAGTACTGGGGGATTGATCGTTCTCGAGAGGAATAGTGTCGTTAGGATTGAAAAACTATTCTAATAGGTCTAAGGGTGAGGGAAGATTCTTTTTGTATTTTTATATTTTTATCAAAGCAAGTAAAATCTCGAGTTTGAAGGAGTGGGCGGAATTAGTTGCTAGTCAACTAACCCAAATAACTACAAATGCAAATAAAATAAAATAACTGAAAATGAAAAGGTTGTGAAACTTATATGGAGAGAAATGTGTTTACTTAGATTTCCTTACTCCCTAACTATCTTTTACCGGTTGATTAGTGTGTATTAATTGCGTGGATGACGGGTGTATTCCTTAATACCAATCGTGGGGTGGCGTACGTACTTCCCCAACTCTACAAGCTCCTAATTCACTCCTATGTCGAGCCGGCTAAGAAGCTCCTAACATGGGATCACTAGAATTCGCTCATGCATTAAATACAACCATAATAACCTTAGTACGCATTGGTTCATGTTTCTTAAGACGTTCAAGCAAATTACCGTATAGGAGGTTAGCCAGTTTTCTTTAGCCTAACATCGATAAACAATCATCCAATACAATTAATAACACACTAACAACTAATAATCAATAGTTAGGTTTCATTAGATCTAAGCAAACACAAGATAAATCTAGCCTAGCATGTTAATCAAAAGACAAGAACAAGATATAATCAAACAACACATAGACATATTGATTGATTAAGTGATTACTTATCTTCAATTAAACATGGGAGATCCAAGGGTATGAAAACCCTTAAAAATGGCAGAAATTCGTCTTAGGGTTTCTCCTCACAAAGTTGCACACTAATGACAAAAAATTGCAAAACTATATATAGAACTTAGTATCTGACGGCGTCACGTTATAGATCTTGACGCCGTCACCTCGCCGTGGCTAGGGTTCCCGGATGGTCTTCCTGACACCGTCCCTCTTTAGTCCTCCAAAATCCGCTCTGGCCTATCAGGGGCTGACGCCGTCAGAATAGGGCTTGACGCCGTCTCTCTTTAGCTTAAACCGTGATGGCCTTGATCACCTTAAAGGGTGACGCCGTCAGACTTTCCATTGCAAAACTCTCTGGCGCGTCACGTGTATTTTTCATATCCACCTCTTTTGCCAAGCCATGACGCCGTCAAGAGCAATACTTGACGCCGTCAAGTGTACTTTTCCAGCAACTTTGAAGACTTTGTCATTTTCTTCACTTTTATGCTCCAAAAACGTCCAAAATGCTTTCTTTTCCAGATTTCTTCTCCAAAGTACCTAAAATGACAAAAGGAACGATTTAGGGCAATATTTGATCAAATAAATACGATTTAGGGCTTAAATGACCCCCTAAAAGCGGTACACTTTTCGCTTCATCAACGGCAAAGTACGGCCATCATTCAAATCTTGAAACGCAGCATCAATTTGAGGAGACAAAAACCCAATAAAATAAATCCCTAAAGCATAAGAGACAACATAAAACCCTTGTACAAACAACACACGAATAGTCTAAATAAACGCGATCATGAAAAACCCGATCCAACGGTAGAGTAAAAAAGGGGTTGACTTGTCTGATATGAGAGGAGTTTTATGTTTGGTTTACAGAAAATTAAAGATGATGATGATGATGGTTAGATGGAGGCTGAGATAGAGGAGATGAATTAGAGGGTTGGAATTTTCTAGAGAGATGGAGAGAAGAGAGGATATGTTAAAGAGAAAGGCGGTAAGTGGTATAGCGGGGAAGCCGCGCGTTGCAGCGGGTGATTTTGTGTAAATATTTTATGTATGATGGTTGATAATTGAATTTTTATAGTAATTTTTTTGGTTTATTTTTTTGTTTTTGTAAGTGTGTTTTATTTAAGAAGTTTAAATTTTAATAGTATAGTGTTTTGGGCCGGGTGTATTTTGTATCCAGTTGGGTTGGCCCATTAAGTTTTTTCGTTATTGTTATTCGAAAAAGAACATAGATCTAGGGTTTGTAAAGAGTAGCTGTTTCTCTGAAAATATAAAAGATTGTAGATCTAGGGTTTCTGATTTTGAAGAGTGTTCGTTTGTCTGGGGTTTCTAAAGATGGCTTCTTGGTTTCCGAAGTGTCTAGAAATTGCAAAACAGATTGGTGATAAACGAACGGATAGAGTTGTGTATGAAATTTTTTGTCGAGAAAAAGAAGCCTATAAGTGTGATGAGAGGGAGTACAATGAGAGGATTAAAGAGGTGCAAGCTAGAGTTGATTACAGGCATGGGATTATTATCGAACTGAAGAATTTAGGGTTTGACCCTATTGTAGATGAACCGTTAACTGTTTTAATGGCGGCGGAGCAAGATGATTTGGGAGAAATAGGGAGGTTGATTCAGATGAAGCATGTTGCTGGTTTACGTGCTGCTGAGAAATCAAGGATGGTCAAAAAGATGAAGATAGGTAAATAAGGTGTTCAATCTAAGTGTTATTCCTATGGTTTATGTTTATGAAATGTACTCATGTTTTGTGCTAAAATAGGAGGTGTATATGTAGGTATATGAATGTTGTTTAAGTAGTATTGTCTATGTGTTTTGGTTGTTTAGAAGTAAAGGAATGTTTGTTAGAAAGTTATTAGTATTGTGTATGTGTTTTGGTTGGTTAGAAGTAAAGGAATGTGTGTTAGAAAGTTATTAATGTTGCTTTGAATCTTTTGTTATTTGTATTAGTCCTTGTGGCTTTTGTTCTTCTTTTTTTTTTTTTTTTCATTTTGGTGTTGGAGTAAAATCACTTTGTGAGAGTTAAGTTTGTATGCAGAGGCTAAAACTAGAATTGGGTAATGGTTGTTAAATTTGTGTGCAGTCAAGTTTATTTGTTGAGGTGATTGTAGTGCTTGGTTTTGAAGAGATAGAGCTTTGGATATGTCAAAAAATATATTGAATTAAAGTAGCTAGAGTAAAATGAATTTGTGATATGTATAATGTAGTTTTGTCTATTCCTGTTTGTGTTGTCAATTTAATTGCTGAGCTTTGGACTGTTGATTTAGAAAATAATGAAAGAAAAAGTGCTTCTGTTAACTTTTAAGTTTGCAGGCAATAATTTTGATATAGTTTGGATGTTAGCTTAGAGGATTTGAAACGGTTAATAGTGTTATGGGTGTAGCTGAGTGTTTTGTTTTTTTTAGAATAATGAAAGAAAAAGTGTCTCTGTTAACTTTTAAATTTGCAGGTTGTGTTTTGTTTTTTTTATAGTTGTTTTTCTATTTAAGAAAGGGACAGTGGTTGAGTCTATGCATATTTCATTCTTTAAAAAAGGGAAGAAAAAAAATGTCTAGACATCCTAGGTGTGATCAGCTAAGAGTTGAAGCCAATTCGAACAATTGGTCTTCGATGTTTATTTTATATTGTCACAAAGCTGGAATCGAAGATATTCAAATGGCGAAACAAATGAATGAGTTATGTGGCAGATTGGTTGGAGTTATGAAAGAAAGAGATGCTTTTATTGAAGAGTTAGATACTATTGGAAATAACTATGCTAAAAAAACTGCTGAATTCTTAAGGGAAGTGCAATCGAAGGATGAGCAGAAGGTGTTGCAAATGCAGATTCTGGCAGCTGAGTTGGAACTAAATGCTCGTAATAAGGAGATATTTGTTCAGAGACTTAGGGGTTTAATGGGTCTTTGAATTTGGTTGTGCTGTTGTGATTTGTATTTGGCTATGTGTGTTATGGGTCTTTGAATTTGGTTATGTGGATTTGTGGATGTTGGTGTGCTGTTGTGGTTTGTATTTGGGTGTGTGTCTTAGTGTTTTGTCACTGGTGGAGGTTTATGTAGCTTCTGTGATGTTTTTTATGTTATGAGGGTCTTGGTAGTAATTGGTGTTGGTCTGTGGTGGTAATGATGGTTGTAAAATATATTAAGTTTATCAATAAAATCCACCATTTTGTATAAAGTTTTTTTTATTTTCAATTTTCAGAATAAAGATAGCAGTATATTGTTTGGTTGTTAGCTGTCTTTAGTGGTTTTGTTTTTAGCAAATTTGTACAATCTGCAGGCTGCATGTGGTATTTGTTTGTTTAAAGTAAGGCTGTTCAAAACTTGTGGTTGGGGTATTTCAATTAGTAAACTTTTACTGTTCCAATTTTGTTGGTATTATTGTTTGTAGGTAGCTGGTTTGTGTATATAAGTAGTGTATATTTGCCTATATTCTTTAAACAAAATAAAGGCTAAAAAATGGTATCTACTCCAAACTTTGATTTGCTAAAGGGAATGTGTGGGTCTGATGTGCTCAAAGATTGTTTCAAATTTCTTTTTGTGCAAGAGGAGATGGAGATCGAAGGTTTTATGAATAAAGTTGAAGAATGGTGTAGTGGTTTACGGGAGAAAATTGGGTATTTTGGTCAGCTGATTCAAGAGAGTCAAAGTTTCAGTCATTTTGATGTGTCAGCTATGAATGGGGTAGAATGTCTTGTAGAAGCGCAAGGTAAAAATCGAGAGATTTTGCAAGCATTGGAGGCTCTTTTGGGCGTTTTGCTTGAAGCCAGGGATGAGAAGCATCGTCATGTCATGGTGATGGACGGGCAGGATAGTGATGAAAGTCCATGAGCAGTGTTGTGTGTTGTGGTTCTTTTTGAACTTCAAGTAGCTTTTATTGTTGTTTCTGTCTTGTGTTGTGCTTGGTAGTAGTTGATATAGGTCTGTGGTGATTGTTTTGGTTATTGTTTGTTTTTTTAATTTCTTGTTGTGGAAATGGTATGAGTGTTGCGATGATATGTTGTTGTGTAAGAGGCTTTTAAAATATTAATGTGTGATATACAGGAGTAGACAAAGCAAGTAAAAGCAAAATGCATGTTACAAAACACAGTTGGCCTACAGTAGTAGATAGATACATATTTACATTACTACTTGGTTTATCGTATGGTTACAGAGCAAATGGATTATCAAAAGTGTGGATAGTAGAACTGTCTTGTTGACTTTGATGGATATCTTCATTCTTTTTTGCTCTTTTTGGTATCTGCTGTTTTTTCTTGGAAGAGAGCTCTTTTAGTAGTTGTTTGTTTACCACTTGTATTACCTGTTGCAAATAGATATGGGAAAAGTTAACAAACATGTGTTTGGCATTTCTATTTTACACATACATGGATAGCACTTAGCGTTTATGACCTGGAGCGTCTGTAGATAGCTGTTTTGTTTCCGTTGAAGTTGTATGCGTGTGTGTGTAGCTTGATTGTTGTTTTAGATTAACGTTGATGTTTTGGTATTATTGTTACCTGGATTGGGTTGTTCTTGTGGTGGATTCTCCGTTGCTGATTCAATTCTCTTGTGTTCTGTTGTTACTAATGTCATTGCTGGAATAGGAAAAAAAATTTGGGTTACTATGCTACATTATATATAAAATTTTAAGATAACATTTAAAATTTTAGAATATGTTGTACCATAACAAAAGGTTTCTTACATGTTGAATGTTCATGTTGTGTTGTAGGTTCTGGTGTTACTTCTAGGAGGGCAGCACTTGCTGTTGATGTATTGTATTCTAAAGAAGGAAAGATTTCTTGTCGTTGAGGTTCGTTAATTTCAATGCTCTTAAGTGCGTGTTGTGTTGTTGCCGACCCTGTCATGAAAAAGGGGAAAAAGAAATATAAGTTTTTTACAAAGTACATAGTGGTAACTATTGATGATTCATTTACTGTGAGTGTTTTGGGATTTTACCTGATGGTTTATCTGTAATCTGTTGTATTGCATCGGGTTTGTCTAAGATATTGTTAAAGATGAAATCTACTGGACCTTGTCTTGAAGATGTGTTGAAATGAAACTGAAATATATGTTTTTGACCAACTATTGAAAACATTTTTTGTGGAAATTCCAGAGGGTCTGGATTTGCTAGTGATTTGACCAGTGATTCACAGTCGATACCAACAATATCATCTGCCTTTGGCGAGAAAAATGTAAACATAGCTGTTTCTGTGGTGTCTGTTATATATGCTTTAAAATTGTATCTGCATATATTTGTTAGTCATGCAAGGTAATTTCGGATTTTGTGTAATAATTATAGAATTTATTCTTGCCTGTATGTTGGAGAGACGATAGGGCCATGAACTCGGCATTCAAAGAAACCTTGATTCGCATGTACTTTAATGCTACAGGTTGTACAGAATGCGTAGTACCACTCACGTGTTGTATTTAATCCTGTGATGGTTCCTTCGCAGGTGAAGCGAATGCCCTAGATAAGAGTTTAGAGTCAGTGTTATTCTCATTATGGTGTAGTTGCTAGTGGAGTAGAAAATTTCTGAATGCAGGATTACTTACCGCGTATGCATGTGGGTTTTCACGTAATAGTATTGCCAACGGTATCCTGTTCCTTGTTTTTTCTTGTTCTTTGTCTTGGTATGGTTGTCTAGTGAGTCGCAATGGCGGGTTTAGGTTGAAGACTTCCCTATACCTGTTGTACATTTATGTCATAGTGAAAAAGTGTTTGAGGACAAAAGTTAGTTTTCATATAGATTAGTGCATACTACTTACTCTGCTTGATATTGTTCCAATTCTGGAATGTTGGGGTTTATGTAGTAATGAGTTGCTGGTGTCGATGACAGTTGTAGTTGGTCTCGGTATCTTGTAACACGACACGAACTAACATCTATTATAACTGGTTTTCTAGAGCATCAATCTCTTCTTTTTTAAACGTCTCAGCGAGGTCATCCCATAATGTCAGCTGTACTGAATTGCGGCTAAAATAATAATAATAATAATAATAATAATAATAATAATAATAATAATAATAATAATAATAATAATAATAATAATAATAATAATAATAATAATAATAATAATAATAATATAATAATAATTAAAATTTGCTATGTTATCATCATTTTTGTATCTTGTATTAGGTAATAAGAATTATTAGCAGAATTCATTTAAAATATGCTTACTTGAGGTTTTGTATTTCAATTTTCCGGTTAATCATTTGGTTTCTGTTTGGATTTCCCCATTTCTCTTTTTCTCCAGAACTTATGTAACAACCTATGTAATCTGTACAAATTGGAATAGACACATGGGGAAACATTGATAACTATGTTTATAAATGAATAGTAGCAAATGTATGTGTTACCTGTGAGTACTGGATATTGTTTTTTGGTTCTGTCTTGTGGGTCAACGACTCTGTAATGCAAGTGATTGTATGCAAAAAAATTGAAATAATGGTGCGGAAACCCAGTTGCTAGTATAGGATCAAATTTTGTAAATTGCGTAAACAAAAGTGTTGTTTTGTTTTCTAGGGTTTGCTGCCAGTTGTCTGTAGGAATGCATGTGAAACCTGAGATGCGATATGCTCTTCCGGGTATGAGAGTACTCATAAACCGAGCTCTTTCACTAACTTCCATGTTTCCTTGTATTGCATCACCCTATGTGTATTAAACTATTGTTTTAGACTTAACTGAATATATATAATTATATTTGAATAAGTCTAAATATTATTTGTTAAGTGGAAAATAACCTGTTTGTCGAGTAAAATAGCACGATAACCTTGTTCTTTTGTATCTTGTGGGTCTCTAGCTATCCATGAGTGGTAGACTTTTGCTTCTATAATTTTGTTTCTGCTAGTTGGTTTTAAGTCCTTGATGGTAGTTTCCATTATCCTGTGTATACAACGAAAAAACATAATTGTTAGTTACATTGTTCATTAGGAAAAATAGAAAATGATGCAGTAGTTAAATATGTTTAATACAATGCAGTTTAAATGTAAATTTAAAAACACTAACACTGTTATATAGTAGTAGTAGCTAAGATAAATTGTACTGAAATAACATAAACCTCTGGTGGGCAAATTTTCCTTAAGAAGTCTTTATAAACTATGTTTTTAGTTTGGTTGGGTGCATGGTCAGGGTTCAGTGTTAAAAGAATCTTCAAACCGTTAGGGGATGTTGCACGTGATAATGCAACATACAACTGCCCATGGGTAAAGACTGGCTGTGGAAGATAAATGCCGATTTTGGTTAGCAATTGTCCCTGGCTTTTGTTTATGGTCATAGCGTAGCAAAATTTCACTGGGAACTGTTTACGTTTGAAAATGAAAGGGTAATTGGGGTCTTTGTGTTGTAAAGGGATTCTTGGAATATAGACTTTTTCGCCAATTCTTATGCCTGTAATAATCTCGGCTTCAATCAGTTTTGAACTTAGGTTTTTAACAATCATTCTTGTGCCGTTGCATAGCCCGCCTCCAAGGTTCATGTATCGCAGCATCATGATCGGAACTTCAGTCTTTAGTTGAAAAATGTTTGGTGGCAGACCTGGAAATCTGAAAGTGTTCAAATACTCTGGTGGATATAACATTTCAGTTGCAGCACCTTCTTTTCCAACTGGTATTGCCTCATCTGAACTGATGTATACTGTGGGTTCTCCTTGTATATTGGAGAGTATTTCTTCGTTTATTGTATATGTGGTTTCATTTTTTGGGCACACAATGGCTTTTTCTTGTAGGAGTTGTGCAGTCGGGTTTTCCAAAGTTTTTTCATCATAGATGAAATTGATGAGCTCTTGAATGGCAGTATCACCATCTGGTATCAGATATTGTGGAGGAATGGTAACCCAAGCGGCATCATGCGAGTTTTCTTTGTCAGCTTCTCCGAGTTTGCCATCGCCTATATCAAGCAACCATGAAGAGAAATCTTGGATTGTGGTTCTTTAATCTTCAGAAAGGTTTAGTTGTGCAAGTCTCATGTTTTCCTTAAGCTTGAAAACTTTGAAATACTTCCACAAATATGATGTAGCAATCGATAATCCAATAATCTGTGACTTTGTGCCTTTTTTTTAACTGGCAGTGTTTGCCTAAAATCACCACCCAACATAACTGATTTTCCAACAAATACCTTTTCTGAAGTATTAAGAAGATCTTTAAGGGTTCTATCGAGCTCTTCAAAACAATGTCTGTTATTCATAGGTGCTTCGTTCCATACAATTAAGTCTGTTTCAGTAAGTAATTTTGACATAATTGTATTCTTTTTAATTTGACACATCGACTCATCGGTTAATTCAAGTGGAATTTTAAATCTTGAGTGCGCTGTACGTCCAGACGGTAGCAGTAAGGATGCGATTCCTGAAGACGCAACTGCTAACACAATTTTCCCTTCCGATCGTAGTGAGTTGATAATTGTTTTCCATAAGAAAGTCTTCCCTGTTCCGCCGTGCCCATAGACGAAAACCAATTCCTGTTCTTTGTTGTTGCATGCGGTAATTATGCTGTTGTAAATTGCCCATTGCTCAGTGTTTAGTTTAACAACTGAGGCATCAACTTCTTCTTTTAGTTGTTGTCTGTTATAATTCTTTTCTTCCATCAACAATCTAAGTGTCAAGCAAATCCCGTGAGGGTAATGAGAAACCATATTCTTTTATTGATCTTGAAGAATTGTTGAGTATTATTTCAATTTCATACAAAATGAAATTCTTGAGCTCTGGTTCATTTACATGGAGGTTTCTTACACCACTTGTTTGCGAGGCTTTTGCTGGAATGTCATCTTTCATAGAATGCCAATGTCTCTCCCACAGTTGTAGAGGGTTGGCGACTTCACAATGCATCAGAATGTTCGCGAACAGAGTACGTAATTCTTGTGACGATGCAGACATTGAAGCTTCTTCTAGCGCTGTATCCCATTCGCTATCATCATCAAGGAGACCCATTGCTTCACATGCTGCACGATACGTTGGGAATACTTTGTTGTTGACAGTCCGTACTTCAATGAACGATCTGCATCCTTTTTGGTGGGCTAGTAACATTCGAAAATAGAATAGTTCACCTGCAGCAGGATGAACATAGACTAATCTACCAATTGAATGTTTTGTTTTGATCACTCGCCGTTTCCATATCTTCCTGTCTTCATACCAAACATATTCAGACGGAAAGTCTAAATATGTTAAATGTCGACCGTCTTCAAACAGTGCGTTATATGTAAACCATTCTGTGAGTGTTGTTAGTTTCCTTCCATCATCTGTGACAATGTGGCCCAAAGGTTCTTTCTCATGAAAAGTGATTTTTTGCATATCTTTAAGATGAACTGCAAGCACCTGTACTGCTGGTTCTCTATGGTGTATAGGAAAATCTAGTATTCTCCAGCATGCTTCGTGGGGACAGAGGAACCTTCCATCAATGAAATTTTGAATTTCATCAATCTGTATTTGAGGAGCAGATGATGACGGTCCTGGATCACCAAGTGGTTTGATAACCCTTGCTGCAATTTGATCGGTTCCTTTCGAAATATACTTGAATAGATACTTTATAAGCATACTCCAACCACAATATTCAACATTGATATGGGCGTCAAACATGAGACAAAGTTGACGGTTATAAGGAACCACATAAGTGTTGTCTAATTTTAGTTCACTTTTTGGTACATAAGTCTCTGTTCTTCTTCTTCGATAATGAATGTGCCCATTTTCATCAAAATAGGTGTTGTCGTTATAGCTTTTAGGATACTTCTTTGTGCATACACCTTCTTGCATACATGGGGCTTTTGGATTTGCAATTCCACATGGACCATGAATCATCATATCAGCTACAACCCTATAGCCTGCTGGATCGGTCGTTATGTCAGGTAGCTCAGCTGAAATGAAGTTGTCTACTTCTTCAGGGTTCTTTATTTTGTTTTCTGCATTTAGCCATAACAGTGTGTGACAATGTGGAAGACCACGTTTCTGGAATTCAATTGTATAAAGCACTACAGTTGGAAAATTATATATGTAAGAATATTTGTTTATATAAAATATGATAACTGTTTCATAATAACATAATAGTGTAAAAAAAAGCCATTACCTCCAATAGAGTGTCCAAAGATGTGTAGTTCCTTTAGAACTCTTAAAAAATCTTCAACCTTCTGCTCAAAAACACGCGCTATGACATCAACTCTGTCTGATTGTGTGAGTTGTGGAAATCTTCTCATATGTCGCTTGATCTCTGGCCAATTGACGTTACAAGTGAATGTGATGAAATATTGTGGATTCCCTAGAACTCGACATATGGTGAGGGCATCAAGGTAGTGGCTATACATATATCTTGGACCGTCAGTGAAGCTTGAAGGAAGGATTATTTTCTGGCCTATGTCAGCTCCAAAATGATCACCTTTTGACATTGCGTCACAAATTCCAGAGAGACATTCAGATCTTAGGTTGTTTTGTTTTGCTCGTATGAAATCAAGTCGCGCTTGTTCAAGTGTAGAGTATACAGTTACCACATATTGTTGGAACAGCCTTCCTGCTTTAAAAAGAATACCAAATTGGTCATAGCGTTCATGTAATTGGTACTTGTAATACATATTCATAGACATCTTTCTTCTTTTTCGATTTGCATTTGCACCTTTTAGCGTCATCTCAGTATTGTAGCCGGGTTGCCCATATACAAAAAGAAGAGGGAATTGAAGAGCCATGTATGAGCTGTGAAGTTTATTTATTCTTTTTGGATGCCTATCTTTATACTCGATGATAATGTCAAATTCTGATTTGCTATTTGTATCAGGTTCAAATACTATTGCTCCAAGAGTATTGGAAGATGGCAGCTGGTATTCTCGACTTCCTATTACATTGTAAAGCTGTATCTTGAACTCAGGTACACTTGCTTCATTAATTTTATCTCTCGCTTTTCTGAAGAGTTTTACCAACTCATTGTGGTCATCCAATATCTGAATTAAGTTGCAGAATATTTCAGTCTGTAAACCACCATCCTCGGAACCACCAAAAGCTTTCATCCTATTAGTCACTTCATGTTCTGTATCAAAGATATACAGTTGCATAAACTTTGGATCATCCTTATTGGTAGGACAAATTGTGCCTATCCAATGGTATGTTTGACCAGATATTTTAAAAACATATGGGCCCTTTCCATTGTTTATTGAGTTGTCGATCTCTGCTCCAAAAGAAGTCATACTAAACAACACTGTGGAAAACTAGAAGGGGGGTTGAATAGTTTTTACCGTTTTAAAGATTTCTTTGCTTTGTTACTATATGTTAATTTCAAAGAAAACAATCACAAATAAATAATCACACAATATAAACAAAAGATAAAGAGAGGAAAGATCAAACCACACGACACTGTTGTTTATAGTGGTTCGGCTACAAGGACTCTCTTCCTTGCCCTACTCCACTCCCCGAGTTTCCTACTCGAGAGTTTATCTTTCACTAAGAAACAAACTCCTTTTCCAGGCGGAGAAAACCTTTACACGTCGCTTACTTCCTTTTCCGGTACTAAGCTAAACACCGGGTTCTTTTCACAAGGTAGAACCAACCTGACGTCGCCTACTTACTTTACCGACACTAAGCTAGATGTCGAGTTCTTTACACGGGTACAACTACTCCCTACACTCCTTGTGCTTTAAGGACTAAAGCACTAACCACACTCACTGATTACAAATGATAGATATGATGTGTGAAACAAACTACAATATCACACAGTAATGCAACTAAAGGATTACGGTTCTGTAGATCCTTGAATGCTTGATCTCCTTTCTACAAAATGAAAGATCAAAGTGAAATGCAACTATGAATGATGTTAGTAAGATATGTACTGAATGAATATGTGTGTTAAAGCTATATGAGTGATGAGAGAGCCAAATGATCAGCTACCTATTTATAGGCAAGCTGATCTTCAGCTCACGGATCCCACGGATCCCTCACAAGGGATCCGTCCTTTATGTAATTTGGATCCGTGGGACATGACAGATAAGGTATAGTTGTCTCTTACCATATCTTAGTTGTATCTTACCAAATCATCCAAGATCTTCAAATGTCAACTATGTATCTTGCAAATCTAACCAAGATATATCAAAGATCTTCTATGTAATGCATGCAATGATGTCATGGAATGGTTCTAGAATTAAAGTTTCCTTTTAAGGAAATAAGTTACTAAACTTGTAATTCTTAGTTAGTATGTGAAGTGTAAAATGTGTACTTAAGAGACTTAAGCTAGTATTTATTATTTGCTAAAAGATATTCCTTATATTTGTCATTAACAAAACTAATGAAAGATCAAAGAATATAAATAACGTTTTTGAGACGCTATTTGTATTAACAATCTCCCCCTTTTTGTTGATGACAAAACATAAGGTATATTTTTGAGCAAGAGAATAAATATAGCATGAGTTCTTAAAAATATATATTAAGTTTGTTTATTAAAGAAAAGTTTTGTAAAAAATGTATGTACTGTGATGAATCACAGTTGATGCAAACTTAGTTCCTTTCTCCCCCTTTTTGTCGAAACAAAAAGAGTAGCGTAGCGGAATGCGATTTTGAGAACTTTAAAGCTCCCCCTTGTTTTATACTCCCCCTAGATGGAGTAATTAAGGAAATGATGCAGGAATCTACAAAACAAATGGTTAGTATATTAAATGCTTATGAGATGCTCCCCTTTAATGTATACTCCTCACTTCTCGAGTACCAACGTATACTATGAAGGGTATGATATATTGCAAATGAAGTGTTAGTAATGAATGACTTCAATTAAGAAGTAGAATGCTTGTGAAGTATTCTCCCAAACAAGCCTTTCAATAAGTTTTGACTTTTAAAAGTCAAAGTAAGTGTCTGATCATTATTTGTACCTAGGGTAATCATAATCAAGGTATAATATATGCTATATAAGAATGTTAGTTCACAATGATAATGATAATATGCAATATGTTGATCACTCATAAGCATAAAAACATCACATTCATTAATTGAAAATTATGTGACAAAAGTCACAAATATGATATGATGTTACATTACAAAATAAATCCTAAATAAAGATAACTACAACATCCTCCTAGAAGGTTCCTAACAACACTTTTATTGTGGCGGATGAGAGATTGCGTTTAAACGTTCAAGAACATGGTTCAAGATGAACCTCATCTCATTTTGAAGCTCATGGACCAAGATGTTGGTCCTTTGGGCCAAGTGAGCCGTTCTCTCACAGTGTGCGCAATCATGATTTGAGAAGCCGGGAGGAAGATTAGGCTCCAAGTTTTGCGGTGGTGGTGGTGGTGGTGGTTTGTTGTTGTTGTTGTTTGATGGTTTTTGTGGTGTTTGGAGGGAGTTCATAAGGATGTTTTGAATGTCCATTGCTTCATGAAGGCGATGGTCAACCATACCCGAGAGAGTGTAGAGACGGTTGAGCTCTTCACTAATCACTTCTTGGGTTTGAGGCATATTCATCCACATTGCCTCGTCAATGGCAACGAGAGTGGATGTGGGTGATAGAGGTTGTTGTTGAGGTTGGGATGATTGTGCATCATGGTATAAAGGGCCATGGATATCCGGATAAACCGGGTGAAAAAGCATGGGTTGTTGACCTTCAAAGGTCATGGGTGGAAGATTGGGTAATTTTGGTGAAAGTTCTTCTAAGTCATCAAGATGTGGTGATGTAGGAGGAGTCCTAAATAATTCCAAAGGTTGGAGTTTGGGTGATTTTGGTGGTGATGGTGATCTAACAGGCTGTGATGGAGCCGGTGGTGGAGTAGAGGCTATTGGAGTAATGGTTGGTGGTGGTGTTTGTATAACAACATGTGATGGTGTTGGGGTGGAGAGTGTAAGGAAATTTTCACTAGCAACGGGTGATGATATATTGAGAGGAGAATTTTCCTCAGATGAGGAGTTTGCTAAGTTGATAAAACAACAGGGTTTAACACTAATGCGGGCTGTTCTTCTTGAAGTTCTAGATGTGGAAGAGTTGTGTGACTTGGTCATGGTGAAGTATGATATCTAAGGTGTACAGGAGAGGAAATGGTTGTTGTGTGAAGGGATGATCCTAAAGTGCTAATTTATAGACAGAAGGTTTGTGAGTCTGTGTGTTTGGATTTGATGTGAATCCAATAGAGAATATTGGTTACTAATGATTTGGAACAAAAATTTGTGCAGGTCATATCAAGGAAGTCAATCCATTGAGCTTTGGTTGAGTAATATGTTGTGGATTTGCAGTTATTACAAGAAGATAGTGGAAAGCATGATGATTTGATATTTCCACGGATTTGACGGATCCCTAAAAAGGGTTCCTTCTTTGTATCAGTTTGGTAACTCACACCTATATTTCAAAAATTTAAATTTTGGTGGGAAATTTTGTTCCTAACTTTCTAAGGATTCCCTAATGATTCTAAGATGAATTATGATTAGTGAAAGAATCCTAAATGATACTTAACACTTAAGATTTTAAGAATCGGGATAAGTCGAAAAAGTTTTGTAATTTTACTGGGAAACCTGCGGATCCAAATGGTTGCAAATGCGGAACCCTATTTTGGAATCCGCCAAATCCGCAGGATGGCGGTTGGCGGATCCAACGATAAGCCTTGGCGGAGCCTTGTTTTGGGATCCGCCGGATCCGTATGTCTAAAACTTAAAAACTAAACAGAACATATGTCATATTTTTCGTTTTTTCGACGAAAACCCGAAAATTCACCTAGACCTTACTTAACATCTAATATGTATAGCAAAACAACTAACTATGATAACATTAACACATGATTGCACATAGTTTAATCAGTACTTAGAAACTTACCATTTTAGGTGTTATGCCAAACACTGGCTATAACCCGGAAAATAGATAACCATGATGGTTATCCACCTGCAAGTGTTAGTTATTACACATACACAACAAGTATTATCAAATAAATTCTAGACACATGGAAGTTTAACAACACAATATCCAACATTGTTTAAAACCAAACACTCCATCAACTCAGCTTCTTCTTCAACTTCTTCATCCCCTTGTGTAATTTCATCATCCAACGACCCAGATTCTTCACCATTCCTTTGATGTTTCGATACTCAGCGGATTCATGTTGAATTGGAGGAAGATGGCTCAAGTACTCGGGTGGAGGAATCCTAGAATTTGGCATACCATCATCTTCACTCATAGAAGATGATGAGGATGATGTTGGAACACGAGGACGTTTGCCTTTATCAACACTAACCCTAAAGTCACTCAAAGGAACGAAGGTATGTTCAATTTCATTGTAATCCGGAACAAAGCCTAGATGGTTTGGACGAGCGGGTGCAAAGGCTCTATAAAGTCGGGTTAAGAGCATACCATAAGGCATTGCAATCTTGCTTTGAACCGGAATGTCACACATTCTTTTGGCAACATAATAAGCAAGATTGAAGGGTTGATGAGTAGAGATGTTGTACATCATGTGGCATAAACAAGCATTGATATGATCACGGTTTCCTATGGTGCACATCACATTTGCCCTTAAGACATCTTCCATTTTCCTGAATTCGGGTCTTATTTCATTAAGTTCCATTGCAAATGGATCTCTAGCAACTTCACGACCACGATACATTCTTGTGGGGTTGTTCTTAGGAATGAAGAGATGTTCCCTAATCACTTCTTTTGATTGGAGAGGAGTGGCATATGGTGCCGTCCTATCGAGATTGGAGTCTAAGATTGTTAAGGACCATTTGTCCGAGTAAATACATGTTCCTTGACTTGGAATTCCTAAGACCTCACCAAATTGATCAAGAGGGATGTTTACAAGATTTCCATTTAGAGTAAAATGAAGACTTAAGTAACCTTCATCACTCGAACTAAGACCTACACTAGCATAGAACTCAAGTATGAACCTAGGAATGATTGGTTCATCTATGTCTAAAAGAGAATCAAATCGAATTGCGGCTAATTGTTCCCTAAGTTGAGTTCCTTCATAGAACGATGAATCTATGGCTCTATCCTCATGGACATACTTTTTCTCTAAGGCTTTGAAAATTTCGATTGGGGCATCGGTTAGACCCTTGGTTTTGTGGACTTTGGGTAAGTAGTGAACGGTTTTCTTGTGATCGTAGTTGGTTGCGGGAGGCATGATTTTCCTAAGTACAAAAAGTTACATAGTTTTAGTTAAAATGATCAAAGGAAGTGTAAAATTCCTAGTGTGTGCCTACATGGGGACAATGTGGAGGTGCGGTTATCTCGACTCCTTTTGATGCAAGAAAAATTAGTTTATGCAAGTTTTGTTTACAAACGAGAGATAACCCAAACACTCCTATTTCAATGTAGCTACGGTTGAATGTACCCGAAAATACATATTAGTTATGTATTCCCTTTAGCATTCAAGAGACATTATGCAAGTGAAGTCTAAAAGATAACGTTTTTGCATTTGTATGAACAATGTAAGAAAAAATCATTTTACCTAGTCGTTAGAAGATTTTAGTGAAAAAATTTTCATGGGGTTTTTGTTAAATTAAGACAATGTGCTATGAGATGCAATTCCTAACTAAGAAAAACATGTTTTTAAGTATAATGCAATAAATATGCTTCATGATTTTTCAAGAATTATGCATATACCCCAAGTTTTGGTTTTGTGCATGAAATGGAAATCCTAGACGCAGATCAGGAGTATAAATATGATAAGAATACTTACAGTGATGTTAGAAGCACAAATTTGTGGAAGAAAATGGTCTAAAATGTGATGGAGATTAAGTGTGTGTCGGATGTAGTAAGGTGATATGTTTTGGAGTGAGGAATGAATAGTAGCTGTTCTTGTTTATTTAATAATATACTGAACATATCATGCGACGGATCCGGCGGATCCCAAACAAAGGATCCGTCTTTGTTGTCGATTGGATCCGCGGATCAGAACACATGTTTTGGTTTGGTGTCGTGTGTGGCTAAACAAAAGTTTACACTAATGTTTCTCCTAATCACTAGGTTCCATTAGTCCTAATCCAAGTCTAAGATAATTGAAAGGTTCTCGTTTAAGTGGTTTAGTGAGAATATCGGCAATGTTGTCCTCTGAGGAAACTTTCTCAATTGAGATGATTCCCTTCTGTACATTGTCGCGAAGGAAGTGATGGCGTATTTCAATATGTTTAGTTCTAGCGTGTTGGACTGGATTTTTGCTTAGATCGATAGCACCTTTGTTGTCGCAAAGAATGGGAATGTTGTTGAGTTCAATTCCATAGTCGAAAAGAGCTTGTTTCATCCACAGTGCTTGTTGACACGCCTTTCCTGCAGACACATACTCTGCCTCTGTTGTTGAGATTGCGAGGGCAGTTTGTTTCTTAGCGAACCATGATGTTAGACAATATCCTACAAAAGTACAAATACCACTAGTACTTTTCCTATCAACATAATCACCTGCGTGATCTGAGTCAGTATACACTATGGTTTCTACACCCGTTCCTTTGGGATACCATAATCCTAAGTGTGTAGTACCTTTAATATACCTAAAGATTCTTTTAACTGCTTCAAGATGGGAAGTTTTTGGATCTTCTTGAAAACGTGCACATAGACAAACAATAAATATAATGTCAGGCCTACTAGCCGTAAGATAGAGTAAACTACCAATCATTCCTCTATATTTAGTGCTATCTACGGATTCATTTTCTTCATCCTTAGTAAGTTTGGTTTCGGAGGACATGGGTGTTCTCATGGGTTTTGAGTCTTCAAGACCAAACTTCTTAAGCATATCTTTTATATACTTTGATTGGTTGAAGAATATCCCATCTTCTAGTTGTTTAATTTGGAGACCTAAGAAAAAGTTTAGTTCCCCCATCATACTCATTTCAAACTCGTCATGCATGATTTTTGAGAAATCGTCGCATAACTCTTGACAAGTTGAACCGAATATAATGTCATCCACATATATTTGGACTATAATAATATGTGATCCCTTTTTCTTAGTGAAGAGAGTATTGTCTACTAGGCCCATGGTATACTTATGGTCAACTAGGAAAGTCTTAAGTCGATCATACCAAGCCTTTGGTGCTTGCTTAAGTCCGTATAAAGCTTTCTTAAGTTTAAAAACATAATTTGGTTTTTCAAAGTCGGCAAAGCCGAGAGGTTGTGCAACATATACTTCTTCATTAATAAGACCATTTAAGAAAGCACTTTTGACATCCATTTGAAATAACTTAAAATCATGTGCACATGCATATGCAAGTAATATCCTAATAGACTCAAGTCTAGCTACTGGTGCAAAGGTTTCATCGTAATCTATACCTTCTTGTTGATTGTAACCTTGAGCTACTAGCCTAGCTTTGTTTCTAGATATAATACCCTTTTCATCCATTTTATTTCTAAAGACCCATTTGGTGCCTATTATGGTTTGGTTTTTAGGTGGAGGTACCAAAGTCCAAACATCATTTCTAATAAATTGATTAAGTTCTTCTTGCATAGCAATTACCCAAGATTCATCTTTTATTGCCTCGTCTATATTTTTAGGTTCAATGGTTGAAATAAAGCAAAAATAATTACTTTCATTTTGAGCTTTGGATCTTAATGTTCTTTCATTAAGTTTTCCTATGACGTTTTCTAATGGATGACTTTTAGTTTCTTTAATATTGACTATTTCTCCTTTTACGGGTTCATTGTCATTTTCAATGTTTTCTATATCATTAACCATTTGACTTTCAACTAAGTCATCATCTACCAAAGGTGATGTCTTAGAGGGAGGTGGACTTTCGTTGAATGTTACGTTCAACGATTCCTCGACTCTTGATGTTTCCTTGTTTAATACAATGTATGCTTTACTGTTTTGCGAGTACCCAAGGAATACACCTTCATACGACTTTGGGTCGAACTTAGTGAGATAGTCCTTTGTGTTTAAAATGAAGCACTTGCTTCCAAAAACTCTAAAATATCCTAATGTAGGCTTTTTGCCTCGATAAATTTCATAAGGAGTTTTATTTAAAAATTGTCTAATTAAAACTCTATTTAGGATATATGTAGAAGTATCTACAGCGTGACACCAAAACTTTTGTGGTATGTTTTGTTCATTTAACATAGTTCTACTCATTTCTTGAATTGTTCTATTTTTACGTTCTACTACACCATTAGATTGAGGTGTACGAGGAGCCGAGAAATTATGAGTTATTCCATTATTATCACAAAAATTTCCAAATTGAATTTCATTGTCAAATTCTCGACCATGGTCAGTTATAATAGATACTATATTACTTCCTATTTGATTTTGAATTTTCTTGCTTAGAATTTCAAATTTTTCGAATGCCTCATTTTTAGTTTTCAAAAACCTTGTCCATGTATATCTAGAGTAATCATCTACTATAACTAAAGTGTAAAAATTTCCTCCATAACTTTGTATAGCCGACGGGCCAAACAAATCCATATGTAATAATTCTAGGCATCTAGATGTAGATACCATGTTTTTAGCCTTATGGCTACTATGTACTTGTTTTCCAATTTTGCAAGCATCACAAAAGTGTTGGTCATATTTCAACTTGGGTAGGTTCCTAACGAGTTCTTTGGATGACAAAGATTGAATAAGCCTCATGTTAGCATGACCTAAACGTCGATGCCATAGAGTTGAGTTTTCGTCCAAGGAGGTAAGACATAACTTATCTTTAGGTGTTTTATCTAATTTCATAACATAGACATTATTCTTTAAAACACCTTTTCCTACGGTTATGCCATCTTTAAGTATTTTACTTTCATTTTCACTGAAAAGGACGTCATACTTTTTGCGGCATAATTGACTTATACTAAGTAAATTAAAACCTAAATTATCTACATGAGCAACATCATCAATAGATAGAGAGTCATGAGAGATTGTACCTTTTCCGATGATTTTACTTTTAAGCTTGCTACCGAATGTGACATTACCTCCGTCATATACTTGGTAGGTTGAGAAAAGATTTTTGTTTCCCGTCATATGTCTTGAGCACCCACTATCTTTGATCCACTCATCAGGTTCAAGATCAACTTTCAAGCATACCTCTTCTGTGTCATTAGCCATAAGTGCCATTTCGTTGTTCTTAGGCTCATCATCATCATCTCCTTCACTATCGCTCCAAGCTCCACTAACGAAGGCTCTTTGAGACTTGGTCTTTGGAGGCTTTGGACATTCTCCTATTAAGTGACTGGAGTCACCACACCTATAGCATTTCCTATCAACCTTACCTTTCTTATCTTCATGATCTTTCCGAGAGGATTTCTTTTCATCACGAGGTGGTTTCACAAACTTTCCTCGTCTCCTGAAGAATTTCTTGAAATCCCTCACGGCCATTGCATACTCTTCATCATCACTGTTTGAACAAGACTCATCATCACTTGACTCGACTTTGGCTTTCAAGGCAATAGACTTGATCTTCTCCTTTTTGCCTTTGACAATTTCCGAGTCTTTTTCCATAATCATTTCGTGAACTTTTAGGTTTCCTATGAGCTCATCTAGTGTCATGCTTGAGAGATCTTTAGATTCTTCAATAGCTGTCACCTTTGCTCTCCATTTCGGATGGAGTGCTCTTAGAAATTTCCTGACAAAATTCTTACTAGAAAAAGATTCATCAAGTGCTTTAAGTGATGTAATAATAGTATTGAACTTAGCAAACGCACTATCAATGGTCTCATCTTCAGAGATAACAAATTGTTCGTATTGTTGGACAAGAAGATCAATTTTGTTATCTTTTACTTGTGAGTTCCCTTGATGTGTGATAATAAGAGATTGCCAAATATCCTTAGCCGTTTTACACATAAAGACTCTTTCATATTCTTTCTTAGGTAAGGCATTATAAAGCATCATTTTGGCTTCATTATTTTTGGCAATTAGTTTCTTTTGCTCATCACTGTGACGAGTAAGAGAAACTCCTTCATCCCGACCATCCGAAATATTATTACTAATAGGTTTGTAATCACCATCAACTATAATATACCATAGATCTATGTCCTTTGACTTTACATAAGTCTCAAAGCGATTTTTCCAATAAATAAAACAATTTGGTTCAAATAGAGGTGGTCTTTGCATAGATTGCCCTTCTTTAAAGTTTTCAAAATCCATGGATCGTTTTAAGTTTTAAAATACAATATATTTTAAAGATCTTAAGTAACGTAGCTCTTGATGCCAATTGTGGAAAACTAGAAGGGGGGTTGAATAGTTTTTACCGTTTTAAAGATTTCTTTGCTTTGTTACTATATGTTAATTTCAAAGGAAACAATCACAAATAAATAATCACACAATATAAACAAAAGATAAAGAGAGGAAAGATCAAACCACACGACACTGTTGTTTATAGTGGTTCGGCTACAAGGACTCTCTTCCTTGCCCTACTTCACTCCCCGAGTTTCCTACTCGAGAGTTTATCTTTCACTAAGAAACAAACTCCTTTTCCAAGCGGAGAAAACCTTTACACGTCGCTTACTTCCTTTTCCGGTACTAAGCTAAACACCGGGTTCTTTTCACAAGGTAGAACCAACCTGACGTCGCCTACTTACTTTACCGACACTAAGCTAGATGTCGAGTTCTTTACACGGGTACAACTACTCCCTACACTCCTTGTGCTTTAAGGACTAAAGCACTAACCACACTCACTGATTACAAATGATAGATATGATGTGTGAAACAAACTACAATATCACACAGTAATGCAACTAAAGGATTACGGTTCTGTAGATCCTTGAATGCTTGATCTCCTTTCTACAAAATGAAAGATCAAAGTGAAATGCAACTATGAATGATGTTAATAAGATATGTACTGAATGAATATGTGTGTTAAAGCTATATGAGTGATGAGAGAGCCAAATGATCAGCTTCCTATTTATAGGCAAGCTGATCTTCAGCTCACGGATCCCACGGATCCCTCACAAGGGATCCGTCCTTTATGTAATTTGGATCCGTGGGACATGACAGCTAAGGTATAGTTGTCTCTTACCATATCATAGTTGTATCTTACCAAATCATCCAAGATATTCAAATGTCAACTATGTATCTTGCAAATCTAACCAAGATATATCAAAGATCTTCTATGTGATGCATGCAATGATGTCATGGAATGGTTCTAGAATTAAAGTTTCCTTTTAAGGAAATAAGTTACTAAACTTGTAATTCTTAGTTAGTATGTGAAGTGTAAAATGTGTACTTAAGAGACTTAAGCTAGTATTTATTATTTGCTAAAAGATATTCCTTATATTTGTCATTAACAAAACTAATGAAAGATCAAAGAATATAAATAACGTTTTTGAGACGCTATTTGTATTAACAAACACTGTACCATAATGGGTCAAATTTGATTAGTTATACATAATGCAATGACCTATGTTACTATTTTATACAGTCAATATATTAACAAGAAGCACTGTATGAGCATATTCTGTGAAATATCATTTTTTGGAAGCATATGTGTGATGGATATCGAACACATTTGGCTACTACTTAGACACTTCCCATAAATTACGTGTCCATACAAATATTGTAGCTTCCGCAGGACAAATAGATAAATTTTAAGTGGCGCACGTATATTTTTGTTAAAAGGTGAAAGTATACATACTGAAATCATAATATCAGGCAAGAGATCAGATAGCGACGCATTAAATCATCAAGTGACAGCAGAAAACTGAGAAAACCGATAACTTTGGCATGTTTGTGTTAGAACTGAAGTACAATTTCAAAGAAAAGATTATCACGAACCTATTTAGCATTGGCAACACATTTTCCAGATACCAATTAGCAGAAGCATGAACAGGTGCCGTTTTGATTCAAGTAAGTTGTATGCCAGTACCATAGTAATCCCTTGTGCTCCAAGAGTACATGCTGGGCAGCTCTTTAACTATGGAGACTTCATTTTGCAAGACCTCAAAAAAGTGATCCACATCAAATATATCGGTGAAAGAACTGCATAGTAAACGTAACATCTTACCACCAGTCTGCGAGTTAAGAACTTAAAAACACGATATAAAGCCAAGATAGTGGCCGTTAAAATACCTTGTATCTTGCCATACCGGATTTACTTCAAGTTGTGGGATTACTAGGGTCGCATTTAAGATTTTAGCAACAGTAACTGCATCACAAATCTTTAACACGTGCAAAAAATTTAGAAAAAATATATAAAAATTATTATTTACTTACGTTTTTTCTTAAAGGGTGTTTGTTTTAGCTTATATTTTTGGCGTATGGGCTTATTCAACTTTTGAAAAGCTAATAAGCTCAACCTTTTAGGCTTATGAGCTTATGAACTTAGATAAGCCACAAGCTCAAGATGGTAAGTTCATAAGCCTTGAAATCTGAGCTTATTAGCTTTTCAAAAGTTGAATAAGCCCATACGCTAAACACCCCCTTATGTTTGTTTAAGAGATAAAATAGCGCGTACCCCCATTCTCTGTTGGTTCAATCCTCCATCCAAAAACACCTGAATGTATCCCCGTGATTTCTCTGGAATGGCTTGAAAAATAAAATCGGGATTCGATTACATTATGGTGAGAGATGAAACAGGAACAGTTATATAACTCACAACATGGTACCAAAAAAAAAAAAAAAAAAAAATGTTAAGGATCTCACATGGAACGGTAGCCGAGTCTGTACAAGGTTTCCATCCTAGGTCAGGCAACGGAGACCAAATTTCTGAATTTTGTTTCTCCGACTGGTTATAAAGAAAGTATGGGGTATTAGATTACATAAACAATAATTGTTGAAACGAGTTTTAGATGAACTTAATTCATATATGTTGAAGCAAAGAAGCCTCTAATAAACGAACGTGCTTAGCACTTGGAGCATTCCATTCCTACAAATCAGCATAAGTTTACATAGAAATTATCTAAAAGTAGTAGAGCGTGTGGTATGTAAGCCAGCCTTAATCTGTGTCAGGGGAAGATACTAAAACACGTAATTTCTAACTCAATAATTGAAGCCTAAAACCGGTTATTACAAAAACACTAAACGCTAACTCTCTGCGATTGATTTTGTTTTAAATAATTATTAACCTTCATTTTCATCAACTGTTTTCACCAGTTACTACTCTCCCTCCCTTTAGTTCAGACTTTCAGGGTGTGATTTTAAACAAAGGAATTTGACTACTCGTAAAGAGCGAGTTGGGGATTCAAAGTTACTAACTTTATCAAATCGGTTTATGTAAACACATTTAAGTAGTTAATCAACCATTTATATTCATTACTGTTACCATTCTTTATACTTTAATAGCTTCAACCAAGCACACTTTAACTTTTATTTGGTGCAAACATATACACTCACCATGCATGTCTCCAACACTAAAAGTTACAATATCGACACACAAGTTTTGGATGACGATTGAATCCTTCAATAAATTGACAAAAAGTCGAAACATTAACAAGTATTATTAACTGCAGTAAAAATGACAAAAAGTTCGTATCCCGTATGAATTTACCAATTACTATGATTTGATGTTCTTTATTTTTCTTTAAAGGACATTCGACACTCGAAGTCAACAACATAAGCGTATCTCGAGCTATTTATTGTAGTCAAAATGACAAAAAGGTCCAGATTTTGTATGAAATTATTAGCTCTAGTCTTAGCAATTGTTTTTATTTCTTTAAACAACATCTAAGAATAGAACCAACAACATAATATTAATCGCAACTTATTTAGACATATTTACTAAAGCATATAAGTAAGCTAAACTTTTTCTCTTTACCCCATGTGGGATTGCAATTTAAAACAAGTTTCACAAGAGTAACTTCATAGAAAACGTAACTTTTAATTTATTGACGTAATCAAATCTTATTTGTCTTCCTATCACACATTGATTTTCTTTCTTATGAAGCTAGAGAAAATTGATACCAAACTCAAGTTCGGTTATTTAGTGACAACGTAATCAAAGTTCACCATTCACTATCAGTGTGGCGAAGCATAATTGATCTTACTTGATCTTCCACAAGTGTCATGTTTGAATATGTTTACACTTTAAACCATTATATTAGTCAACAATTTGTAATAAGATAACCCATCACCATCATATACGCACTAAACATAAACGTTGTATAGCCATCTAATTTGATATAAACAATCAAAATTACAAATTAAGCAAAAAGATGAATAAGTCAATTACAAAAATTAGGATTTTTTTCAAAGTCGGTTACATGTTATTGTGATTTAAATTGCATTTTTTTTTCTTTTGAAGCTATTAGACATTTGATGCCAACTCAAACAAGGTTATTTAGTGTCACATAAAAGTATTATTTCTAAAACTACTATAACGCTGTAGAAAACTAAAATTGCAATTTCTAAGTTCAAATATTTATAAGTATTATCTATTGTAGTCATTGAGATATTCACTATGTTGATTGCTAATAGGAAATAAAGGATAAAATGACTTACTAATTGCATATGAAAGAGACTACAAAAAAGTTAGATGTTGTACGAATTGTTGCTCCACGCATTCAAAGGTTTTTTTTTTTTTTTTTTTTTTTTTTTTTTTTTTTTTTTTTTTTTTTTTTTTTCTCTGTAAACAACATTGAACATGTGAAACCAACAACATAATACTAATCTCAGTTTGATCGTGTATATGACCGACCGGACCAAGACCGGAAGGATGACATCCGAAAGGACTAAAGGCCGAAGGACCCGGACAGCGCCGCCTCTAGCCCTGGATTCACGGGTCTATGTCCACCACGTGGCTGTCCTAGCTGACACCCTAGGCTATGGGTAGTTCGGCATGCCATACCCTAGGTGTCAGGAACAGTAGCCTAACCGTACCTTGCACAGTAGCGGAACAGTAACCAGGTACAGTTTTGAGGTAGTATAAATACCCCCTCATTTACTCTTACATATCATTGGCATTGACTCCACACACACACACACACACACACACACACACACACACACACACACACACACACACACACACACACACATATTTATTGCTCTCAACAGAACCCCCTACTTACTCTCACGCCGGAGCTTGGTCCTGGGATAACACCCGAGGCGAGGCTAACGAGTTTGTTTCATTTGTACAGATACTGAAGGATTCCACAGCTCTAGACGGAAGGCATTTCGGACATTCCGCTAGGCAGTAAGGATTTACTCAAACAAATTGGCGCCATCCGTGGGACCCGCATTCAATCTGCCCAAGCTATAGAATGTCAGGTTCCAGTCCTGGTGGTTCCGGAGGAGGAGGGGATGATACTCCTCCGACAACCAGGGAACAAATTGAAGGGTATTTGTCTGTTCTGAAATCCATGGTCAAGGAACACAACCGGAGGGAAAATATTGAGCCCATACGGTTGGATTTTGGTGAGGATGGAATAGATCACTAGATCACAATAGAAACGCCGCAAGGAAAGACGGAGGGATAGCGATGGGAGCAAAAGTGGCCGATGGGGACTCGGGGAAACCTTTTAAGGAGGTGTCGAAATCACCGTTATCCCGGAGGCTTTTGGAATTCTCGGCACCGGAACATAAGATGCCGTCCCACATCAAACTTTATGACGGGTCAACAGACCCGGAATGTTCCAACAAACATTGGACGGTAGAGCCAGAAGATGGTTCGACAGGCTTCCCCCGGGAAGCATCGACGAATGGGCAGACCTCCGCCATCAATTTGTGACCCGCTTTTCTCTGCACAAGACATGCTTCAAAGACCCAACAGAGATAACCAAGATAGTGAGAAAGGCAAACGAATCTCTCCCTGAATTTAAAGAGAGATGGACCACAGAAACAGGCTTCATACTCGGTGTACCGGAGGTCATGAAAATCTCCTCCTTCATGGACGCAAGCAAGTGTCCAGAGCTGGCGAAATGCTTCGCAGACAGGGTGCCCAAGACGGTGGAGGAGATGATGACACGAGTCGATGACTTTGTCAGGTCAGAGAAGGCATTCGCTAGCACTGAGCTGCCTAGGGGAGAAAGGTCGGAAGCCATAAAAAGTTTCCGTTCAACAATTTCCGCCAGGAAGACAGGCAGTTCCGTGGTCCGTATGTAGCGAACTGCAAAAATCCATATAATTAACAACGATTAATTATATATTAATCTCCGTCATTATTTTTAATCACCATTTTTACGGGAAAATTTAAATTTTTCTTTATTATATTATTTTAACGTGAAAACGTTATCGCATAATTTACCAAATAGCGGGACGAGCTCGTACGCGAACCCGGATAAAAATTCTAACTATCATATATACATAAATGTCACATGGGCCAAAAACTACTTCAGCCCAATCCTTAAAACCGGTGCACTGTTCATCAGCCTGCAAATCAGGCCCAATCTTTCTTTTTATTTTCAATCCCAGTCGACTATAGGCACTTGCAAACGTCTCATTTTCTTTCAACCTTTGAACGCAACATATACATATTATTGCACCTTCTAATTGTCCTCCCACCAAAGAAATAACGTGTCAAGTTATAGCTTCTAGGACGAACGTTTGATACGTTTAAATGAGCCAAAGTGTTCAGCCAAAACCTATCCAGTCGACATAACCAAAATTCACAAACTCGTCCATTTTGAACCGGGTTTGTTCTAATCCTATTCTATTGATTATTTTTTATCATTAGTGAGTTAATAAGAGTGTTTATTGACAAACATAACAAGGTTACTCGTTGGTTTCAATTCGTGTACGTTTTATAAAACTAGTCGACATATATATCAAGTGTACAATTTCTATTTTGCTTCTCCTCATTCCACATGCCTTCAAAGTCCACAAAGTCAGTAAAAGATCTCTCAAACCCGACATATCTCTGACTTGAATAGAAGAAAACATGTGAAGGTGTTTTTAAAACTCAATATTTATTTCATACGTTTTATATAAAACGTATAACTCTTATACTCCTTCACTACCTCTCTCCCTCAACTCTCTAATACCTTTCTAACCCTCTTTTGATCAGTAGAAGAACTCTCAAAGACCAGAAGATCTCGATAGCACTTTTGGAAGCTTGTTCGAAATATATAAAGTTAATATATAATCGTATAAGTGGTTCTAGCGATCGTGGGTTTCATTTCTCGTATTCTATTCGATCCTACTCGACTCTCTACCACTCTAAGGGGTGTTGTAAGTCCTCTTGTAAACTTTTCGATTCATATCTCATGTTCTTCATATTCATGCATCGTATTTTTATTCATATTCAAACGTATGAATCGCTATACGTGAATACGTATATATATGATGTTAAATATTGGTTACATACGCATGGAAATGCTTCGAGAACTTAAAAACATCATTTCATAACGTAATCTAATCCAGAAAAGTCGAATACGAACCAAGTT
Source organism: Artemisia tridentata subsp. tridentata (assembly GCA_021014915.2). Classification (NCBI taxonomy): domain Eukaryota; kingdom Viridiplantae; phylum Streptophyta; class Magnoliopsida; order Asterales; family Asteraceae; genus Artemisia; species Artemisia tridentata. The sequence continues at coordinate 161,126,730 of CP139505.1, forward strand.
TGTGATTTTGTCAAACCGGGTAAAATATATCGAGTGTTTTCAAATTATTTAAAAACTGACTCGAACCCACCCTTTCATGCTTGATTTAATTTCGATTCACATATATAACTGTTGATACAAAAGTTGGGCGTTTCTTGATTCCGTACCAATCAGATCTTAATGCTTGAGACCTGCGCACTAAGAAAACAAAAAGACACCGTTAGGCTTATCGTGGGATTGTCTCCCACGATTATCCTCCGGCGTGAGAGTAAGTAATCGGTTTTAGGGTTTGTAGAAGAGTTAGGGTTTTTAAAATCGTACCTTTGTGAGGGCTGAGGTGCCCTCTATATATGGACACGAAATCCTTGTTGGTTTCGTGTTCCCCAATCTTCGGTCTATCCCGCGTAGGGCGGTTTATTGATGTATATCCCATAAATAGAAGATATACTATCAAAACCATAAATAACATTGGGCTTGAGCCATCGTGAGCCCAAACCGCTGTCGTGATAGCCCATTCCTGATGGGCTTGAGTCCATTCGTGATGGACTTGAGTATGGGTCGGGTTCGTGACCCGAATACGGACTATACGTCATCATGTCCCCCCAGTCTAGTGTGCGCAATGCGAAATTGCGGATGCTAGACTAACCATTGGAACTAAAATATTCCCTGATGCGTAGCGGGGAAGTTTCAAGTATTTCCCGCCAAAATTAGCAAGTTAATCTAGTCCAAGTATCTTCTTCGAAAATCGTGAGGGTGGGTGAAAAAGTGCTTTACCTTTTGGGTTCCCAACCATCCGATTGGAGCAAGTGGGGTACACATGTCGTTCATCCACGAATATGTGTACCCTATATAAACTTGAGCCGTCATTTCACTGTGGTTATCACAGTAAAAAATCATCATCTTCCGCCATTGTTAATCCCCCAACCAGCAATAAAAAATCAACAAAACACTAAGGTAATAGCGCGTGCGCTTATCATGGTTCTTCAATTGTCTGATTTTACTTCTGAATTATCTGAAGATGACCTTCGTCAGTTCACTTCAGATTATTATATCCCGCTCGCATTGCATCCAGTAGTTCCGGCCGCAAATGCGTCAATAGCGGATTTCCCGCAAGGGAAAGTAGGGGTGTATACGCGTTTTTTCGAATTCGCTAACCAGCGTGCGCCCATATCCCTCTTTTTGTGCGATATTTTAAATCACTATCGCCTTCACATTTCCCAGCTGCACTGTATAGGTGCAGCGAAGATAACCAATTTTGAGGTGAACTGTCGCTTATTAGCGATAGAACCAACAATTCATCTTTTCCGCACGTTTTACCACACGTCGTGGTCAAACGGGTGGGTTTCCTTCTCTAAGCGCGCAGGGACACTGCAGTGCTATACTGAGAAGTTAGATGCACTGAGGGATTGGAGAGAAAAATTCTTTTGGGTTGATAGTTCGTTTTTCCCATCGATTTTTGAGTTCTATACTCGGGAATTATTACCGAGAGACGAGCGCCCCGACCCCGGTTTGTACAATGTGGCTGATGCGGAGACGATCAACAATAATCGCATACCGATCAAAGCGTATCCCGAAGAGTTTTTGGTGCACATGGGCATTAGCCGCAACTACTTCGGTAGTCCAGAAGAAGTGCCAACATTTCTGGATGAAAATAGTCGGGGTGGGTGCTTGTCTCTTCCTTCCTCTTCATTTAATAGCTGTAAGCGTTCTCCCTTTGTAGCTTATTAACACTTTTTGTGTTTGTTTGTTGTTTGTTGCGCAGAGATGGATCTATTCCGCGTTGTGCATTTGGAGAAGCCGAAGCAGGTTATTGTGGGTGTGCGCCCTTTGAGAGATGGTGAGGAGCCCATTCTGCAGGCTACCGCAGGACGCACAATGGCGATTGCGCAGGGGGAGCCGGAGGGGACAGATGAGACTGTGGAAATCCCCGCAGGTGTTACTATGGCTACTCCTCTGCGTAGCTTTTCCCCTTCTGGGTCGCAGATCCCTGTGGAGTTATTGCATGTGGATTCGTCGGGGAGTGCTATGGATGAGTCTGAGGAGGAAGACCAAGGTTTGAAGCGCAAGAGGTCGTCTGGCGATGATGGCGCAGGGACCTCAAGTAAGCGCCCTGCTATCTTTGTCGAGCGACCAACTGAAGAGGGTGCGTCATCGCATAAAACTCCTCCCCCCAAGTAAGTACTTGTACCTTTAGATCTTTAGTCCTTAATCCGCTATTAGTACTATAGAATAACGTTGTTATTTGCGTGTAGTGCTGAGGCTGCTGTTGATGAGGATGATGCGCATGTTGAGAATTCGCCTCCTAAGACTGATTTTGGGCCTGAGAGTCCACTGGATGAGGAAAAATCTGCTGGAGATGCGCCAAGAAATAGCCTTTTTGAGGAATTGGCGTTGGCTGCTGCGCACCAGGCTTCATTGGTTGCGCGGCTACAGGCTGAGTATGGTAGTGAGAGCAGCCTGGTCATGCAGAAGGATAAAGAGATTGATCTTTTAAAGGCGCAGTTGGCTGATGCGCAGGCTGAATTGAGGGCATCTGCAATGTATGATCAGAAAGTTGCTAATGAGAAGATGTTGCTCATGGCTGAACTGAATAAAGAGCGCACTGGAGCGAGAGAGTACAAGGCCTCCTGCCTTTGGGCCTTGAGATATATGGAGCTGAATAAGGGGAAGCTCATGTCTGACTTGGATGAGTTCCGCAAGGCTGTGGAGAGTTTGCTGGAGAATCAGGAGAGCAAACTGCGCAAGCTCAGCATTGAGTATGATGAGGAGTTGTATCCTCATTTGGTGTCAACCATAGCTGAGCGCAGGTGGCTTATCAGCCATGGTTTGCGCCTTGCCGCTTTGGGTACTTTGGAGTCGCAGGAGGTGACGGGGGTATTTGGGGAAGTTGTTGAGTGCGCGTTGGCACGTGGCCAAGCGCAGGCTGTAGAAAAGCTTGCCGAGAAGAATTTGTTGACGGTGCCTGATGCGTGCGATGTGTCGTTGCGGTTTAGCAGTTTTAATGCCTACTCAAGTTTTAAATTTATATTTAGCCGACTTATCAATAACACACACACTTAACGAGCAGTGTACCCGGTCAGTATGAATATAATGGTAAGTAGAGTGTCGATCACTAAGAGTGGAACGTATTATCTCGTTATTCTAATCAGTATTTTAATATATTAAGTTAGCTATACAACCTATTCTAACGCAAGGGGTTCAGCCTGAGAGACTAGCACGATTTGGTTGCAATTAAATAATAAACTAAACCAATAGGCACGAATCAGCAAGTAGCACACACGTACACAGATAAATACTCGAGACAATAAGAAGGCTGTCCTGATAGATAAGTAGTTTGTCACTTGTTTTATTGCTAGTTTTATATGAAGTGTATAGTTCGATGCAACGCACCGAGATTAAGTCCTTTCTCGTTGGTTCTAATCTTATCGGCGAGTAAACCCTTAATGATTACTTATGACTATCCTATTTATCTTTCTTCCTACTTTTCTACAGACCATAGAATATATAGGCGATCTAATAAATAGGCGAGGGCAGAGGCATGGCGACCCGATCAACGCTCAGCTAGACACAGAGGTTATCAATGCACTAATAAAAGTCACCAATGACATCAACATATAAACTTTAATTAATGAGAAAGCAGTTTTAAGGGAGTGCAATCTTTCCGTTGTCACATTACACAAGCCACCAATCTTGATGAATTAAAGTTTACTAATACAATAAAACAAAACTACTTAATGAATTAAACACATGCAGCACCTTCTTACAGCTCTTGTATCTTCGTTTTGGTGTGTCTTGTGCTGCTGCCTTGACTAAATTCGTCCTAGGGTTTCTGTACTTCGGTCTTCTGTCTAAACTTCGGAACTCGGAACTCGTCTGGTCTGTGGGGTATTTATAGTTTCTGTCTGAGGGTAAGATGCGGCGCATCTAGTAAGTAGATGCGGCGCATTGACTTAACTTCGCGTGGGGTCCAAGATTATAATATTCATGAATATTCGTACACCGCCAGAAGATGCGGCGTAACTCCATTTATAGATGCGGCGCATGTCCTCTTGTATCTTGGATCGTATCTGGTGAAATATTAATAGTGATGCGCCGTATGTAATAAGCAAGATGCGGCGCATCTGGAGCAGATTGTCTTGATCTTGTACATTTCAGTAGACTCTTAACTTCTTGCATGTTTTGCTCCATAATTAGTCCAAAATCGCCAAGTTTCACCAAATGCTTGTTTTTACCTGAGAATTACAAAAGTAAACGATTAAGTATCAATCCTCATACATAATATAATAAAACAAGTCAAATAAATAGGATAAATGATGGTAATAAAATGTACTTATTTGAGTTCATCAAATATCCCCCCACTTGAACTTTACTTGTCCCCAAGTAAACCTTAGAATTATTCTTATGAAAATGTATCTTAAAAGATATTAGGATTTATTTTTATATTTAAGCATGTATTCATTTTTGCCATAATCACACAACTAAACACTTAACGAATTAGAAGTAAAATAAAATAATTTGATAAAATCAAATCTAATCGTTTAACTGTCCAGTCGTGACGAATATTCTATCATAAGCTTGGCAAGTATACACATCTCCCCCACTAAAGCCAAGGAATAACAAGTCTAAAGCGGTAAAAAAGGGTTTTTAGGCTTAAGGGTTAATTATTCTTAATCTCTATCGATCTCAAATTCCAGAAAAGGCGACAAAATCACAAATACATGATCGAATCCACGAACACGATACTTGCAATTGCTCAAATCCTTAACTCGAACAGGCTAAAGATAGGTCCAAACTTCACCAATAATATTATATCAAAAAGGGCGACAAAATCATAAATACATAGCCGAATCCACGACCACGATACTTAAGATTGCTCAAATCCCTAATCTCAATAAATCAAAGGTTTGGTTGGATAAAGAATAATAGGGTATGGATAATATTTGGGATTCAAATTGGTGTAAAATAAAAAACAAACAAAACAAATAAATTAAAATCCTAATTGTGGTTAATCACTATCCCAACCATCCCATGAATAAGACTCATATCATTGAATAACTCACGCTTTAACACTTGAAACACACGCTTTAGGTAGACACGAATTATACTCAACAAGATCTTAATCAAAGAATAAACCTTAGTCGGCGCTCCCATAACTGCCAACTCCCATTCAATCCATAGATATAGTATACAACAACTAGTGGTGATATCGACCACTTAATACAAAACTTTACATAAGTTGGTTAAATCAAACTACCAACTTTTCTTTTTCTTTTTCTTTTCTTATTTTTTTTTCGATTTTTTTTTTTTTTTTTTTTTTTTTTTTTTGTTCAAACTATAAACATAAACATAGATGTGTAAAATTTCACCACATCACTACAATGATAATTCTGGATAATTTTTCCATACTTTTCATGACTTCAGAAATAACGGTAATAGTGAAAGTAGTAAACACACGAAAAATAAACTCAAAGATATACAATATTTACTTTCACTCCAATTGCATTGTGCAATTTCCCGACCTAACCATAGATAATGAATTACGCACGCGAACACAGGTAATGTAAGGAAACACACTTTGCCTATAGCAATTAACCAACCACGGATTTTAATCTACAGGGTAGGCTAAGGTGTAAGGGTGTAACGAAACATTTTAACAAAGGTGTAAGAAACGAAAGGAATGGCTCTGAGTGTTTTTCTAGGGGTATCTTACTCTAAAAATGAGAGTAACAAAAGGGTTTTATACGGGGGTTAACTAACCAGTGTAGTTAGCTAATAACACATAACATATAATAGGCTTTTTGGGTGTAATCCTAGAAATTTACCAATTTAGACAAGTCATTCCAATTATATAAATAATACTTATTATGGTGGTCTCGAATAGTATACAAGCCAAGTTCTAAAGTTTACAAGTCACCGGCACACTCATAGATTTGTGAATTTTGAAAAATCACAATTTTTGAAAATAACGTCATTTGTGCAGCAATGCAACTTAGACTTTAAACAAAAACATGCTAAAAATTTTTAAATTTTAATATTTTAAGCACATTTTAAGCATATTTTAAAAGTTTAGGACAAGTAAGTGTTAAGTGTTCTAATTCTCCAATCCCCCCACTTAAGTTAAACAACGTCCTCGTTGTTTGTATAAAAGGTTAAAAACTGGAAAATAAAAGAATTAGAACAGAAAAACTCCCCTGAGATTTGCTCGGTATGATCCTCCATTTGTATAAGAGCAAAAATCATCTTTCTTGTGGATTAGAACGTTTAAGCTTCATAATCAATGTATCCACAGGAAGTGCAGGAATCTATAATACCACCAAGGCTTTAAAACACACCTAAGTTAAGAAAGGTTCAAACTTGCATAACACATTAGTAGTTAGATAAAAATAAAACATAAAAATTAAAAAATGAAAATCATCAGGTCAGTCGATGCGTCGTATCTTATGGAAGAAGATACGCCGTATCGAGCCTGGAATAAATACGGATCAGAATAGAAGATGCGCCGCATCCTTAACCAGGGATGCGCCGCATTGAAATAAACTGATAAAAAGTTTTAAAGTCGAAAAGAAAAAATAAAAAATGCAGAAAAATAAAGATATGACCATTGCAGGAGATGCGTCGCATCTAAGAATTGAGATGCGCCGTATCCTCTGCGGCCTGACTGACTCGACACAAAAACAGAATAATAAAAAGATAAATCCGGGTTGTCTCCCGGTCAGCACTTGTCTTTATTCCAGAGTCTTCAAGTTAGACTCACGTTCAGCTCATTAATATCGATCATTGAAGGAGTCGGAAACATCGCGCTCCCTCATTGCCAATTCAGTAATATTGAACACTCCTTGCTCGTCGTTAATTTCCACGCCGTTCTTCTTCAATATCTGTATAAACAAAGTTCTGTCCTTTTCGGGCAGAGATGACAAAATGATAGACGGGAAATTCATATTATCATATAGGCATAAATAAGCAAGGTGTGGTGGTAGTTCAATAAACACATCATTATTCAAACTCGTTTTCTCAACTATTCTCCTACGTTTGTTAATTACTATACAATCATACCACTCATCATCAGAATCATTGACAACATCGCGTCTAAGTTCGGTAGGTATATTAAGGTCAATAAATTCCTCAAAGTTCACATGATTAGGATTAGTTGAGTTGTTTTGAATCAATGTTTCTCCCATAAGCCTAGCTTCAAGATCGAGGTCCATACGCTCTCTTAATCCTAGCACATAGACTCCTCTAATTATGCTTTTAACAGGATCTTGGAACTTATAGACTAGTTTATTATTCCCTACCCTTAATGAGATTTTTCTTTTAAACACATCAATTTTAGCATGGGCAGTAGACAAGAAAGGTCTTCCAAGGATTAAAGGAATCTTAACATCCTCGGGCATATCTAAAATAACAAAGTCTACAGGGAAAACAAACTTCTCAATCTTAACTAGCACATTATTAGCAATCCCTTCAGGTCGTTTTACCGTTTTATCAGCCAATTCAATAAGTAACTTAGTTGGTGCTAATTTTCCTAGTCCTAGGTCAATTTGTTAGGAACATGTTTTATATATTTCAAGTCTTGTTCATTTTGATTTAATGTTGCATGATTAGGACTATATTATTTGTATTTTTGGACCGGTTCAATAGTAGTCCTTGGACCGGTCATCTTATTTAATTTATCCTTATCACATGTAAGGGAATATTCCTAAGAATTATTCCCCTCCCAATGCCTATAAATAGAAGGCATGGGAGTCATTCATAGTGTTGGTTTTTCATGTCATATGCGTAAGCCCTGCTCGTGTAAAGTTTGATTAAGTGAAATCCGACCACATTTCTTATTCTTCTTCTTCTTATTCTCTTATCTTATTTAGTAGTGCTTATTAGCTTATTTCTTTCATCTCATACGTAGCTAAATATAGTTGTAGTACGTGTTCTTATTTGTCCTAAAGAGTGTGTGTTTGAGATTTAGTCGTGACCTACAAGTGGTATCATACGCCAAGGGATAATTAGGATTACGTGTTTGAGTCATTAAGTATTCTTAATTACGTTGGTTTTATAGATCTAGTAAGGTTTTTTGTTCAAATATTCACGTTAAACTCTTGTTTTGTGTTGCAAAGTTACTTTGATATCGTTGAAATTTCAATCATCTTCATCGAATTTCATTTTCTAAACGTTAACAAGCTTAATCTTTATTAAATCTAGTGGTTACTAATCGTTTAAAGTCAAAAACAATCGGGATTTTTGGTTATTTGGACGATTTGGGATAATCCATATTTTTAGCGATTGGAAAAAGTTGATGAAAAGTGAGATTTTTGGTTTCTGAGTGAACTTCGACAAGTTAGGGTTTCATCGCAGTTGAAGGGTTTTTATCGCAGTTGCAATCAAGATAACTTAGGGTTTCATCGCAGTTTGAATCAAGAAAGATTAGGGTTTCATCGCATTTGGGAAATCTTCAATTATTGCATTTGGGACTCAGTATTAGACTTTCTTGTATTAGAAAGTAGTAATACTTCGACTTAGTTGCTTCTCTTCTCTTGTACAAGAGTTGAGAATTTATCGAATTTGGATTTGTGATAAATCTATCGCACTTGCCATAAATCATCGCAGTTTGATATATTATCTTATCGCTATTGGATACTTTATCGCAGTTTGCAATAAATTATCGCACTTCAAGATAACATATTTAACTTGTCATTATTTATCGCACTTGATAGTTTTATCGCACTTTCTACTTCGTTATCGCTATTGAAGGTTATCGCACTTGGTATATTGTCCTTATCGTAGTTGGTGAACTGATCTTATCGCACTTGGTGAACTGTTATCGCACTTGGTTATCGCAGTTGGTGTATTGCCCTATCGCATTTGGTGAACAGTACTTTATCGCATTTGAACAAAATCTCTAGATTTCTAAACCAACTTAACCTACATCATCAACACATATCTTAATTATCTTAAAAGATCCAGATATGTCTCAACCACCTCATTTCAATTACTACTACCAGCTACAGCAACATCCACAACAACAACAGCAATTTCACCCTCAGTATCAACAACAACAAGCATTCGTACAACAACATCAATTTCTCTCTCCACCACAAGTGTCCCCACAACAGATCATGCAACAGAATCAACAACTGCAGAATTATTCATCCTACTCCAGAGAACCTCATTGGTTTAACAAGATGTGTGAGGCAATTAGTAGTCAGCAATCACGTCATGAAGCTGGAAGTCAAGAAACTCCACCAATGTTAACTCCGGGTAACTACGTGCAATGGGCTAGTAGATTCCTCAGATTCGTTGAACTGAAAAAACCTCATGGTATCTATCTCAAGAAAGTTATTGAAGAAGGACCCTATCCTATTCCAGCTACTGTTGTTCCAGCAACTACAGAGAGAGAAGAAACAACCACTCCCATTCTTGTTGCAAATTACACAACTGAGCAAACATTACAACAAGAAGCAAACCAATTGGCTATGTCTTTCATACTTCAAGGGATTCCCAATCCTATCTATCGAAGTATTGATGCTCAAAAGACAGCCAAAGATATGTGGGAACATGTTCATCTTCTCATGGAAGGAACAGAGTTAAACCAGGAAGATCTTGAGTCTAAATTGTATATGGAGTACACCCACTTCATCATGGAACCAGGGGAAACCATTGAATCTTACTATCACCGTTTCACCAACATTATCAATGACCTTGATCGTCATGATATAAAGTTACCAAAGATTGCTGTCAACTCAAAATTCCTTGGATGTCTTGGTCCTGAATGGCAAAAGTATGCAACTTTTGTAAGGCAGACAAAGAAAATTGGTGATGTCAAATATGGACTCATGTATGATTACCTCAGACAACATCAATCAGAAGTGGATAAAGAAATTGCAGCACGAGGAGGTTTCACACCCGCACCAACATCAAACTCACTTGCTCTCGTTGCTCAATCTAACTTCTCTTTACTTTACCAGGAATTTGGCCACTCATCGTTTCAACCAAGTCCTCCACCCCAACCTCATAATCAAATCATTCCTTATGAAGCACCACAACCATACTCTGATAACCAGCTGGTTCCATACAACAACACCGATTCAATGCTGTACTCAAATGCAGATTATGATGAAGAAGAGGATGCTTTCAACTCTCTTAATGAAGCATTTGGATTGATTGCTAACGCATTTGGAAGATTCACCAAATCCAAAAACCGTCTTCGTTCATCTTCAAATACCAGGAATCAGGCAGTTGTTCATGATGGCAGAGTTGAAATTCAAAATAGGTCTTCAGGCAGATATGGTTCGGGAAATCGTGGATATGGTACTCAAAGGGTTCAGTCAGGAGGAAATAGGTTCAATACTGCAGGGGCAAACAGAAACAGTATGGGGAATGATCAGAGAGGAAATTCGAATGTTGGGAATGTTCAGAGAGGCATTGCAAATACGTCTATCACATGTTATAACTGTGGGGGAACGGTCACATGGCAAATGCTTGTCCGAAGCCAAGAACAATGGGCAGTGCTTATCACAAAGAGGCTCTTTTGATGGCACTCAAAGATGAAAAAGCTGCTGGACGGTTGACTCAGAATGATCAAAGTTTTATGGCTAATGTGGAATCAGATGATGAAATGGAAGATTTAGAGGCAAATGCTGCAGTCATGCTTATGGCTAATATGCAAGAAATGAACATCTCCGAGTCAGGCCCGGTATATGATACCGATGGTCTTTCTCAGGTACCTGATTCTACATGTCTCATCCATGAAATTGCTTTACCAGCTGCATCTTCATCTACAAATGAAACGTTTGATCAACATGATTCATTCTCATCAACATTCGATGATCAAATCAACACGGTTGTATCATTTGATGATGATGATACCGTTGTTTCATTTGATGATCCCATTGATGATGACAATTGTGATCATCTTAATCAAACAGATCCTTTGACTGATCAAGATTCGGAATTACAGGCCTTGTTATTGACCACCCAGTCACAAATAGAAAAATGCAATGACATCAATCAGAAGCTCAAAGATAAAATTGCATTGTTAACAAAGGATAATGAGTGCTACCAACAACAACTTTCGGGATATCTTAAACAAGATAAACGTGAAAAAGGTTTTGAAATAGCTTTTCAACAAGAATATGTAAAAGTTCAAAATCTAGAAAGTCAAGTTCGTGAGCTAACCGTAGCCAAAGCTGAGCTTCTCTCTCAAAAAGAAAAGGATCAATTTGAATTCAAAAACAAATTGATGCTTTAAATTCTGAGTTGTTAAAAACTCAATCTGAGTTTTCTGCATCTCAGAAGGATCTTCTTGAAGAAAAGCAAGCCACTAGGAAACGTGTTGACTCCTATCTTGATCAAATTCTGGATTTGGAAACCAAACTCAAAGAATTTCAAAACGTTGTGTATAAAACGGGTAATTCTGTAACGCAAATTCAAAAGAATGTTGTGAAACCGAGTCCTAAAGGAGTAAGTTTTGCACTTGGAAGTGACACACCCCGTAATTTACACAAAACATCAAAGGAAATTTTTAGCAAAAGAAAATGATCGACTCTTGGAAAAAGTTTTGTGTTATGACGTGGTGTCTGTGATTATGAATTCGCTCTATGAATCTGGTAATGCTTTACTTGTGAATGATCATGCTGTGGATAGTAAGATGTTGCGTATGGAGATTGATAATCTGGAACATGAGAATGAGATTCTTCGACAGCTCAATAATGATGTGGAAAACAAAGCTTTTAATCTTCAAAAATGGCTTGACTGGTGTCAAAAACAGAGTGTTGAATTTGAACTTAAATTTCAACATCTTATAGCATCTTTATCATTTCAGAACAGTCACGTTCCTGAAAAGTTTAAGGAAACAAAAGCTTTTTTAAGAATTAAATTGTTTGTAAATGAAAAGGAACTGGATGACATTCTTCAAAACCGAAATGACACAGTCCGCCTCAATCGAAAATTAGATTCTCAAAATCAAGAGTTCCAACACATCATTATTGATTTGAAGAAGAAAATCAGAGTTTTAGACACAGGAAAAACAAATGTTCATAAGATTGCCCCAGGGATGTATGTCATAGACAAAGATCATACCCAAGCATCTGATGTGACCACTAATTCAGCTACTTGTACTTCCACAGGACTAGAAACCACACCTAAGGTCAGCCATTCCAAGACTCACAAGAAACAGAGGAAGAATAGAGTCAAGAAACCTAGGATGAAGTTATCTCAGTCTGAAGAAGTTTCAGTTAGTAGTTTGAATAAGACAAATGTAACATCAGGAATAGAATTGAACTTATCTGAGTCTAGTTCTAAGATTGATGTAACAAATGCTGAATCTTTAAATGTTAATGAAGATGTTTTGGTTGATGCTACTTGTGTTTTTTGTCGTAATAGCATACTATCTGGTGATCATACAAAATGTGTTGCTAAAACTCTGCTGACTAAGAGAAAGAAACGAAATAGTGGCGCTTCCTCTAGGCTTAAAACCTGTACAAAGTCCATTTTAGGAATGCCCCCACTATATCTTTCTGAGAAGAAAATAGAAAAGCCCAAATCCAAGACTACAAAGTCACCTAGTGAATTCCTTAGGAAAAAGGCAGAGTCTAGTTGGACCTGGCAACGTTGGTTACAGAACACTTTTGATTTTAAATGGTTACCTAAAGTACTAACCTCTTGTGTAACTAACCCAGCGGATCCAACCGTTATCAATTCTCCACCTGTTTCCAATGATTGTGATGCAGGTGATTCAAATCGTCCTTTGGATTGTTGATAACGGGTGCTCCCGACATATGACCGGCAATCTCAAACTTCTTCAGAACTTCATTGCTAAGTTTATCGGAACGGTCAGATTCGGGAATGATCACTTCGCTGCAATTATGGGCTATGGGGATTACATTAATGGGAACATCGAAATCAGCCGTGTGTATTATGTTGAAGGCCTTGGTCATAATTTGTTCTCTGTGGGACAATTCTGCGATGGAGACTTGGAAGTAGCATTCAGGGAGAAAACTTGCTTTATTCGTGATCTTCAAGGCAACGACCTCATGAAAGGGAAACGCGGAACCAGTCTGTATACTATCTCCCTTGAAGGAATGACTGCCTCTACTCCTATTTGTTTACTCTCCAAGGCTCATCCCACAAAGGCTTGGTTATGGCACAAAAGACTGTCTCATCTCAATTTTAAAACCATCACCGACCTTGCCAAGAAGAAATTAGTTGACGGTCTTCCAAAATTCAGATATGCCAAGGATCACTTGTGCTCTGCTTGTGAACAAGGGAAAAGTCATCGTGCTCATTTTCCTCCCAAAACAGAACACAACACAGACCATGTCCTACAACTGCTTCATATGGATTTGTGTGGTCCGATGCGAGTTCAGAGTATTAACGGGAAGAAGTATATCCTGGTAATAGTTGATGACTACTCAAGATGGACTTGGGTCTATTTTCTGCGGACTAAAGATCAAGTTCCTTCTATCCTCATCACGTTTCTCACAAAGATTCAAGTTCAAGTCCGCAACACCGTCCGCATCATCAGAACAGACAACGGGACTGAATTTAAGAATCAAATCATTCAGGAATTCACTGAGAAACAGGGTATTGTTCATCAGACTTCAATAGCTCGCACTCCAGAACAAAATGGTGTAGTTGAAAGACGAAACCGTACGCTCGTGGAAGCAGCTCGAACTATGTTGATCAATGCTCAATTACCGGATTATCTTTGGGCTGAAGCTGTCAATACTGCTTGTTATACTCAAAATCATGCCATGATCACCAAAAGACACAACAAAACACCATATGAGCTTATACAAGGAAGAAAACCAAACATCAACTATTTTCACATCTTTGGAGCATTGTGTTATCCGAAGAATGATAAAGATGATCTTGGTAAACTTAAGGCTAAAGCAGATATTGGGATTTTTGTTGGATACTGTGAAAACTCCAAGGGATATCGAATTTGGAATCGTCGGACTGGGGAAATTCAAGAGACCATACACGCTAATTTTGATGAACTCACTGCAATGGCTTCTGAGCAAGACCGCTTGGAACCCGTCAATAATCGTCTTAACTTCCCTGAATCTTCGGCTGCACCCCTACCTTTCAACAGGAAGGATTTGGAAGATTTGTTTGCACCAATGTTCGATGACGTTCGTGTTACTAGTGCATCAGATGCTTCCACCAGTTCCGCTGCTCAACATGTCATATCACAAGCACCTGATCCATCAGCATCTACCTCTACCGTAGTTGCTGCCGATGCACCACAACCTGAACTATCATCATCAATGGACACAAACCTCAACCAGCAGTTGAAGATTCTTCCCCCACTTCTAATCAGGTTTCCACACCATCAGATTATGACGGGAACGCATTCTTTAATCCATTTGCTCCACCACCAACCATTCCAGAATCAGGAGAATCCTCCTCGAGCAATATGGACCCGTCAGATCATCCTCACAACATTCAACATTTTCCATCCACCCACAAATGGACAAGAGATCATCCTTTGGTAAACATAATTGGCAATCCTAACAATCCAGTCCTCACAAGACAAAAACTTCATTCAGACAGTGAACATTGCATGTATGCACTCACTGTTTGTCAATCTGAACCTAAAAACAGCAAAGAAGCCCTTACCTACGACAATTGGATTGAATCCATGCAAGAGGAGTTGGAACAATTCAAACGTTTGGAAGTTTGGGAATTAGTTGAAAGACCAGATGGAGTTTATGTGGTTGGATTGAAATGGATTTGGAAAAACAAGCTAGGTGCAGATGGTACAGTGATTCGTAACAAGACCCGACTGGTAGCAAAAGGATACAGCCAAGAAGAGGGTATTGACTTCGAAGAATCGTTTGCTCCAGTAGCTCGGATTGAGGCAGTTAGAATGTTTCTGGCATACGCAGCCCACAAGAATATCACAGTCTATCAGATGGATGTGAAGATGGCATTTCTCAATGGAAAACTCCGAGAAGAGGTGTACGTGTCACAACCAGAAGGCTTCGTGGATCCAGATCATCCTAACCATGTATATCGGCTTAAGAAAGCCCTTTACGGCCTTAAACAAGCCCCAAGGGCATGGTACGATAAACTGTCCGCATTTCTCCTTGCTAATCATTTTACCATTGGAACTGTTGACCCGACTTTATTTATACAAACACACGGGGACGACATTCTCATCGTACAAATTTATGTGGATGATATTATTTTTGGTTCAACCAATAAAAAATATTCAAACGCTTTTTCTAAACTAATGAAACAAAACTTTGAGATGTCTATGATGGGTGAACTCTCTTTCTTTCTAGGATTGCAAGTTCATCAATTACCCCGTGGTATATTTCTAAGTCAGTCAAAATATGCTCAGGAAATCCTGAAAAAGCATGGTATGACCAGCTGTGACACCTATGATACCCCAATGTCCTCCTCATCCCCGAAGCTAGATGCTGACATACATGGGACACTCATTGATCCTACGAAGTATCGTAGTATCATTGGATCGATCATGTATCTCACAGCTAGTAGACCGGATGTTGTATTTGCCACATATCTTTGCTCCCGATATCAGTCTAGACCGACTGAACGGCATTTGTCAGCCGTTAAAAGAATCCTTAGATACATAAAGGGAACCATTAACTTGGGAATCTGGTATCCAAAGGATTCTGGGTTTGAACTTGTTGCATTTTCAGACGCTGACCATGCAGGATGCTTAGACACACGCAAGAGTACATCAGGGGGAGTTCAATTCTTGGGTGACAAGCTCGTCTCTTGGCAATCAAAGAAACAAGACTGCACCTCACTGTCTTCAACAGAATCTGAATATGTAGCCATGTCTGCTTGTTGTGCTCAAGTCATCTGGATGAGATCACAACTAATGGACTACGGTTACACATTCAACAAGATTCCGATGTATTGCGACTCCAAGAGTGCCATTGCCATTTCATGCAACACAGTCCAGCATTCGAAGTCCAAGCATATTGATCTCCGGTATCATTTCATCAAGGAACACGTGGAAAAGGGAACTGTTGAATTATACTTTGTGGGAACTGAACACCAACTGGCGGATCTGTTCACAAAAGCCTTGCCTCATGCAAGATTTGTGGATCTGGTTCATCGGATTGGTATGAGATGTTTGACGCCAAACGATTTGGAAAAAATTTCTTAAAAACAAATAAATGAGTCAAATATCCAAACTATCTTTGTAAATATATTAAAAAAAAAAAAAAAAAAAAAAAATGCAAGCACAATCCCTCATCCAACACGGTGTTTATTTTTACAATGTCTATAATTATTTTTTAACACGTGTTGAGGGGGAGATAATTTTTACCACAAGTTTTAAAATTGTACTTGCATATGTTTTCAGAAATTATTGCTTCTCAAAATTTTGGTGATAAGATTTTAAAGATGGAAAGTAGTGTGCCTTAAATGTACAAAAATGAGACTTAGTGATTAGCATGATGGTGGTTTAGGACTAGGATTTCAAAGATACTAAGGTTAAGGGACTAGAATTTTTATAAGTGCAAAAGTTAAATGGTAGATATTTAAGTCTAAACATTTAAGTCATCGCAGTTATTGCTCTGCTATTTTCACCAACCGAATTAAATTCACCTCACCCACCATCATCGACGGCCAACAATCTATCCACCAATCCGATCAAGTTTTTCCATTTTTGTGAGTGATCTTATGGTTATTATGTAATTATTAACAATGGTTTCAAACAGATTTTAAATCCAACGGCTAGAACAAGCAAAATCGTATAATTTAGTTCTAGGGTTTGCGTTAATTTGGGGATTTTTGATTTAGAGCGTTTGTGTTGAAAAAGATTGTACGATAAGACTTTTACAATGTTAGTTAACCCATATTGCATGCTTACTCACACCCAGAAACCACAAATTAGTCTAATCGAATATTAGGGTTTAAGCAACGATTTGGGGAAAACTTTGTGAATGTATTATTGTGTAATCTGTTGATTGGAAAGATGTTGTTTGATGTTTAATTGAATAATGCTATGATTGGATTGTACCCAGAAATGCCTTAAGTGAATCAATTGAATTTTAGGGTTTAAGAAGAACATCGTCACTAGCAGTTTGATTTATGCATAATTGTGGTTAGTTTTTGTTATAACTTAGCCAAAATGCCCATAATAGTCATACAAATTGTTTGTGAAAATCTGTGGTTACAAATCCTAATGAATCACAATAAAGATTTGAATGTTCATCGTCAAAATTGCTCGTAAACTCTTGTATAAGAGTTTATCGAAGTTGGCCAAAATTATCGCAGTTGGGATAGTTATCGCAGTTGGGATAATTATCGCAGTTGGGATAATTATCGCAGTTAAGATTTTATCTTGATTGACTTAATTATCGTGATTGTCATAATTATCGCAGTTGGATAATTATCGCAGTTGGGCTATTTATCTCAGTTGAGCTAATTATCGCAGTTGGGATGATTATCGCAGTTGAGATGATTATCGCAGTTGGATAATTATTTCAATTAAGATACTTATCTTGATTGAATGATTATCGCAGTTGTCATAATTATCGCAGTTGACAATAATTATCGCAGTTGACAATAATTATCGCAGTTGACATAATTTATCGCAATTGTGATCTGATATAACATTTTGCTCAATTTCCTTAAGTATATCCTTTATACTTATCAAAATTAATCAAAATTTTATAGAACTTGGCTAGTTTTTGATAAATTCTTTAACCAAGCATGTAACAAACAATCATTAATACAATAGGATGCTATGTGTTGTTCTTAAAAACTAACAATTTTTTCTAACAAACATGCATTCTGTATATTTGTATATGATTGTTGATTCAGAAACACATCAATGGCATCTTCCCAACAACAACCACTTCCTGCTCTTACCAAAGAAGAAGTCTTTCCTCGTGGGTATACTCTGGAAATAGGGAAGAACAATTCACGGGTAGAATTGGACAAGATCAAATGTTCTGATCCAAGTTGTCAGATTGCTGTAGAGATTCTCAAAGCTCACAAATGCAGGGATATTCTTGACAGTTCTAACACCATTCCAGAGCTATATATTCATCAATTCTGGGATACCTTCACTAAGAGCAATGATGACAAGTACTTTACTTGCACACTGGATCGGAAGAAAATCAGAGTTACACCTGCTACACTCAGAAAAGCCTTGAAACTTCCAGAGGCACCTGAAGCTGCTGCCCGATTCCACCCAACACCTTCAGAGTCAGAGGTCATGCAATTCCTGGAAGATATTGGTTATGATGTTCAACCTGATACACCATTAACCACAATCTCCAAGGTTAATGCCAGATACATTCCTCAACCCTGGAGGACTATCTTCTTCATCATAACACATTCAATAACTGGAAGAGATAGTGGGTTTGAGCATCCAAGATTGTCTCATCTTCAAGTCTTGTGGGGATTTCTAAACCAAGAACCTATTGACTTTGCTGCTCTTATTTGGGACGACATAATGTACTTACAGCGTAAAATTTTCAAGAAAATCCCATTTGTTCGATTCACCAAAGTTCTTATCAGCTATCTACTTGATCAACATGAAGACCTTGATAAGCGTCCTACAGATCAAGAAGTTCATGAGTATAGCATGGATAAAACATTGGGTAAAGTTTATTTCCCAAAAGAAAGCACGCGAAAGCAAGGTTCAAGGTTGCCAGAATTTTTGATGCCTGATGAGGTCAAAGAAACAAAAGCTTATCATGATTACGACAAAGCATACCAAGAACGTCGTGTGGGTCTTGCCAAGATGGTTGAAGAATCTAGATCTTCAAAGACTCATTCAAAAGGTAAGACAAAGACAGGAAGTGCCTCAAGTGTCTCTAAACCAAAAGAAAAACATCCAAGAACAACATTCATCAAGAGAAGAGTACCCAGTAAACCACAGCCAAAGCCTGAACCGAATAGAATCGTTGATGAAGATACAGAATCTAACTCTGAATCATCTGAATCTGAAGAAGAACACGTCTTTATGACTGAAGAAGAAGCTGAATTTCACAATAAGATCTCTAAGGAGAATGCTCAAAAACAAAGTCTCAAATCATTAAAAGAAGATGAAGAGCGTAGAGCAAAGAGAGTATTGGAACAACAGATGGAGTATGAAAGAACACATGGAGTTGGAGGATCACAAACTGTTCCTAAAGAAGCCACAACCCAAGATGATCGGGTTAATCAACCCGGTGGGTCTGGAGCTGAATCAACAAAGGTCTCTTCACAGCAAACAAGTTCGGTTAATCAACCCGACTTGGGAGCACCAACTCAGGAGGAAAAAGAAAAAGATTAGGATAGCAACATTGTTTTATCTGATAAGGATATTTCTGATTCTATGTTTGATGACAATCCCGAGGAACAAACACGTAATGATGATAATGAAGATTGGAACTTAGAAGAAGAAAAAGACATTCTGGGAGACCAAACAACTAAAGCAGCCGAAGATCTTGAGGAAGCAGCTAAACAGGAAGAAGAAAGGAAACGTAAGGAGGAGGCTCAAGCTAACCAGGAAGCAGATAGCTACCTTCGTTCTCACACTCCAACACCTCCTCCTTCCCCTCCAAAGGACACAAACGAATCTAAACTGGCTATGGTCGTTCATAACCCACAACAGCAGCAAGAACAACCACCAATTCAGTCCTCGACTGCTTCTTCACCCAAGACACCTCCTGGATCACCGCCTAAGAATCCAACACCTCCACCCTCACCTCAAAAGGAATCAACTACTAAATCTGATGAACCAATCCCTTCTCTCACTCCATCATCTTCGCGATCTTCATCACCAAAATCAAAATCAAAAGCATCAGTTTCTGAAGATATTCTTAAGGCCTACAAAGGAAAGAGCAAGAGAAGAATCGTCCATGTTACGAAAGTTGAGGTTGTGACTCCTGCAGCAAAGAAACTCAAAAGGGCAGTAAAGAGAGCACAAGCACAACGAGACAACCAAGCTACAACTAAATTGGCTGAAATGGAAGACTTAGTCAAGAAGTTGTCTCAACAAATGGAAGAAATGCAGGAAAGCAAGAAGCAGATAGATGAATTCCTTGGTTTCAACATCAAAGATCATATGACACGCAAGGCAAAGAAATTTGTTAAGCAATTTCTTCCTGATCTTCAGCAAAACATAAATGAACACATTGATGCACAACTTGACGAAAAGATCAAAGAAGCTGTCTCTTCTTCTTCCCACTCCAAACCACTTCCAGAACTCACCACTGAATATATTGAGCTTGTGCTTCTCGATCGACTCTTTGAAATCACCTCTCCTTCTCCCGAAGAAATTAACCTGATGGCAGCTCTTAAAGCACATATTGAGAAGAAATCATGCAAGGAAACTGCCGACAAAGGAAAAAGAATTCGAGAGGATGATGAGGATGATCAGGACCCTAAACCCGAACAAAAGAAACACAAAGGCGGGTCAGGGATTCACATTAAGGAGCCAACTGGACACAAACCATCATCTCAACCTCCTAAACATCAATCCTCTGGTCCCACTGAAACCGAACATCATCATGAGCAGTTTACAACTGAAGATATGGAATTCCAGCCACAAGATGATCAACCTCATTCACCATCATCATCACCAGAACCAAATCCATCCAAGTCCAAGCCTTCACACAGCAAAAAGTCATCTACTGGACCAGCTGTTGTCACATGGCTGGATAATGATACGGATGAGCTAGGAAATGACTGGTTCGATCATTTAGCAAGTGCTCAAGTTTAGATTGACGAAGCTTCTCGAGTTGAAGACAGCACCTTTGCTGTAACTCAAGAGATTAAGAGAAGTCTTAACATTAAGAAGATGACCAAAAGAGAACTTCGTCGGATCAAGAATGATGCTTTCCTTCTTCTGAAAAATAAATCCAATAGCGCAGCAGAACTCGAATATCACCTTGAAAACATTGCACGGGAAATGTCAAGAGACTTCGACTGGGCTAGTCCAGACGTCGTCAGGAAAGTTGGCAAGAATCAACCATTCATCACTGATTGGACCAAGCCACTGACCGTGATACGAAGACATCATCACTCGGAAATTCCCTTTCAAATGTTCTTCAACAAAGATCTGGAACTTCTAAAGAATGGAGCTCAAGGGATGACAAAGTACGCTACATCTATCACTTTCACACCAGCCGCTCATTACACACAATCAGCCATTGAAGAAGCAGCTATTAACAGCAATCTGTTTGTTAAAAGGCTCGTCAAATATGATCGTGATGCAGAGCTGGGGATTCATCACTGGTACTCTAAAAGACAAAGCTGGTACAAGTACAAACTTGTCCTCCAGAAATCAAAAGAACCAGTTTACAGTGATCTCAGAATATTGGCCGTCATCAACGTAAGCGGATCTAGAAGATGCGATTATATATTTCTAGAAGAGATCACAGTAAGAAGAATCGATAACAATCTTTACAAATTCTCTGAGGCAGATTTTCCTGATGTAAATCTAAATGATATCGAAGACATGTATCTGATGAAGGTCCAAGGCAAATTGCAGCATCTGACCAACGAGCTTCGATATGCACTTAGTACTTCCCTCTGTCATTACATCAGGAGAACCATCATCAAAGAACGTGTAGAAGATCTCCAGCTTGGTGTGGAAAGTTATCAGACTCAGCTTAACCTTGTTGAACCACAGTTTCTTCTAAACAGCAAAAAGGACCCTCAGTACACCATGCTACATCGTCCAACCTTTGGGTTCGTCTACAGAAGCACAACTGATTTTCATCGTTTCATGGCACTCAATGAGATTCATAAGTTCTGCGATGATACATTAAAGGGTGTACGAGATGGGCTAGCCAATAGAGTTCGAGATTCGATGTTGGAAAAATCGAGAAGATGGAATTCAAAGGAGCTGCGACAAGTCAAGGAATTTATTCGAAAGATGGAAGAACGGTTATACCATAGGGATCAGATGAGGAGGCTAGAGAGCTATGTTGGGGGTCGTCCGCCATTCGCCATCAGACTATTTCAGCGTACTGACCCAGTGTTCACAACTTTTGGTAAAGGTGGATGATGTAAGAATCAATTCTCAAATTTCATCATATCATTCTTCTTTCCCTAATTGGCCTGTACATTACGGTTTGTGCACACATAACAGTGTACAACCCGGACCTCAAAGAAAGGACCCTGAGGTACGCTTCAGTGCCTCAATCCTGAAAAAGGAGCGAAAGCTTCTTACTTATGAGCAGAATTAAAATCAGAATGTTTTCCAATGTTTTTTTTAAACATTCTGCTCATAAGGACAAATATTCCCTTGTTAAGGGGGAGTATTTGAAAATATAATCTTTGTTCAAAGAATTATAAATGTTCTTGTAATTCTTCCCTAAAACTCAAAAACAGCATATTTTAATCATAAACGTTTTCCAAAAACATCATGAGTATGCTATTTTTGAGGGGGAGAAGAAAAAGATGATTAAAATATGATGTATCATTTGCTGGAATCTCGTGTGCTCAAACTCAGAATTGACCCTCGAATTGACGAATAGGAAAGTCAGTAGTCGAAAGGACATGTCCCGGACGGGTAATAATTTCAAGCCAGTTTATCTGGTGATGTAAGCGTGTCTCGCAAAGGACGTGTCTGAGTAGAATGTACCGATTTCGAGCGATAATCTTTGAATCTGATCTGGACGGGTAATAATTTCAAGCCAGTCTAACTGGTGATGTAAGCGTGTCTCGCAACGATCAGGTTCATTGAAAGTCAATCAATTCAAAAGTGCCAACTCTTTCCGGCATGTGCAAATTTCAAAATTCATTACTTATGCGCACATGTTAAGGGGGAGTACTTCTGAAAATCATCAAACTCTCAAGGTGTCAACAAAATGTCTTTACAATTATCGACACTTTGAGAGATTTTCAATGGTTTTGGTTTATGGCATCATTAGGATAGTCATGGAGTTATAAGGTGACTAAGGTTAGGGAAAACCGTCCTATGATCCGCCAGAGCCGGAGGGATCTACCCAAGGACAATACCAATAGTTTAGAACTAGAAAGTCCTAGGTATGATATAAAAAGGAGAAAATGAATGAACGGAGAAAGAAGGGGTTGAAGAATTAAAAAGAAAAGCAAAGAAAAGGGTGAAAAGAAATAGCCCTCCATTTGTTCAACCTTAGGGCAGACACCGGGTTCAATTCATAATCTACTGGTTGATGAGCATCACCGGTATTGAAGACTAAAGACGTCATGGACCCAGTGACGCACTAATAAACCTTCTTAGCCACTCAAGTGTCTCTCAAAAGACATTTGTTTCATTCACACGGAGAACCCTTCATAATCTATCGACCTCTCATTACGAGAGTGTTGATATTGAAAAGGAGGCAATCTGATCCATGCCTCCGATGACCAAACAAATGTGCACTGATTGAGTCTAGAGCCATGAGATTCATAAAAAGATCTCTTAGGTACACTTAGTATTACTCTGTTGTTCTACATCATGGGCAGCAGATGTAAAATTAAGAAAGTGTCCTTCGCAGATCTTAGCAATCTGCCAAGAACATTCATGAGAGAAGTCACAATTGTGATTATCAATGATTGAATGGAAATCCTGCCAGAGCAACATCAAACAACTCTGTCAGCAGGTCACTTCGGTAACTCCTTGTGGGTTACGCTTAGTGTTTGCTCCAAACGGTCTACAGTCGTGGGGTGATCTCCAGCGACTCACTGAATCGTGGGTGCACTTCGGTGTGTCCGTGTAATCCCTTTCGGGGGAATCCGGTTCAGAACGGTCTGGGTTAGGATTTGAGAAAGTCTTCACACTATGCTGTTGATGATCTCAAATCTAAGCCTGTAAGTACCGGTTGGTTCGTGCTGATGCTGCTGTTGCTGCTGAGGAGCTGGAGTTCGACCATCAAGACTCCATCATGTTCATATCTTGAAGTAATGTTTTCACAAAGACTCAGTAACATCAAAAGTTCAAAATATGATTCAAAAACAAGACAAAGACATATGAGCATGATGGAGAAGACGAAAAGACGTTGGAGATTGGCAGAAAGAGACAACATCATATCATCATTAAACAAGAACAAAGAAACAAAGATTATACAGACGTCAGAAGCCCAAGAAGCAAAGAAGACGTCAAGCAACATTGATGATCAAGACTTAGGGGGAGATTGTTAGGAACATGTTTTATATATTTCAAGTCTTGTTCATTTTGATTTAATGTTGCATGATTAGGACTATATTATTTGTATTTTTGGACCGGTTCAATAGTAGTCCTTGGACCGGTCATCTTATTTAATTTATCCTTATCACATGTAAGGGAATATTCCTAAGAATTATTCCCCTCCCAATGCCTATAAATAGAAGGCATGGGAGTCATTCATAGTGTTGGTTTTTCATGTCATATGCGTAAGCCCTGCTCGTGTAAAGTTTGATTAAGTGAAATCCGACCACATTTCTTATTCTTCTTCTTCTTATTCTCTTATCTTATTTAGTAGTGCTTATTAGCTTATTTCTTTCATCTCATACGTAGCTAAATATAGTTGTAGTACGTGTTCTTATTTGTCTTAAAGAGTGTGTGTTTGAGATTTAGTCGTGACCTACACTAGGGTAGTAAATGTCTTAAGAGGCATAACACTAACACTAGCTCCTAAGTCAGCTAACACATTATTAAAAGATATATTATTAATTGAACAAGGCAAAGTAAAACTCCCTGGGTCTTTTTCTTTATGAGGCAAGGCATGTAAGTCGGTTGCAGAGCTCTCTTCTTTCATTGTAGCCTTGATCTCTTCTTCAATCTTTGTCTTTTCTTTGAGTAGTCTCCTTAAACTGATTGAAGAATTAAAGAAAAATTCGGGTCTTGCACCATCATTACCATTCATCGGTCTTCTAGGAAAAGGAATGTTAGGAGTGACTTCTTCAGTGGTGCTTATGGCCTTGACATGATCTCTTGGGTTGGTTTCGGTTGAGCTAGGTAAACTTCCATATCCCCTTTCTTGAAGAACTTTGCTCATTTGACCAATTTGTTGTTCCAATGCTTTGATCGAAGCTCCTTGATTTCTTGTAGTAGTGTTTGTTGAAGCTCGGATTTCTTTGATCATAGCAGTATTCTCTTCATGTCTTTTAGCAGCATCGGCCATAATTTTCTTCAGAGTGTCATCTAAAGTCTGCCTCCTTTCTTGATAAGCGGGATTGAAGTTGTTCTTTTGATAGAATCCCGGGGTGGCTTCCCTAAATCTTCCTGAAGGTCGGAATGGTTGTCCAAATTAGGTGTAATATGCTTCTTCAAACGTCTCACTTTCATTCTTATTCGGGCAATCTTTAGTGTAGTGAGGTCCTTCGCACTTTTCACATCCAACTTGGGCAGCATACACTCTTTCATCACGCTTCTTCATCTCTCTACTAATTTTATCCAATTGAGCTTGAATAGCAGCAATCCCATCAAAATTAGTGCTGCTCTTAGATCTAGTAGAGGTCCCATCATGCCATTTTTGAGAATGATCAGCAGCTTCTTGGATCGCTTTCCTAGCATTGGCTGCACTCATTTGGGGCACAGCTCCCTTAGCGTCCAAGATTTGTCTAGTAGGCACGTCCAATCCTTGATAAAACAATATTATCTCCTGCATAGGGGTTAGATAGTGTTGAGGACATTTTACCAGTAAATCTTTAAATCTTTCCCAAGCTTGATAAAGAGTTTCATCAGGCTCTTGCTTGAAACTGTTGATAGCCTCCATCTTTTTAGCAGTCCTAGCAGGTGGACAATATCTCTTCAGGAATTTGCTCTTCAAATCTTCCCATGTAGTGATTGAACTAGCAGGTTCATTCCTTAGCCACTTGTTAGCAGCTCCTTTTAGCGAGAGTGGAAAGATTCTTAGCATGAGTTGATCGTCAGTAACTCCTTCTGAAGTAAACAAATCCGCAATCTCGAGGACCTTTTCAACATGCTCATTAGCATCTTCATGTTCCGATCCACTGAAAGCATTCTCTCTTAGCTCCTTGAGAAACTGACCCTTCAATTCAAACTTTGACTTATCATCAAACTTTGGTCTAGCAACTCCTGAAGTGTAATCAGCACGGGTTTTGTTCATGTATTCCTCCATAGTTGTGTTTTCGCCCATTGTTTCTGTTTCTTCTTCCTCTTTCTCTTCAGAAAAATAATCAAGCTCGAATGAACTTGAAGTATCAAAGCTTTTTGTGTTGAAAAGCCTTTTAAGCGAATGAAATACTCGTTCAGGATCTTCGAAAGGTTGAATCAAGTTCTTCGTAGAACTCCTGGTCATGCACTTCCTGAAATCAACACAAAAATATCAGTAGGGTATGCTCGAGAAAGTAATATATCAGAAAATTAACAACGAAAACGGAATACGAAAAATTAAAGTTACTGATATCTGCAGACGATGCGCCGTATCCAAAAAGTTGGATACGCCGTATCTTATAATCGTTAAAATTAAATCAGACTTTTATTCAGAAAATAGATACGCTGCTTAGAAATTTGAATGCGCCGTATCGATTTTAATTATCAAAAATCGATATTTATTTAAAATTAAATGCGTCGTATTAACAAAAGTTAATGCGCCGTATTTTCGTTACGATTCAAAATATAAGATTTTTGATTCAGAAGATACGCCGTATCGACAGAGTTCGATGCGTCGTATCTGTTTAATAATTCGAAAACTGTTTTTAATTAAAATAATAGATACGCCGTATCTGCTAAAGCAGATGCGTCGTATGGCGTTAACGTTTAGAATTTTTTTTTTTATCAAAAACAGATACGCCGTATCTTGGGGAGAAGATGCGTCATATTACTTTATCGCTTAGAAAAAAATTTCTTATTAAAAACAGATACGCCGTATCTTGGGGAAAAGATGCGTCGTATCGAATTAATTAAACGCGTTGTATTTTATAAAAATTAAACGCAATACGCCGTATCTGAGAAATCAGATGCGCCGTATCGTTTGATTTAGCTCAAAACAACGATAGCAGTATGCAGAAAATACGAAAAATTAAAAACAAATAAAACACACGAAAATAAACACAAATAAAAGCAAACAAATAACACACAAAAACAGAAAATATGCAAAATAGTACAATGAATGCAAATTAATCTAATACACAACAGAATTAGCGGTTAGATAAATAAAATTAAAAACCTAATTAAAATACTAATCAAATTAACAGATAATAACAATTCACTCCCCGGCAACGGCGCCAAAAACTTGATGCGTGCGATGTGTCGTTGCGGTTTAGCAGTATTAATGCCTACTCAAGTTTTAAATTTATATTTAGCCGACTTATCAATAACACACACACTTAACGAGCAGTGTACCCGGTCAGTATGAATATAATGGTAAGTAGAGTGTCGATCACTAAGAGTGGAACGTATTATCTAATTATTCTAATCAGTATTTTAATATATTAAGTTAGCTATACAACCTATTCTAACGCAAGGGGTTCAGCCTGAGAGACTGGCACGATTTGGTTGCAATTAAATAATAAACTAAACCAATAGGCACGAATCAGCAAGTAGCACACACGTACACAGATAAATACTCGAGACAATAAGAAGGCTGTCCTGATAGATAAGTAGTTTGTCACTTGTTTTATTGCTAGTTTTATATGAAGTGTATAGTTCGATGCAACGCACCGAGATTAAGTCCTTTCTCGTTGGTTCTAATCTTATCGGCGAGTAAACCCTTAATGATTACTTATGACTATCCTATTTATCTTTCTTCCTACTTTTCTATAGACCATAGAATGCATAGGCGATCTAATAAATAGGCGAGGGCAGAGGCATGGCGACCCGATCAACGCTCAGCTAGACACAGAGGTTATCAATGCACTAATAAAAGTCACCAATGACATCAACATATAAACTTTAATTAATGAGAAAGCAGTTTTAAGGGAGTGCAATCTTTCCGTTGTCACATTACACAAGCCACCAATCTTGATGAATTAAAGTTTACTAATACAATAAAACAAAACTACTTAATGAATTAAACACATGCAGCACCTTCTTACAGCTCTTGTATCTTCGTTTTGGTGTGTCTTGTGCTGCTGCCTTGACTGAATTCGTCCTAGGGTTTCTGTACTTCGGTCTTCTGTCTAAACTTCGGAACTCGGAACTCGTCTGGTCTGTGGGGTATTTATAGTTTCTGTCTGAGGGTAAGATGCGGCGCATCTAGTAAGTAGATGCGGCGCATTGACTTAACTTCGCGTGGGGTCCAAGATTATAATATTCAGGAATATTCGTACACCGCCAGAAGATGCGGCGTAACTCCATTTATAGATGCGGCGCATGTCCTCTTGTATCTTGGATCGTATCTGGTGAAATATTAATAGTGATGCACCGTATGTAATAAGCAAGATGCGGCGCATCTGGAGCAGATTGTCTTGATCTTGTACATTTCAGTAGACTCTTAACTTCTTGCATGTTTTGCTCCATAATTAGTCCAAAATCGCCAAGTTTCACCAAATGCTTGTTTTTACCTGAGAATTACAAAAGTAAACGATTAAGTATCAATCCTCATACATAATATAATAAAACAAGTCAAATAAATAGGATAAATGATGGTAATAAAATGTACTTATTTGAGTTCATCAGTGCCTATTACTCAGGTGCCAGATTATAATGCCAACTCCTATGATGAGCTTGTCGCTGCCATGTAGAAGATGAAGCTTTTCGAGCTTCCTCATATTGCTCGCCTGGAGCGCGACCAGGATTTGCCTATCAGTGTGATTATGGAGGGGCTGACTTTGGCTACGCACTCATCCGAAAATGCTGAGGAACAGTTTGACTACTTCTTGAAGCCAGACGTGTCGCAGCTACATGTGCCTATTTTTGCCCGTCCCCGTGACATCCTTAACCCTTTTGCGCTTGAGAAAGAAATTCCTTTGAAGGCGTCCTTGGAAGCGCATGAGATGAGACTTGCTAAGAAGAAGGGCCAAAAGGGGAAGGCCATTCTTTGTGGTCTTGGTGCGGCTCACATTCCCAGATCTGATGGGGTGCCTGTTAGCGTGCCAACGGTAGCACCCAAGGATGCTGAGCTGTTGCAGAAGCTTAAGGATGCTGGTAGTGTGGCGCGCCAAGCGAGTAGCTCAGGGCTCAGGCGCACTCGTAGCATGTCTTGGTAGTTTTGGTGTAGTGGTATTTTGTGATATGTCCACTTTTTTGTTGTACATATGCTTGTTGGATGTGTACTTTTGATGAACTTGTTTTCCATAATGAAGCGTAGATTTTGAAAAATACAATTGTATGCATATTATATCAAATTTGGCTATGGTTATAACATTTGTACTTAGTTAATTTGTCTTTGCGTAAAAGATGTCTAAGAATCAAATCGCTTATATAAGCACATTTAAAGAAAGTTTACAAAGATTTGTAATCACTTATATCATAATCGTGTATGAAATTTATGACATAATCGTGTATGACATGATTGTATATAACGTAATTGTGTATGAAATTTACAAGTTGTTGTGTATCCATCGTGGGGTGCACAAGTGTATGGATTGCAGCGTGCTACTAATACCATATTAAGAGGTTAATTGTCTTAACTCCTAGTTTGTTAAACGCGCACAGTGTGCATTGATGTGTATCCGTCGTGGGGTACGCATGGAGCTTACTCCAACGTCTTGAGAATAAGGTGTTTAACAAGGATGCGTGATCCGGTGTTGATGGGTTTGCAACCCTCTTACTCAACGAGTCATTTATTAGGTTTACTCATCCTTTTACCATCGTGGGTTTTTAATTAGTGCATGCATGCCATGTAGGCAAAAGATAGTATAACAAACAGTATTGAGACATAAATTATATGTAAGCAATAAAGTAAAGTGTGTCACGGAGTTAGCTAGAAACCGCAACATTTTATTAATACTTGCAAGTTTTTGTAGAAAGAAAAAAAAAACATTTGTCTAAATGAAAACAAAAATGTAAATGCACGGATGTTTATTGAGCACTTACTAAAGTGCGTAGGTGTCCATGTACTGGGTCGTAACCTTTCCTAAAGATAGCATCTCTTGAGATTGCAGATATTCCATGTGCGTTGTAGCTCACGGCCTTCCATGTCACGCAGCTTGTACGCGCCTTGTCCTAGTGCTTCAATGACCTCATAGGGTCCTTCCCACTTTGGTCCAAGTTTACCTGTATCTTCTGCGTGGCTTGCATCATTAGCGCGGTACACAAAGTCGCCTGGTTTGAATGAGGTGCTTCGAACTTTAGCATCGTAGTATCCCTTCATCTTTGACTTGGTTTTCGCCTCACGTATAGCTGCGCGCTCACGCCTTTCTTCCAACAGGTCCAAGTCTATTCTTCGTTCGTCGTCATTGGTCGCGACATTAACTTCCGCGGTGCGGATAGTTGGCATCCCAATTTCAGCTGGTATGACAGCTTCTGTCCCGTAGACAAGGGAAAAAGGAGTGTCCCCATTGCTAACTTTGATTGTCGTGCGGTGCGCCCATAAGACATGTGACAATTCGTCCACCCATCTTCCATTGTGCTTGTCCAGGCGTGCTTTAATTCCTTCGCCTAGACTACGATTTGCACGCTCCACTAAGCCATTGGTTTGTGGGTGTTTTACTGATGCGAAGTGTTGTGTAATATGTAACTCTGCGCACCAGTCTTTGAACGGGTTATCACGGAATTGTTTTCCGTTGTCCGAAACAATCTCTCCAGGTAATCCAAAGCGGCATACAATATTTTCCCAAACAAAGCGTTTTACTTGGTTACCTGTGATTGTCGCTACTGCCTTTGCTTCAATCCATTTAGTGAAGTAGTCTATTGCAACAATAAGGAATTTAAGTCCTCCCGCTGCGACAGGGAAGGGACCCGCAATGTAAATACCCCACTTATAGAATGGCCATGGAGAAGTGATAGGTGTTAGCTCTTGTTGTGGTCTGCGCGGGATGGGTCTATGAACTTGGCAGTCGTTGCATTTCTTTATCACATCGCGCGCATCACGGTGCATAGTAGGCCAATAGTATCCTGAGCGTAATGCTCGCGCTACGACAGACCGTGGTCCTGAATGCATACTTCATGAACCAGCGTGGATCTCTCAGAGTACGTAATCTGCCTGAAGAGGTCCAATGCACCGAAGCCATGGTTGTAGGAATGAGCGCCGATACAGGATACCATCTCTAAGTTCGAACCTCTGCGCTGTGCGCCGTATCCGTCGAGCGTCCTTCTGCTCATCGGGCAATTTGCCCTTGCTTATAAATTCGATAATAGGGGTCATCCACGTAGGATTCTCTTCCTTTATTGCTGTGGATATCTCCATCTCCGAGATGGGTTTGTTCTTTAGGATCTCCACTAAGACTTGTTTTGACAGGTGCGCGAAGCTAGTAGATGCGATCTTGCTTAGCGCATCTGCTTTCTTATTTTCACCTCTAGGAACTTGCTTAATGGTGAACCTGTCAAAGCCTTGTATTAGCGATTTGGTCTTGTCAAGGTATTGGACCATGTTATCCTCTTTAGCCACATATTCGCCCAACACATGGTTGGCTACCAATCGGGAGTCCACATTTGCTTCTAGGTTGCGTACACCCATTCGACTTGCAATGCGTAATCCAGCGATTAGGGCTTCATATTCTGCCTCGTTGTTCGTGGCTGTGAATTCAAAACGCAGTGCGTAAGTGAATTCCATTCCTTCTGGATTAGTGAGGATAAGGCCAGCGCCTGATCCATCCACGCATGAAGATCCATCCGTGAACAAGACCCATGGTTCTTGTAAGTCTACCTTGCTCGGTGGTGGTGCGTCATCGGTATCTGGTTTTTCGATGATGAAGTCTGCTAATATTTGCCCTTTAACCGCAGTGCGTGGTCTGTAAGAGATGTTATACTCGCCTAGTAGCACACTTCATTTTTGTAATCGCCCCGATGCGTCAGGTTTAGAGATAACTTGTTTGATAGGTTGGTCGGTAATCACTGCTATTGGGTGCGCTTGAAAGTATCTACGCAGTCTTTTGGCAGCAAATACTAATGCCAAGACCAACTTCTCCATTGGGCTGTAATTAATCTCTGTCTTCTTGAGTGCTTTGCTTACAAAATACACCGGTGTTTGTACGGAATTCCTATCCGTCAGTAGCACTGCGCTGACCGCTCCATGAGTCGCAGATAAGTAGACGATTAACTCCTCCCCTGGTCGGGGTGCAACTAGCTTAGGAAGCGCTGCTATGTGTTGCTTAAGCTGTGTAAAAGCTTCTTCCGCTTCCGCAGTCCAACGAAAGTCTCCCTTTTTCGTACACTTCTTTAGTGTTTTAAATAGAGGAAGTGACTTATCCGCTTATTTAGACAGGAATCTGTTTAAACCGGCTAGCTTTCCATTCAGAGATTGAACTTCTTTCAGCGTGCGCGGTGAAGGAAGTTGGATGACAGCCTCTGTTTTTTCTGGACATGGCTTAATGCCATCTGGTTCTATCAAATATCCTAGGAACATGCCTTCTGTAGCACCAAAAGTGCATTTCTTAGGATTCAACTTCATGTTGATCTTTCGTAGTGTCGTGAACATTTCTTCAATGTCGCGCACCACTTCTTCTTCTGTATGGCTTTTTATGACAAGGTCATCCACATAGACCTCTAGGTTGCGGCCTACCTGCTTTTCAAACGCATTATCTACCAGTCGCTGGTAGGTGGCGCCCGCATTCTTCAAGCCAAAAGGCATCTTTGTGTAACAGAAGACGCCTTAGCTTGTGTGGAAGGCTGTTTTTTCCTCGTCTTCCTTAGCCATTTGGATTTGGTGGTACCCTTTGTATGCATCTAAGAAACATTTAAAGGGATATCCGCACAGAGATTCCACCTTCCAGTCTATCTCTGGTAGTGGGTAGCAGTCCTGTGGACATGCTTTGTTAAGATCAGTGAAATCCACACACATCCGCCAGCTGCCATCGCTCTTTTTAACCATTACTGGATTGGAGAGCCAATCGTGGTAATAGACTTCTCGCATAATGCCTGCGTTCACAAGTTTGTGCACTTCTTCCAGAATGGCTTTTGCGCGCTCTGGAGCCTGGCCGCGCTTTTTTTGCCTTACTGGGGAATATCCTTGTCGGATTTTCAGCTTGTGTTCTGCTATCGAGCGTGGCACACCAGTCATATGCTTCGGTTCCCATGCAAAGATATCCAGATTCCTTTGTAAGAGCGCGCACACGGCCGCTCTGCCTTTGTCAGATAACGATCCTCCAATCGTCACTTCTTGCTCCGGGTATTCAGGGTGAATATCAACCTTTAGGTTTGGTGCTTTAGCTGCGCTCTGTTCTGGGATGTGCGTTGTTTCACATGTAATCGTGTTACACTCTTCTGGTGGCGCAGCGCTGTTGTATATGGTGACAATGTCGCCTTCTACTGGGAACTTGAGCATCCCATGTGCTGTGGATGGTACCGCGCGAATCGCTGAGATTCCTGACCTTCCAATAATGCCATTGTATGGCGAAGGAGATCTGATCACCATAAAGTTCATCCAGGCCGTCGTGGAGTGTTCCTTATTACCAACAGCGACTAGTAGGCGCAGTTGCCCCATGGGCCATATCTTTTCTCCTGTAAAGCCAGTAAGCGCTGTCGTAGCTGGACTTAACTGTCTTTGTATCTCAGGGCGCAGTCTTTTGAAACAATGTTCGTACATTATATCCGCTGACGCCCCTCCATCAACATACATGCGGTGGATATCATGACCCCCGTATTTATCTCAATGGTGAGTGGCTCTGCCACTGCGTTGTCCGCAGCCAAGGTGGGGAAAGAGATTTCGCTTCCCTGGGAGAATTTCTGGCTAACCTTTTGCCTAGTCTTTCGCTGCCATGATTGTATCATGTAGATAGTGTCAGCTTTTTCCTTAGGCGCTTCTTTCTTGCCTCCGGTTCTCTGCTTGTCTTTCCCATCCTTAATATTTTTAACGAGGTGGTCCAATCTGCCTTCTTTCACTAGCTTCTCAATTAGTTGGCGTAATTGGACACACTCATTAGTGGTATGGCCCTTCTGTGCGTGATACTCGCAGTATCCGTTCCCTACGCGCCGATCTTCAGGGGTGCGCATAGGTGGGGGTCTTGGAAAGTTCGCACCTTCCGTCGCAAATATCTCCTTTGGAGTTTTTGTTAGTGGGGTGTACTTGTCGTTTCCCCGTCCGCCCCCTTGGTTGCGATAACTTTTGTTGCGATTTCCACTCTGGTCATTGGATTGTCTCCTTGACTCTTCTTGTGACCTATGGTTCGAGTAGCCTTTCTTGCTATCCGCAGCGGCTGCTTCTCCTTGGACGAAGGATCTCGTGCGCTTCATGAGTTCGTCAAAGGTTTGGGGAACCCTATCGTTTAACTTTTTTATCAGATCTGGGTTATTGATTCCGTTCATAAACCCCGATATCTTTAGTATTTCTGGGCACGCCTTGACCTGTATGCATTCGTCCTTATAGCGCTCCATGAAAGCGCTTGTGGATTCCCCTTGGCGCTGTTTTACCCTAGCGAGCTCGACAGGGTTTTTGGCGCACTTTTTTCTTTGAGTAAAGTTTAAACGAAACGTCTTTCGCAACTCTTCAAACCCACCGATGCTTCTGCGTGGAAGCTTGCTGAACCAGTTGCGCGCATTCCCTACTAATGTAGAGTTGAACATGTGGCACCACACAGGTTGTGGCCAATTTTCGATAGTAGCTGCTGATTCGAAAATTTTTAGGTGATCATCAGGGTCACCTGTCCCATCATATGTTTTGACATTAGCAGGCATGCGCCTTCTCTTATTTTCTGAAAAATCACTGATGCGCCTAGTGAACGCATCGACTTTTTGGCGGCGCCAGGGACGAGACATGTCTTCGTCTTCCTGATCGCGGTATTTTCCTCTTGATTTCCAGTGTCCCGTTTCTTTGTCCTCGTTGTCCGAGGAATCACTTGAGGATAAGCTTACTCTTTTGCGACGCTTGCGTCGACTATCATCGGAATCTGAGCTTGCTTCTCTGCGGAGCTTGCGCCGACTATCCTCGGAATCAGAGCTTGAAGGGCTTTCACTTGGGGAGCACCGTCGCCCAAGCCTATCCTGAACCCTGCGACTGCCAAGCCTAGCGTGGACATTGGCGCGCCGTTCCTCATCTTCATGCTCTTCCAGATGCTGAAAGTCGCCTGCTTCATCATCCACAACCTTCCTTCCAATCCTGGTAAACACTGGGTGTTTGCGGCTATCCCTCTCGCGTCTTTCCTTTCGGTAGCGCGGTGGGGATGCTTCATACTCAGGGTCGAAGTTGAGCCTGGCGTGCAGACTTTGGCTTGACCTCTTTTTTGCCTCCTCTCGCATGAGCGCAGCCAAGGCTTCGTAGTTTTGAGATACGAAATCACTTGGCGCTAGTTCGGGCGTGACTCCTTCTAGTGCGAGGGAGTCTGTTTCCAAAACAAGATCCTTGTTTCGGATTGGCGCATTTGGTGGCTCAGTGAAGTTTACTTCTGGCATGGTGAGAGGAGTGCGCTGTATGTCTACCGCGCTAGTACTTGTTGTAGTAGCATTGGTAGTCATAGTGAGTGGTTCTACTGGAGTAAAGAGCAGATCTGAGTACGACCCTAAGCTTCTAGGCACACTGGTTGTTCCAGAGGTCTGCTTGGAGGCCGCATCAGTTTGCTGTTTCTTCCCTAGTAGATCGTCATGCATTTTCTTCGCATGCGGAGTCCGCTGATTTCCGTGCTTCGTCATTCTAGTTCTTAGCAAAGCTCTTAGTGTAGGGTCCCACGGATGGCGCCACTTGTTGATACAAAAGTTGGGCGTTCCTTGATTCCGTACCAATCAGATCTTAATGCTTGAGACCTGCGCACTAAGAAAACAAAAAGACACCGTTAGGCTTATCGTGGGATTGTCTCCCACGATTATCCTCTGGCGTGAGAGTAAGTAATCGGTTTTAGGGTTTGTAGAAGAGTTAGGGTTTTTAAAATCGTACCTTTGTGAGGGCTGAGGTGCCCTCTATATATGGACACGAAATCCTTGTTGGTTTCGTGTTCCCCAATCTTCGGTCTATCCCGCGTAGGGCGGTTTATTGATGTATATCCCATAAATAGAAGATATACTATCAAAACCATAAATAACATTGGGCTTGAGCCATCGTGAGCCCAAACCGCTGTCGTGATAGCCCATTCCTGATGGGCTTGAGTCCATTCGTGATGGACTTGAGTATGGGTCGGGTTCGTGACCCGAATACGGACTATACGTCATCAATAACGTACCTATTTTTTTCATATATCGAAAGACCACATGGCCATCTAAGTTTTATTCGTAATTATTTTTCTCACAAGCTCATCTCGACATTCAAATTGAATCATTTTAATCGCTACTTGACTGAGTAATAAAAGACTTAAGAAATAATTTTGTGTTTTTCAGTTTCAAACCAATCGACTAGGCCACAAACCATTATTTTTAAATTGGATTTTTGAACGTAACATCTACATGTTTTTGCACAAGCCAATAGACGACCTAGCAATCTACATATTTCGCATTTTAAGTTCGACCTTATGAACACGTTTTCGACCTCTTTTAAACTGCCTATCGCTAGAATTCTATGTAGTATTATTTTCAGAAAATTAATTAAATTTGAATAGGGCTAAGTTCAGGCCCAACAAGAGTTAAAGATCCATAAGCCCAACAGGCCCATATGAAACAGTTTTAGAATCACAAAAATAGCCCAAGTCCAGGCCCAAAAGTATTTTCATGCCCTCGCCTCTAAATTTCTTAACGGGCCTTTGTTTTGATTCGTTAAGGCCCTTTTAGCTTAAAAATAAGCAATTCGTGTAATAAGCAGTTGAAATTTTTTTTAATAAGCTTTATTAAACTACAGAAAATCTCGCATAACTATTCTTATAATTTTTGTACGAAAAGGACTAAAAATATAACGCAAATTCACCCTAAAGGACCAAAACTGCCAAACATGTAAAACATGGACTGAAATTGTAAAACCAAAATCTTTAGGATAGAAAATGATATTATTTAATATTCCAAGCTCAGAACGCTATATTGGACAATAGTGGACTAAAAATGTAAATTATATAAATAAAGGACTAACAGTGCAACGCTAACGCCGTTAGGGTAAAAAAGTGTAAAAATTGGAAAAGGACAAGGACCAACATCTTATATTTGACATTCTTATTTTATTTTTCATTTTACGATTTTCCTTTCACGTCATTTGCATTTTTGTATATTTCATTTATTTATAATTTAACTTTAAGTTAATTATATATATAACGAGATTTTAAACGATTTAATTATACGTTTCGAGGAAATGATATTTTGGAATATAAAGACGTAAAAACAAGATAATATTATAAATAATATTATTTTTGAACTTGAGGCATTTTAAGCATATCATATTCTCACTCTAACGATCAGATCGTTATTCGTTCTCATTATCATTCCCACCATTCATATTAAGTCAGAATCTTAGACTTTCCTTATATTCAGGTCACGTTTTGAAGCTGTACCAATAATCTTACTTGATCTCATAATTCCATCTTGTCAGATACGCTCAAGGTGAGTCGTAGCCCCTACTCTTTTAATACTCGTTTTATACTTTTGGGGGAGATACATGCTCAAATATATTTCATTACTTTTATGAGTAAGTATATTAATAACTTACATGATTCAAATCAAAATCCTAATTAATATTTACCTGATCTGGTTTATTCCATGGGATGTGATATATATATGTTACTTGCAAATTGCTTGCTTAGCTTGAATACTGAACTCAAGATGATAACATTTCCAAATTGCTTATTGTAACATGATACTTGTTCCACTGTAACATCTTGAATGTTCTCCTCACCTTTATATGTTAATACCAAACTTCAATGGAAATACTTGCTAGGAAAGAGCATTCGTATTTAAGGTTCATCGTTACCTTGATATTGCCTAAGTACCCCCTTATTGCCAGAAAGTCCCTTTATCATGAGCCATTAATCACTTGTTGTGAACGCGAATATAGTGAACAACTTCGAAACCTGTTGGAGGCTGACAACCTATCCCACTAAATACTTGACAGAATGCCTTTGTGGCTAGTCGTATTAGTCGCGATACACTATATTTGAGTAAAATAGGAATTGGCAAATCACCTATTACTCGAGGGCATTATTTATCCATCATTGACTTGATGTTGATCACACCATTTTACGGTACCTTGTTAACGTTTGCGTGTCATGAGGCTGGGGGCAATATCCATAATAAATATATGTCTTTAACATATATCTAGATACAGCTATATAGGTATTTCACCTCATTACATTAACATCATGAGTTTCCACCTCATGCTAGGATTTTGATCAAGTACTTGAGCTTGACTGGATACATATATGATTTATTTGTGGTTATAATCAACATCACTCATTACTTGTTTCATCGTTGTTAGCATTTATTACGGTTATTACTTCGTTCTTGAAATCATTGAAATGAACTGTTCATCAGTACTTGGAACTTATTTCGGATAATCATTTCACCTTTGAAATTATTGAAACTGACTGTTTATTCATACTTATACATATTTCAAATATCACTATATATATCTTGAATTCATTGAAATAAATGGTTTTCCATTAAATTCTATGAACTCACCAACCTTTGTGTTGACACTTTTAAGCATGTGTATCTCAGGTAATTAACGGAGCAGGACAAGACACGGAGCGGGCATTATTACTCTGATAAATTAAAATGGTGTAAAAATCAAATATGTCATTCTTTCAAGCCTTCATACTTTTTATGGGATTTTTAAATCAAATGTTTCATCTTTGTATCAAAAGAATTACTTGAATGACAAATAACTTTCAAAACGCCTCTTTCGAGCCATTTTCTGTGATTATGACTTCGATCCTCCCCGTAACACCCTAATTACTTTTCCGCTGCTGTATCATAAATTAGGGGGTGTTACACCGTATGGGAACGATAGGAGACAAAACGAGGGACGTCCGAACCATTATGGGCGAGAGGTATGTACAATATACATATGACATATTTTATGTCATGTTTTAACTTTACATATACTGTCATCAACTTCCTTTTACTTACACTTTTGTTTTTTAAACTTATTAGGTGATCACGGAATGAACATTGACTACTCAACTGATTAACACTCGCTGCATACATTTGCTCTTCAAGACTATTGTAATTGATGTAATGTTTTATTTTCAGTTTTACTAAATGTTTATATGTTCTTTGATACATGTTAAAAATTATTGTATGAGTTGAATTATCACAATGTACAACCTTTTATAATTACATTTTTATATTTTCACGTTTTATATTTAAACATTACACGAAACACTTATCACAATGTCGCAACTATAGTCTTTTGCCGCTAGAAAATCCCGTTGCTATGCACATTTACTCGCCTAGTATAGTATAAGTGGTCGAGCAATAGTTTACAAGGACGCTCATTATGTGGGGAAAAAATTATAATAACAATGTTGGAGCCAGTCTTTAAAGTAGTTTCTAAGATTTTGTTAGATAAATTGATGAGTTTATTTGTGTCTTGTTGGAGAAATAGATTAAATTACTTTGACTTGAATAACCAATTTCCACGAGGATGTATTGGGTTGCTTAGAGCAATCGGTGTGGGCAGCGTTGTGGCTCGCCGTGTTAAGCTGGACAGCTCGTGGAAGCTCGCCGTGACACCGCCCTTGTTCGTCGTCCCTGGCCATGAGACCCCTCCTCGTCTGCACGGCGAGGTTGAGAGTTGTCCTTTTTGTCAGATCGTATCAAATATAAACGTTACCAAACGTTTAAAAATCAAATTCGACCATTTTTTTTCTTTTGTTTTTATTCTTTATTTTATACACATACATACACTATAAATACTACCATATTTTTACACATTCTACACAACATTTCACACTAAACTCTATAAAATAATAACCCAAAAACATGAGTGAATCATCTCATTCCAGCGAAAGTGATCTTGAAGAGATTTCAGAGCTCGAGATGATTCTTCAAGAATATGAAAATGAGCAATCGTTGCAGCAACAAGAAGCCGGAAGTTGAAAACGGGCATACATTCCCAGTAAACGTCGAATTGCTGAAGCAAGTCTAATGGCTGATTATTTTGGTAACAACCCAAAATATACGGACGAAAATTTTAGGCGTCGCTATCGTATGAGCCGTAAACTATTTTTAGAAATAGTACAAGGTATTGAAACATATATCGAAACTCATCATCCTCTTCCCAATCATTTTGATTTCTTTAGAGTCCGACCTGATGCTACGGGTGTAATGAGTTTTAGTGTGATTATGAAATGGACAAGCGCCCTACGCCAATTGGCGTGCGGCATAACAGCTGATGCATTTGATGAGTATTTACAAATGGGAGAACATTGTGCACGTGATTGTTTAGATAATTTTACTATGTGCATAATCCACTTGTATACGCGTGAGTTTTTAAGAAAACCAGACGTGAATGACATTCACAACTTATACAACGCACATAATGCGGTTCATAAGTTACCTGGAATGTTGGGAAGCATTGATTGTATGCACTGGCAATGAAAAATTGTCTGAGAGAATGGCAAGGCCAATTTCACAGAGGTGATAAAAAATATCCAACTATAATGCTTGAAGCCGTTGCTTCATACGATTTGTGGATTTGGCATGCATTTTTTGGGTGGCGGGTGCGAATAACGATCTTACCGTTTTGAATAATTCTCCGTTATTCGAAGACCTGCTTGATGACATCGCCCCCGAGGTTCCGTTTGAAGTAAACGGGCTTACATTTAAACAAGGGTATTATCTAGCTGACGGAATTTACCCGGAGTGGTCATCTTTTGTCAAATCATTCACGGTTGCACATACCCAAAAATATGCCGTATTTAAAGCGAAACAAGAAAGTGCTCGAAAATATATCGAAAGAACTTTTGGTGTCCTCCAAGGACATTAACATATTATTTCCCAACCGGCGCGTGCATTTAATGTGGCCAAGCTACGGAGAATCATGTACATGTGCATCATATTGCATAACATGATTTTGAAAGATCAACAATTTGCGATATCCGAAATTAGTGAAATGTATATTTGTACGCGAATAAATTTACAACGGTCATGGATTGAGCGATGTGAAGTGCAACGAAAGAAGGGGAGGGAACTACGCGATAAACGCGTACACGCGCTTCAACGAAATCTCATCGAGCATGTTTAGCAACTACATCAATGGGAAGAATTTCAACAACAGCAACAACAACAACATAATTAGTTTCTTTATAATTTTGATGTATCCCTTAAGTTGCGTATGTTTTTTTATGGTTTTTTTTGGTATCGTTAGTTTATGTTTCGTATGTGTTTTAAT
Organism: Artemisia tridentata subsp. tridentata; assembly: GCA_021014915.2. Lineage (NCBI taxonomy): Eukaryota > Viridiplantae > Streptophyta > Magnoliopsida > Asterales > Asteraceae > Artemisia > Artemisia tridentata. Next base: position 161,167,871 of record CP139505.1, read on the forward strand.
ATGCTGTAATGTATTTTTATTTTTAATGAAATGAATTTAGTTTATTTGGATATTTAATAAAAAAATAGATAGTGGTGGGCCCAAATAAGTAAGTTGTGGTATGTTATGGAAAGGGGGATTGTAAAGGGAGGTATGTCATAGTGACGTGGCACCCCGTGGGGCTCGAATGAGTAGATTTGCTTCTTCATGACACCTATTGCTCTAATTCTTTTTTTTTGTGTGTGAATCTTAACTTTCTTTCTCATTGACCAAAAAACCATATGAGTGGGCTTTTGTTTCTCATTATCACCGCAGCTGGAACTAGTTTGTTTCTTCACATAAAATCTTAACAGCTTCAGTTTCATCATAATTTACACCTAACCAATCTCCTTCATATTATCAAGTTTTTTCCCCCCATTTTATTCACTTTTCTTTGCTTTCAGTTTGTAGAAATGTCCTTCAATAGATTATTACGTTTCTTCTCCGATCATTTATCCATAACTTCTTCAAACTCATCTGCACCAGAAAAAGAAGAATCTTCTTCAAACTCATCTGAACCAAAAAAAGAAGAATCTTCTTCTAACTCATCTGCACCAAAGATAATGGTGTCCACCTCAACTTCATCCATAGCTTTATTAGGAGTTATGCTAATGGCATCTTCAACTTTTATCTATTACTTTTATTCAAAGGCATCTTCTTCTAACTCATCTGAACCAAAAAAAGAAGAATCGTCCTCAAACTCATCTGAACAAGAATCTTCTCCTAACTCATCTGCACCAAAAGTAATGGCTTCTACTTCAACTACACCCATTCAAAAGAGGTTTAAGTATGATGTTTTTTTAAGCTTCAGGGGTGAAGACACTCGCAAGAAGTTTCTTGGCCATCTTTATGAAGCTCTTACGACAAAAGGCATTGTCACTTACAAGGATGATGTAAAAATCCGTAAAGGGAAAACTATCAGTGATGAGCTAATCAAAGCCATTGAAGACTCCAGATTTTACATCATTGTTTTTTCCAAAAACTATGCTTCTTCGTCTTGGTGTTTGGATGAGCTTGTCAAGATTATGGAGTGTCAGAAGATGAATGGGCACACTGCTTACCCTGTTTTCTATGATGTGGAACCCACCGAAGTGAGAAACCAAATCGGGGCGGTTGAAAATGCCTTTTCCAAGAATAAAGAGAAAGAGGCTGCTGAGAAATGGAAAGGGGCTCTAAAAGAAGCAGCCGATCTGGCTGGTTGGGGGCTCAATGATGGGTAATTTCTTACTTTTGTTTCTTGCTGATATGTGTTAAAAAAGGATAATGCATGGATAAGAGATTATTATTATAGTTACTAAACATATCTTGTTTTTACGTACGCACAGGGACGAATCTGAATTAATCAAAAAACTTGTTGGATTGATTTCGCTAGAGTTACGCTCCATCAGTTTCGGCTCTGATGAAAAGTTGCTCAGCATGGAGACTCGAGTAAAGGATGTTGTTGACTCTTTAGAAATGGGAATAGATGATGATGTTTGGATGATAGGGATCAAAGGCATGGGAGGGGCTGGGAAGACAACTACAGCTAGAGCTGTTTTTGATCGTCTATCTGCTGATTTTGAAGCCAAAAGCTTTGTTGAGAATGTGAGGGAAGTTTCAGAACCCTCTATGTCTGGTTTGAAGAAGTTACAAGAACAGGTCCTTTCAAGAGTGCTAAATGAAAAAGTCACTCTAGATAGTGTTTATGATGGGAAAAACAGGATGCAAGAGAGGATGCAAGGTATAAAGGTTCTTCTTGTTCTAGATGATGTGAATCACATAGACCAACTTGTAACGTTAGCCGGTCAGACTAACTGGTTTAAGAAGGGAAGTAGAATTATCGTTACAACAAGAGATGAGCAAGTATTGCAAGCACACAGAGTGAACTTTTGAGATATCGATTAGGTCGATCACATAGTGAAGATTCGAGATATCGATCTCTTATCAGATGAGGAAGCAATTTTTCTCCTCAGTAGACATGCATTTGGAAGGGCGAGTCCACCTCAAGAATTTGAAGAGCTGTCAGGAAAAGTTGTACATTATGCTGCTGGTCTTCCCTTAACAGTCAAAGTATTGGGTTCACTTTTCTGCCGTAAAAATGAACATGAATGGGTAAAGGCCATGGACAGATTAAAAAAATTTCCCCCAGAGGAGATTCTAAAAAAGCTAGAATTGAGCTATGAGAGTCTGGAATATGATTATCAGCAAATATTTCTAGACATCGCATGCATATTGAAAGGCTTGCTTAGAGAAGATGCAATCAGAATTCTTGAATGCTGTGGATTTGAACCTATAACTGGTTTAAGAGTTCTTGAGCAGAGATCTCTCATAACTGTTGATGAAGATGGGGAATTGGGCATGCATGACGAAATAGAAGAAATGGGAAAGAACATTGTTCGTTGTGAGCACCGGGATGAACCTAACAAACATAGCCGACTGTGGATTAAAGAGGAAATTGAAGATATATTGGCTAATGAAGAGGTAAAGATCAGTTTACTTGTAATGTAGAGAAAACTAAAACTTTGCATTTGTTCTGACTTTCCAGTTTTATGGACATTGTTTTTGTATTGCAGGGTACTGAAGCAACAATATGTCTAGAACTTTTTAAGCCGAACACAAATGCGGGAACTGTTATGAAAGGTCTTGGAAAAATGAAGCAACTTAGATATCTTCAAGTGGATTTTCGAAGTCAAAATTATGCCGAAGTTCTTGATAATACCGCCCAATACTTTTCAAACTCTTTAAAATATCTAAAATGTACTCTTTACCCTTTCTTGTATTTACCCAAAACATTTCAAGCAAACAATCTTGTTGGACTTGAAATTGACTGGAGCGGAATGGTACAACTTTGGGAAGAGGGAGAAAAAAAGGTAGAATAATTGTTGATTCGTTGTTTTGCATAATTCCTAATAATGCTATTAATTTATTGGTTTGTTACTACACTAAAATCTTTTTGTCTTATTTTTGCTGGCAGGTTCTTCCAAAACACAAATTCCTTTCTCTTTTATTGGGTCAAACTGGACGACCTTTGACTTTAGGGTTACTCCGAATCTCAAGACGTTATCTCTTATATATTCTCCTAATTTAGTAAAACTTTTCATGCCTGTTAGCTGTCAAAAGCTCAACTACCTCCGTATTAGTTTCTCAAAGTTAAGAACGTTTGACCTTGGGTTAACTCCGAATCTCGAGAAATTATCTCTTGATAAGTGTGCTAATTTTGAAGAACTTCACGTGTCTAGTGCATGTCCAAATCTCAAATTCCTTGAACTTTGTAATTCAAGGTTGAGGAGCCTTGTCCTTGAGCTGTTTCCAAATCTTGAGAGGTTAGATCTTGAAGGTTGTGATAAGTTGGTAGAAATTAATGCTCCCGTTGGATGTCTAAGAAAACTTGTCTACTTAAACTTAGACTCATGTTTGAGGTTTTCCAATTTTGTGGTTTTCGTTGGTGGATTGGAACCAAAGGTTAGTCGTTCTTCAGCTAGTTTACGTCTGGTTGGCAAGTCCCTAGATTTATGCCCATTGCACCCCAACATTAATCTCCCAAAGTTTCAGTTTAATTGTAAATATGAAGAAAATTTACCGTCATCAGTTGGAAATATTGAGAAGCTTATTTCTTTTGGTCTATGTGCTTGCACAGACTTTAAGAAATTTTCAGACATGATTTGTAGTTTACGATGCCTAAGAAAGCTTGAACTCAAATGCGGTATTCCAGAGTTTCCCATAGATCTTGGCCAATTAGAATGTCTAGAGGAGCTCTGTTTGTCATCTACAAAGATAAAACATCTTCCGGATAGCATTTGTATGTTGAAATGTCTCAAATCTCTTAAAGTCAATAATGATGATGATCCTTTGGAGGAGCTAACATCTTGTTTAGAAGAGGATCTTCTTGAGAAGTTACCAGAGGATCTTGGCCAATTAGAATGTTTAGAAGAGCTATATGTGAGGAGTAAGAAGATAAAACATCTTCCAGATAGCATTTGTATGTTGAAATGTCTCAAATCTCTCAAAGTCAAAAATGGTGATCTTCTTGAGAAGTTACCAGAGAATCTTGGCCAATTAGAATGTTTAGAGACGCTACATGTGTGGAGTAAGAAGATTGAATATCTTCCAGATAGCATCTGCATGCTAAAACGTCTGAAGTCGCTCGATGTTAGTGACTGTTCTTGTCTTGGGAAGTTGCCTAAGGACATTGGCGAGTTAGAATCTCTGGAGAGTCTAGATTTATCAGCTACAAAGATTAAACATCTTCCTGATAGCATTTGTATGTTAACACATCTCTACCTTCGTGGTTGTGCTCTTCTTGAGAAGCTACACCAGAGGATCTTGGAAAATTAGAATGTTTAGAACAGCTATATGTGTGGAGTAAGAAAATTGAATATCTTCCAGATAGCATCTGCATGCTAAAACGTCTGAAGTCGCTCGATGTTAGAGACTGTTCTTGTCTTGGGAAGTTGCCTAAGGACATTGGCCAGTTAGAATCTCTGGAGAGACTGGATTTGTCGGCTACAAAGATTAAACATCTTCCAAATAGCATCTGTATGTTAAAACATCTGACGTATCTCAACCTTCGTGGTTGTGCTCTTCTTGAGAAGCTACCTGAAGATATCGCTGCATCTCCCAAGCTTTGTCTTCGGAGATAAATTCATTTTTCTCTTATTTTAATATTGAATTTGATATTGGCCAACAAAAATTATTGGAACAAAATAATACTACAGTAGTAGCTTTGTAGAAAGAAAAAAGAAAGTAAATTACACGGTGGTCCTTATAGTTTATACCAAGTTACATTTTTGGTCTCTAAATACCAAAATTTACATAAACGGTATCCATTATAAAGCTTGTTACACTTTTGGTCCCTTATTGTGTTAAAGATGTTAAAGTTTCAAAAAGATGGTAGACGGTCCATGGATAAAATGCAACTATTGTACCTGTTTTCAAAGATTCTATATTGTCGATTGCATTTTAATTTCATACTAATGGCGCAATTCCATATAAGCTAGAGTAGTTTCTTGGTTTTTAAGGTGGCACTCTGGCATAAACGGCGGAGCAAGCAGTGGCGGATCTAGACATGGTGTTAACGATCCGAACGAAGTCAAGTATAGGCCTAAACGAGCTAGGCTCGTTTATTAACTACTCGGTACTCCTCTTTGATGCATTGTTTTCTATTTGCCAACCCCTGTACATAGAGGCACATCTTCAGATGAGGGGCTCAAAGCCGTTGATTACTTCTTGAAGCTAATTGATATGGGGGTGATGGAAAACAAATTTGGAAATTGGCCTGACCTCAAATGTTGTGAGATAAGAAATGGTCTTGAAGGAGAATGGGAAACACTAACAAGTTCTTCATTAAGTTTAGTTGGTGAATGGTCTCGATGTGTGTTCAAACTTGCTTATTGCTCTCCGTAGAAGCTGCCTATCTTGCATTGTTTGATCGTTTTACTATTTCTATTTATAACGTATATAGCTAATTTGGTTTTTTGTACTTCAGTCGAACCAAATTATGATAATATTGTAGAACGTTTATGTAACACCTAAAAAATCCAAAACGTGTAAAATGACCAAATTGCCCTTACAAGTTATAAAATTATTTAAAAGTCCATAAAGTACCGAATCGATTCCAAACTTCTGGAAAAGAACAAGATATGATGTAAAATAATTTTGACAACTTCGATTAATATTTATACAAGTTACGAAATTACCAAAATACCCTTGATTCAACCGAATGGGATAAATAACAATTAATTAGATTTTAAAAGCAATAAAATTACACTTAAATGGGAAAATTAAATCACATTGATGGCCATAAAAATTTCCATGATTTTTGGGGCTGATTCCTCCCCTAGGACGCTCCTAGGCTCCCTCATAAAATAAATCTCATAAAACCCTATTTCTCCTAATTGCCGATTAAAAGAAAAACACAAATAATTTCACCATTCCTTCATCCGATTTTCTGGAGTTCAAAGAACATTTTTCTGGTGTTATTCGTGGTCTAAGGAAGGCTAGAAAATTAGGTTTTGGTCGTGGCTCTCACTCATTCGATCGCTAGAAATTAATTACCATCCGAAAGGTAAAAATCCCAAACTAATTCATGCGACTATCTAAAATTCTTTTATCAATTTTCTCATGTTCCTTACGTCATGTATACTCTGTATAAAATTGCTCTAAGGTCGTGGAGGTCGTGGTTGATCGCTAGGGATTTTTGGTGCTCAAAATCCATTCGCTAAGGTGTAATCTGTTTTGGCTCGTTCACACGTTCATCCTCTGATTCGGTATTTTTCCTATGATCTATCATCATCATATAACTCAGATAAAATATAAAATTCGACCCATGCAACCTTAAACATATCGCTTGAATTAAAATGACTAAAAAGCGTATAAAACATGAAAATATGATATGCGAATTTTCTGGATGTTGTAATCAATTTTCTTGGACTGTATACGATCTATGTGACCTGGGAAAAATAAGAATTCGAATGTTAGAAGCTAAGTTTGATCATGGCTTAAATATGTTCTTATCGCTAAAAATGAAAAGGGTTTAAATCGAATGAAATAAAACCCTAGCTTCGATTAGGGTTAAGATTTGGTGTTTCTGGAATTAATAAATGCAGAAAAATGAGATGCTAATGATTGATAATGATTGGGTCGTGTATTGCTTAATGGATTAAGGTTTTCGAATTTTGTATATATACGAATGGAACTTTTAAAAACTATAGGGTGTGTTTCGAAATGTTTGAAACTAATGGGTCATTTTTGTAAGGTGTATTTAACTGTGATAAATGTGAATAAAATCTAAGATGAAGGGTCTTTGTGTAAATATAAGGTTTAGAAGATTTAAATTGTAAATTATGGAAAGATTATATATCGATTTGAATTTATTTAAAAGAGGAGGACTTGTTTTGTAATTTTGGAAAAACTTGTGGTCATTCGTATAAAAATATTTATGAGGGACTTGATGTGTAACTTTGGATACTAAATGGATTTAAAGTGTAAATGTAAAAAAATAGATAAGCGAATTGTAGTTTATTTTTATTAAGGGACCAAATGTGTAAATAATGTAAAGTTGTGGACTTATTCGTACACCATTTAAAATATGGGTTATTTCGGTAATTTGAAAAGGGCAAAGGGTTTGTTGTGTTAATATGGTCATGTAAAGGGTATTCGAATTAATTTATTAAAGTTAGGGTATGTTTTGTAATTTCTTAAACTTGAGGGTCTAAATCGTAAATTATTGAACTACGAGGTATATGAGTAAAATATGTAGTTAAGGGCTGATCTTGCTAAAAGATAAAATTATGATAATTACATTTAAAACCTTACACTTTAATTATACTTCCAATTTGATCCCTAACTTATATTTAACTATAGAAATAAATCCTAATAATACATAAAGAAATTATTGAAAGTACGTGAACCTATAACTAAGTGAAATCTGATAAAATGAGTAATTCTGCTAACTAAATAAGAAACTTACTAAATCCGGAAAACTGCTAAAAAGGGGAAAGTTACTTAAAATGGAAAGTCAGTTAAAACCTATTGTAATACTCTTCTACTCTCTTAGGTGTGAAGAAGGAGAGATCCTGAGCCTGTCAGTGTTTGCTATTTCTGGTTTTGTTTTGCTTGCAATAAGGTACAGATACTCTGCCCTTTTTCAGTAAGGGTGTCCTATCTCATGGTTATGATTCTGATTTTGATTCGTTAAGTTTTCCCAAAGCCATTGCTATGATTCCTTTTATTATGAACCTTTCTGATTACACTCTGATTTGGACCTTTGGTATTTTATCTGATATATCTGTTTATGAACCATCTGTTATGGACCATCTGATTTGACCTTTGATATATGACCTCTGATTATGATATGATATCTGACTCTTAGTTCGATACCCGAGCCATTTCACTAGGCATGGGGGTTCCATGTCCGTGTCATTGATGCACCAATGGCATGACTCTAGGGCGGTAGAGTGATGTTCCGCCACGTCCCCATTCTGATTATGATATGCGCATTATTTTGATTATGGTTTATATATGTTTCTGGGGGGCGTATGGATGCATCCTAGATCTGTTCTGTTAGTGGATTTAACTATATATGATATGATATCTGTTCTGGTGACTGGTGCTTGTGTGCAATACACGCCTTTCACATTTATCTGGGAGCTGATCACTCCATTTGATACATGAGGACACCCCTCATATTATCTGGTTACTTAAGAGGCATCCCCTCTAGATTATGATGGTTACTATCTGATATGTTCTGGGCTCGTGGTGGATGACTATCCTATTCTTTTATATTTTCTGTCTCTTTGGTTTATACTTCATGATATTTCCCCATGCACCATATTTCAGTCTGTTTCATTATTATTGCTTTGTATATGTATCTGTTCACTGGGCTTTTTAAGCTCAGCCGTACGTTTCTTTTCATGTACGGCAGGTATTTAAGCTTGGATCTGGGTTCTTAGCTTTGGGGATGAGAGCAACTGTGTGAAGCTTAGACCTTAGCATTCTAGTTATGCCATTTTGGATTCTGTTTCTGTTATGCCATTGTTTAGGCATTTTGGATTTATGTACTTCGGTTTATTTCTGTTTTGGACATAAGTTATGTTGACTTATTTTCCTTTGACCATTAATGTTATGGACTTATGATGTTTTGGATTTAATGCTTGTAATCTGATATGAAGCCGTTGTTGTAATATCTTTACCCTTGCCGGGTTGGGGTGTTACAGTTTATTGTGACATAGGTAAACTAATTATGTGTGAACTTATATGTAGTGTGAAATGATCTATATGTGCCTTACTACTGAGTTTTTAATCTTTTATCTCACCACTCTCACCTTCTTATTCATTTTCTTCTTTGAAATCATGCACTTGAAACCACGGTTGTAGACATTATATTTAATGAGCAAAAACCCTTGTCAAATATATCAATACCATTTCCTCCACTGGTAGTTGAAACCACGGCTGTGGACAGTCTCCAGGGCTGTGGAGGTGGAGGAGAGGAAAAAACGATTACCACACTCTGATTAAAACCTTTATTGAGCAAAATGAAATACATGTCCTCTGATAAACATTGACATATTGCAATATCCGATGGCTAGGAACCATGGCATTGATAGGAACCATGGTTGACGTGCGGCAATCCTTGTGATATCCGAAGTAGATCCCATATACTTGTTCTCAGTAATGGGTGTGCCGTATAATTTCACTCCTTGATAACGACGTCCATATATAGTTCAATCTATTTGACTATGTGTAAGTCGCCTAAAACACCCTCCCATAGATAACACGTAACAACAAATCTAGTATAGCAAAATCCGATATAACTAATCAACAACAATAAAATACATACGCGAAACATACATTTGGATTAAAACTTGCAAACCAAACCAGATGTTGCATCATTCACCTACCGACCTGCGACCCTATAAAAAATATCGTGGATGCACATAACGCCCTCAGAGAGAAGCAAAAATACATATCGAATTTGTGTTTTACTTTTATCTGTGCTTGTTTACACACATTTCTCTAACTCTACAAAACTGAAATGAACCAATTAATGTTGTTGACACATACAATCTGGTATTGGATAGGTATATATGGATTGTGTCTCCTTTCTTAACCTAACTTGACCTTGTCTATTCTTATGCGCGTTTTGTATAGCCCACTGAAACTCAGGCCAATCCATAGAAAGAGCTGGATCGAGAGCACCATAATTGGTCTGAAAGTCTTCAAGTTTTTGTATGCTCGATACCCTAGCTGAAAAACAAGGAACAATTATTCGTTTTATAAGTAAGGGTCGAAAAGGCCCTTTAGATGGGTTGGATTTGGACACCATCAAAGTTTTGTCCCAAGTCTTTTTGAATTCGAATACACTTCAGACCACATTCAACCCGTTCACTTTTTCATTAAACTAAATATTTTGCCTGTTACATTCCTTATCAATAAGAGTCAACCAGACTTTATCCGTTTTTATTTAAATGGGTTGAAATAGCGGTTTCTAAAGCAAAACATCATTCTTTTTGAAAATGCAAGAATTTTTTTGCAAAATGAGCAATTTTCTATGAGAAGGTGAAGTACAACAGTCATATTTGCATATTTTCGAAATCACCTAAATGGATTTTTGGTGTGAACCCCTATACAAATGAAGGAATAATCATTTTATTCATCCATATCCACAAATGACCTTAAAATTAGCAAATTAAATTTTTGAAAAATAAAATTCTCAAATAAGTCAAAAACTTGGAATATTTTTCACATTTTCAATAAAAAATCATAAATTATGACAAAAATAAAACAAAAAAATTGTGATTAAAGTCAAAACAAATTTACAAATATTATGCACTTTTTACCTTTTTGCTGTTTCCTAAAAAAGTTAATATTGCGAATTATAGGGTCATTCCCGAATATATCCAAATAAAAAGGTAGAGAATATGCTGAATGAGGTCAACCATACATACCATTGCATTGTGAATGTTGCCTGGTGAAGCTGAAATGAAGATGTCCGTATGCATACTGACATAATAATCAACAGCCGCTAACAACGACGCTCTTCCTTCAACTTCTGCCCGTTCTTTGTCATATGCAAGGCTTTTTTTGTCATCCATAAGCGGAAACAGTTTACACAGTGCAGAAATTCTTGCATCTCCAACATATACCTATGTTTCAGGGATAAAGCAAAGTCGATAATACAAAAGTTTCTGTTTTGACTATTTGATTTGCTAAACTCAGCCTTGGTACACTTGATGTAGGTCATAAAATAGTCAAATACTAGTTTGCCTGTGGAGTTTGTTAAAACTCCTTGGACCGTTTAGAGCACTAGGATTAAACAATAACAAAGACAACAATCATGCACAGCGGAATAAGTAAAACATCTTTATTATTGAACAAGGTTTTTACTTTGTGATCTCTAATACTAACACTAATAATCATCTACAGCCCCAATTCTACTTGATCAAGGTAGAACATGTTACACGCCTTGTAACAGGGTTCAAGGACTCGACCTTGAGGCTGAACTAACTAACTAACTAACTAAAACCCTAGACGTTTATAACTTACGTCTAGGTTACACATACACACCTTTTAGTCGACTACATTATGGAAGACCTTACATTTTATGAAACCCTACACCCTTGATCTCTTTATATAGAGAGATATTAGGGTTTACAAAATACTACGAGGGACTAATAAATAAATATTCTTTAACAAGCAAGTCCTTCGTCTTTTATTCTTCATTAATTGAAGAATTCTTCCTTGTCACTTCAGGTCCTTCTTGTTTTCACTCTTCTTGTTTTGTCTCATCAAATCTATAAGACCCAACAATCTTCCCCTATTTGATGATGACAAAACATACACGTTCTTGTACGAACTTCCCTAGACGAAGTAGAGAAGTTGAGATAATTAAATCTCACCATGAATGAAACAAGTCTTGTCTTCCCCTTAAGCCATGCCATGCCACTCCAAATCTCTTCTAACATCTCTTCCCCTTTTTGTTATCAACAAATAGGGAACGTATGCAAAACTTCCCCTTGAGTGGTGCATGTAGATGATTAAACATTCAATCAATAAGCTTCCCCTGAAACTAATATGTTTACATCATCTTGATTCTTCAATTCTGTAGGCTCCTTGTAATGATTACTGATGAAGAAAACCAAATATAACGAACTTGATGAAGAAGTTGAATTTCCCAAACCTTCGTCTTATATCTTGCACTATCCACGTCTCTTTGTGACTCCAAACTTATCTTAGAAGTAGGCTACTAGGACCTCTTGATAAATCCTCAATAATATGAGACACTGAGCACTACAATGTAACTCCTTTAAGTGATAGCAAATGTGAGCATTATGCACCCTAATCTGTAGATCACACATCCTTGCTAGATTTACCAAGTCTTTGTCACCGCAATAACACAAACATAAGAACGCGCACCTGTGAAACTAATCAACTGTGTGTGTAATCTAACAAACTGCTCATAATTAACCGAGAGCCAAAGTAGAACCAATCTCATAAAAACCCATCTCGGCTTCCCCTCACTGCTCGTAAATCATGCATTGTCTCCATAAATCATCTAAACGCAGCAGTACTTTGAATGAACAGTACCTTGGAGCATAGCAGTACTTTAGTCGAGCAGCAGTACTATATCATGGACTTTTATTCTCCACCAATAATAAACTAGTCCCACATATTAAAATCGATTAATCAAATCAGTACCAGAGCAGCGGAAAACAAATTAAATATACTTTGACCAACCGATTTAATTCTTGTCCCACGATTGACTAGCCCTACATCTGACATCAGTATCTACTCTTCAATAACATCACAGCCCACGTATAACATTCAACCAATGAATTAAAACGGGCACGTTAATTGAATAACCACAAGCGACAAGCTTGACTTTATCTCCGAATAATAAACATTCAAGCAGTACTTTAGATTCGAGAGCAGTACGTTACAGCAGTACGTTGAAGAGAGTAGTACTTTGAAAGTAGCAGTAGCATAAACGAATCTCAATACCCCACTTGATGCATTCATAAAACTTAGCTGTAGCCCCACATAGTATTCGACCAATTAAATCACAAATGCACCGAACCACAATTTAATATTCGATCAGTACGATGCGTTGACCAAATCTTCCATCGACCAACAATCCATTTAATTCAATACAAAAAAAGATTGAGTATAAATCAATCCGACCCCACTTAATTCAATCTCTTGTCGCCGCATAGAATCCCACAATTCATATTTAAAGATGATAAACGACTCTATTGACCACCGACCAATTAATTACCTTCTTGTCGCCATAACTAAAAATCAAACTGTATGATCCGATACAAACAAAAAAATAACAATTACCTCAGACACCTTTATCGAATCATTGTATCTACTCCAAATCAGTTTCTTCGACAGTAAAACCTTGTAATCCCTAGGTAACGAGCTCCCCTGGCTCTGATACCACTTGTTGGATCGATATACTCTGAACAAACTAACTTGTAGCTTGTCTACGGTTTAACAACTTTGAATAAATTCAAAACTATTAATAATGAAACACTGATATACTTTGCTAAGTATGCGGAATCTACTTCAACAAAGCTAAGAAGAATTAATAAACAACTTCGAATATTATTAAAACCTTGAACCTGCTTTCTTACACAGATTCACTAACAAACTCTAATCACTAATACTTCTAACAAGCTTCTTCGTGTAAACTTGTCTCTCTAAAATCTTATCTAATCGTATATCTCTAATGCCAACCTAGGGATCCTTTTATAGGCACAAGGAAAACCCTAGTCGGTTTACAATACTTGAACGACAAGTAATTCTAATTATAACTCTAATCTAATACGAACATTCTAGAATAATTTGCATAGCAGTCCTTCAACGAGCAGCAGTACTTTGACTTGATTAGCAGTACTTTGACTTCCAGCAGTACTTTAACTTTATAGCCCAACAATCCTCCCCTAACTTGAATTCTACTTGCTTGATTTCAAGTTCCTTTGTATTTCTTTAACTTCAACACTTTATCTTCAAGGAAAGGTTGTATCTTTGAAATCTGTCTCGTTGTTGTTTTGTCATCATCAATGCAATCAGTATCTTCAATCTTCATCAGCAACAATTCTTTTCAGCATCATATCTTTTCAGCAACTCAGCATCATATTGGCAATAGGTACATCAGATCTTAAAAGTTTCATACTATTCTCATCACTTCCAGGTGTGTTAACTCCTGTGAGAGGTGAATCATTGAAAACTTAATGGATTTTGATGTCTCTTTACCAAAGCCATTAACTCTGGAGTAGCCAATGTTTAGATTTAGGAAAAACCATGGTACATTGATAACCATATGATTTTTAGCAAATCATCAGCTATCAACGGATTTGAGTAGTCTTTACCAAATAGCCGTTTGCTTTTGGACTAGCTAGTTCTTTTAGTACAATCACTACCATGGTGAACTAATTACCATATAATGGTTTTCCACAGCCTTTACCACAAAGCCATTATCTAGTGGGCTAGCCAACTCTTCACTAACATAGATATGGTGAGTTGAAAACCATACAATTTTTAGTAAATTGCCAACTAAAAATGGATTTGATAATCACATCAGAGCCGTACCCTCATGATGAGTCAAACTCTTTCTTGTTTATTAAACATGGTGAGTTGATTACCATTTGTTGTGTAGTACAAGTACTAACACCATGCTATTGCTTTCAAAACCATTTGTTGCTGTTTAATCTTTGTGCTTCAAAATGTTTTTGCACTTATCAAAAATTACTGATTTTATCAAAAAGACTTTACTGGTTTCATGCTGCAAGTAGTACTTTGAGAAAGTACTGTTTGACTAGCAGTACTTTGAAGAAAGTACTTATTTTTCAAAAGATTTATATAATAATTAAACCATACCAGTAGTTATGCATTAATCTTCAGATTCAGTCGTCCACTTGATGAATAATTTTATGACCATCAATGCTACTTCATTCTCTTGTTCCACTTCCATGCCATGCTCTAGCATCCTGATCATCAGATCTCTTGTGAGTGGATATCTCTGTTCTGCTAGCATATGAATCATAGTGCCATCTTCTAACTCCAAAACATGTATTCCAACTGATTCAAAGAATATCCATCTGTTAATCTCCCAGTTGTCTTGATTTTCCCACAAAGTACTGTCCTTTGTTTCCTCTATCTCCCAGATTGTTGTGAGATCTCCTAACAATATCAAACCTACTCCTTGTGGTGGAATATGTTCAAAATAAGTTTGCACTTGGAGATATAACTGAAGCATATCATCTCTGTCAATCAAATGTAGTATATCCCATAATGAATTGAATACTCTAAAACTTCCATCTTGTCTATGAAAGATCAGATAATCTCCTTCTTGTGATTCTACAACTGAAAAAGTAGATATCTTGGACTTCTTATCAGCATCTTCTTTCAATTTTGGATGTTCAAAGTCAACAACTCTAAGATAATTCCTTAGCTCATCAACTGTGTCTGTTCTCAATTCAAATGCTTCCTTGAATTTCTTTGATGGCTGTTCATCAGTAGTTCTTTTCCTTTTTGAGCTTCTTGTAACAGCTCTTTCCTTTCTTTTATCTTCAAGCTCCTTATCTTCAAAAGAAATAATGCTTGCAAGATCCTTTTCTATAGCTTCTCTAACAGCATCATACAGATCCTTCATCTCTGTATATGTCAATCTGACTAAACCTGTATATCCTTGACCTTTCAGATAAGCCATCATATCATTCCTTTCTCTAGCTTTACTAATTAGCCTTTGTGATTGAACAATCTTCCTTGATTCTTCAGCATCTATCTCTGCTTGCAATATTCTAGCTGCTTCCTCATTTTTGGCAATCTGAATTTGTCTTAACTGTGCCAATGTCATCTTCTTCTTCTTCTTTTCTACCAAGATCCCTTTACCTTTATCTTTTGGATCTATCTCCTGAGTAGGTTGAGAAGAAGTATGATGTTGTTGTTCAACCTCATGAATACTGATGCCTCTTTGACTTGACATATTAATCATAATGTCAGCAATTGTTTCATCATCACTGTTAGTATGAGCTATAACATCTTCTTCCTAAGCTGGTTTAGAAGGGCCAACTTCCTCTTGAACTTGACTTGAAGGACCAATATCTTCCTCAAAATCCAAAGTTCTAGGTGTAATAGTAAATTGCCTCTCAGTACCTTGTTGAGCAGTACTTTCAGCCTCAGCTCCTTCCAAATTTACTTCCTCAGTATCACCACTTCTTACTTCAACAGCAGCTTCTTCCATATTGATTTGCTCTGTTTCATCACTCTTTCTCTCAGCAGTATCTTGAGGAATATTTTCAGGTGGTGTCATCTGAGTATCATCCATAAATCCAGCATCTTGTTCAAAACCAGCATCTTCATTCAAATTCTCTAAATTCCTCCCCAATTGGAATGAAGAATGCTTCTTTGACTTTTTCTTCTTTGACTGAGAAGACTTCTTAGGTTTCTGACCACTCTGCTTTTGAGACTTTACCCATAATCGATGGTGTTGAACTAGTGGCCAAACAACCTTCTTCAATCTTTGAAACTTAGTCTTTAATTTGACTATCTTAGCAGCTTGAGCCTCACTCTCCTTTTTCAGCCTCTTTAACTCCCTTGTTAAAGCATAATTATCCAACTCTGCCTCTTCTTCTTCAAATTGCTTAGACATATTTGTGGAAGAATAATCATTTGGAGATGATGGTTGATTCATACCTTGGTCTGACTCCTCATGAGTAGGAATGTCCATAGGAGCAGTATCTTCCCGAGTAGCAGAATGTGGAGAAGCAGTATGTTGAGAAGCAGTAGGTTGAGGAATACTAACTTCTCTTGAAACTGGAGACTCTTGGCTTGCTGATGCAGAGTTTGCTTCTTGCTCTTGCTCTTGCTCTGCATCTCTAACAACTTGTGCAACTCCCAATATATGAGCAGTCAAAGGTGTGTTGGTTCCAGAAAACTTGACACTCTTTTTAGATAGAAAAGTAAACACCTTTGGTGGAAGTTTGACAGTGGGTAAAAAACTTTGAGGTTTAGGGACATCCTCAAGTTGATTGTTCAAGAATAACTAAACAAACCTTGGATACATTAAGAATGGTGAACCATTAGTAATGTGTGAAAGCATACCATCTAAAATTAGTCTTGAAAAGTTGAATCTTTGATCGGTAGCCAAACCCACTAAAGCAGATGCAATATTTTGACCAAATTGATCAAAAGAAGTACTCTTGGGACTTAAACAATGAAGTAAGACGTGAATTAGGTACTTCCAATGAGAACAAAACAAAGGCTTTTGAAAAGTAAGTTTCGTAAAATCTCCTTCATAACCTATATCACTTAAAGTGTCCCAAAGCACTTGTTTGTCAAAACGAACAGCCCCTCCTTCATCATTAAACATCAAAACATCCCTAACCGTGGCTTCAGAAATCCGAATAGTTCGTCCAACAACCGTAGCCCTAATCAACGAGTCATCTTCAATCGTTGCAGTAGCCCAAAATTCTTGTATCCATGGACCAATAACATCAGGGTCAACTAAAATAGAGTAGTTGATGGAAGACCCAGTTAAGAAATCAATGATCGCATGAAAATCAACATTATCCCTTGTCTTGTCCAAATTAGCGATCATGTTGTGTTTGCTAATTGTTACTCGATTAGCCATGATGAGTCTTAGAGAAGGATTCGCTTTGAATGTGTGTTTCGTTAAAAAGATTGTGGTGGAAAAGCGAATGAGGGTGCTCAAATAAGGTAAAAGGCGGGGAATTGGGAAGAGTTTCTTTAAATAGGATGGAAACAAAGCAAACTCAAAATAATAAAGTTACCGTTTTGATTAACTTATTATCTCCGCCGTAAGGAATTAATTAACCGTAGCCCCACAATTTTTTGACCGTTGGAACAGTACGTCCATGTAAGCAGTACGTTGAAGCAGTACGTTGCTGAGACAGTACTTTAAGCAACAAAGCAGTACGTTCCATCTTCTTATCCACAATCAACACTTTAAACTTAAACTAAGAACTTGTAAATGGCTCATGCTTAAGTTCGAACTAGTAATTTATGTTGCCTCCCCTCAAATACAACATATAGTCTAAACTAAACTACTAAAAACCAATACTTTCATTAAGAACTAAAAGAAAGTATACTAACTAATACTAAAGTCTCCCCTCAAATGTAGCCTAGTAGTTAATCATCCCAATAGATATCCTTCATCTGACTTACCATCAAATTTTCCCAGAGAGTCAATGGTATTTAGAATAGTCAGAGAGCAGCCAAAAGGTTTTAGAAAATGAATGTTTGGTTTCTTTCCCATTAGTAACTCATAAGGTGTCTTCATCTGAGGTTTAGTTACTGAAACTCTATTTAACACATAGCAAGCAGTACTTATTGCTTCAGCCCAAAAGAGAATAGGTAATTGGGAATCTGCAAGCATTGTTCTAGCTGCTTCTATCAAAGTCCTGTTCTTTCTATCTGCAACACCATTCTGCTGGGGTGTTCTAGCAATGCTAAACTCTCTCTTGATCCCTTTCTTGGCACAGAATTCATCCATATGCTTGTTCTTGAATTCTGTTCCATTATCACATCTAATACCTCTTACTTTGAGTCTTAATTGATTTTCAAGGGCTACTATCAGGTCATGGATAGCATCAAAGGTTTCATCTTTGAATCCCAAGAAAAAGACCCAACTAAATCTGCTACAATCATCTGTCACAACCAAGCAGTACTTCTTCTTGTTTAAACTCTCTACTGAAACTGGTCCAAACAGATCCATGTGTAGCAACTCCAGAGGTTCTCTAATATCTCTTTCCCCAAACTTCTTACATGAAGCTTTATGTTGTTTACCCTTCTTGCAAGCCAAACATGAATGATCAGTCTTGAATGTTTTGGAAGGTAAACCTCTAACTAAATTTCCTTTGACCAGCTTGTTGATGTTCTTAAAATTAACATGACCTAGTCTTCTGTGCCACAAATGTGCTTCTTCCAATGATGCCTTTGCTACTAAACATGTTGCTCTTCCAGCAGAATTGAGACTCTTTAAGTCTAAACTGTACACATCATTGGTTCTTGGTACTCTCAATGTTACCAAGTGATCATCAACAAATTTAAACTCAGGGGAGAGAATGAGACATTCTGTATCAGTAAACAGAATTGGGTACTTCTTGTCACAAATCTGAGATACTGACAAAAGATTGAACTTGAGCTCCTTCACATATCTAACATTCTCAAAATCAATACATCCAGCCTTGATTGTTCCTTTGCCAGTGATTCTCCCTCCATCAGGATCATTACCAAATGCAACTCTTCCTCCATAATATGCCTTAAAATCTGACAGGATCTCCTTGTCCCCTGTCATGCTGCCAGAGAAACCACTATCAACAATAATATGATCTTTAAGCTCCTCTTCTGGGTTGCCCTGCACAGTAAAGAAAAGGGTTAGTTTCTTTTAGGAACCCAAGCCATTACTTACTTGTGTTCCCCTTGTGGAGTGACATACTTGAATTCCTTCAGTATGTAATCTCCACTGGTTTTAAAAGCATGGTCAATGATTATTTGAGTTGGTCCCATGTCCTGTGTTTTATTATCAACAACACTCCCTGTTTCACCCTTATCTGATGAAAGTACTGCTTGTTCCCCATCAGTACTTTCTTTCTTAACCCAGTTTCGTTTGACCTTAGGTTTCTCTGATCTAGGTACTCTACTTGAAGTGTAAGACCTTTTATATGAATTGAATCTCTTAGGTCTTCTATGTGAAAAAGTGTTAGCAGTACCATGATTGTGTGAAAACTTAGCAGTCCTTTGAGAAGGTACTTCTGGAGACTTATCAGTATGTGAAGGTACTGGTGGTTTGGAAAACATTCTTTTCTGGTGAGGGTACCTATAGTCTTTAGAGAAATTACTATGGTTGACCCTATTTGAGTGATTCCAAACTGGTCTAGTCTCTCTTGGCTTATGGGTGGCAGGTCTATTCTTTGGGAACTGACTTAAATATTCGGAGTGTAAGTCACAATGCTTAATCAAATGATCAGGACTATAGCATACATAACATAATTTTCTCTCCATATTCCCAAATCCTCTTCTATGATTAAAAGGTTTCCTATAGTGAGCAGTATTTTAAAAAGTTTCTCTTGGAGGTACTGCTGAGTGTCCAGCAGTACTTTGAAATGTTTTTGGAGGTACTGCTTGTTTTTGAAAGGCTGTAGGAAACTTTTGATCATTACCCCTTTGAAAATCATCCTTAGGTTTCTCAGAACTAGATTGACCAGTAAGCTTCTTCCTAAACTCTAGGTTGTCTACACCATAACGAGAAACATCTGTCCTAAGTGGTTGAAACTTACCAGTGGGTGGAGGAACTGAGTGGTACTCCTTATCTGTCTTAAACTCAGGAGGTGTTTCACTAATTGGTTCCTCATTCCTAGATGTGTTTTCTTCTGAGCTTGTAAGGTCATCATCACTAGGTGGAATCTCTTCCTTATCACTAGGTGGGGTCTCTTCCTTATCACTAGGTGAGGTCTCATCTGAACTACTATCTTCACCATAACCTAGTCCAGCTCTACTGTTTATGACTCTTTGTTTTTCAACAAATTGAACATGTGATAGACCAGCCTGTTTAATTCTACCAAGTTTTTCTAACAAAGCATCTCTTTCCTTAGTAATCTTTTCTAATTCAGACACCTTACATCCTAACTTCCATTCACTTAATTTCAATTGGTAATCTTGTTGCTCATATTTTTCTGCCCAAGCCATTTCATTATTTTCATGTGTTAATATTTTGGCTTCCATAGACTCTAAAGTTAATTGATAACCAGCTACCTCAGACCTAGCTGTTCTACAATTATCTCTTTCAGTCACATATTCTTTAAGCAACTTTTGATAAACATCATTACACTTAGAGCATACCTCAGAGACATTGGATGAACTTGGTGAAGTAGCTACCATAGCAATCTGAACAGGTTCATCTTCATCCTCCATGCTCCAGTCAAAGCTTCCAAGACCATCTCTTGATTCCAAAGCAGCATATCCTGGTTCCTCATCAAAAGCTGTGCTCCAATCAAACTCTTCCATTGCAACCATAGAATAGGTTACAGGTTCATCATCAAATTCAGCACTCCAATCAATCTCTGCTAAATTTTCTTGAGCCACCAAAGCTTTTGGTTGCGATTCAGTAATAGGAACCTCTTTTATTTCAACCTTGGGTTGTTCAACCATCCTGTTTGCCTGATATTTTGCAAACTTGCATTCCCTTGCAAAGTGTCCAAGCTTTTGACAATTGAAACATTCAATCTTGGATTTGTCAAAAGTTATACCTTGTTTGGCTTTGAAATCAATTCCCCTTCCTGTCTTGTTCATGAACTTCTTGATCCTTGCAGTGATCATAGCTACTTGCCATCTTATGTCAATCTCCTCTAAAGCATCTTCTTCAATCTGCAACAAGTCTTCTTGATAGGTAACAGGTAAAGTGGCTTGTTGTGCAAAGAAGGAACATACAACATCATCAGAATTGGTGTTGTTTGTTGGTGATGGGTTGGGGGTAGTTGTGGTTGTGCAAACATGTTGTGTATCACCAACAGTACTTTGAGAAGGATAAGCAGTACTTTTAGTGGAAGTACTGCTTCTGTTTTCAGAAGACACAAAAGCTATGTTGTGAGTTTTCTGAGAACTATGACCATTCATCTCTTGCTCGTACACTTTCAAATTGTTGTAGAGATCATCAAAGTCCATAGACTCCAATCCAGGTTGTCCTCTAATCATAGTAGCAACCACATGCCAGACAGATGGCAAACTCCTTAAGAACTTCAAATTTGCATCTTCAACAGATACCTCTGCTCCAAACAGTTCTAGCATACTAAGTAGATTTTGGAATCTGTCATAGGCAGCATCAAGACCTTCTCTTTCACCAACAGTGAAAGTTTCAAACTGCTGCTTCAATAAGTTTCTATGCATCTTCTTTGAAGCATCATTACCTCCAAATCTTGTCTTGATCGCAGCCCACAATTGCTTTGCATCCTTAGCATCATGGAACTTCAATAGGTGACCATCAGGAATAGCAGACAACAGTATGTTGAGAGCCTTATCTTGATTTCTCTTTGTAGCTGCTGGCAAGGTTGGTTGAGGTGGTTTGGGTTGTCCTTCAACTTGTAAAGGTTCGTCAAGAACAACATTACCATTGACAATCACATCCCATAGAGCATGGTCAGTAATAGCAAGGTACTGCCTCATCTTCATGCTCCAGAGATCATATTCTCCCTTCTTGATGATAGGGATTCTGAGTGAGGTGATGGATGGGATAGGTGCAGCTTCAGTCGACATCTTTTAGGGTTTGTTGATAAATCGGTTTTAAGGGTTTCTTCTTAATCAGAGTCTCCACACAAGCTCTGATACCACTTGTTGGATTTTGTTAAAACTCCTTGGACCGTTTAGAGCACTAGGGTTAAACAATAACAAAGACAACAATCATGCACAACGGAATAAGTAAAACATCTTTATTATTGAACAAGGTTTTTACTTTGTGATCTCTAATACTAACACTAATAATCATCTACAGCCCCAATTCTACTTGATCAAGGTAGAACATGTTACACGCCTTGTAACAGGGATCAAGGACTCGACCTTGAGGCTGAACTAACTAACTAACTAACTAAAACCCTAGACGTTTATAACTTACGTCTAGGTTATACACACACACCTTTTAGTCGACTACATTATGGAAGAACTTACTTTTTATGAAACCCTACACCCTTGATCTCTTTATATAGAGAGATATTAGGGTTTACAAAATACTACGAGGGACTAATAAATAAATATTCTTTAACAAGCAAGTCCTTCGTCTTTTATTCTTCATTAATTGAAGAATTCTTCCTTGTCACTTCAGGTCCTTCTTGTTTTCACTCTTCTTGTTTTGTCTCATCAAATCTATAAGACCCAACATTGCCCATTCTCATCATACCATTTTTTTTATGATATTGATTTGGGTCTAAGAAGATTTCGTGTATCGTCTTTCTTGAAGGGTGATTAGACATTTGATGAAGAAGTAACATTATTTCTTCAAATTGTGCAGATTTTATCAGACAGTTAAAAAATTTCTCCAAATTATGTGCAAATTAAAAAAATAGTCAAATAATTCCTTCAAATCATCAATGAATCTAAAAGTTGAAATTTTCCATGGGGTGGATTAGATGATACCTTGTGGGATGCAAGATAGAGGCGTGTGTCATTGTTAAAACCCAAAGCTTTCAAAAGCAGTCCAATTTCTTCAGGAGTGAGTGGACATCATCCCTGATGCCTCAACTCCTCGTTAGTGAACTGAGTTTTCTTCACTCTTCCCTGCCATATGACTTGGCGGTATTTTGCAAGTGCCAATTTTTCAGCTTTTACACCATGAAAATCACAAGCTGAATGGGCAGCCATATCCTGTTCGATAAAAATATTGTAAACAACATGTCCTTCATAGTCCCACAATCACCTATTTTTAACTTATGCAAAAGTAATTGAGATGGCAAGTGTTGGTGGGTCAACCCGGCCCATTTTGACCCACTTGGTGCCACTCTCGAATCACAATAAGATATATACAATCAAGCAGTACATGAGACATGGAAGGATACATACTTTGTCAAAGCGGAGATGTAAAACGATAAACTTTCCACTTCCCCTTTCATCCTCCAATTTATCGTTCGTTGTTCCTTTGTTTGTAGTAGGAGAGTTTCGAAGGCATTGAACGAGGGTGTCTACTAGTCTTCTGATGTGAGGAACAAAAATCAATGCTTGAAAGTTAACCTTACATCGAAGAAGCTGAATCTCCTTTGGTAGGTTATCAAAACCTAAACGGTGCGAGAATGGGGCAATCGCAGCAATTCCATGATTGAAACATTGTAATTTGAAATTGTTTATGCTCGAATTGAATTACAATGTCAAAGAAAAGATTATAACGAACCTATTTAGCATTGGCAACACATTTTTCGGATACCAATTAGCAGAAGCATGAACAGGCGCCGTTTTGATTCTAGTAGGTCGTATGCCAGTACCATAGTAATCCCTTGTGCTCCAAGAGTACATGCTCGGCAGCTCTATAACTATGGAGACTTCATTTTGCAAGACCTCAATAAAGTGATCCACATCAAATATATCGGTGAAAGAACGTACTGCATAGTAAACGTAACATCTTACCACCAGTCTGCGACTTAAGAACTTAAAAACACGATCTAAAGCCAAGTTAGTGGTCGTTAAAATACCTTTTATCTTGCCAGACCGGATTTACTTCAAGGTGCGGGATTACTAGGGTCGCATTTAAGATTTTAGCAACAGCAACTGCATCACAAATCTTTAACACGGGCAAAAAATTTAGAAAAAAATATTATTTACTTACGTTTTTTCTTAAAGGGTGTTTGTTTTAGCTTATATTTTTGGCGTATGGGCTTAGTGAACTTTTGAAAAGCTAATAAGCTCAATCTTTTAGGCCTATGAGCTTATGAACTTAATATAAGCCATAAGCTCAAGTTGATAAGCTCATAAGCCTTGAACTTTGAGCTTATTAGCTTTTCAAAAGTTGAATAAGCCCATAAGCTAAACACACCCTTACACTTGTTTAAGATACAAAATAGCGCGTACCCCCATTCTCTGCTGGTTCAATCCTCCATCCAGAAACACCTGAATATATCCCCGTGATTTGTCTAGAATGGTTTAAAATATAAAATCGGGATTCGATTACATTATGATGAGAGATGAAACAGAAACGGTTATATAACTCACAACATAGTACAATATGTAAAAAGGGCAGGTTAAGGAACTCACATGGCACGGTACCCGCGTCTGTACAAGGTTTCCATCCTTGGTCAGGCAACGGAGACCAAATATCTTAATTTTGTTTGTCAGACTGATTACAAGAAAAAGTATGGAGTATTAGATTACATAAACGATAACCGTTGAGACGAGTTTTAGATGAACTTCATTCATATATGTTATAGCACCTACTCACAATTTGTTGAAGCAAAGCAGCCTCTAATAAACGAACGTGCTTAGCACTTGGAGCATTCCATTCCTACAATTCAACAAAATCATCCGTAAACAAACGGAATCCATAAACAAAGCGCTCAACAAATATTCGCATAATACATTATGAGCATAACTTTACAAAAAAGGTCATCTAAGGAGTTGAAAATTTGGTAGACCACCTCGCAGCATGTAAGCATTACTTTGTGTAACGGAAAGATAGTAAAACACCTTTCATGTAATTGTTGATAAAGTTAACTTATAAGGTACCACAGTAAGCAACTATAATACTAGTACTACACAACATATGTGATATTACGAAATTAACATGATAAAACACATTTAAGGGTGCGTTTAGTTTGAGGGGGTAGGGTTAGGATTTGGGAATGATGCCAAAAATTATTGTTTGGTATGTTTGTGTGGGTCCCACAAGTGGGGATGAGTACCAAATATTTGTCCATATGCTAAACCCATCCACTAATCCACTTTGCTTACTTTTTGTTATATTACCATTTTAGGTGGGTCCATATTTTATATCAACCATTCATATTTGATTTTATTTTCATTTTTACAATAATAGTAATATTTTTAAATTTATAAAATATACTCATTTATAACATATAATATATTATTTTATTATATTTTTCTCTCTCCTCATTTAATATAAACCTATATCTAAATCCTAATCCTAAACCAATCTACAAACCAAACGGGCCCTTAGCAGGAAAGGAGCAGTATAACAATATTGAAGATGAAGCTGGTTCTAATGTCATATAAAGCTACCAAAATGTATTGCAAGGGTATGGCAACGAGCGTGAATCTTAAAGCAAGTAGTGATGAAGCGAAAAGTGTACCGCTTTTAGGGGGTCATTTAAGCCCTAAATCGTATTTATTTGATCAAATATTGCCCTAAATCGTTCCTTTTGTCATTTTAGGTACTTTGGAGAAGAAATCTGGAAAAGGAAGCATTTTGGACGTTTTTGGAGCATAAAAGTGAAGAAAACGACAAAATCTCAAAATCGGCTGGAAAAGTACCTTTGACGGCGTCAGATATTGTTCCAGACGGCGTCATGGCTTGGCAAAAGAGGTGGATATGAAAAATACATGAGACGCGCCAGAGAGTTTTGCAATGTAAAGTCTGACGGCATCACCCTTTAAGGTGATCAAGGCCATCACGGTTTAAGTTAAAGAGAGACGGCGTCAAGCTCATTTCTGACGGCGTCAAGCCTTGATAAGCCAGGGAGGATTTTGGAGGATTAAAGAGGGACGGCGTCAGGAAGGCCATCCGGGAACCCTAGACACGGCGAGGTGATGGCGTCAAGATCTACAACGTGACGCCGTCAGCCCTTAAACTCTATATATAGTTTTGCAATTTTTGTCATTAGTGTGCAACTTTGTGAGGAGAAACCCTAAGACGAATTTCTGCCATTTTTAAGGGTTTTCATACCCTTGGATCTCCCATGTTTAATTGAAGATAAGTATTCATTTAATCAATCAATATGTCTATGTGTTGTTTGATTATATCTTGTTCTTGTCTTTTAATTAACATGCTAGGCTAGATTTATCTGGTGTTTGCTTAGATCTAATGAAACCTAACTATTGATTATTAGTTGTTAGTGTGTTATTAATTGTATTGGATGATTGTTTATCGATGTTAGGCTTAAGAAAACTGGCTAACTTCCTATTCGGTAACTTGCTTGAACGTCTTAAGAAACATGAACCAATGCGTACTAAGGTTTTTATGGTTGTATTTAATGCATGAGCGAATTCTAGTGATCCCATGTTAGGAGCTTCTTAGCCAGCTCGACATAGGAGTGAAGTAGGAGCTTGTAGAGTTGGGGAAGTACGTACGCCACCCCACGATTGGTATTAAGGAATACACCCGTCATCCACGCAATTAATACACACTAATCAACCGGTAAAAGATAGTTAGGGAGTAAGGAAATCTAAGTAAACACATTTCTCTCCACATAAGTTTCACAACCTTTTCATTTTCATTATTTTATTTTATTTGCATTTGTAGTTATTTGGGTTAGTTGACTAGCAACTAATTCCGCCCACTCCTTCAAACCCGAGATTTTACTTGCTTTCATAAAATATAAAAAATACAAAAAGAATCTTCTCTCACCCTTAGACCTATTAGAGTAGTTTTTCAATCCTAACGACACTATTCCCTGTGGAGAACGATCAATCCCCCGTACTTACCACTACACTATACTACATCGGTCAGGTACACTGCCTGGTGGGGTTGTAAGCCTCTTGAGATCCCTCGAGAGGTAAAACCTGTTGTAAGGTCGCAAAACCACGCATCAAGTTTTTGGCGCCGCTGCCGGGGAATAGTTATTGTTTAGGTTGAATTTTTATTTTATTAGGTCTACTCACTAGATTCCTTTCTAGTGGGATTTTTATTTTATTTTTCTAGGTTTTTCTTTAGTCTATCTATTTTTCTTCGTTTCTTTGTTCGTAACCATTACCATCTGACATCATGGAAGGTGGTAATATCTTTTATCCCAACAACCCACCACCACAACAACACCCACCTCCTAGAGCCCGTACCTTAGGAGACTACTCTCGTCCTAGCCACCATGGCTATCGAAACACCATTGAGCTCACTCAAGGAGCCAATGTCACTCCCTTGCGATCCGACACCATCCGGTTGGTGCAAAGCGGATGCGCATTCCATGGACTTCGTTCTGAAGATCCTAATCAACATCTCAAGGACTTTCTCAAAATTGTTGATTCTATAGATCTTGATGTTGCCACTCGAGAGACGACCCAACTACGTCTCTTTCAATTCTCTCTGCTGGACCAAGCTAGTCAATGGCTAGAGCGTCTACCCGCAGGATCCATCACCTCTTGGGATGATCTCACCACTCGTTTCCTTGCTCAGTTTTTCCCACCAGGAAGAACTACCAAGTTAAGGAAGGATATCTTGATGTTCGAACAACGTCGAGGCGAGACCCTGTATGGGGCATGGATTCGATTCAAGGACTTACTCCAAAAAGTCCCTCATCATGGCATAAATCTCTGGCTCCAAATCCAAATCTTCTATGACCATGTTGATTACCACACCAAGCGTGCCATCGATCGAGCCGCCGGGGGTAGATTGCGCGACAGAAGCGCCGAGGAATCATGGGAAATCATTGATGAGCTTGCATCCGACGATGATGAATTGTGGCAAGTTTCCCACGACGTACGCTCGGCGGTCAAGACATATTCATCGCCCGATAAAGCCAATCAAATCACCGAGGAAAGCGTTAGTGAACTTGAGAAGAGGGTTGCATATCTTATGGAAAAACAAAAGAGACCCTTAAGTCTACAAAAAGCAACAGTTAACTCGGTCTCAAGCATTAAGCAAATACCATTGTCCGAATCACCCCTTAGGGAAAATACTAAACCCTTCCATAAGCACGCTCAACCCAACTCACCACCTCAGGAACTTAGCCCAACATTCGAAGCTCGGATGAGAGAATACATGTCAAAACACTCCGAACGGTTGGCAAAATTTGAGGAAGCTATCTACAAACAAAAGGAGGAGATGGAAGAGAAGATGGCTGAGATGATGGGCCTTTTGAAAGAATACACAAAAACAAAAGCTCCTGAAAATGTGTTAGTGCGAAAAGACGTTGAAGTTCCCAACACTAAATGTGCTAATGCCACCTCCGTCGTCCAAGAGGGCGAAAATGATGGAAGAGGGAAGTCGATAACTATGGAAGTTAACAAAATTGACCTCGTCCCACTTAATGACGGAAACACCAATGCCTACAAATGCGATTCCGACAAGGGAAAGGAGGCGCCCTCTAAGGAGCGCCAATTGGTAGAACCACCCAAGTCACAACAAGTGAGGCATTACTTGAAGCACGAAATTAACAAGGAGACCATAAACGATTGGGTGAGAAACTATCGACGTACTCATCTACCCAACAAGGAGTCCAAGAGGATGGAACCGGATGATGAATCTGACACATTACCTGGAGGGCAATTGTATGAGAGCCTCATAAGACAGAAGTTAGTAGAAAAGCAGGAATTTTACGGGGTCTTCGAGATATCATGCAGCATTGGAAAATTCAAGTATCTGGATGCGGTAGCTGACCAAGGTTCCGACGTAAATTTGATGCCTTTATCCGTTTATGTCCAGTTAACCGACGAACTGCCATCCATCACCCGTACTAAACTCTCCTTTGCAAAACATTCTTATGAGTACCCGTTAGGAATTGCAGAAGATGTGTTGGTCAACGTTGCCGGATTCCTGTATCCGGTCGACTTCATGATTATTGAAAGAAATGATATGAATATGCCAATAATCCTTGGGGCACCCTTTCTCGTTACCACTAGGGCACTCATCGATTACGGAAATAGTACCATCCAAATGAAGAAGGGGAAGAAAACAATAAACTTCTCGACGATCCCACGACATATACGAGATGTTGCTCTACAAAAGAAGATGGATGCGAACCCCAATATAATCCGTGGTAATGTTCAAGAGAAAATCCTTGCATGGGAGGCAAGGATTAAGAATTACAATGAAAAGGAGGTTAGAGAATGTAAGGGTGGAAATAACGACTATATTGAGGCTGATGGGCAGACCCATAACCCAGTCGAATTTACAAAAGGAGACTCAGTGCTCCTAAGGCATTCGGAAACAAAAGCACCTACCGATGAACCAAGTCCCTGGTGGTACGGACCATTCACAATTAAAAGTCTACACCAAGATGGGGTAGTAAGCTTGACCAGCAAGGGAGGAGGTGAAGTGACTGCGAATGTCGAGCGATTGAGACACCACCACCCTGATAACAAGGATTATATCTATCAGGGATACGTCATTATGAATGATGGAATCACGTAATGTACGTGACTTTGAGTCTAGCTACAAGACTCGTTAATAAAGAAAAGCGCTTCTTGGGAGGCAACCCAAGCTTTATTTGCTTTGTATGTTTGATTTTATTTGTTTCCGTATGTGTGTTTAATTTTTATTATTATTGATTCATGTTCAAAACTAAATTGTGAAAATGCTTTATCTTGTTTTTAACTTCGTCTTAACTACATATAAAGGTATTTTGCAAAAGTTAAGTGTAAGGGAAATCCAAATCGGTTTATTAGAACAAATGAACATGAATCATAACAATAATAAATTAACATACATATTAGTATTTGTTTGAGTCAAATGCTTGTATCGAGTCATAATGATGTTTTGCAGGATTTCCAGGAAGTAAGGTATAGGTTTTTCCAAGAAATTTTCCGGAAACTTAACATGAGAATTCTGTCAGATCATTTCTGACGGCGTCAGGATTTAATTTTCCGAAATTTTTGAAAGTTTTGTTTTCATAAAAAGTTTTTATTAAATCTCTAACTTATAAACTCCAGGAATCTGCAAAATTATCATTCCACAAGCATTATATCCTTATATATAAAATTTATCCCGCTGATGTTATGCAGGTTTTCGTGTTTGTTTTCTCAGGTTTAACAGGTTATTTTGGACAAGGAGATGTATGTGGAATCAAGCTTTTGGCGATGCATTAGTCTTGGAGCTTCTACATTCCCTT
The DNA here is from genome assembly GCA_021014915.2 of Artemisia tridentata subsp. tridentata. Taxonomy (NCBI): domain Eukaryota; kingdom Viridiplantae; phylum Streptophyta; class Magnoliopsida; order Asterales; family Asteraceae; genus Artemisia; species Artemisia tridentata. The sequence continues at coordinate 161,197,861 of CP139505.1, forward strand.
GGAAGAAGATCTAACCATATTGCCACATTATCCACCAAACGAATCAGGGGAGTATTTGATTTCATTCTTTTACCTTATTACTTTTACATCTTGTTATTTGAACATTGGGGACAATGTTCATCTTAAGTGTAAGGGGGGGGGGGGTAAAGTACGACACTTTAGAAAATAGAATTGCGCTTGATTTTTGTTTGTTTAATAGTAGATGTGTAATAAAACTGAGATAAATACCTGTTAGGGCAATTTTAGTGCCAAATTTAAAATTTTTTACAACATATAGGAGTGAAACTTTGATCTTAATGAGCGTCTCATGGATAGGAGTTATATGACTAGCACAAAACCGTACCACTAAAAAATTTTCCACCCCCAAATATGTGAGGTTCGCCCTAGAATTGGTAGGAAAAGCATTTATGCTATGATGTGTGTACCGGTAGCACTTAGATTCTAGAACTTGCGTTAGGACCATTCCGAGGCCACAAGTGAGACTACATTCGTGTAGTTAGATTTACTACATGATAAGAGGCATTAGGATTAACCCATTGTTTTACACCTGTGTTTTTGTTATAATTACTTTGGCTACATTGGTCAAGTAATTCTCCCACACCCTTTGCGTTGTACTCATTTTTAGTACACGATACCCCTAGTACACCCCTCAGAGCCTATCTTTTCGTTTCTACCTTTAAGCATTTTACTTAAAGGAAGAATTTGTTACACCCCACTTAAATGTACACCCAAATCGCCTTAGCCTACCTTGTATGCACTCACCTTTAGTGCATTATTGTGACAACATTTGTTTAAACCCTTAGTTAATTATCTAATTGATTACATGGTTGCTAAGTCGAGTCATATCCTTGTACATATTGTTTTGGGACGATTGGGACTTATGGGTAAAGTACTAGTGTAATGGAGTAATGGGGAAGAACATCATTTATTACCCCCATATGTGCGTTAATATTTTAAAGTACTCCAAATGTTTCAATTATCTTGATTCGAGTCATTAGAATAATTTTATGTAAAGTATGTAAAAGTTCAAGTGTAGGGATGGTACAAAGAATCCCTAGTGATATATTGTTTTGGATGGTAGGGCAAGAGTGTATGCAAAAAAAAAAAAAAAAAAAAAAAAAAAAAAAGAAAAAGAAAAAGTGAAGAAAAAGCATACGGACTACCATCCGCCTCTATCTTTTATTTATGTTTTGTTTTGTTCTATGTTTATTAGTTCGTGATTAGTTTAAGTTGAGTCGAGTCTTGGCTTAGCAACGCCTCATTCTACATGTAATTAATCAAGATCTTTAACTCGCCACCAGTAAAATATCCCTTATCCAACAAAACCGTGTTTATCATATCCCTACACCTAACGTTATAACCCATGTAAAAGCCCTCTTTGATAGTTTATCTTAGGTGCTTACGCCTAGTGGAGGAGGTTTTTGATCCTTTCCCAAGCCTATGGTAATCTATTTGCTATGACAGGTAGTGAGAGATATTATCCGTTTTCATTTATGAGATTTATTTTGATGACACTTGAGAGATGTGAGTATCTAAACACTACTTGTGAGGTGCTAGTTTGTAATCTCCGTGCTTATTATGATTAAAGTGGAACGATTATTTGTTGTAATTACTTTTATATTAGCATTAAATGACCCCTAACTTGTATTTTGATTAGAATAAAAGCGCATTTGCTTGAGGACAAGCAAATCTCAAGTGCAAGGGTATTTGATGAAGCGAAAAGTGTACCGCTTTTAGGGGGTCATTTAAGCCCTAAATCGTATTTATTTGATCAAATATTTCCCTAAATCGTTCCTTTTGTCATTTTAGGTACTTTGGAGAAGAAATCTGGAAAAGGAAGCATTTTGGACGTTTTTGGAGCATAAAAGTGAAGAAAATGACAAAGTCTCAAAATCGGCTGGAAAAGTACCTTTGACGGCGTCAGATATTGTTCCAGACGGCGTCATGGCTTGGCAAAAGAGGTGGATATGAAAAATACACGAGACGCGCCAGAGAGTTTTACAATGTAAAGTCTGACGGCGTCACCCTTTAAGGTGATCAAGGCCATCACAGTTTAAGTTAAAGAGAGACGGCGTCAAGCTCATTTCTGACGGCGTCAAGCCTTGATAAGCCAGGGAGGATTTTAGAGGATTAAAGAGGGACGACATCAGGAAGGCCATCCGGGAACCCTAGACACGGCGAGGTGACGGCGTCAAGATCTACAACGTGACGCCGTCAGCCCTTAAACTCTATATATAGTTTTGCAATTTTTTTTCATTAGTGTGCAACTTTGTGAGGAGAAACCTTAAGACGAATTTCTGCCATTTTTAAGGGTTTTCATACCCTTGGATCTCCCATGTTTAATTGAAGATAAGTATTCATTTAATCAATCAATATGTCTATGTGTTGTTTGATTATATCTTGTTCTTGTCTTTTAATTAACATGCTAGGCTAGATTTATCTTGTGTTTGCTTAGATCTAATGAAACCTAACTATTGATTATTAGTTGTTAGTGTGTTATTAATTGTATTGGATGATTGTTTATCGATGTTAGGCTTAAGAAAACTGGCTAACTTCCTATTCGGTAACTTGCTTGAACGTCTTAAGAAACATGAACCAATGCGTACTAAGGTTTTTATGGTTGTATTTAATGCATGAGCGAATTCTAGTGATCCCATGTTAGGAGCTTCTTAGCCGGCTCGACATAGGAGTGAAGTAGGAGCTTGTAGAGTTGGGGAAGTACGTACGCCACCCCACGATTGGTATTAAGGAATACACCCGTCATCCACGCAATTAATACACACTAATCAACCGGTAAAAGATAGTTAGGGAGTAAGGAAATCTAAGTAAACACATTTCTCTCCACATAAGTTTCACAACCTTTTCATTTTCATTATTTTATTTTATTTGCATTTATAGTTATTTGGGTTAGTTGACTAGCAACTAATTCCGCCCACTCCTTCAAACCCGAGATTTTACTTGCTTTCATAAAATATAAAAAATACAAAAAGAATCTTCTCTCACCCTTAGACCTATTATAGTAGTTTTTCAATCCTAACGACACTATTCCCTGTGGAGAATGATCAATCCCCCGTACTTACCACTACACTATACTACATCGGTCAGGTACACTGCTTGGTGGGGTTGTAAGCCTCTTGAGATCCCTCGAGAGGTAAAACCTGTTGTAAGGTCGCAAAACCACGCATCAAGTAGCAACTAGGGGTTTGCTTGTTTGGAAACAAGCAGCTAGCATTCCTCCTAACTTTTGTAAATGCTCCAAATCAAAATGATACTGTTAGTAGCAATTATTAGCGTCTTCATGAATTACTTATAGCCATACACCTATGCTACCAAACCCTTTATTAAAACAAAGTGCTTATCCTACTAGTGCTATTTTCGCCAAACATACCCTATCTGTATCAATTGCAAACAAAGCTCTAATTGAAACGTATGAATTATTCATATCAGTTAAAACTAAATTCAATTAAATGAAATGAGAGAAGGTGGTGCTTACGGAGAATAAATTATGATAAGATCGGGTGAGAGGTTGAAAAATATTTTTTGGGAAGAAGAAGAAATTAGGGATTAAACGAGTTTGGCAACCCGCGCGTTGCCGCGGGATTGCCTTGTTGACAGTGTTGAGAGTGGATGTGTTGCTGTGAGAATGTTTTGAGCACTGTTTAAGTAACATTTTATCTTTCAAATAATGCGACTAACAACCAACCATTTATAACTTTTAAACATACATTGAATCATACAATATGTAGTGTTAGATACATTGCACAATAAACGTATCTCTTGGGTACATTTTTAAAAAAATTGCACATGAATTCTAAGCAATAGGTTCTGTACTTGGGACCTAAGCTTCTAAAGATAGGAAAAAGGAGCTATACCACGTATTTGACTTTCCAGATTATTCGGTCTACAAAATTAGCACCTGGTTTATAACGCTCTTCCATCATTTTCTCCATTGGGTTTAACTTCAGGAACTGGGCTGGGAAGTCTTCATCGGAAAACACTACAAAAGCATACGAACAGTAATTAGTAAGTTTTAAACGAAATAATAAAACAACACTAAAATACTACAAATGCAAAAAAACCTTTAACAAATCTACAAAAGTTCAAATCTTTATAGCCAAAATAACAAAAACACATAACACCAAATTACAAAGAAACAATCTAATGATATGTTCATGCATTATATATTGAAACAAAAAAAAAAACAAAGAAGTTGAATGAACAGAAATTAAAAACTTACCAAAAATCAAATGTTGTCTTGGTTAGCAGTTGATGGTTCTTTCTTCGATTTTGGTGGTTGGACTTGCTGGAACATTTTTTTCGCAGGGTGGGTGGTTGTTTTGTCGGTAGTTGTTTCAGTTTCTGCTGCTGCTTCTTTTTCTAGTGTAGCAGCTGTTCCCTCTGGTGCAGGGTTGATTTCGACGGTTTTTGGATGACACTTTCTGTCGTTCATGCCTATAATAAAAGATTTGAGCATCATATTGTATATCTTCTATTGATATGAGGAATTCTTAAGCTATTGGTTGTTACTTGTGTGGGTGAATGCTTTTTTAAAACCAACGGGAGACTTGTGACTTGTCTGATCTATTTGGTATGCCTCATCCGATTTTATAAATTTACCTTTTCTACCATTTAAAAAAAAAAGGTTGCAGGAAAAAAGTACGTACCGATAAATGACTGGAATATTCGTCATGAGTCCCGCGCTTCGCGGCGGGTAAATTTTAAAGCAAGCATTCTGCGGATCATTTTGATACGAAAGTATTTTTAGTATAGATCCGAACAGAAATTTGATTAACTCCAAAAAACCACATTATTCAAGATACAATCGTTATACTAAAATTCTATTATTGCATACCATTTAAGCACACGCACCATTTATGCCATCCATAAGAGATCTTATAACAGATGCAGCAGATACGTCGCACACTTCATGACTCTCCAAATAATGTCCAAAAACTTTGTACGACACTCTTCATCATTCATAAGCACAACTCCTGCAACTTACACAATGCACATCACTTCAAGCATGGAGGCAACTGGAATTGTCAGCTTACCTGGTATCAGCATGTAAATACAAAGCACATACCTTCATTAAAAGTAGAAAAAAACAAATCACATTTGAGTGTAAAAATCTGTAAAAGATAGTCTTAACCTTTTTCCCTAAAACGTATCCTCTGAACCACGGCCTCTGAGGCGCAACCTCTCAATCACATCCCCTGACACCAAATATAGCTCTAAATACTTACTGTTATTATTACAACAGGAGGAAGTGAATGTTCGAGTATATATACCAATGGTATGTTATACACTAAGCCTTTAAATGAAGTATATTCGGTAAAAAGGAAAATAGTTACCTGAAGAAAAAAACACGTCCTCTCCATGAGCGGCCCATTGCTCAATCCCACCACATATCTAAGCCGGTTGAATCTCCCACGATCACCATATCTTCTTCACCCAACAACAGACCAAAAGCCGCAACCCAATTAGAAATTCCAACCTGTTTTCAGTATGCGCCAGCAAGAGCCTCCTGATAAGAGCAGTCCAATTTCTTCAGGAGTGAGTGGACATCGTCCCTGATGCCTCAACTCCTCGTTAGTGAACTGAGTTTTCATCACTCTTCCCTGCCATATGACTTGGCGGTATTTTGCAAGTGCCAACTTTTCAGCTTTTCCACCATGAAAATCACAAGCTGAATGGGCAGCCATATCCTGTTCGATAAAAATATTGTAAACAACATGTCCTTCATAGTCCCACGATCACCTATTTTTAACTTATGCAAAAGTAATTGAGATGGCAAGTGTTGGTGGGTCAACCCGACCCATTTTGACCCACTTGGTGCCACTCTCGAATCACAATAAGATATATACAATCAAGCAGTACATGAGACATGGAAGGATACATACTTTGTCAAAGCGGAGATGTAAAACGATAAACTTTCCACTTCCCCTTTCATCCTCCAATTTATCGTTCGTTGTTCCTTTGTTTGTAGTAGGAGAGTTTCGAAGGCGTTGAACGAGGGTGTCTCCTAGTCTTCTGATGTGAGGAACAAAAACCAATGCTTGAAAGTTAACCTTACATCGAAGAAGCTGAATCTCCTTTGGTAGGTTATCAAAACCTAAATGGTACGAGAATGGGACAATCGCAGCAATTCCATGACTGAAACATTGTAATTTGAAATTGTTTATGCTCGAATTGAATTACAATGTCAAAGAAAAGATTATAACGAACCTATTTAGCACTGGCAGCACATTTTCCAGATACCAATTAGCAGAAGCATGAACAGGCACCGTTTTGATTCTAGTAGGTCGTATGCCAGTACCATAGTAATCCCTTGTGCTCCAAGAGTACATGCTCGGCAGCTCTATAACTATGGAGATTTCATCTTGCAAGACCTCAATAAAGTGGTCGACATCAAATATATCAGTGAAGGAACTGCACAGTAAACGTAACATCTTACCACCAGTCTGCGAGTTAACTTAAAAACACGATATAAAGTCAAATAGTGGCCGTAAAAATACCTTGTATCTTGCCAAACCGGATTAACATCAAGGTGTGGTATTACTAGCGTCGCGTTTAAGATTTTAGCAACAGCTACCGCATCACAAATCTTTAACACAGGCAAGAAATTTAGGAAAAAAAATATTATTATTTACTTACTTTTTTTCTTAGGGGGTGTTTGTTTTAGCTTATATTTTTGGCGTATGGGCTTATTCAACTTTTGAAAAGCTAATAAGCTCTACCTTTTAGGCTTATGAGCTTATGAACTTAGATAAGCCACAAGCTCAAGTTGGTAAGTTCATAAGCCTTGAAATATGAGCTTATTAGCTTTTCAAAAGTTGAATAAGCCCATACGCCAAACACCCCCTTATGTTTGTTTAAGAGATAAAATAGCGGGTACCCCCATTCTCTGTTGGTTCAATCCTCCATCCAAAAACACATGAATGTATCCCCGTGATTTCTCTGGAATGGCTTGAAACATAAAATCGGGATTCGATTACATTATGATGAGAGATGAAACAGGAACAGTTATATAACTCACAACCTGGTACAAAATATAAAAAAAAAAAATTGCAGGTTAAGGATCTCACATGGAACGGCAGCCGAGTCTGTACAAGGTTTCCATCCTTGGTCAGGCAACGGAGACCAAATATCTGAATTTTGTTTCTCCGACTGGTTATAAAGAAAGTATGGGGTATTAGATTACATAAACAATAACTGTTGAAACGAGTTTTAGATGAACTTCATTCATATATGTTATAGCACCTACTCACAATATGTTGAAGCAAAGCAGCCTCTAATAAACGAACGTGCTTAGCACTTGGAGCATTCCATCCCTACAAATCAGCATAAGTTTACATAGAAATTATCTTAAATTAGTAAAGCGTGTGGTATGTAAGCCATCCTTAATTTGTGTCAGGGGAAGATACTAAATCACGTAATTTCTAACTCAATAATTGAAGCCTAAAACCGGTTATTACAAAAACACTAAACGCTAACTCTCTGCGATTGATTTTGTTTTAAATAATTATTAACCTTCTTCATTTTCATCAACTGTTTTCAGCAGTTACTACTCACCCACCCTTCATATTCATATTCAAGGTGTGATTTTAAACAAAGGAATTTGACTACTGGTAAAGAGCCAGTTGGGGATTAACTTTACCAAATCGGTTTATGTAAACACATTTTTAAGTAGTTAATCAACCATTTATATTACCATTCTTTATATTTTAACTAGCTTAAAGACCCGTAGATTTACGGGGTTTTTAAAGAAATATGAAATTAGATAATAAGAAAACAACGAACGTAAACATGTTCCATTTCTTCAAATCGTGTATGAATCTAAAAGTTGAAATTTTCCATGGGGTGGATTAGATGATACCTTGTGGGATGCAAGATAGAGGCGCGTGTCATTGTTAAAACCCAAAGCTTTCAAAAGCAGTCCAATTTCTTCAGGAGTGAGTGGACATCGTCCCTGATGCCTAAACTCCTCGTTAGTGAACTGATTTTTCATCACTCTTCCCTTTCATATGACTTGGCGGTATTTTATAAGTGCCAACTTTTCCGCTTTTTCCACCACGAAAATCACAAGCTGAATGGGCAGCCATATCCTGTCCAATAAAAATATTGTAAACAACATATCCTTCATAGCCCCACAATCACCTATTTTTAACTTATGCAAAAGTAATTGTGATGGCAAGTATTGGTGGGTCAACCCGACCCATTTTGACCCACTTGATGCCACTCTCGAATCACAATAAGATATATACAATCAAGCAGTACATGAGACATGGAAGGATACATACTTTGTCAAAGCGGAGATGTAAAACGATAAACTTTCCACTTCCCCTTTCATCCTCCAATTTATTGTTTGTTGTTCCTTTGTTTGTAGTAGGAGAGTTTCGAAGGCGTTGAACGAGGGTGTCTCCTAGTCTTCTGATGTGAGGAACAAAAACCAATGCTTGAAAGTTAACCTTACATTGAAGAAGCTGAATCTCCTTTGGTAGGTTATCAAAACCTAAACAGTGCGAGAATGGGGCAATCGCAGCAATTCCATGACTGAAACATTGTAATTTGAAATTGTTTATGCTCGAATTGAATTACAATGTCAAAGAAAAGATTATAACGAACCTATTTAGCATTGGCAGCACATTTTCCAGATACCAATTAGCAGAAGCATGAACAGGCGCCGTTTTGATTCTAGTAGGTCGTATGCCAGTACCATAGTAATCCCTTGTGCTCCAAGAGTACATGCTCGGCAGCTCTATAACTATGGATATTTCATCTTGCAAGATCTCAATAAATTGGTCGACATCAAATATATCGGTGAAGGAACTGCACAGTACACGTAACATCTTACCACCAGTCTGCGAGTTAACTTAAAAACACGATATAAAGTCAAATAGCAGCCGTAAAAATACCTTGTATCTTGCCAACTTCAAGGTGTGGTATTACTAGCGTCGCGTTTAAGATTTTAGCAACAGCTACTACATCACAAATCTTTAACACAGGCAAGAAATTTAGGAAAAAATTATTATTATTTACTTACTTTTTTTCTTAGGGGGTGTTTGTTTTAGCTTATATTTTTGGCGTATGGGCTTATTGATTCGTGGTTTTGCGACCTTACAACAGGTTTTACCTCTCGAGGGATCTCAAGAGGCTTGCAATCCCCACCAGGCAGTGTACCTGACCGATGTAATATAGTGAAGTGGCAAGTACCGGGGGATTGATCGTTCTCTAGGGGAATAGTGTCGTTAGGATTGAAAGACTACTCTAATAGGTCTAAGGATGAGGGAAGATTCTTTTTGTATTTTTATATTTTTTTATAAAAGCAAGTAAAATCTCGGGTTTGAAAGAGTGGGCGAAATTAGTTGCTAGTCAACTAACCCAAATAACTACAAATGCAAATAAAATAAAATAACTGAAAATGAAAAGGTTGTGAAACTTATATGGAGAGAAATGTGTTTACTTAGATTTCCTTACTCCCTAACTATCTTTTACCGGTTGATTAGTGTGTATTAATTGCGTGGATGACGGGTGTATTCCTTAATATCAATCGTGGGGTGGCGTACATACTTCCCCAACTCTACAAGCTCCTACTTCACTCCTATGTCGATCCGGCTAAGAAGCTCCTCACACGGGATCACTAGAATTCGCTCATACATTAAATACAACCATAATAACCTTAGTACGCATTGGTTCATGTTTCTTAAGACGTTCAAGCAAATTACCGTATAGGAGGTTAGCCAGTTTTCTTAAGCCTAACATCGATAAACAATCATCCAATACAGTTAATAACACACTAACAACTAATAATCAATAGTTAGGTTTCATTAGATCTAAGCAAACACAACATAAATCTAGCCTAGCATGTTAATCAAAAAACAAGAACAAGATATAATCAAACAACACATAGACATATTGATTGATTAAGTGATTACTTATCTTCAATTAAACATGGGAGATCCAAGGGTATGAAAACCCTTAAAAATGGCAGAAATTCGTCTTAGGGTTTCTCCTCACAAAGTTGCACACTAATGACAAAAAATTGCAAAACTATATATAGAACTTAGTATCTGACGGCGTCACGTTGTAGATCTTGACACCGTCACCTCGCCGTGGCTAGGGTTCCTGGATGGTCTTCCTGACGTCGTCCCTCTTTAGTCCTCCAAAATCCGCTCTGGCCTATCAAGGGCTGACGCCGTCAGAATAGAGCTTGACGCCGTCTCTCTTTATCTTAAACCGTGATGGCCTTGATCACCTTAAAGGGTGACGCCGTCAGACTTTCTATTGCAAAACTCTCTGGCGCGTCACGTGTATTTTTCATATCCACCTCTTTTGCCAAGCCATGACGCCGTCAAGAGCAATACTTGATGCCGTCAAGGGTTCTTTTCCAGCAACTTTGAAGACTTTGTCATTTTCTTCACTTTTATGCTCCAAAAAAGTCCAAAATGCTTCCTTTTCCAGATTTCTTCTCCAAAGTACCTAAAATGACAAAAGGAACGATTTAGGGCAATATTTGATCAAATAAATACGATTTAGGGCTTAAATGACCCTCGAAAAGCGGTCCACTTTTCGCTTCATCAAATACCCTTACACTTGAGATTTGCTTGTCCTCAAGCAAATGCGCTTTTATTCTAATCAAAATACAAGTTAGGGGTCATTTAATGCTAATATAAAAGTAATTACAACAAATAGTCGTTCTACTTTAATCATAATAAGCACGAAGATTACAAACTAGCACCTCACAAGTAGTGTTTAGATACTCACATCTCTCAGGTGTCATCAAAATAAATCTCATAAATGAAAATGGATAATATCACTCACTACCTGTCATAGCAAATAGATTACCATAGGCTTGGGAAAGGATCAAAAACCTCCTCCACTAGGCATAAGCGCCTAAGATAAACTATCAAAGAGGGCTTTTAAATGGGTTATAACGTTAGGTGTAGGGATATGATAAACACGGATTTGTTGGATAAGGGATATTTTACTGGTGGCGAGTTAAAGATCTTGATTAATTACATGTACAATATGGCGTTGCTAAGCCAAGACTAGACTCGACTTAAGCTAAAAACAAAATAACAAAAACATAAAATAAACATAAAATGAAACGGGATGGTAGTCCGTATGTTTTTTCTACTTTTCTTTTTCTCATTTTTTTGTATTTTTCTTGAATTTTTTTTTCTTCATACACTCTTGCCCTACCATCCAAAATAATACATCATAGGGGCGTTGCATTCCCCTTACACTTGAATTTTACATAACTTTACAAATAACTATTCTAATGACTCGAATTAAGATAATCGAAACACTTGGAGTACTTTTAAAATATTTAGCACATATGGGGGTAATAATGTTGTTCTTCCCCATTACTCCATTACACTAGTACTTTACCCATGAGTCCCAATCGTCCCAAAACAATATGTACAAGGATATGACTCGACTTAGCAACCATGTAATCAATTAGATAATTAACTTGGGGTTTAAACAAATGTTGTCACAATAATGCACTAAAAATGAGTGCATACAAGGTAGGCTAAGGCGATTTGGGTGTACATTTAAGTGGGGTGTAACAAATTCTTACTTTAAGTAAAATGCTTAAAGTTAGAAACGAAAAGATAGGCTCTGAGGGGTGTACTAGGGGTATCGTGTACTAAAAATGAGTACAACGCAAAGGGTGTGGGAGAATTACTTGACCAATGTAGCCAATGTAATTATAACAAAAACACAGGTGTAAAACAATGGGTTAATCCTAATGCCTCTTATCATGTAGTAAATCTAACTACACGAATGTAGTCTCACTTGTGGCCTCGGAATGGTCCTAACGCAAGTTCTAGAATCTAAGTGCTACCGGTACACACATCATAGCATAAATGCTTTTCCTACCAATTCTAGGGGCGAACCTCACATATTTGGGGGTGGAAATTTTTTTAGTGGTACGGTTTTGTGCTAGTCATATAAATCCTATCCGTGAGATGCTCATTAAGACCAAAGTTTCACTCCTATATGTTGTAAAAAATTTTAAATTTGGCACTAAAATTGCCTTAACAGGTATTTCTCTCAGTTTTATTACACATCTACAATTAAACAAACGAAAAATCAAGCGCAATTGTATTCTCTAAGGTATCGTACTTTACCCCCCCTTACACTTAAGATGAACATTGTCCCCAATGTTCAAATAACAAGATGTAAAAGTAAATAAGGTAAAAGAATGAAATCAAATACTCCCCTGATTCGTTCGGTGGATAAAGAGGTAACATGGTTAGATCTTCTTCCTCGGTAATGTTGAAGCTTCAAGATTAAAGCAGCGCCAAAAGCTTGATTCCACATACATCTCCTTGTCCAAAATAACCTGTTAAACCTGAGAAAACAAACACGAAAACCTGCATAGCATCGGCGGGATAAATCTGTATAAGGATATAATGCTTGTGGAATGATTATTTTGCAGATTCCTGGAGTTTATATGTTAGAGATTTAATAAAGCATTTTATGATTCCGGAAGAAAAACCAAACTTTCAAAAATTTCAGAAAATTGTTCCTGACGCCGTCAGACTGGGGTCTGACGCCGTCAGAAATGATCTGACAGAATTCTCATGTTAAGTTTCCGGAAAATTTCTGGAAAAACCTATACCTTACTTCCTGGAAATCCTGCAAAACATCATTATGACTCGATACAAGCATTTGACTCAAACAATTACTAATATGTATGTTAATTTAATATTATTATGATTCATGTTCATTTGTTCTAATAAACCGATTTGGATTTCCCTTACACTTAACTTTTGCAAAATACCTTTATATGTAGTTAAGACGAAGTTAAAAACAAGATAAAGCATTTTCACAATTTACTTTGAAACATGAGCACAAACAATAACAATTAAACTTGCATACGGAAACAAATAAAATCAAACAAACAAACAAATAAAGCTTGGGTTGCCTCCCAAGAAGCGCTTGTTTTTGTTCGAGTCACGAGCCTGACTCTACCCTTATTTAACGGAAATAGGGGAGGTTTTCCCTACACTTAGGATTAAGTGCGGGTGGAAGTAGCGATACACACCCTTAGGGTGGAAATATGCCACGTGAGGTGAAGGGGGTGAGTGAATGGCTTCCTTCATCCTAAAACTACCCGGATAATATTGGTTTATGGGTGGGTCGGTTCCTCTTTTGTCTCCTAGATGTAAATCTAAGGATGAAAAGTTGTGTAAAGGTTGAGGTTCCGGCTCATCAACACTAGGAAATTCCCTAGAACTAAGAGTAAGGTCATCACTAAAAGTGTTCAAACCTATATCCTCTAGTTGTGCTTGGTCCAAGGGTTCTACCTCCATCGGGATTCCTAAAGTCTCTTCTACTTCTTCCGGGTAAGTCACGGGCGGTGTGTGTGCCTCAAATGATGGTAGGTTTTGTGGAGTACTTGGTGGACTTGGATTTTCTACTTTATCCTCCATCTTATCTTGATTACCTATGTGCTTATTATGTGATTTGTTGAAGTCTATCCCCAACATGCACCTAGGTATCTCAAATCCTTTTCTATTCATCTCAAATTCTTGGTCTGATTCATAAGAATCATTCTCAATAACTTGATCACTATGGTCCATTTGCCTAAAGGATTCCTCATACTCATCATATGTCTTGGTGAAATCTAATCCAAGCATGCACCTAGGTAGTTCAACATTAACCATCTCACAATCTTGGTCGGGTTCATAAGAAACTATCCTAGGTGAAGGCTCATATGGTGCATAGGTTTCACTTAATGAGGTATTTTGAGGGTTTGATGGGGCTCCTAAGGTGATTTCCTCAAAAGTTTTATGCACTTGGTCTCTTTTCTCAAGGTACTCACTAAAATCTATGTAAGATCCTGTTCTCATTACTTCATTCCACCATCTTGATTTATCCAAATTAGTAAAATTATATTTCTTCATGTAAAACTCTAGTCGCGGATTTGGTAGATTCACGTTCTCCATAATGGCGAATGGAAGAGTCAATGGAAAATCTTTACGAACAAAAGCACAAAGAAAAGATAGACTACGAGAAAGCTAATAAAAAGAAAATAAAAATCTCACTAGATAGGAATCTAATGAGTAGACCTAATAAAAAAAAAGTTCAACCTAAACAATAACTATTCCCCGGCAGCGGCGCCAAAAACTAGATGCGTGGTTTTGCGACCTTACTACAGGTTTTACCTCTCGAGGGATCTCAAGAGGCTTGCAATCCCCACCAGGCAGTGTACCTGACCGATGTAGTATAGTGAAGTGGCAAGTACCGGGGGATTGATCGTTCTCTAGGGGAATAGTGTCGTTAGGATTGAAAGACTACTCTAATAGGTCTAAGGGTGAGGGAAGATTCTTTTTGTATTTTTATATTTTTTATTAAAGCAAGTAAAATCTCGGGTTTGAAAGAGTGGGCGGAATTAGTTGCTAGTCAACTAACCCAAATAACTACAAATGCAAATAAAATAAAATAACTGAAAATGAAAAGGTTGTGAAACTTATATGGAGAGAAATGTGTTTACTTAGATTTCCTTACTCCCTAACTATCTTTTACCGGTTGATTAGTGTGTATTAATTACGTGGATGACGGGTGTATTCCTTAATACCAATCGTGGGGTAGCGTACGTACTTCCCCAACTCTACAAGCTCCTACTTCACTCCTATGTCGAGCCGGCTAAGAAGCTCCTAACATGGGATCACTAGAATTCGCTCATGCATTAAATACAACCATAATAACCTTAGTACGCATTGGTTCATGTTTCTTAAGATGTTCAAGCAAATTACCGTATAGGAGGTTAGCCAGTTTTCTTAAGCCTAACATCGATAAACAATCATCCAATACAATTAATAACACACTAACAACTAATAATCAATAGTTAGGTTTCATTAGATCTAAGCAAACATAACATAAATCTAGCCTAGCATGTTAATCAAAAGACAAGAACAAGATATAATCAAACAACACATAGACATATTGATTGATTAAGTGATTACTTATCTTCAATTAAACATGGGAGATCCAAGGGTATGAAAACCCTTAAAAATGGCAGAAATTCGTCTTAGGGTTTCTCCTCACAAAGTTGCACACTAATGACAAAAAATTGCAAAACTATATATAGAGTTTAAGGGCTGACGGCGTCACGTTGTAGATCTTGACGCCGTCACCTCGCCGTGGCTAGGGTTCCCGGATGGTCTTCCTGACGCCGTCCCTCTTTAGTCTTCCAAAATCCGCTCTGGCCTATCAAGGGCTGACGCCGTCAGAATAGAGCTTGACGCCGTCTCTCGTTAGCTTAAACCGTGATGGCCTTGATCACCTTAAAGGGTGACGCCGTCAGACTTTCTATTGCAAAACTCTCTGGCGCGTCACGTGTATTTTTCATATCCACCTCTTTTGCCAAGCCATGACGCCGTCAAGAGCAATACTTGACGCCGTCAAGGGTACTTTTCCAGCAACTTTGAAGACTTTGTCGTTTTCTTCACTTTTATGCTCCAAAAACGTCCAAAATGCTTCCTTTTCCAGATTTCTTCTCCAAAGTACCTAAAATGACAAAAGGAACGATTTAGGGCAATATTTGAACAAATAAATACGATTTAGGGCTTAAATGACCCCCAAAAAGCGGTACACTTTTCGCTTCATCACTTATTCAACTTTTGAAAAGCTAATAAGCTCAACCTTTTAGGCTTATGAGCTTATGAACTTAGATAAGCCACAAGCTCAAGTTGATAAGCTCATAAGCCTTGAACTTTGAGCTTATAAGCTTTTCAAAAGTTGAATAAGTGATGAACTCAAATAAGTACATTTTATTATTATCATTTATCCTATTTATTTGACTTGTTTTATTATATTATGTATGAGAATTGATACTTAATCGTTTACTTTTGTAATTCTCAGTTAAAAACAAGCATTTGGTGAAACTTAGCTATTATGGACTAAAAATGGAGAAAAATTATCAAGATTGGAAAAGGTTGCTGAAATGAAGAGATTGAAGACCATTGCCTGACTTTGAAGAATGCACGCATGCAATTCTGTCATGCGTTGCATATGAAACTTTGGTCAACGAAGAAGAACCAACTTGTTCTACTCCAGATGCGCCGCATTATACTTCTTACATACGGCGCATCACTATCAAGATTTCACCCGTTTCGATCCAAGATACAAGAAGACATGCGCCGCATACAGTTATGAAGATACGCCGCATCTCAAGGCGGTATACGAATATTCTGGAATATAATAACCTTGGACCCCACGTGAAGTTAAGTCAATGCGCCGCATCTACTTATTCAATGCGCCGCATCTTACCTCAGACGGAAACTATAAATACCCCAAGGCCAGAAGAATTTCAAAGACTTTAGACGTACGTGCCATATATCCCTAGACGAGCGAACGAATTCAGACGAATAGGCAGCACAAGACACACCCGAACGAAGATACAAGAGCTGTAAGAAGGTCCTGCATGTGTTTAATTCATTAAGTAGTTTTGTTTCATTGTATTAGTACACTTTAATTCATCAGAATTGGTGGCTTGTGTAATGTGACAACGGAAAGGTTGCACTCCCTTAAAACTGCTTTCCCATTAATTAAAGTTTATATGTTGATGTCTTTGGTGACTTTTATTAGTGCATTGATAACCTCTGTGTCTATTAGTGGCTTGTCGTATGTGACTACGGAAGATCATATTGCTCCCACGGTTATAACTAACTTGATCACTTAGGAATAACTTTTAGACATAAGTAATCATTAAGGGTTTACTCGCCGATAAGATTAGAGCCAACGAGAAAGGGTTAATTACATACACTTCATATAAAACTAGCAATAAAACAAGTGACAAGCTACTTAATTATCAGGACAGGTCTTCTTATTGTCTCAAGTATTTATCTGTGTACGTGCGTGCTTATCGCTGATTCGTGCTCATTAGTTTAGTTTATTATTTAATTGCAACCAAAACGTGCCAGTCACTCAGGCTGAACCCCCTTGCGTTAGATTAGGTTGTATAATTGACTTAAGATATTAAAATACTGATTAGAATAACTAGATAATACGTTCCACTCTTAGTGATCGACACTCTACTTACCATTATATTCATACTGACCGGGTACACTGCTCGTTAAGTGTGTGTGTGTTATTGATAAGTCGGCTAAATATAAATTTAAAACTTGAGTAGGCATTAATACTGCTAAACCGCAACGACACATCACGCGCATCAATAAGCCCATAAGCCAAACACACCTTTACACTTGTTTAAGATACAAAATAGCGCGTACCCCCATTCTCTGCTGGTTCAATCCTCCATCCAGAAACACCTGAATATATCCCCGTGATTTCTCTGGAATGGCTTAAAATATAAAATCGGGATTCGATTACATTATGATGAGAGATGAAACAGGAACAGTTATATAACTCACAACATAGTACAAAATATTTAAAAAAAAACGCAGGTTAAGGATCTCACATGGAACAGTAGCCGAGTATGTACAAGGTTTCCATCCTTGGTCAGGCAACGGAGACCAAATATCTGAATTTTGTTTCTCCGACTGGTTATAAAGAAAGTATGGGGTATTAGATTACATAAACAATAACTGTTGAAACGAGTTTTAGATGAACTTCATTCATATATGTTATAGCACCTACTCACAATATGTTGAAGCAAAGCAGCCTCTAATAAACGAACGTGCTTAGCACTTGGAGCATTCCATTCCTACAAATCAGCATAAGTTTACATAGAAATTATCTAAAAGTAGTAAAGCATGTGGTATGTAAGCCAGCCTTAATCTGTGTCAGGGGAAGATACTAAAACACGTAATTTCTAACTCAATAATTGAAGCCTAAAACCGGTTATTACAAAAACACTAAACGCTAACTCTCTGCGATTGATTTTGTTTTAAATAATTATTAACCTTCTTCATTTTCATCAACTGTTTTCAGCAGTTACTACTCTCCCTCCCTTTTTATTAGTCCCATTACTACCAGATGGACCAGTTTTCCATTTTTTCTAACTTCCCCAATATTTTGCTTCTTCCTATATTCTTGTTGCTTATGAGTAAGCTGTGTGAAACTTCTGTTAACACAAGTTTGCTTATCTAAGTTCCACATTACTTCTTAGGCTCTATTATCTGAACAAAGAGAGGTTTGTTTTGGAGCATCCAAGGCCCTTTCTCAATTACAGCATTCAAACCTTGCTCATCCATAAACTTAAACAAATACTGCCCATTCTTACTAGCACTTATATCATCTATACCAAACTTGTTCCACATTCTTCTTATATTGTACCTTAGTTCATGAATACTCATATTATAACCAATAAACTGATTCTCCACAAGCAAGCTGTTAGTAACCACCTTTCACTTCCATTCTTCACAAGCAATTCATCAAACACTATAACTTCATTACCAGTCTCAGACAAGAATGAACATGAGTTCCCTAGGAAATTCATTCTTCTTCACAACATTTGCATAAGAGGTACTATCACTAATCTTATAACCATTATTATTAATACTACTATTCACCACATGAGTAGGCATAGAAATACTTAACAGTTTTATTATTAGTTACAGTATTCTCAGTCTTATTATTAAGAGTAGTAGCAATAACAACATTCTCCACATGAGTAGGCGGCATAGAAATACTTACAGATGATGCCTCTTCTTCATTAGAATCCTTCTCAGTATCCCTAATTACATTTCCCCCCTTATCCTTACCAGTCTCCACATGATGTTGATATCTCGTTGGGACTTTAGTCTGTCTTTGAGATCGTTTCTTATTTGAAATACTGATAAAAACTTACAAATACAAGTAACCTAACCACTAGTAATTGAGGATTCAATCATTTTGGTAATTTGGCGCCAAATAGTCAACTATTCAATTACTACTTGGTTAAAATTGGGGAAAAGTATATCAGTATGTGTAGAATGAAAAACTGAATCAAATGATCGGGGATTTGATTTAGAAATTATGTATTAATTGGGGCGGGAGATTAGTTAGAGGATAGAGAGAAAAGGCTAACCTCACCCTCCCTTCATATTCATATTTCAGGGTGTGATTTTAAATAAACGAATTTGACTACTTGTAAAGAGCGAGTTGGGGATTAACTTTATCAAATCGGTTTATGTAAACACATTTAAGTAGTTAATCAACCATTTATATTGGTAAGGCTAGTGACACTAAGTCACCAGCTGCCACGTCAGTGTCTTTTTTTTTTTTTTTTTTTTTTTTTTTTTTTTTTTTTTTTTTTTCAAACATTTTAAACAAAAAACTTAAAATTCATTAAAAATAAAAACATTACATAAATTAAAGATTAACAAACTACGATACGTTAATGAAAATAAAACTACAAAATTATAAAAATAAAAATAATTTTTTATTCATTCAAATAAAAATAAAAATTACATAAAAAATATGAATAAAAACAAAATAAGAAACAAAAATATGAATAAAAAAATAACTTTATTGTGGTTGTTTTAGTGTATTTTCTTTAATAAAATGAGCAAATAAAAATATGCAAACTTAATTGATGTTGTTTAAAAGTATCCAAGCAAATCAAAAAAATAAATAACCATGACAGTTATACAAACAAACAAACACCATGTTAGCTTCCTTCCCTTTACAGGCCTCAAGAGGTTCTTTATCTGGGTCAGCTAGCTTTCGAAAGAAGAAACTATTGAGAAAATGGAACCTCGGTCTATCCTCGGGGTTGATTAGTATGTGTAGAATGAGTCAAACGATTATTCAATTACTTGGTTAAAATTGGGGAAAATGGAACCTCGGTCTTCCTTCCCTTTACATTTGGTGCAAATATTCAATTACTTGGTTAAAATTGGGGAAAAGTATATCAGTATGTGTAGAATGAAAAACTGAATCAAATGATCGGGATTTGATTTAGAAATTATGTATTAATTGGGGCGGGAGATTAGTTAGAGGATAGAGAGAAAAGGCTAGCCTCACCCTCCCTTCATATTCATATTCAGGGTGTGATTTTAAACAAAGGAATTTGACTACTGGTAAGGGATTAACTTTATCAAATCGGTTTATGTAAACACATTTAACTAGTTAATCAACCATTTATATTATCATTCTTTATACTTTAATAGCTTCAAGCTAGCACACTTTAAGGGTGCGTTTGGTTCATGCTTTTGGAAGGGTATCACCAAAAGAAAAAATAAAAACTTTGTTTAGTTGTTATTGGGCCCACACTTTTGGGAATGAGGGAATGAAATTTTGATAGTTTTCATTCCACCAAAATTTGGTGGGTTTTTCTCATTCCATCCAATCAATTTTTTTTTATTTGATCAAATTTTTTCAACCACATATTATTTATTCTTTTTCTTATTTTATATTTTTTTTATTTCAAACAAATACATAAAACTTAATTAAACAAACATATAATTTAAATATTAATTAATTTTCTCTCTCCTTCTTTTCTTTCAAACCTTTCCTAAATCCCAATCCAATTCCAATCCCACTTACGAACCAAACGCACCCTAACTTTTATTTGGTGCAAACATATACACTCACCATGCATGTCTCCAACACTAAAAGTTACAATAAATTGACAAAAAGTCGAAACATTAGTAAGTATTATTAACTGCAGTGAAAATGACAAAAAGTTCGTATCCCGTATGAATTTACCAATTACTATCATTTGATGATGTTCTTTATTTTTCTTTAAAGGACATTTGACACTCGAAGTCAACAACATAAGCGTGTCTCGACCCATTTATTGTAGTAAAAATGACAAAAAGATCCAGATTTTGTATGAAATTATTAGCTCTAGTCTTAGCAATTGTTTTTATTTCTTTAAACAACATCTAAGAATAGAATACTAATCGCAAATTATTTAGACATATTTACTAGAGCATATAAGTAAGCTAAACTTTTTCTCTTTACCCCATGTGGGATTGCAATTTAAAACAAGTTTCACAAGAGTAACTTCATAGAAAATGTAACTTTTAATTTATTGACGTAATCAAATCTTATTTGTCTTCCTATCACACATTCATTTTCTTTCTTATGAAGCTAGAGAAAATTGATACCAAACTCAAGTTCGGTTATTTAGTGACAATGTAATCATCGTCGTGCCGTTTATATGGTGTCGTTCTCCAAAAGTACTGCCACGTCAGCAAAACACAGAACGACATCAGAAAACCTTTGGCATCACATTTTGTGCCGTTACCGTTGGCACCAGAAAATGTGGTGCCGTTGGCCTTTTTTTTTTCTTTTTCTTTTTCTTCATTTACATAAAATAAAATAAAAACAACATAATATTACCCACACTCTGCTTCAAATTCAAATTCAAAACTTTCAAAGTACGAATTCGAATTCAAATTCAAATAATTCAAATTCAAATTCAAAATCAAAAATTTGCCTATATATACCCGTTTATTGATTTGTTTATCATACACATAACTTCTAGCACAGATTCTCAACAATGTCTCAACAAAACTTCTCCCAACAATTTCCCGATGTTCAAAACTTCTCCCAACAGTTTCCCGACGTTCAAAACTTCTCCCAACAAAACACTCCACCAGCAGATATCTTTCCGGTATTTTCAACGGAAGAGGAACCGGTTGTGGAACACGAAGCCAATCCGTTTCAACTTACCTAGGAACAACTACAACTATTGCCAAATAAACGTCTATAATTGTAGAGATGAAATAGAGTTAATTTCAAAAATGGTCCCTGTGGTCTGTCAGGTTTAACGCTTTTAGTCCCTATACTTTTTTTTAACGGATCATCTCTCTGTGGTTGCGACCCATAACGGGTTTGGTCCCTTGACCAAATTTTCCGTTTGTTTGACTGTTTAAAAGGATGAAATGACCAAACTACCCTCATATTATTATTATTATTATTATTATTATTATTATTATTATTATTATTATTATTATTATTATTATTATTATTATTATTATTATTATTATTATTATTATTATTATTATTATTATATCAATAACATGTAAAAGAGATCCTCAGTTCCTCACACACATTTGCAAAACAAAATCTTTTTTTTTTTCTTTTTCCTTCTACCAGATGCTACAAACACAAAACACTAAACAAAATCAAACCATACAAATCACACCCCTTTGGTTCGTGATGTGTAACATCAAGAATTTCAACCACAAACCCAACACCACCAAATCCCATCACCATCGCCACCAACAAATCACACCTTTGGTTCGTGATGTGTAAGATTTGGGGGTTTTGGGTTTTTGTTTAAGTTGAAATACTAGTGTTCTGGGTTTTTTATTTTCTTGAAATAGACAAGGGTATGTGATGTTCTTGAAACAGATTTAGATAGGTGGTGGTGCCGCAGATTTAGACGAGGGTTTGTCTTTCCGGCGAGGTTTTTTTTTCCGGCGATGTGTAAGATTTGGGGGTTTTGGGTTTTGGGGAGTCTTGTAATGGGTATTTATGAACTTTGGTGGGAAATTGGGAGAAATGGTGAAGGGAGTGAGGAAGTATCAAACTGTTGAAGCAAGTAAGCACCTTTGGGTTGGCGAGATTATCAAACTGTTGAAGCATGTAAGAGTTGGGAGTGCTGTTAACGATTTCTTCAGCTTTCTGAACCACTCCTTTCATGCCCTTTGAGGAGTCGGTTAGAACAAGGTCAGCTCCAAATGCTTTAAGAAGAACCCTTCTCTTGAGACTCATGGAACCTGGCATAGTCAAGATGAGCTTATACCCTTTTGAAGCAGCTATGAATGCAAGGCCGATGCCAGTGTTCCCACTTGTAGGATCAACCAATATACTCTGGAAACAAGAAGAAGAATAATAAGATAAAACATTTGAGGTAGTAGTCATTATGGGTTAATATAGTGAAGTGAAAAGGAAGAAGTGTGTGGGATGTGCAGAATGATAGTTCAGGATGGAAAACAATTTTCAACCTTAGAGAGATGGTCAGAAAACATAAATCCAATACAAAGTGGGAGATGATTGTTGGAATAACCAAAAAGCAGCTATATCTAGTATTATAAGCAGGAGAGAGTGCAAAGTAGTTTAAGAATGATGAAAAACTTAGCACTGTGATTGAAAATAAAAACTGGAATAGAATGGATGACTAAGTATCCTGAGCTTATTGTTCCAACTGCAGTCAAATATGAAAGATAGTGTTGCTTATTGGTGTACTAGGATGAATGTTGGACAAGTTTGGAGGGATATAAGACCAACCTAATGGTGATAAAGTGCACTGTTGTAAGCTTGTTTAGTTTTGTTATGAAGTGGTAGAGTATGTGGTTTATCAGTTTATGTAATGAAGAGCCACGAGCACTTATTCTTGTACAATTGGAAATTGGGAGAAATGGTGGGAAATTGTAATGGGTTTTTATGTGAGGTGAATGTTTGATTGGGTTGTTATTTGTGAATCTGGGTAAGTATTTTCTGGGTAAGAACACCATGTGTTTATGTTTTTGTATGTGTTTGTGTTTTTGAATGTTTGATGGAGAAAGAACACCATGTGTTTATGTTTTTGTAGTATTTTCTGGGTAAGAACCCATTTTCTGGGTAAGAACACCATGTGTTTATGTTTTTTCTAGTATTTTCTGGGTAAGAACACCATGTGTTTATGTTTTTGAATGTTTGAAGGAGAAAGAACACCACTAAATCTCTCACACACACATACACATGTGTTTATGTTTTTGTATGTGTTTGTGTGTTTATTGGTGTAAATGACACAATTACCCTCCTATGTGCACGTCACATGACCAATTTAACGGTCAAACTAACAGAAAATTTGGTCAAGGGACCAAACCCATTATGGGTCGCAACCACAGGGAGAGGATCCGTTAAAAAAAAGTATAGGGACTAAAATCGTTAAACCCGACAGACCACAGGGACCATTTTTGAAATTAACTCTATGAAATAAGGTACACATGATAGAACATAATAATTGTGTATAATAGTAAAAGATGAATAAAATGTCTATAATTGTCACTTATAATAGGACCAAAGAATTTACAAAACGTAAGGATGACATTTGTTGACATCGAGTTTTATGTGTGTCACACCTGTAGTTAACTCGCTAATGACAACTTAAAAAAAGGCGGGTATACCATTAAGTAGATGAGATACATATTGGGCTTCTTCATCCAATAGTCGATTGTCACACCCCGTCAAAGGCGGAAACACGGGATGTAATTGAGAAAGGCACATTGCATAACATCATAGATTCATACCTTACAATTATTTCAGTAATAGTTTACAAAACATTTTTTGACCAAATTTAAAAGGGAAACATGTCCCATTTGAAATCTTGACATCTTGACAAACATAGTAATAGGTATCAAATAGTCTGGCTCCGATAAACGTGCCTTCAAATACTTTAGTAATGATCCACCTGAAAACGGTATTAGAAAACGTCAACATAATGTTGGTGAGATCGTAGGTTTAAACAATAGCATAGGACAATATTGAGCAAGATATACAAATATGAGAACATAGTAAAGGTCATGAACTATCACAGACCGCAAAACACGCACATTTGATCCACACATAGTCTGGGTACCAATTCCCAAATGATATACTGGGTGCCATTTCCCAAATGATATACTGGGTGCCATTTCCCAAATGATATACTCATAATGCATCATAAAACAGTTTCGCACATTCAAGCTAAGTCACACAATCTGAATTCACACAGTAAGGCACATATTGCAATCGAAACACACATATTGTCCAAAAACCACGAAAACAGTAGATCACAGCATGAATGTTATACCCCGTGCCCAACTAGACCAAAAACTTGACACTTTGGAGCGAAAACGAATGACTTTTACAGACATACAGACACACTTTTGACAACTGACAAAAATGTATAAACATCCAGCCCTTGAGGCTATTTTTATATGAAAGTTCACTCAAATACCTTCAAAATGACGGGTGGCGCGACCCGTGACGACTTACGGATTAAAAGATATGAATTTTTGAAAATCGCCAAAATCTGAACGACAGCCCAAACCGCCGGTTGAGAAATCCCAACCGCCGGTTTGGCCCCAAGAACAAGCATGAACCGCGGCAATTCAGACTTGCTGTCCCGAAAATCAATTTTCAAAATCCTCGGCCGGAAACCCGACCTCCCGAACTCGAAACTTAACCAAACTTTCCAGATTTGATTGGTATATCTATAAGATCATTTTCATGCCAAAACATCTACCAAATGACTCACGAAATACGTACTTTTACAAGTAGACGGGTTATGCATTTTACCCAAAATGACCCATTTACACTACAAGACCACCTATACTACCACGATTTCAAACCAAACTCATACCAATTCATTTATTTATCATATCAAGCATGTTCCACAAGTACATGACCCGGTTACTTCCAAAATTGGTGAGAACATACATTTACCAAACACCCCTTTAACAAACACTATATCCACTTCAACTTACATAACATAACATTCATCAACACACAATTTTCTAGACTTAACCAAGGCCTTAACTTGGACAAATGAGATATAAAATGACCCCAAGAAAACACAAGACGTATACAAAAGAAAGGATTGGCACTTGGGGGTTTCCAACTTACAACGCTTGGTCCAAAAGACGAAACTTCATACTTACCAAGTTCTAGTCAAGCTTCTATTAACAACCAATCCTACGCCTTCTCTTTACCCTTACTATCTTCGACGGTACCTATCAAGAAAATAACACAACTAAACATATAAGCAAAACGCTTAGTAAGTACATGGCAATAACAAGCTAACAACGTATGATAAAATCATACCATAACCATAACTAGTCTAACAACTAGTTAAGCTAGCGATATAGGGGCACATACCTCACGCCAACATAGTCGGCCTAAACATGATCAAACCATTTAGGGATGAACCTCAATCCATAGTTAGCCTAACGACTAACTAAGCTAAGCCTAGTGATGGATCCATAACTAGCTAATCACACCCGATACCCTATCATACACCATTACCATGCAACATAACATGATAAAGCTATCATAAAACAACCATTATCATACAATAATATGATAAAGCTAACAAAAGACATGTTATAGCCAATGTACTAACCTTGGTTCTCAATTCCCACTTTACTAGCAAAAGCTTCCAACTTTCTACTTGCTTCCTATATCATAATTATCTCCAATTAGGCTAAACAACTAACAAATCATAAACTACCAACCTTTAATCATTATACTAAAAAATCACTTCATGAACCCTAATTTTTATAATTTGGGGAAAAGCACTTACTTGCTAAAAGGATTACAATTAAGCGTGCCCAAGGCTTCTTTGATCACTTCGAAATGGAGAATTGGAGTTTATTTGTAAGACTTGCTCTTCCATCCTATTTTCTCTTAAAACCGACTTTCACCAAAATGTTGGTGAGCTCGTAGGTTTAAACAATAGCATAGGACAATAGTGAGCAAGATATACAAATATGAGCACATAGTAAAGGTCATGAACTATCACAGACCGCAAAACATGCACATTTGATCCACACATAGTCTGGGTACCAATTCCCAAATGATAAACTGGGTGCCATTTCCCAAATGATATACTGGGTGCCACTTCCCAAATGATATACTCACAATGCATCATAAAACAGTTTCGCACATTCAAGCTAAGTCACACAATCTGAATTCACACAGTAAGGCACATATTGCAATCAAAACACACATATTGTCCAAAAACCACGAAAACAGTAGATCACAGCATGAAAACATTTGTAAAGAATTTAGTATCATTTCCACCCCAAGGTAAAATACGTTAAAAATGGGGCTACGAGAACTCACCTTAGCAAAAGCAATTTCCGATTGATAACTTGGCAAACGGTAAGTTAAGCTCGATAACTCTAATCGCGACCTAAATAATATATATGTCTTAGGCTTCGAAAACAAGGTCAAGCACGCGAGTTCCTACTTTACTTTATCACTTGTACATGTTGATGTAATATTTATCGTCAAAATATAGTTGTGTCCATTTGATCATTTATTTAGAAAATTACCGCTTTAGAAAACTTAACTTGTTTATCACATGATCAAATTTTTGTCGTCATGTTAATAAGTATTTCCAAAGTCTCTAACGCGCCTAAAGAGTATATATAATGTTCTACTATTTTCGTTTACGTTATTTTAGCCAAAATATACTCTAAAGGGTCCAAAATTCCATTTTACACATTTTATCAGCTTTTCTAATAGAGAAAAATAAGTTGTCAACGCATATATTGACGTAAACGTTCTTTTGACCATAACTTTTGCGTCGTAGCTCCGTTTCTTAAGTTTTACCTATCCCCGCGAAGGTATTTAAGTATACTATAGACTTTTCAAAGTCTCGGCTCGTCTAGACATCATTTAACCTCAGTTTTTATCTCTCAAAATTTGGGACAGATTCAACTATTTTTCCGAAAATGTAGTTTTCGTCGTTTAAATTGAAACTAGCGTATCTTTTTCGTTATAAGCCCGTTTTAACTCATTCAAGCGGCTACGTTTTCCTTTTTGAGTCTATTTTCTGTATTTCTAGCCTAAAATTGTCACCATACTACTGAGTTTTCTGTATAAACCAAAACTGGACAGAATCACTTTTAATAATGAAAAACTATTTTTTTTTCCAAACCTTCTAGCTATTATAACCTCTTAACAACCACTTCAAACCTAGTCCTAGTTCATCCATCAACTTCTCAACATAACTTTAGTGATCTAGCTATAATCTTAACAATATTCAAAGGTCCATGTAATAATTATCAAGAATGTTTAAATATACAAGTTTACTAACATACTTGTTTATAAGGTTTATTACCACTTTCTTGTGAAGAGTTTTACTAACTAGTTTTCTTGAAATCAAAACTTGTTCAAAACATAATATTTTGTTAAAAGATCTTTGTGAATGTAAATCTTTATCAACATGTACCAAGTGATAACTAAGTATATACTTGACTAGCATTATGTCATAAAGAAAAACATGAAGTTTTAGTAATGTAAGATTACTTACAAAAGAGTTTAGTAAGATATGAGTGCAAGACACTTGATTAACCCCAAGATTATTGTTCCAAACTCTTGTTAGAATACCCTAAGGATGCTTGAACTTAACCACAACAATAATTTCCTCCTCCTTGCTCCTCTTATGTGTCGACGTGTATGGAAATTTTCTTTTTCTCTCTTGAACATAGCTAGTGCAAAATGAGAAGACATTGGATCTATTTATAATGGAAGACTTTCAAAGTCCTAATAGTAAGTCAAGAATCATTATGGCTTAGGTATGGGGGGGGAGTATGATCGATTTGACCAAGGAGAGGGGGACAAGATTTTCACCCAAAATCTTTAACTTACCATGCTTTGAAAATATGGGAGGTATGGTGATCAATAAATGACATGTGAATTTTGTCCAACAATTATTATTGTACAAGGGGGGGGGGGGCACATGTGGGAAGAGTAGGAGTAGAAGACTTTTCTTAATACTAGAGTGTATATATTGTATGTATTGGGTGTTAAAAATAGGCATTGGTTGTTGGTTCGGTGATTAACGAAAGTTACACGTAAATAAACATAGGATATAAAGAAATTATTTTTGGTCTAAGAAAATATTTTTAGAACTTTTGTAATCTTTTTGGAAGTATAAAAATACATTAGAAATAATCGTTGAGGAATTCAGCTAGTACCACTGCCAAAAATGTGGGTACTCGATTCTCACCTTGCCCTTACGTTCCCAAGTAACTCTTGTCCACAGTTTAAGTTTTAATGACTTATAATTAGAATCTTGTCTCATCTAAATTGGTCACTTCTCTATCGAGGGTTCTGGTTGGCTCTAACATGAAATAGATCACCAAGCTGACATCTTATGGAATGATAAGTTCCTCACACGTAAATCATTAAAATTTATGGGTTGCTCGTAAATCCATATGACCGATTTCTGTTAACAAAACTGCTAGTCTGCTGTAAACGATCTAGCCGCCTATTTTAGAATCAACGCTTCTACCTACTCCTATGGAATTAGGCTAGCGCCTGTACATAGAACCTAACGAAGGTCAGAGTTATGACAAGATCACTAAAATTCGAATCAGGGATCCAATGTCACGGTCGTAACTTATGTGACAAGATAAATACTACTAAAAGTTGTAACCTATGTCGTCTTAGTCCAAATTCGTACTTCTGAGTGAAATAAGATGGGCAGTCGAAGGTAACTATCGGGTGACTAAATTCGATGGAATCAGCCTTTCCGTCTTCGAGCAAAATCATCGAAACCTTAAACTAAGTAACAACTTGATATTGGCTTAATCTCGCAACTCATCAAATAAGAACTGTCACGAGATTAGGCTACTAATCAAGTCATTAAGAAGAGGAATTTAACGTCTTCGATGATTTGGATCAGTTAAGGACTTGCTCAAAACAACGAATAGGTACTTACGGCTGAAGTTAGTGGGATTAGCAAAGAAAATCAAGGGTACCGTTGAGGAAATTTTGTCACTCAGAGAATATTAGTAGGGACGAAAAGGAAAAAAAAACTTTGTTTAAGAGACTATGTAGGCCGGTTTGAAGGAGGTTTCCCAAACTTAAAGAGATAAGCTGAAGTAGCCATGACGTATGTAAGGAATTATCGTCAAGTCACGACGCTTTCCAGAACGTCGAGTATCCATGAGGAAAATGGAAATCAGTCATTATCTAACTAGCCTTCATCAAGATTCAAAATGGTTGAAGGATTTTGTAGTTCCAAAGGTTTCGTACAAGTGATAGAGATCTCTAACGTCGTAACAATGAAAACAAGTCCGTTAAAGTTTAGACCTACAGACGCGAAATGGTGTATGAGGATGGCACGTCATAGATTTGGCACGAGCACTTGATGCTAGTGTAACCATCCAGGTCGCTTTACGTAAAACTGCACCTACTTAGTTGAATTGTGAAGATCACGATCTTTGGGGACTCACAAGAGTCGAGGCATTCGTCAAAGAGGTGAACTGTGATATGAATCGCTATTGGCAAGATCAATCATGATAAGAAAATGGAGAATTTACGAAGAAAGGACAAGCTTTTTAAAGAAATTGATGAGAAAGTAAGGGTAGCATTAGTGTTGTGTTTGGTATCCTCCTCATTTATAACATACTTGCTTCCGTTCGAAATCTGGTGCCAGGAAGATGCTTTGCGATTTCTTTTTAATGTCATCACATGAGTCGTGGATCGAAGGAATTAAATGGAACGCTAGCTGAAACCTTTGTGGATGGAGAGGAACTTTATTACTGAAGAAATCGTTGATGGTATTCTCAGGGGCATTAATGGGGGAGAAAGTCTGGTGAAATAAATTTACGATGTAGTTAAGTGAATTTACCATGGCTATTGGGAGGGAGTCGTTGACCAACAATCGAGAGGGAGAAAATCATATGTGCTAGAAAATTGTCAAGGCTGTGCCTTCGAATGAGGGAACGTCTGACGTCCCCGAAGGTTGATGAAGTAAAAATGAAGGCTTTCTAATGTGAAGAAAGTTGTTCCAAGGTAATTGAAGGAAATGGGGAGGAATATCCCAACCCGTGACAAGGAATTGGCAGTCGTGGTTTTGAAATAATATCATAAAAGGCGGTGTTTGTATGGTACGCAGTGTCTTATCCGCATAGATCACAAGAGTCTTATTTACATGTCCCATGAGGAGGTTATCATACTCAGGCAAAAGTGTGACCAGGGTTAGTAAAGAGTTTCGATGTTGGTGTCTTTATCATGTAGGAAAGATTTGTTGACATACTCATCCGAAAGAAAAGAGTAGAATCCAATAGAGTTCATTCACTGAGGATAGAGATCATTAATAGCCTCACAGTTGATAAAAGGCTTCTAATGGAAAAACCCTTGGTGTGAAAACATTAGGGAATAATGTGTCGTCAGGTACGCACGAATAGTTGAGGACGACGGTTTATGAATCACAAGGTCTATGGGCGGAACCTGGTGTCAATGATCTAGAACGCTCGAAGATCATTATTAGGCGAAACCCTTACGTCTAAGTGCTCAATTCCTCTGGGCATGACTAAAATATATAACGACTCAAAATTGTTGCCAAGTGAATGCTACATCGAGAGATCTGGTTGCAAGTGAAAGCCAAAGGTCTTATGGTCTGTGCAATTGTCACACCCCAAAAATGGCGCAGCGGAATGGCATTCACGGGGTATGACCTCATAGTCAAGAACACAAGGTGTCACAATAGAGAAATACTAAATGTATAACATAAGACAGATAATAGTCGCAAACTCCCACAACCGGGATACGTACAAAGATCCAAGATAAACATAAGTCTCAAGGTTAAACAACGTCACTAGGGAATAACAAATGCAGCTCCACGAGATATAACCCGGGAGGGTCTTGTCTTAAGTCTTGCTAAGCCAGTCAATACTCAACCTTCTAAGCAGCTTCAAAAACACCTGAAAATGATACTAGAAAACGTCAACATAATGTTGGTGAGCTCGTAGGTTTAAAAGTAAAACCGCTGAGCTGTGATAGCATAGTGTAGGACAAAAGTGAGCATGATAACCAATTATAAGCACAAGTCAAAACAAACTAGTGTCGCGCCAACTGAACCTGCCACGCTGGTTGCACACATAAACAAACACTGTGGGGAGCTACCCCGATAGATCTATCAACACGTAGGCTCTCAACAGAGAGTTAACAGTTGCGCAGTTATGGTCGCACAAAACAAACATGTCACAGCATATAATCGCATCAACACACATAATGTCCAAAAACATGAAAACAGTATAATCACAGCATGAAAACAGTTAAAATATCATTTGAGTACCATTTTCCCCCAAGGAAAAACATAATGAAAAAGGGGCTACGAGAACTCACCTCAAGCAAGCAAAGCACAACAAGATCTACTGAAGTAAAGTACTCGGCAGCTCTCAACTATCGGCACTCACGGACTCGGCACAACCTAATAATGTAAACTCGCCATAACAAAATCTCCAAATGTAAAAGTTCCAAAAGCTAACTATCCCAAATAGATTCCTTTTAATTTCCAAAATCTCTTTCTCATATTAGTTACTAGTGTTTGGTATCGACGGGTGTGTAGTGGTGACACGACATGACTCAATTGAACACACGCCAAGCAAAACGACCAAGACGTAAACGACTCAAGGTAAACTTCATATAGCAACACGACAATTTGAAGCAATACTCCAAAACAATCTCTACGACAACCTGAAAATTTAATGATAAAACCTTAAGACTTAATATGTTACTTGAACGAATGGTCGGATACTTATCCGCTTCGTCAACTCGACATTAACCCTATAATATCCTCAATACTACTCTAATAATACCTCTTGTCTTGCGTGCCCTCGAAACATTTAATAACTCTTTATTATAAAAACTTTAGTTTTGTTTTAATAAACCAACAAGTGTAATACTTGTTATTATTTATTTCCTTATATGAAAACCCGCATGTTATTCTTGTTGTTGCATATGTATATATTTATACATATGTTTCGAGCTTATTTTTATATTTATTTTGAGTTATTATTTGTTTCGAGTCACAAGTCCGAGTCACGACCTCTCGACTTATTATATCAATCCAAGTCCAAAAATATATAATTATTCATTTATGGCATTGTCGCAGTCAACGAGGACTAAAAGTCAACATGACACCGACGTGGCACAAAACTCACAAGTAACAATATATCATAAAATCAAGCCTCATTATCGCAATCAACTTCAATCTCTCGTGGTCGACTACGACTCACGTCTAACCTATTCCCCGTCAACTAGTAATTGTCACACAATCGATTCCCATTATTCATTAATCAATATTATCAATATTATTATGGCCGCAACCTTTTCGTCACGGTTTCCCTACTTCACTGCCATAATACCAAACTCAAATAAAATTCAAATAATAACAATCGGCCGAAACAATATGTCTCGGCTCTCTCTTCCCCTCGATATGGTTCAACAACAAAAATACAAACATCGCCGAGACCATACGGGTCTCGGCTTAAATTTCTCTCGACAAAGCCAAACAACAACAACATCAAAAACACTTTTAAATAACCACAAGTATTGCCGAGACCATGAGGGTCTCGGCTCAAGCCTTCTCGATGCCTCAAACAACCAATCGAACCCAATGGGTCTCGGTGCCATCTTTATACCAACAAGACAACGTTAACACGACTCATACAAATTGGTGTCGAGTAAAAACCATTCGAACATAAACAAAATAAATAAACAACGCATCCACAAGAACCATGAGATGAAAAACAAGCCCGAACCGTGAGCTTATACTTACGGTTTCACGTCGACACACAAAACACGACACACACGACACCATATCGATACCAACAATTTTTTATTAGTCAAAACCTTAAACCCATTTGTTTTTAACCCGAAAATTATCAAGAAACCACGAGTTGACTCGGTGGTGAGTCAACCTACGCGTAAAAACGCGTTTCCTTACCGTGTCTTCAATCGATCTATATTTTTAGAGTATAGAAATGATGGTGGGTAGGTTATGGTGGCGGCGGAGCAAAATAACGAGGGGTTGGGGACGTTTGGGTGGCGCGTGTGCTACAGTAACAGAGAGAGGAGAGTGAGAGGGTTACTTTGGTGGTGGTGGTGTGGTTGTAGGAGAGGCGGTGGTGGTGTTGTGGGGTGTGGCCGGCGGTGGCAAATAGAGAGGGAGAGGAGAGTGAGGTTGAAGATGAAGGTGAGATAGTTATAAGAGGGTTTGTGGTTAGGGTTGGGGTATATAACCCGAAAATTGCCCATAGGTCCTTGTGTTTTATTTATTTTCAAATGAGGGGTCGGTGCAAGGACTAGCGGTATAATTTTAACATACTTTCCCGAGATTACTTGTTTTTGTTCACGAAATTTATTAAACGTCTCCGAATAAGTTTTTAACCGTCACCAATCATCTTAGAAACGTTTTTCCTTAAAATTTGATAACAAATACGTTTGTAAAACAAAATATGACGTTTTCTTGCTTATTTTTGACGAAACTAAATCGAGGTTAGAAAAAATGTGTCATCACCATTCTCGGGTTCATTCAAGTTGCTTCATTATTTTTTTTAGAATAATTTAATTCGCGGTTTTAAACTATCTATTGTGTCAAGCCGCGACGTGCTGCATTCTAGGCCTACAATGACTCGATACAAACAATGGGTAAGGACCATGGAAAAATTGCGGGTTGTTATAGCAATTTCTTGATATCCAATTGTAAGAGCGAAGTCATATGCCGATGTGACCAAGACTCCGAAGGGCCACGTTGTCTCTTTAAGTAATTACACACTGACTATTTAATCTAACGCGCTTTAATCAACCCGAGAGTCTTATCTTCGAGGATGAGTAAGGAAGTTGCGCTTCGAAAGAATAGTGTCAAGGCACGGCACACCAGTCTCGGTCAAAGGTGTTCGTTTCACTTCTAAGGTCGT